>JAXRKN010000033.1:1200000-1930524 GCA_038502055.1 Tanytarsus gracilentus | reverse complement strand
TTTTAATCTAATGACCAGAATATCATCCATCATTAAACTCGAGATTTAACCAGAATTAAAAAAACATATTCTTTTTAAAAATTTAAATTTGAATATTAAACTGAAAAAGTATGAATTTAAAAAACAAAAAAAGATCATTAAATTTAAAAGTCCAAACTTTTTATTTATTTTAATAAAGAATAACAAAAAATAAAAAAACTAAAAAAATTAAAAAAACATCAATACACTAAATAATTTTCTGAATTTTTTCCTTTGGTTCCTCTTGCTGTTCGCGATTTCCATTGACATCTGCTTGATTGTCACTTTCTTGCTTGAACGCCATCTCTGCACGATCTGCAGCTTCAACAAACAATTTTTTCTACTTCCATTGATTCTGACAAATAATGTTCAGCTGCTGCGGTGTACTCGGCTGCTTTTTCTTGCCATGTTTGGTTTTCAAATTGGCCAAAACAACTAAAACAAAAAAAAATATAAATATTTTAATTAATTAATATAATTTTTACTTACACGTAAATTTTTTCTGATAACATTGCATCATTGTGGTGACTCACAATCAACTTGCAAACGCTGATAGCAGTTTCTTCATCTGGATTATTAGCTAAAACACTATGTTTCTTGATGAGCTTACGAACTTCCTTATTCATAAGGAACAACAGCCTTGATACCTCATTTGAACACTCCATTGTCTTCTAATGCTAAAGAAAAAATTATTTGAATAAAAAAACACTGAATAAAAAAATTAGTCTTACCCAAACTTGTCTTTAACACACTTTTTAAAGTTCTGAACCCGGTAGTCAAAATTTCTTTTGTTTATATACCTTTATAAAAATACAGGTAGTTTTTAGGTAAATCTTATGTTATAAAACTTTGAAATCATTTGATACCTGCTAATATTTATAAAAAGAAACACGAATTTTTTGGATTTTAAAACCCGAGATTTTTGGTTAAAGAATTCTGAAATGAGTTTTGAAAATTCTGAAAATAAATGCATGAACAATAAAAATTTATAAATTTGTAAAATATTTTATTTCTTTTTTTTTTGTAGGAAAGCCCGGGCAATTGAAAAATATCAATTGCCTAGGCATAAAACCTACTTAGTTTTACATAAATTTGACAATGTTACTCTTATTCTAAAGTTTTCATTTAAACTTTTACAAGGTGTAATTTTAATCTTAAATAATCTAATTTTTGATTTAGAGCACAGAAATCAGAATTTATAATTTAACTAAGAAACAAGCACAATAAGAACAATTATTATTTAAAAAAAACATTTTTGAAAACTTAAACTGAGTTTGAGAAAAGCACATGGAACAAATTATTTGTTTTTAAAATAGAACATTATTTTGGGGTTGAATTTAATAGTTGATGGTCGAGAAATTTCTTTTTCTTTCTGACCGATATCATCAATATGGAAAAACTTGTAACTACTTTGATTGTACGCAAAACAATCAAAATGATTTGTATTGGGATCATTGTTATCAATGAAATTTACTAGAAATTTTAAATTATAACTTTCATTTTTTTGGACTATTGATAAAGGAATTTTTGAAAGAGGGATTTTAACATTAGAACGGAAAAAGGGAAAAATTACAAGCGCATTACTATAAACTATTTCTTCTTTTTCAATTAAATTTTTACACTTGGAACAAGTTTTTCCATATTTTGCACTAATAACTAAATCTAAACTATTTAAGTTATCAATTAAACTATTTACATTTGGTTCTGGATTAGTTAAAACTACACTCCCATTTTTTTCTCTTAAATACCCACATTTACATGTTAACCGGTAACAAAATGATTCTAACTTGAAATTTTTAGAAAACATAACTTCATAAAAGCTTTGGGCACTCCAAATCATACTATATGAGCTATTACTAGTTTCTTTAAAGGGATAATGGTCTAATGGACTACACTCAAATCTTTCATTTGTTAAAATATCATTTAAAAACTTAATCCAAATTTCATTTCTATTTTCTTGAACATGATTTTTACGCAATGCTATAATTATTTCAAAAAGTTGAAACTTATTACGATTACTCTTGACAAATTCATAAAAATTTCTATCAAAATTACAAGCGGCAAGAAAACCAGAAAGAACGGAATTATAAGGACATAAAAAGTTATACGACTTGTTTGTACTAGACAAAGTTACGCAATTTGGAATTAGTGCATTATTTTTACAAATTTCTTCATTATCAGAACTATCTTCTTCATATTCGGGATCAAAAGGAACATCATCATCAATATCGGAAATCAAAAAATCTTCTTCTTTAAATTTTACTTTACTACTGGTATCAATATTAGGAATTATTTCGTTTAAAAATTGCAAATCGGAAATTTTTACATTAGTTTTAATATAAAAAAGCACTTTGGGATTAATTTCTACATTTAAATTCTTCCGAACTAATTCATTTCCCAAGTTAAAAAGATCATCCATTTCTAAATAATCATTATTACTAATTCTAAAATATGACTTAAAATGACCCACAGGATGATCAATAATGGCTTTTAATTCATAAACTATTTCATTAAACACAATTATTTTTTGAATATTTCTAATATTGACTTTTGTGTTATTCTCTTGATCATAAATACTCGAATTTTCTGATTCATTAATTAAATTAACATTTAAAACTATGCACTCATTAAATGAAATATTTGGTTCTAATCTCTTGCCGCAAGTATTACAAACGTTAGACTCTTTAAGGGTATCTTTAATTTCGGACTCAATTTTTGACTTAATATTACTTTGAGAAATCATTAATGATAAAATTAATCGATTGTCCTGATCGGTTACCCCATTACAATTGATATTATCGCATTTTACTGAATTTAAATTACAAGAGAAAACATGATTTTGAGAAATTTCTTGATAGTCATCAAAAAATCTTTCAATTACCCGACAAACGTCATCTTCCATATTAACTTTAAAAGACTTAATTCTAATCGCATTATCAATTTTATATTTTTCAAATTTATAGATAAAATCGATCCAGTTTTGATTTCTTGAATCTGAATATTTAAAGTCAAAACTTTCATCAATTTTTAACATAAAATTAAATAAAGGAAAGTTTTCTTTAAGAGAGTGTTCTACATTTCTAAAAACGTCAGTGTGATTATGCAAAGAGTGAAGTGCACTAAAAATGGAATTAAATGGACACATATTCGAAAAATGTACTTTAAAAAGACTAATGTAAGCATCAAATCTATTTGGAAATGGGACATCGCCAAGAATGGCACCTTCAAAATTAAAAATTGTTACGTTACTTTTTACTTTAGGAATTATTTCACTTTTTTCTTTGCAAATTTCTAACTGAGTCTTTAAGGGTTCTAGGAAAATTTCTTTACGGAATTTTACAGACTTCTCAACAATGTGCAATTCTGGATCGATTTTAATCTTTTTACTTAAATGTTCGCAACTCTTATCATCTAAACTATTTTCAATTGATTGAATAAAATATTCATCAGAAGTTTCGTCAATAGACATTTTTTCTTGCAAAATTGGCAAATTTTCAATTAATGAATTTTCAAATTTATGTATAATTGTATTTTCTTCTTTACATTCTAACAACTGACTTTCGCATTTAATAAACATCAAAATTTTAACTTCAACTAATTCTTTGCAATTTTTTAAAACTGTTTCAAAATTTGATTTATCATCCATTTCAAGAAAATCATTATCAACTATTCTATAAAAAGATTTTGGATGATTATTAACTTTGCAAAGAACTATCTTTAATTCATAACTATTATTATTTAAAACAATTCTTCTTGGAATTTTATCAATTGAAACTTTTGAATCTAGTTTGTCAGTTAACAAAATATTTACAAGAATTAAAGGAGAAAATACAATCATTGATAAATTTGTTTCAATTTCACTTCCACAATTATTACAAATAAAAGGGTTGGATAAAACTAAAGATTGAATTTTAGATTCCAAATTGGAGGTCAACTCGGATTTAGAAAGCTTCAATTCAATCATTGTTTCTTGCTTTAGATCTGAGACATTCAAACATGGAACACATTTAACTAATTTCCTTTCCCAAGACACCCATGCATGATCTACTTTATCAAATAAAATTTGCCAATTTGTCAAAAAGTTTACAACTATTGAAAAAAGTTCATTACTCATATCTTTACTATTATTAAAAATTTCATTACAAGTATTTGGGAAATGTTCTATTAAAAATTTAATCCACTCTTTACTCTTATTAAATTTAAAATTATTAATATTTTCATGAATATCTAAGACAAATTTGAAAAAAGGATATTCCATTTCTAAACCTTGAACAAGCGATTGAAAAACTTTAGTGTAGTTATAAAGAGCAAGAAAAGAACTTAAAACTGAGTTGAAAGAACTCAAATTGTAAAATTTAACGTTTTGCAACCTTCCATTTACATTTACTTTAGAACTAATCTCATTTTTAAACAAAACATTTCCCAAGATACCGGTTTTAATATTTTCGGGTTTAATAACATCATGTTTAAAAGGAATTACTAAAACTTCATCTTTCGATTTAAGATCATTTGATTTCTTACTTAGATTTATGAAAAACTCTTTATCTTTAACGGAAAGTTTATGGGGATCAATGGAAGTTTGAAAGAAAATTGCAAAATGATCAGAAAAATAAGAAGCAAATGTACCGGCATAACTACTTTTGCAGGTAGAAAAAACAATATCAATTTGAGAACCGGCATTATTAGTTATTGAATCATTAAGTAAATTGATCAAGTTTTTATCTATTAATAATTTATGGAAAGAGTTACTGTTTTGCAATTTTTTCAAATCTTGATTGAAATCACCCATTAAAGTTACTTCAAAATTTTCTGGCTTATTTTTTAATAATCTTAAAAATTCAATTTTTAATTTTTCAATTGGCGCTTTGGGAGAACAATAACCAGTAATAATTAGGAAATTTTCAACTTCAAATGATCTCAAATCGATATGATACGTATTTTTAGCATTACTTATAATATTTGGTTCAGAGAGGTTCTTAATACTACAACTATTTCTACACATAATTATTAAGCCCATGGAACGCTTTTTACTTTGATTTAAACTTTCTTTTAACGGAAAAACTACTTTAAAATCATTACGAACTTTAACTTCTTCAGAACTAAACACATTGGTTTCAGATAAAATTATGATATCGGCTTTCCAATACCAATTTAAAGCGTTAACATTCATTCCATGAGCTTTATAAGAATTTACATTATGATACACAATTTTAACCCCGAGATCCTGCTCAAAATTATAAAAAGATAATTTTAATTGGGCCGCATTTCTTAATCTATACATTTCATTAACTAAAGTTTGGGATCTGGATTTTGGTTCAGGGATTTTACCAAGAAGATATAACCCCTCATAATCGCATCTTGACAAACCAACATAACCTAATGCCGTAGAAAGTTCTCGCTTTCTACTATCTATGCAAATTTTATTTAAAGTTAGCCCCTGAGTACTATGCAAAGTGCTAGCCTCACAAAGAGTAATTGGAAATTGTTTTCTAATTGTTTCATGATGGATTTTAATAGAGATATTAAAAGCATCAGTTATTGTTTCTGAATAAAATTTTAATGGGACTAACTTTTCGGAAATCTTATTTTCTTTCATAAACTCTAAACATGACTGTCTCGCTACAAGACCGACATTAGAATATTGAAATTCTAACCAAACTATGGCAGGGTTATTTGTTTGTTTGTCAAAATCGATTCTTCTCAATGTACCCATTGCCGATTTTGCTAAGCCATCGGCAACACTTACATTGGAAGTTAACTTATATCTAAGACCGCATTTTAAAACTAACTTATATCGCATTTTTGTGTTTTGACTCTTATCTTTGGCATATTCTTTCGCAATTTCTTTCTTGTTAGCTTCAATTGAATTCTTACAATTATTTTCTTTATCTTTACTATCGGCAATATGTACAGTATCTATGGCAATTGATTCATAAGAGGGACCTGGGGCTTTAGCAAATTTATTTTCATTAAATTCATTTACTTCTTTATTACTATAATAAACCCATATAGCATCTTCGGGTACGTCTTTTTCAGATTTAAAAATTCTTTTCTTTAAAAAATTAGCATGTTCTTTACTTAATTTACCGAGAGCAAAATCATCTAAAAGGGCTTGATAAACTTTATTTTTTTGACGTACCCCTTCATTTAATTCAAAAAATTCAAATTCATACCAAACTTGATCGAAAAGGAAATCATTAACATTATTATAATCACTAAATGCATATATGGGTTTATCATTAACTGGGGGTAATTGGTAAAGATCGCCCGCAAAAATTACAATTCTACCCCCAAAACTCTTATTATTAATGCCATAAATTTCTCTACACCTCTTATCCATATTAATTCTTAAATTTCTAGAGATCATTGAATATTCATCCGCAATTATTACTTTAACATCTTTATGTTCTTTACGCATAAGACCAATCAAATCATCACTTAATTTAACAATATGTTTACGAAATCTAGTGTCAATTGCAAAAGCACTATGAATGGTTAAGCCATTTATAAGAAATGCTGCAATCCCCGTTGGAGCGCACAAAAGAGTCTTGTTTGATTTAAAATCTGTCCCCTCAATTCGATTGAAATAATCATTAACTAACTCATTTATAACATTAATTACAAAAGTTTTACCGACACCCGCTTTACCCTGAAGAATGATTTTAGTTCCCTTGTCACAATCAGTTTCTTGTTTAGTACTAATCAAATGGAAAATATGGAAAACAATTTCTTGCTGTTTTTCATTTAACCCACAAATTCTTTCCCACAAATTTACTCTATTAATTAATGGAGGTTGTTTGAGTGCATAAACTGATTTCCCCTTATCTTTATCTTTAGAAATTTTCTTTTTAGACTTTTTTTCCCCATTTGCAATTCCCAACTCTTCATAAATATCAATTTCATCATTATCACTCAAACCCTCATCTAAAAAATTTTGAATTTCTTCTTGTTTCTCAAAACTTAAATTGGAAAGAACCCGTTCTTTAAGAGCTTCTAAACATTCTTCAGTTATAACGTTATATTCGGCATATTTGTTAAAAATTTCATCTTTGTTTTTTTCAAAAGTTTCCCTAACCTTAGCAAAATTTAAAAGATCTCTTTCTTCATCTCTCCAAGGGAGATACAGCATTACTTTTTCGCGATAATAATTATTGGGATCAAATTCTTGCTTATAATTTACAAATCGAATTACTTTCGGGCGAGATCGTTTACTGTACAATTCAGAAAGACTAGCAATTTTATCATTTTCTAATTCTTGCTCATCATTTTCATCCCCTGAACTTTCTTCATTATTATCACAATTAAAATTCTTTTTTTAGATTTCTTGGTCTTAAAATACCAAGCCGCAAAATCAGCTAAAGTTAGCTTTTCTAATTCTTTGGGTCTTTGAGCATATTCTTGAATAAAACCTTTAACATAAATGTCTTTAGAATCATCTTCTAATAAGTCAAGTTCTTCATCTGGTTTGATTAAATATGAACGATCTTGAGGCAAATTAGTATTAATAAATTTTTCATCTTCACTAAAACAAACAATTGAATAACCCTTAATTTCTTGAACAGCTTGCTGAACGCTTATGCATGAGGTATTATGGAAAACATTTGCAACACTTTTAAAAGTTTCTTGAACAGTCTTATTGCCGTTTCTACATTCTTCTATTGCTTTTTCAATCAAAAAATTTACACCCTCATCTACTTTTAAGCAATATTTGAAAAGATAATGAATTGCAGCATAAGCGTCAATTATAAATTGAAGGTCATGGTTATTTTCTAAACTATCTAACAAAATGGGATTATAATTATTAACCATGACCGCATTAGTTTCCCTCTTGTAAATAATTAAAATTTTGAAAACCTCGCATCTAATGCAATCGTAATATTCAGTCATACTCAGATTTAAATCGCTTAACATTTTATCGAATGATTCTAAGACATTATTTTTCTTATAGTAATTCATTTTTTCTTTAATTTTAACTAAAATTGCTAGTCTTTCTTTCGTTATAAATTTTGGATCTTTATGGGGATATAAAATCATTGTTCTATGAGCTACATAGCGAGGAAAATGAAACCGGCATTTTTTACTCTTATTTTTATAACAACTATGGGTATGTCTATGAATTTGAAATTTCATATTTGGATTATTTTCTAAAAACTTTGTGCTAACAAATTGATCTAAGAAATCAATAACACGGGTTTCATTTTCTTCTTTAATATCTAAAGTCTTAGGATATGGAATTAAAACTGGCGCATCTTTACACCACAAAACATAATGATAATGAATTGAACCCCTCATCTGAATTTCAGATCTACACATAAAATGATCAACATAATTTTTACCAAATAAACCATTGGGATTTTTTACAAAATTTAAAAACGCTTTTGACCGATGATTAATGAACTCTGTGGCTAGCACAGGATCATCTCGAACTAACTGGGATTTAATATCTTGACTTAGATTACTAGCTTCAACGAGAGATATATCTTTATGGAAAATATTTTTATAAGCTTGTTTTAAAAATTCTGGGGCATTTGCTTCTGATATACTTAAGGTAAAAAAGAAAGAGCATAGTCCAAATTGACGAATCATTTGCTTTGCTCTATGCTCTTTCTTTAACAAATATTCATTACTGGTTCTAACTTGAGGTAAAATTTTATATGCAATATTTTTGGAAATCAAATGCCCTATCTTCTCAGGATTTTTAATATCCTTCTTTGTCAAGTTTTCTGCTTTAGTTTTACGTAAAGCAGTAGTAATGGCACTGCCTAAATCTCTCTTAACTTTTTCTTTAAATTTAAATAAAATTTCTCGCGGGCCAAAACGCGATCTATCCCAATGGTTTATTTCATTTCTAATAGCGCGAGTATACGAAATAAATCTACAAGA
The DNA here is from genome assembly GCA_038502055.1 of Tanytarsus gracilentus. Taxonomy (NCBI): domain Eukaryota; kingdom Metazoa; phylum Arthropoda; class Insecta; order Diptera; family Chironomidae; genus Tanytarsus; species Tanytarsus gracilentus. The sequence continues at coordinate 1,921,623 of JAXRKN010000033.1, read as the reverse complement.
ATAATGAATGCCGTCATATTCTTGAGGATATCCACAATAAGCTTTTGGAAAACAAATCGCATCATAATCAAGAAATTTACAAGCAGGCTCAGGCTTAAGGCCTTGACCGGGAGCAACTACTAAAACATCATTAAAAGCTTGTTTAATATCTGGATTATGATTTTTAACGTAATTTTGAATTCTTTCTTGAGTAACATTTGGAAAAACTAAAATATGTTCATTTTTTTCGGGATTTTCTAACTCTTCATCGGAAAGGATTTCATCTTCATCTCTTTCTTCATTTAAACTATCTAAAAAATCTTCAGGTAGCAATTCAGGTAAATTTTCAAGCAAATTGTGAATATCCTTAATTTCTTTAATTTCGTAATCTTCTAAATCAAAATCGGATGCATCAATTTCATCCAATTTTGGTTTAGGAGAAACGTTCGTCTTAAAAACTAATTTAGAATCTATTTTAACATATGCAAGTAATACTGGGTTCACTTTTAAAGTTTTAGAATCTACATATTTTTCTTCAAAAAGAACATCATTTAATTCAATAAATTTATCTTCATGTCTAATGAATGGAACTACCTGTTTCACATCTTCGTGAATCAAAAACTTTAACTCAAAAATATTATTTTCGCCCAAATTTAACTGAATTGGAATGTGGTTGAACAAATTTGAATAAAAAGTTTTGTTAATTTTAATGGCTTCTGAATTTACGACATGAATTAAAATTATATCTTCCAATTTAAACTCTACTTTATCTGATTTTAAATTATTTGAACCACATTCCATGCAATTTTTCATTGCTTCAATTTCTTCTTTACTTAAAGATTCATACGAAAGCAACTGTTTTCTCAAAGTGTTATTAAAATCTTTATCAACATTTAAAACTTTAAAAAGTGCAAAAGTTTTTTGTGAAAACCCTACTTTACAATTATTACAATACAATTGCTTTCGAAATGAATAAAAATCGTGTTCTAAAAACTGTTCTAAAATGAACCCAGCATTAAATTTCATATCTTTAAACGTATTAAAATCATCGCGATTTTCAGAAAAATTGGGAATTGTCTTTGGAAATTTTTGATTTATAAAAATAACCCATTCTGAAACTAAATATTCCATTTCATCCCAAATATTTCTGTCTAAACAACCACATACAAACTTCAAAAATTCACAATTTTCTTGTTTTAACAATTCTTTAAACTTTAAATCAAGTTGGCAACTACCAAAAAATGCATGAAAAAGACTATTCAATGAGGACATTGATCTATATTCAAATATAACTTTTTTATCGTTTTGAATAAAAAAGTAATTTTGAAATATTAAAAGATTCTTGTGAATTTCATCATTTTGACCGCTTTGCTTATCTTTTTCCACTTCCTTCTCTACTCTAATTTTATAATTATCATTATCTTTATCTTTCTTTTCGTTAACTTGATTTGAATTCTTACTATTATTAATGGGTATATAATTAGGCTTTTCGCCTTTAGCCGGGACTATAAAATTTAACAAATCAGAAACGGAATTTGGATCATAATCTTTAAATGCATCATTATTAATTTGAATGCCATATCTTTGATAAAGGGGTGTTTGCAAGAGAAAATGTAATATATCAAAAACTTTTTTTACACTTATGGTGTCAAATAAAAAAGAACTGGCATGATTCAATTTACGTTTAAAATCTAATTGAACAACTGAAGTTTCGTTAAATCGTAAGGGAAGTAAAGTAAGAACGTGCGAAATATCGGGAACTATATTAACAACCGCGCCCTTAATAAATAACTGAGGATTTAATTGGAAAGGAGTTCGAGACATGATTTGCATAAATGGAATAACTGGAGTTACTAAAAGAGCTTCTAAATCAGTTGCACGTGTAAGTATTTCCGGCCGATTATAATATTCGGGCCTTCGTACTCCACATTGGGGATTCAACAAGGGAATTTTACCGTTAATTAAATTTTTTGAACAAGTTGAGCAAATCATGCCTGAATCTATTCCAACAATCTTTTCTTTAAACTCTTTTATATTTTTAATCACGTAAGATTGAAACTTTAACCCCGAAGGACTATCTTCTTTTTTACTGTACTTGGCTTTCTTATTATACTTAATATGGTAAGAATTCAAATCAAATTTACTTGGATTATTTTTAAAAAATAATCCTTCGCAACAACAACAAACAATTTCCGGAACTTCCCGAAGTTCCTCAATAAATTTAAGCAAAACTTTTGCTTTCTTAATATCTAATTCGCAATTAACATTATCATTATTATTTAAAACCGCATTAATATCTTTAGAATGTGCTTTTCTAAAACTCATTTGAACATTTAAATTAACATCTTTCACTTCTTTACGAATTTCAGACTTATGAACTTTAATTTTATCTTTAAGCAATTTTTTGGAATCAAATTTCTTTTTCATTATTCGAGTTACTCTAATATTTTCATTTTTAGCAAAATTTGGGTCTGTTTCTTTTTTTTGTTAAATAATCAAGACTTGAATTAATTTTTTGGACCCTATGCTCTAAATCATTATCGTACTTTACTTTCATAAGATTAGCTAATCTTAAATTTTCATTAATTTCAAAATTTGGGTCTGTTTCTTTCTTTTTTGTTAAATAATCAAGACTTGAATTAATTTTTTCGACCCTATGCTCTAAATCATTATCGTACTTTACTTTCATAAGATTAGCTAATCTTAAATTTTCATTAATTTCAAAATTTGGGTCTGTTTCTTTCTTTTTTGTTAAATAATCAAGACTTGAATTAATTTTTTCGACCCTATGCTCTAAATCATTATCGTACTTTACTTTCATAAGATTAGCTAATCTTAAATTTTCATTAATTTCAAAATTTGGGTCTGTTTCTTTCTTTTTTGTTAAATAATCAAGACTTGAATTAATTTTTTCGACCCTATGCTCTAAATCATTATCGTACTTTACTTTCATAAGATTAGCTAATCTTAAATTTTCATTAATTTCAAAATTTGGGTCTGTTTCTTTCTTTTTTGTTAAATAATCAAGACTTGAATTAATTTTTTGAACCCTATGCTCTAAATCATTATCGTACTTTACTTTTTTAAGATTAGCTAATCTTAATTTTTCTTTAATTTCAAAATCTGGGTCTGTTTCTTTCTTTTTTGTTAAATAATCAAGACTTGAATTAATTTTTTCGACCCTATGCTCTAAATCATTATCGTACTTTACTTTCATAAGATTAGCTAATCTTAAATTTTCATTAATTTCAAAATTTGGGTCTGTTTCTTTCTTTTTTGTTAAATAATCAAGACTTGAATTAATTTTTTCGACCCTATGCTCTAGATCATTATCGTACTTTACTTTCATAAGATTAGCTAATCTTAAATTTTCATTAGTATCAAAATCTGGGTCTTTTTCTTTTTTCTCAATCTTATATCTACGATTACAATTAAGCTTTTGAGTTTTAAAATCTGAATCATTATTATATTTATCTTTCTGAAATCTAGCGGACTTTACTCTATTTTCTTCTAAAACATCAACATGTTCTCGATGAACTTTCATGAACTTTTTTTTAACTAAATTTTTAGTGCGAAAAGATTTTTTTCGCTTCATAACTTTTACTTTACTTTTTCACCAGATTTTGATATTAAAGAGTCTAAACTAACTTAATAACTATGAAAATGACTCACCACGTTTATGATATTGTATGGGTTGCTCTCTTCGTCGTCCTCGTCTCTCACTCTCGTCGTCGTCGTCTCTCACTCTCGTCGTCGTCGTCTCTCACTCTCGTCTTCTTGTCTTTCTGGTCGCACTGGCTCAAAATTCTATGTTCTGAAATAAAAAAGAAATATTATTATTGAAATAAAAAAAGCTTAAAAACTTTAACTCAGGTAAAAAAGTTTTTGCTATTATAATTATTGTAAGTTAACGCTTACCTTCACTTTGTGAATTACACCACTTTTTATTTGGTTTTGACAAAAACCTTTTTGAATTCAACACTAACACAATTAACTTTCAATAGATTTAAAATAAAAACCTTCCAAAAATCAACAGGTACAATTTTTCAACTGTTCACTGCTTGAATGTTAGACTTGAACTGATTTTTGTTTTGAATGATGAAATAATCTTTAACACAATAATCTTCAACACAATAATCTTTAACACAATATCAAAACAAAATCTTCGTATGTTTTTAAAAGTTTACAGGTAGTAAATTAGGTACAAGTACTTCAAAAAACTTATCAACGATTTATGAGAAACTTAAAATTACGATAATTATCATGTCATTCAACTAAATAAAATAAAATTTTAATATCATTTGTAACTGTTTTAAAATTAATTACACTTGCTTAAGAGCAATATTTTTTTAATTTAACAGGGAGCGATAATTTTGTTAAAAAATGATGTATGAACATCTTTAAACTCGAGATTGAAGTCTTTCCATGATCAGAAGAGGCAAAAATCTTGATACCTGCATTGTTTTCTAAAAATTTTAACGATATAAAAAAATAAACTCTTTGATAATAAAAAGTTTTATCTTTTTGTTCATAACCAATTTTTGTTTATACCTTTTAAATAATTAGGTATTTTCAGGTAAATTTAATGTTTTGAAACTTTTAAAACATTAAACACCTGATAAATATCAATTTTTATGAATTAAAGCATGGTTTTTTGAAGTAATATTTAAACTCTAGTAGCAGTCCTGGCCGGAAATTCCTCAAAAATCATCGATGCCAATCGATTCCTGGCCCAATCACAAGTTCAACGGCATACATGAAGTCATAGTTCTGAAAAATGGACATTAGTGGCACTCCAGGCCGGCCATGATGGACACTCCTCAAAAATTATCAATGCCAATCGATTCCTGGTCAAATTACGAGTTCAACGATACCCATGAAGCCATAGTTCTGAAAAATGGACATTAGTGGCACTCCAGGCCGGCCATGATGGACACTCCTCAAAAATCATCAATGTCAATCGATTCCTGATGCAATGACGAGTTCAACGATACCCATGAAGCCATATATCTGAAAAATGGACATTAGTGGCACTCCTGGCCGTCCATGATGGACACTCCTCAAAAATCATCAATGTCAATCGATTCCTGATGCAATGACGAGTTCAACGATACCCATGAAGCCATAGTTCTGAAAAATGGACATTAGTGGCACTCCTGGCCGTCCATGATGGACACTCCTCAAAAATCATCAATGTCAATCGATTCCTGATGCAATGACGAGTTCAACGACACCCATGAAGCCATATATCTGAAAAATGGACATTAGTGGCAATCCAGGCCGGCCATGATGGACACTCCTCAAAAATCATCAATGCCAATCGATTCCTGGTCAAATTACGAGTTCAACGATACCCATGAAGCCATAGTTCTGAAAAATGGACATTAGTGGCACTCCTGGCCGGCCATGATGGACACTCCTCAAAAATCATCAATGCCATTCGATTCCTAATGCAATTACGAGTTCAACGATACCCATGAAGCCATATAAGAGAAAATTTGTATGAAAAAGGACATTTTTGCACTCAGGGACGGTCCTTGAAGGGTCATACCTCAAAACTAAATACTTCTTGCACAACTAGAGCCAAAACCCGATCTTTAGCCACAAACCCGAGTCAAATCCGACCAGCCGTTCTTGAGATATGCCGCCCACTAAGATCGTAAGAAAGTAAGAAAGTGAGAAAGTAAGAAAGTAAGAAAGTAAGAAAGTAAGAAAGTAAGATGACCTAAATGGCTCTAACTCCTCGTAGGATCAACCGATTTCAAATCTGTTTTCGCCAGTTTGTAGGGTTTGACTAGGCCTATCATTTAAGTATAGGTTTTGGTATTGCACAATGTAATGTCTTGGCACTAGGGGTCGAAAACTGGTTTTGGAAAAATCCAAAATTAATATATAGCGGAGCTATAATTTCATCAAAACGGCAGTAAAATATTTAAATTTTAAAGTTGCGCAATAATTGAAATTTTGCATTTTATAAAAATCATGACTTGAGAAACTTAAAAATTATTGTCTTAAAATTTCCATCCCTTTCTTATCCGCCAAGTTAAATGATGCGGGTCTTTCATTTCCTCCAAACCACCGACGAAGAATAAATAAGAAGCCGAAAATACATCATCCAAATTTTTGAAGCAGAAGAACGTCTCATTTCCACACTTATTAATTCAGTTCATGAAATTTTGGTTGAGTCTAAAAATTCAAAAAACGCAATTGTGTGACGGAAAAATAAATAATTGAAATATGCAAATTGTCTGCTGTCGGATGACAGCTCAAAACCACAACAGCATAAGGTCCTACCAATTCTTCTTCTTGAACACATTTCACTCATTCCAGAAGCGACTCATAATAAATTAAATTACAGCGAGACACGAGTGTATACAAAGAAATCGATGTGATGGATGTAATATAATCTAAGTTTATGTCGCGCTGATGCATTGTCGTGTTTTTAAAGTGAAATGTTAACATTTGATGCAATATGTGTTGAAGATTTTGTATATGATGGTTCGTGATATACGGAATTGAAGAAATTCACAAAAATCTCAGCTATGACATAACTTTCTTACAAATCCATTTTCTCTCATAATATGCTCCATATGTCAAAATGAACTTAAACAATCAGATTAAGAAAAAAAGGGTCGAGTATTACAGTACTGTCTACCGCTATAGCCGTGTGAATGTATGTCACTAAATGTAAACATATTTAAATGAAATTACGCAGCAAGGCGTGCAATCAGTCGCTCTAAATGAATACTTAGCACATAAAGAGAACTCGCGAGAAAATCTCTTTCGACTTAGAGAATAATTTTGTACGTTAACAAAGAAACTTTTTTATTTGTCATAGCCGTGCGGCTGATTTGCAAACGCGGAAAATGTCATGAGTAATAAGCAGACTAAAAACAATTTACGGTCTGTTTCAAAGTATCGTCTCTAGTTCTCATCACATTCGCAATTGAATGCTTTTTATAGGTTAAATAAGCATTCTCTCACTTTTGTTTGTGTAATAAATTTAATGCGGATAAATAATAAAGATGCATTCCATTTCAATATTTGTGCGATAAATCTTCTTCTTCTTAACTCATCTTGATGATTTACAACTCATCCGCAGATGGATATTAAGTGGAGTGCGAATTTAAACGAGGGGAAAATTTATTGAGGTAGGACCGTGTTGGACTTGAATGTGACACAGCTGATAAAAGTAAAGAGAACTTTGTGACGAAGGATGACTTTTTCAAATGGGGTCATGAACATTGCTCTAAATTTTTTATTTGTTGCTAATTTTTTAAATTTAAAATTTAGCAGATTTTAATTAAAGCTGATCAAACGGTTAAAAATTTTAAAATTTTAAATTAAGTCTTTACCACTAAACATAAGGTTAAAATTGCAAAATTCAACAGACACAATAAAACCGCTTAATTTTCATAAATTGCATCATATTAATTGTACCCATGATCATACCATATTAACTAGCAAATAATGACTCAACTCAGAGGACAATTATACCATAAATTGCGTTCCCTTTGAGCTCGTAATTTGCACAAAAGATGTTGCGACAATCAACTCAATGTACATTGAGTAAATAAACTCAAACTTATATTTTTCTTCTAAGCAGTTCAACAAACTCTCTCTCACATTCAGAAAGAAGTATAAAACGAAAAAGAGAGTGAAGAAAAGTCAACTGCATAACTGTAATTTTCTTCCTTGTACAATTTAGATCTCATTCAAAGCTTCGCTTTCATGTTGGGTTGAGGAAGCTCCCAGAGATGAGCAATAATAATAATAATTCACATAAATTACAATGAATTTAATGGCCGGAGCCGAGTTTACGCGGACGGAATGAGAGCAAACTATTTTATATTCTAGATTCCGATACATAGGAAAATTCTCACTCCGAAATTTGCGAAGAAAAAAAATTCAACCGAGTAAAGGTAGGTCAATGAACTGACGAGAGCGAGAATGAAATGTTTATAACCTGATGATATTGATGATGATATTTTTCCGCACACACAAAGACACGTGTTGTGATGGAAACACAACATGAAATGGATTGAGAGAGGGATAAAGAAAATGTAATAAAATATTTTATGCAAATTTATTTATCGCTTTTACAGCATGTAAAAGGGGTTGAGGAAAATTTCCACTTAGGAAAGCGCTTTTTCAAACACACCTCGATTCCGTGCCGAATAAAATATGATGCGAGATTTTTGGATAAAGGATGGCGGGAAATTCCAAGAAGGACATTGACGGACTTACAATTAATATTGAACTTTTAACCCTTTTTAATAAAACTGTTCATAAAAATTAGCAAGCACAAAATTTTCTTATCGATTCAGCATAAACTTTTCACACAAACAAGTCGGAAGTCCACAAAGAGTGATTAAAAAGTTAACAGCACAGCAAAGTTGCCCCGAGAAACAGAATTATATTTCTAAACTATTTGCATAAATTTTAAACACATTTTTCCCGAAGCCATAAAAAGAGCTTTCTAGAGCAGCAACTTTTTTCTCCTTTTATAATTGCCGTTCTTACGACAATCGCATGCAAGTAGTTTCACTTCAAAAATACAATTTATTATGCATATATGGCATTGCACTGTGCATAATACACAACAATGATGAGTTTTCCTCTCGATGGGTTCGCGTGATATATAATGCAAAGTTCATTGGTCTCGAGCGGCTTTTCTTTAATGCAAGTTTAAGTGTAGCGATTAACAGCCATAATAACAATAATTTTTTTTAACGATCTGCAAGGCCAAAAAAGAGATTTTTATGCTTCACACAATCATAAATTAACCAAGAATAATTAAAAGCAGCTTAATGGAATTATAAAAAATCATTGAACTGAAAAATTGATTGAAGATGAAACTTTGATTGAATTAAATGGGTACAAAGTGCTAATAATTGACCTTCGAATGATGAATTTTTATCACCGGGATTTTTTATTCTGATAAAGTTTAATAAAGAATCTAACTATAGTTCAACTAATTTAAAATCACCCAAAAAATTAATTTTCCTCACAATTTTCCCTCATCAAATTCAATCTCAATATTTTTTTTAAACATCTAATCAAGTTTCTTTGATAGAGTTATGGAAATTCTTCCACAAAGTGATTCAAATAATTGGATCTAATTACAATAATTGATACCTTCTAACCACAAGCCCTTTATTTAATTTAAATAAATTCACTTTCTTTAAAAATCTGGGGAAAGAGCTCACACAAGAAGAAATTAATAACCTCGCTCAAGATCCACTCACATCTACGATAGTTCAAGTGTGAAACTAAACTGAGTGAAGAATATTTTTACACATAGTTTTGTGAAGCTTTAAAAAGGCGAAGTTGAAGCACATTTTTCACAAAATAAAACTAGAATTTCCCTCGAGCAGCGCAAAAGAAACTTCGTCAATCGTCATCATCATCGTGGTAGTGTGGAGCCGAAAGAACTCCACACGACTCCAGAACAAAGAACCCTTTCTCCGAGTGCAAAGAAATCATCGCGTGAAGTAGAGTCATGTGCAATAATGTACACTATGTCTTGATGATGGTTGCATGTTCCATTTATTCCTTTTTCTCATACACCCCCTACGAAGATAAGAGTGGCGAACCTCAACAAAAACGGTAGTGGTGTAGCTAGCGAGGAATATATAGGTGAAGAGGGATGTACACAAAGCGAGATCGTAAATAGGTTGAAAATGTCGAACAAAGAACTTTTTTCAGCTTAAATAAAATATATAGGAAGCTCTAGAAAGGGAAAAACTACCACACAAAGGGTGATGAAATAAGATTTCGCAAAAACTCTTTAAGCATCTATTCTTTAACCTCCTCTCGTCTCATGCCACTTACTCAATTTTCATTCATCCATTCGACATCGTTTTAAATAACACAGAAGAGCTTTTGACCTCGCAAAATGTTGTTGATCTTTTTTACATCTCTTTCTTCATTTCTTCATTAAGTCCGATTTCATCTCTCAATTTCGCTTACCTTTTCTTCAATTTACATACAAGCGGATATTAAAATAAGCAACATGCGATGAAGCAAAAATATAAGAAAGAGGCATATTGAGAGTTGATCAAGGGAAGGACATTTAAAATTTATCTGCAGCATTTCACTCGAAATCATTTTACTTATTCTTCAAAAGTTTATTATTAATTTTAAAAGCTTCACTCCCCTGACCTGTCATGAGAAGAATTATCGAGGCAGTCGAGCGAGTTACAACCAGTAAATAAATTGCTTTACATACGCCTTCAATCGATAATCCTTTAACCCAATCAATAAAACAGGAGATGAAAAGCTTCGCTTCTATTTAATCTCATGAGGCAACAGAAAAAAATTAAATAATTTTTTACACAAAGATGAATTTATGAACGGAGGCAGCGACAGAATAATCATCTTTATTATTTTTTTTTGTTACTTTTCAACAGCTCTATTTGAATAAATCGCTGCGCAATAATTATTAAAACGCGCGCCACATTTTCAACTACGCACTCACTTTATGTTTATTTTTTGACGTCCATCCATGACGATCCTAAATTTCCGCCACGCACAATTTAAAAGTTAGAAAAGTGATTTCAAATGATTTTTTTACACGGTCGCATGCGAGTCTAAAATTTGCTTTTATGTCGATATGAAAAGTTTTTGTTTCTATTGAGTGAGTGAGAGAGAGTTATAGAGGCAACGAACAGCTGACTTAGGCTTGTTTGGTCGGCATATACATAGCACATATGAGAGAGAAAAAAATCTATAAGTATACATACATCCACTAACACATATAAGAGTGCTCTCTTATATATATAAATGAACTTCATGTACGAGTTTTTGAAGAGAAAAATTTCGCAATAAGCTCCATTTAATGTTGATCAGAACAGATGGAGTTCGAAATTTTCAGCTTTATGTATATATACAAAACTCGGTTCACTTGGTAATTTTTAAGACAGGTAGAAATGCGAACATTCTCAATTCTTGCTGATACAATTAAGAAGGAGGAAAAATATTCATTTTATCTATTTTTATAATGACACGTTTCTGTGTCTTTAAACAATTTTTTTTTCTTATTTTCTCTCTCGAGCATGAAAATTAGCTATGATTGTTTATAATTAAAGTGTAATGCCTTTGGACGGCTTTTTTTAGCGGTTGAAGATTTTAAGCATGTTCTCTGATTTTTTTATGACTGACTAATGAAGGTCAAAGAAGATGGGAGATGGAAAGCATTTTTCAAAGAAATAAACTTTACATTTTTTCTGAAATTAAGTGAGAGTAAAAAATCTTTCAAATGAGTTTGAAGCGGTCTTAAAATCCTCATCAGCCTCAATTTGGCACAGAAATTTGCAAATGTTCAATATCAACCACCGATTAAGGAATTAACCCCGATACTCTCGTGCAGATCTTCAAGTGGCATTCAAACTTTTTTCCGATATGTAAAACATTTCGATGTAGAACGCCAGAAGTTATACATGAATGAACCTTTTATGCAGTTAACGAACTGACCGATTAATAATCACATTTGGGTCAGCACGAAAATTCATCCAATTGTGTGTGTTTATATGGAACGATAACACTCTTTTATCACCTTGTAGTTAGGCATTGACTCTGTGGTTGATATTTAAAATTTTTATACACTCTCAGCATTTTGCGCGCCGTTTTTTTGCAGAGGTTTTCTCATTTGGAGGCGAAGAGCGTCTTAAAATGTGTTGGTGCGAGAAATCGCAAAATAATGTTGTGATGCTATCGCGCATGTATGATTATAAACAATAAAAAACATATGTAAACGGCATTATTCAGGGATGATGTCAAGGACATCTTAAGTACACAAATATAAACTCTTATTTTTTGGGTTCAATAAAACCCACTTCGAAAATCTGCACTGAGATGCATCTTCTACTGATAGTCATGGTCAAATGTGAACGGAGTTTGTGCACGCGATGCTGAGCAGTAGATGTGAGAAAAAGGTTACTCAACTAAAGATGAAAACTCTCAAAATTGATGCCTAATTACTAATCATCATAATGATCATCATGAACATTGTTGGAGTCCATTCGCACAAAAGTGGCACCCAACTGAGATTCGCTAAAAATATTACAGAACGTATAGAAAAAAAATCATAAAGGAGCAATTTGTATGCCATTTCAGCTTTCTGATTTATTTTTTTCTGTAAATTTCTATAATTGGATTCTCTTCGATATTTTTATAACACACTCGGATAGTTTCCGAAATAGAATAGTGTTCGTTAAATAATATTTTTTTATATAGAAGTTTTCTTCTCTCACCGTAAAATGCATGTTGATTATGCAATTGTGAGAAAGAGGACAAGAAAATAAAATATATATAAATGGGGAGAGAACAAAACTGTTTTTATATATGGAAACTTGAAGTGTATGCATTTAGTTGAAAATCAAGTTTTAGAACGATATAAAGAAATGTCAATAAACAGCAAAATGTTTGTGTGATGTTTTCAACCAAAAAAAAATAACAACAGATGATAAGAGAGATTGTTTGCAGTTTAATCTAGAGCATCGACGCACGCCCAGTGGGGATTTTTTTAAAAATGTTCTGATAATTAAAAAAATATGTTCTTCCCTTGATTTTTTTAAAAAGCTAATAAAATTAATTAACTTTTAAATAAGTTTTTGACACCCTCCATATATTTTGGTCAATAACCTCAATTTCTACATCGTAGAAGTTTGACGTCGCTTAAAAAAATTACGTGACTTTAAGGCTCGAGACTTTTCGAATTAACCTTTTCTTAAGGCACTATCGAAAGGTTTCAATCACGAGCACACATAAATTAATCATTCAACTTAGAGAGCTTCGTCTTTTATTAAATGCGCAAATTATTTCATTTACTGGGTCGGACGAAGCTTTATTGTTATCTAAAACTTATCGACGCGATAGCGAAAAAAAAGCGTCGTTGACATACAAAAATAAAAAAGTCAACAACAAATTGATGGGTAATTTTTTTTTTCGGCGGTAATGACGAATGTTTGGAAGGAGGAAATGAATGTGGTGGAAAACAGAAAAAGGGAAACAGAGAAAAGTCAAATGTTTTATTGATTTATATGTAGGTGGAGAGGCTTGTTTTTTGTTGTTGGCTGCTGCTGTGGCCAGAGAGAGCGAGAGAGAACGATAAACAAATGAACAGCAGTTTGGTTCATGTACAACAAGCTTTCTTTATAGAGGGGGTTTTGAAAAATTCTGCCGATGATTTTCGAGAGCTTTGAAAAATTATTAACAACCTAAATTTGAGTCCTAATTATTCAAAAAATAAATTAAATAATCCATGACATGATTCAACGACCAACCCACTATCGCTTATTACCAAGAAAACATTTTATTTAATGCTAATCATTTCTCAAAAACCGTAATTTCCTCTATCTCCTAATTTTCAGCTAAATTGGTAGTCAATAATTTATTTATGTACTGCTTAAATTCGATGGTCACGACAGTTAAAGACAAAAACTCTTTTGTCGTAACTCGGAATAAAAAAAACTGCCAAACGCAAAAGTGATGACGAAAGATAAAAATTGAATGAAATTGAATTGAGGAAAAGAAGAAAATATAATTAGAACGCCTTGTGGGAAATTTCAAGTTTAAATTTTTAGATCTAAAAATTAATTTTAGGTTTAGTTTATTAACAGGGGAACGATATGAAAATTGAACCAACGAGTGATGTTTCATTTTCCGATTCGTTGCAACATTAACGCAGAAAAAATAAACAAGAGATGTTCAATTTTCCACTTTGTTCCTCTTGAGAGCTTTTATAAAAAATTTCTGTTTGAACTTCTTGTAAGGGAACTTTTTAAGCTCATTTACTATCACTTCCCTCGTCTTACTGCTTAATTATTTGATGACTTTTCATTACTATTAATTGATAATTCTTCAATTTACCTTAATCAATATTTTCGAGTTGCTTCTTTTCCTCTTGAACTTGAAAATTGCGTATTTTCTCTCCGCTCTTCTTCTTTACTTCCGAGATATACGTGAAGAAATTCTTCTCAAGAATTTTTTTTCAAAATAAAACAATATGTAAAGAAATCTTTTTTCAAGTCGATGCGAAATAACTTTTTCACACACTATTTTTCGCTTTTTGTTTATATTTCTAAAAGCGAGATTTTCCTCGCAAACAAAAGTTCATCGAAAAAAGTGTTTGAGCGGATTTTTTTTCTGAATCCTATTTATTCGAAATTGCGACTCAACTTTTTTTCTTCCTTTCCTTCATTTGAACTTGCACTTGTTGACGTTATAACAACCGAGCCCTTGATTGATTTTTTAATTAATACAAATTTATTTTTTGACTTAAATTATTATTTCAATTTGTATCTCATTAATTTTGAATTAATTCTTCTTTATTTCGATGGAACACGGAGCAATTTAAAAATTTCAATCCGTTCGACAACTTGAAATAAACTCGACTGAATATTGTTTTTCTTTCTTTGAAAAATATCTCTCTCGCACATAAACATTAGCCCACTAATACACATGAAACGAAATTTTATTGCTAATGTGTTGGTTGAGAGTGTTCAGTCAAAATTAGTAACTGGAAGTTGTTTATGTTTTTTTAGAAGAATACTTAAGTAGTTGGATGTGTTTTATTGGATTTATAATATCTCAATTAAGATAATTTTTGTTTTTTCTTGCACAATCATCTCGATTTTAGTAGTAGCCGACAGTAAAAAAACAATTCACTCACACATACAAACAATTTTTGACTCTGTTCAGAAAGCTTTTGCGAAATCTTGATTTTCTCACTAAATAAATAATTTAATTTAATTATAAACAGGAATAAACTCTTTAATCATCTTAATCTTTCAAAATATTAACATCCAGTCATCAAGAATCATCAAAATACATCATTTTTCAAAAATCTCAAAACAACATCCAGTCGACTCGTTGATTGCGAAGTAAAATTTTGCGAAAATAAAAAATATCAATTACCATGAGTTTGAGACAGCTTAAAAAGCTCCAAAGTGATCAATTCATACCGAATCAGTCGGATGAGTCAGAGGAAAGTGAAGCAACGCCGAGGAAAGCTGCAAATAACTTTGAATTGGTAAATATTAAAATTTTCACCAATAGCCATGTTTTTTTTATTGCGAAATGATTTCTTTCAAATATCAAGTTGTCGGCATCGGAACATGAGGATGAGAACGAGACAACGGAAATGGAAAATTTATCAGCATCTCAGCATAGAGACTTAAAGAAGAAGCGAAAAAATAAAAAGAAGAAAAAAAGTGGAACCAGTTCTAAGGCAAAATTCTCAAGTGATTTAGATAATGAGAATGATGATGTTGAAGACGAAATAACTAGAACTGTGCGATTGGTTGACAAAATGTTTGGCACAACAAGCCATCAGGAAAATCAGCGACCGGAAGTTGAGTCAAAAGAATTGAATCACAGTCAATACGTTCTTCACATCCAGCATAAGAATTTAAATCCTCAAACTGAAATCAAAAGGATGTTCGGCAAAGTGGTTAATCAGGAACAACAGAAGAAACGTAGAGCCGGCAGCAATCGACCACTTAGAGCTGTAATCATGACAAATCCTAAAGACAATTGGCCTCCTATCACTCGCACCGGCCTTTCGATGAACTTGGTGCCCGCTCCTGAGGGTGAAGCAGTGAACGAAAAGAATAAAAATCTACTCTACTTTGCATTTGAACACTCTCAAAGGTAAGAGAAATTAGTTTCACATTTAATGGGCGCTCATTACTTTTTATTATAGCTATCGGGTTATTCAAAAGAAGTTCCTTGAGTGCGTCGAGAGCTTTGAAAGTGATAACATTGTAAGGATCATAAACATGCAACCATATCATATTGATGTAAGACACTGTACATTGTACCCTTATCATGACTTTAACTTTACTACAATGCAAACTCTTATCGTAGGCATTAATTCAACTGTCGGAAGTGTGCAAAATCTCTGAGGACGCTCAAATGGCCGCAGAACTAATCGAGCACTCTCTTTATGCTTATGAAATGTCATTTCATTCTATGTTTAGTGTGACAAGTGGAAATTGCAGAATCGATTATCGACGTCAAGAATCACGCGGATTTTTTATCGCTCTTTTTAAGCATGCTCAGTTTTTGGCTGCTAGAGCTTGTCCTCGCACTGCATTGGAATTGTCAAAATTGATTCTGTCACTCGATCCTGATAATGATCCGTTGGCAATCATTTTGCTAATTGATTTCTACGCCATTAAGAGCAAACAATACGACTTCTTGATAAATCTATACAGGGAATGGAAAACGAGTCATAACTTAGCGCTTCTGCCCAACATGGCATACTCTTACGCACTGGCATTGTATCATGCAAATAAAATGGACGAATGTGATAAGGAAATTCAATATGCGATGTCAATGTTTCCGGGTGTCTTGAAGCTTCTATTAGACGAAATGAATATTCAAGTTGATTCGAGAGTTAGCAGTCACAAGTACTTCAGTAATGCAGCGGTAACAAGTAGTCCTTTAGCACTGCAACAGCTTATGTCACTTTACATCGTTCGATCAAAAACATTGTGGAGCGGAGATCCTGAAATTTTGCTCTGGCTCGAAAGAAATGTTCATGTTGTACTTGATCGAGTTGATCGACGTGATGAGATCATTGGTGAATATGAAAAACGACGTCTTAAAAGCTATCCTACACCTCCTCGCAACATCCTTCGACACGTGATTTTGTCAGATTTCAAAGAGAAAGTTCCGCTTGCTGATTTCTTGAAAAAGGAAACCGATCCGATAGTGCATTTTGATCCCTTACCTCCACACGACTCAATAAACATCTACGAGCGGCCTAAACAGGTTACAAATCGTCACAATCTTACTAGTCAAGCGACGGGATTTCAATTATTTTTCCAGTCTTTAATGCCCGGCTTCAATTTGCCTGCTCAACAGCCGCAGGATGTAGCTGAAGCAATGCTCGCTAATGCTGCACAAAGAAACGAGAATGCAGATGAACCTGGTGAAATGGCTGCCGGTGGACAAGTCCATGAAGTGCCGAATCCCCTTCCTGACTTGCGAATTTCACTCAATTCAATTGTCGATGCCATGCGTGACTTTTTAGGCGATATTCGAGTAAGAAACAGAAATCCTAATGAAGGTGATCTTGAGAGTTCATCGAGTGACGACGACGACGCTAATGACTTAACATAAACATATTTTTAGTGATTTTTTTGCGGGAAATTTATCAATCGTTAATTTAAGTGTGATTATAATCAAATATATCCAATTTGCTTAAAACTTAATCAGAAAAAAATGTGGCAAAAAAATTTTCGTTTGTGAAATATTGATATGCAAGTATGAATGTTGAGCATATAATAAAATTTTATTTCAATGTAATTTTAATTCCATAGTCCTCCATGTTGTAGTGTTTTAAGTAATATTTTGGATCTGTAGGTTTTGGTTCGAGTTCGCATGGTCTTTTGAATTCTTGGCCATACTCGTGGAGCCTTTAAATATTTCATTAAATTCAAATTCACTTTGATTAAATTGATCTTACCATTTATTAACAACAGTCTTGCTTCCAACCAACACTGGGCAGCCTGAATGCCGCGTGAGGACTTCTCTATCGCCGGAAGTCGATAAATTATACCAAAACACAGCAATTCCTTTTTTGGGTCGAATTGCTATTTTAAGTAAAGGAAATACGGTCGCTCCTCCCTTCTCAACATCCGTTAGCTAAAAAAATTGAATGAAACATTTATTTTGATCACTTAAAAGCTCACATAAAATAAAGCAGTTGCAATTCGATTGCCAGTTCCAAGAGTGAAATGCTGTCCCTCATCGGTGTAATCGTGATGCTAAATTTAATTTTAATTAATTTTTTAAAAATTTAAGTAATTTCACATACTGCGTTATAATGTCCTCCAATGCCATAGTTTTGAAGTTGCCAGATTTCAGAGGTTTCCATATTAAGTCCACTCATGTCTTTAATATAAAGCAATTAATTTTTAAATTTTAAGTTATAGATGTGTACCTTCAACTCTTCTCGTTAGAGATGGTAAAATTTCATGCTCTCTGTCACCAAAAAATTTCAACTTTGCTACTCTCCTCCTTGAAACTGTTGTTGAAGACTCAAGAGTTATAATTTCGGCCCGACTCAAATCCTTCAACATTGACGTGAATACATTAATTTCCTTATCTGATAAAATTTCGTGGAAAATAGCAATGTATGGATCTAAATTTGCTTCTTCGATTTTAAATGGTGCAATGATCGTGAACGGTGTCTTCGACTGGTATCTACAGTGGAGCTTTGAAAGTTCTTCATCGGTTTTTGAAAGCTTTCCGCGACAAGCTTTTGAGAGAATCATTTGTTCTTTTTCTGCAGTCCAGTAAGATGATTTAAGGTCGACAGATCGTTGCTGACTTTCTGCTTTTTCTTTCTTGAATTTTAAAAATATATATTAAAAATAAAAACCGTTAAAATTTGCTAATTCTTACCATCACATCTTGATCACCAGCTTTATAAAGCGTATCCATTTCCAGTTGCAATCTCTGTACCTCAAAATTTTTATGATTTGGTCGAACTTTTAAAATTTCATCGACAATTTCCAAAGCTTTGTCAAAAATTTTATTTTCTTTGTAAATCTCTAAAAGTTTTTCCAGGAAAATTAATTCCGGAATCTCATAAAATTCCCTATTTTTGTCCTTTGCAAGTTTCAAATATTCTAACGCATATTTTTCATTCAATTTCATCATTTCTTTGCCAACTAGAAGGAGGTCATCGACAGAGAGCGCAGCACGATATTTTTTCCCTTCAATGATTCCCTTTGATAAATAAGCACTGCCCAAATTATAAATATCCTGAATTCGATGCAAGCCTTCGACAGCACCCTCAAATTCTTCTGTTGGAAGTTTTGCTTTTTGAACACTTGTCAAGAAATTATCAAGAACACGTGTAAACAACGAATGAATTGAATCGATATCGTGAGAAAGTCTCTTGATTAAGAGGAGCGAGTTGAGAGGGTTTTCCACATATTTTCGTGTGTCCTTAAGGAAAATTGCATGATCTTTTTCAATGGTATCGAGTTTTCTAAAAGATTAATTTGAAAATAATTGAGTTACTTTTTTGAAAAATTCTCACATACAATTTAACCATCTCAATCGCATGTTCCAATCCAACATTTAAGTTTTTCACTTCCTTAATCAAAATTGCTTCATTTTCCGCGAGACTTGTAAGCTCTTCTAGTGCCGAAAAAATTTCTTTACGTTCAGCACAATTTACATTATAAAATAAAAGCGTGGCAATGAAGAAAAAAGTTCTCATCGTGTGGCTTTTTGGCACAAATTCAAGGAACCGACTGGTGAATTTTTTGGTTGAAATCAGTGCTTCTAAGCTTATCAGCATGTTTGACAATTTGACATGATTTTATATTTTATCTTTCACGTTGAAAAATATTTTTTGCCGAAATAGTTTAATTTTTAGAATTTTGTAACATTTTTGTTTTCAAAGATTTTATGAATCTAAAAATTATTTATCTTTCTTCTTACTCAATTAGAACTTTAAAGGTCAAAAATCTCAGATAGCTAAAAAAATTGCTTTTGGTAAGAATTTTAAAATTGTCATTTCAAAGTGATTAAAATCCAAAAAAAAATACTTTTTGGTAAGAATTATTATTTTTTAAAAATAAATGTTAATTTTTTTAAAATATTTATAAATTTTTAATATTTTATGTTTAACGTCCGCGCAAATTTTAAACAAGCGCAGACAACTTCAATTTTTATATTTTTCTTAAGGGACATTCGAAGATTTTGTTACATGAGTTCAAAAATATATTTTATTTTTTAATCATTTAATATTTTTTAAGGTTCACTTTTAATCATTGTTGATTGTTATCATTCATAAAAATATTTTATTCAAATTAAATTCAACCAACTAAATTTTTTAACGTTACGCAACTTTCAAATTTTCCCAGTTTTTTGTGTTTTTCTGTTTTGCGAAATTTCACAGAATTTTTATTAGAATTTAGTGTAATTAAGCTCGTTCAGTATGATGTCGTTGCGGGAACTTGAGCTTGAAGGTGCCCTCAACAAATGGGTGAACATAATGAAAGGTAAGCATCGAGAATTATCAAGATTTTCGAGAATTTTTTAAAAAGTTGATTTTTATCGGAGATTAATTTTTTGCTTTACTTTGTTTTTGCAGGATGGCAAACTAGATGGTTTGTACTGGAACCAGAGATTGCATTACTCAGCTACTATACTGTAAGTAATCGAATGTCTCTTTTCCATTATTAGCATGGCAAATATTTTCTGATCTTTTTTGTAAACTCATCGATGCACAATTTACAAAAAGAACTTTTTCGCTGCTCAAAAAATCTTGCGCAAAATTAGGGATTCCGTGAGAAACTTTGTTTGTTTTTCATTAATCGCATCTTAAATTTGAACGAAGGCGAACTTTCGCGATAATAATTTTTATCAGCGATTTTCTTTCACTCTCGCATGTGGCATTAATGACTCAGAAAATCACTTTGAGATTGAAATTGTTTTTGGCAGATTCGAATAACGTAAAAGCACTTAAGTATATATACAACTTAAATTTCGAGTATTGAGTGATATTTGATTCTGATTTTTATGTCTTTCCGCACTTGTTATTCAAAAGTTTTATTCTCATCAAAATGATCCCCAATCATTGAAACATCCTACGAATCCACATGAGCTTTTAAGCCCACACAATCTTCTCGATTTCATTCATCGCAGGCATACTTATAATCTTTTTAATTGAGTTCAATATAAAGTGCGAGTCACTTATGAACTACGTTTCGCCGTAAAATCGATATTCTTAAATGACAACGTGTGTGATCTAAATCTGCACATATATCCAAATAAGTTTCATATATTTGCATCGAAACAAACTTTTTGACCTCAATGGAAATGAAACAGAGACGATGCTTTGTTTTAAAAAGAGAATTATCAAGAATGTTGATAAAAATTACAATGAGTAAGACCAATCAAGAAACCACAATTTGCTCTTATATTGTATTAAAAATAACAAAAGAAAATAAAATCAAGATAAAGGATAATAAAAGGCAGAAAGCAGAAGGTGGATAGAGTTGAAATAAAAGCTTTCGAATTGAGCTTTAACTCAGTAGTTTTGAATTTTAATAAAATTGAAATTTTGTTTTTTTTCTTCAAATTTTAAAATTATGAAAAAAAAATTAAATTAAAGAATTTTTTCCATTCAGTTCTCTTAATTTGTTGAACACTAAAATAAAATCATTTTCCTTTAACTCTGCACCTAAATCGGTTTGCATAATTGTTATGCTAAACATCCTAGTTTCATCTACTACATATAAAAAAATAGTGAATGCGAAATAATTTGAATATAAAATACTTCGAACGATTGTCATTCTGTCTTTTCCTCGAGAGATTTTTTATGCATTCAAAATTGATTTAAGTCGAGAGCAGACTGTTGGCAGCTAACTCGGTCGTTACTGGTAAATGCGTGTTCTGAAAAAATCATTTATAAAAATCCAAGGCTGAAAGCTTTAATGAAAAAAAGACAGAAAAAAATTAACACATGGAGCGTGAAAAAAGAAAATAATAAATTTTAGTTCTGACAGCATTGATAGTAAATAATGTGCATGAGATGATTTTCGGTGAACTCATTTTTATCGTGTGCTACCTGTCCATCAGTGGGTTCAAAAAACGATAACGGGATGAATTATTGCGAAATAATCAACGAATATGACTTATGTGTGGCTCAAGTTCAACACCATTTTTTTCTGAAATGTGACACATGCTTAAAAAATGATAACCAAAATAACTAAGAAGAAAAAAATTATGTTCTCAATCAGTGCATGACTAATGAAACTTATTTGCGTTACACTCAAAATGGTTTGTGACAAAAAAGTTTCAGTCCGCGAGCAATTAAATTAAAATCTGACCTTATCGCACTCATTCCAGAATTTCGAACACGCGAATTACAAATTCACTTGTAGCTCGATTTAACTTTACGTCATTTGGATTACAAACATTTTAGTTAGCAAGCTCGATTTAAATTCTCATCAATTTCCTGTTTGGCTTCTTTTCAAAAGTTTACATTTTCTTAAATCCCTTTAATTACTGGGCAATAGTTCAACATCTGGAAATATGAAAATTATATTTAAAATGTGTTGCTTCAAGAGCGAGAAGGAATAAAATTTATTAAAAAGACTATTGCGAGTAAACATGCAGTGTTTTGGACATTAAGTAATGCAGACAAATTGCAGCACTTTTATGGAGCTTTTGCACGTATACTTCATCAATCGCAAAATACTCATGGCGTCACGCGATCAAATTAGAGTTTAGTTGATCATAGTCTTGAACTTGTATATAAGTTCATTTAGTTTTTCAAATCATTGAATTATTAAATTTAATTAGATTTTATTCGCAGAAGGTTCTCAAATCGCTCAAAGTTCTATAAATGTTAGGGATTTTTATTTCTCACAAAAAAAAAGTTCGATTGAATGAATTTCTTCATCAATCATTGCCCCTCAAGTTCTTTATTGATTTTTTCCTTAATTCTCAAGCATTTTCTTTATAGGACTGCTTTTTTTGCTTCAAGTCAATTACTCGCATTTGCGAGTCAGTTTGAATTACATTCTTAGTCTTAACCCTTAGTTAATTTACGAACCCCTTTTTTCATGCTTTGCATTCTAAACAATCGCAAATTTCCATATTCTCATAATTTTTTGCTATTTTCCCTTGCAGAGTCGAGAGAAAATGATGAAAGGAGTGCGTCGCGGTTGTGTTCGCTTAAGAGGTGCAATAATAGGAATCGACGACCAGGACGTGAATACATTTACAATTACTGTTGACCATAAAACTTTTCACTTTCAAGTGAGTATTGTTGAGTGCGTGCGGCGTGAAGGAGAAAATGTAAATTTAATGTACTTTACAGGCGAGAGACGGTGATGAGCGTGAAAAGTGGGTGAGACATCTTGAGGACACAATTGCACGAAGACGACATTGTACTCACTACGATCCTTCGCAAACACTTCAAAGCATGGGCGGCTCGAGTAGCAAAAACAATAATTTAACATTGTTTGATAGGAAAGTCATGGAGGCAGACACATATTTGCAAATGATAATTGATCAGACATCGAAAATTGAGCAGCGAATTGATGCATTAGATAATGCAGATGAGGTAGCAAAGTATGAAGGTATTAAGCGTCAAGCGAATGAAATGCTTGAACATATTAAACACTCGATTGTGTTGCTTCAAATTGCTAAGGTTCGTGTCGATAATTGGTGTGAATTATAAGCCTCAATTATATTTAATTAACAGAACACAGCCCATCCAATCAATGGCATCTATACCGGTCCGATGAAAATCGACCCTGACGATACAGCTAGTCCAGGTAACAGCTTGACATCTCTTCTGTTAGGTGAATAATTTATGAATTAAAATTTTTCCCCGTTCAGTTGTTTCGAGACAAGTTTCGAGCACCGATAGTGTATTTGGTCCTGAATTTTTCAAATTGAATGGTAGTAGAATTTTAATTTATTTTTTATTTTTGTCAAGAGTGAACAATTTAGTTTTTTTAAAAAAAATGTTCATTCCTTTTATCACTATCCATCTCTCATTGTACATTTTTTCAAATTTTCATCATCAAATGAGCAAACAAACATTCCTATCTTTTGAAAGCTCTTTCAACACGCGATTGAACAAGAAAATAAATACTCGACAGTTGTGCAATATTTTTTTCGATTAATTGAAGAAGAATTGAATATAAGACGATAAATCTTCGAGCATGTGCGGATGAACATGTGTGTCAGATAAGCTTTTAGGGAATCTTACGTGAACATTTGTTAAATAAACCGGTAATCGAATAACCAAGCTTTAGGAAGAAGTTGACGTAACATGTAAAAATATCCAAAAACTTTCACATGAACTTAACCTACATTTCTATAAATAAAAATAATATTTGCCGTACTTATCTGAAATTGTTTACAAAGTAAATAAAATATCGTAAAAACCGACAAAGTGCAGTTGAAAAAAATTCTCAATGAATTATTAAAATCTCAATGTAAAAAAATATTATCTTTTTTATTCGTGTTCTCACAAAAAATTCAATTGAAAAAATTTAACTGCGAAGTTTTTTTGTTTTTATTTTGTGGAATATCAAAACAAATTATCAGCGCATCAGATTGAAGATAAAACGAGATGCTTCGATGAGAGAACGTTGTGTCATAAATGAATATGGGTCTGATTAGTTAGTTTTGTGACTATAAAGACATAAAGACATAAAAATAATGACTAGATATCCCCGACCCGGTTTTTATGCTCACGTTCGTTTAAACGAAAAAAAAGTCATTCGACATTTACTCATACTTTTTTCAGTTTCACACTCACTTCTCTAGTTCGTATATCGTTAGTTTCTCATCGCTTCTCTAAAATATCAGTCACAACTCGAGTTTTAGCATTTGTATTATTCTCAATTTCGCGTTTGTTTTCATATTCTCAAATTTGCACAACCCATAATAGTTTTTGATGATGGATAAAAAAAGAAAAAATCTGTTGACACTGCACTAATAAATGTCATATATATATTTATATATGTTGGCTCTATATATAAGCCGAGTGATTGAGTGAATAAATTTAACGAGGAACAAATTATGTTAAAAATTTCAGTGCAACAGCAAGTGCCAGAGACATCATACTCGAGCTCCGAGGGCGAAGATGACTTCTATGATGCCAATGATGATCCGTTTTCCAGTCAAGTGACAACACCGACAAGGTGAGTATTGAAAATCTATAAATAATATTCGATTTTCATGCGGATATTTCTTCCGGCTCATGACTTTAGTCGACATATCGATAAAATATTCGTGGCGATGTTTATTTAATTCCTCCTGCTCCTTATTTAATTTTCAACTCATAAAATATGACTGCATAATGATCCGGTACTGACAGTTCATGGATAGAATTTCAATTGGACACGTGTCTTCTACGTTATTTCGGTACTCACACACACCAGATTGTAAACTCTTCTTGCTTCCACGTTAACCCCTAACCACCATTGTCTGTATCATATTTCTCATAACTTTTACTTAAATTTCTATCTGGCACGTAATTATTATGATATTCTCGTCGAGAGAATGAATCATAGGGGCGAGAACTTTTGACTAAAACCTTGTTAGAAATTATTCATTTTACTTCAAGTAAATTTTTAATATTCAATTTTGATTTTTAAAAATATAAATTCCTAAATGTCCAACTCCTGCTCATATCCGCAAAAATAATTGTTCGCATACTGTGAGGAAAAGCAATTATCTGTGTGCTCACATAACGTTTAACATGAACTCGTGAAGAAGCGCTTATTAATTCAATTTAGGCACGAGACACTGTTCTCGGTGTCATTCAGATTTTAAAGACTCGCTCGAGAGTTTCGCGAATAAAGAAAAGTCGAAATAAGGCACGGTATAAACCATGAAAATGAAATTTATACGGTGTCACGAGCATTCGTTAGACGACTCAAATATTTTTCATGTACGCGCTTCAATTTTCTTCGTATGACGTCATTGAAAAAAGTGCAATATACAGCATTGGCATGAGCTTGTTTTCAATCGTTTAAACAATAAAGCAAATGCAGGTCAACATTAACTAAAACATTGAAACTCATCGTTGGGATAGTGTTGAATGTTTCGATGTTGAGGAAATTGTCGTGGTAGAACGTAAATAGAAAAATTAAATTGCGGCATTTTCATCCACTCAAAACTCTCTTCTTACCGCTTCAAATTTTTTGTGGCTTTTCCCTCATGGAATTCCTAGAAAGCATTGTTTTCTTGTTTGCTCCTCAACATTGCAACATTAAACAATAAAAAGGATTTTCTTTAAACAGCTTTCAGTTTTTCTCGAGCGCTTGAAAGTTTAACATCGTCTTGAAAATAAATTTGAATTTCGGTATGAAGTAAAATAAATTTTAGTGTATTTTTTCGAGGAAATGAAACAACCATAAAAATCTCAATTGAGTTCATTTGCATAAACCGAGATTGGAAAGTGGGAAGAGACTATAAAAAAGCTATAAAATCATAAAGAGCATGACGATGAGTGAAAATTAATTTTTAAGTAGCTGTGTAAAGTGTAAAAAGTATCATTTGAAGATGTTTAAGTTGTTTGAGAGAGTCGTCAGCAGACGAAGAAGTTCAGCAAATTTAGCAGATTTTAGGTGAGGATATAAGGGGAAATGAGGTTGTGATACAAGATAGTAAAAACTGTCGTTTTCCGAGAGATCGATAAAAGTCTCATTCTACTCAGCTCTTGGAACATGTTGCTAGTACAAATTTCTAAGGTTTTATTGATTGTCACTGTGGATATGTGCTGCTCACATGACACTATTTGGGTTTTTCACTTTTCTCCGCAGTTGAGTCAGAAAAATAAAATTGTTTCACTTATTTTTTTTGTCAACATGCATGCATGATTGTAAATTTGCAGTACAATAAAATTTTCATTTTTTAGTTTGTTTCTTTGCAAGTACACACAATATGCAGAAAAAAACGGGGAGAGACCGAAAAATTAATCAATAGTATAAAAAAATGAGGAAAAAGTTTTTTATGCAATGCCGAATAATAAAAAAATACCTTTCCGCAAATTTTCTTTTTTATAAAAGAAAAATTTCATTCTTGGCATGACACTTGAAAATTGAATGGCGACATAAATTTCCCCTTTTTTCTATGATGTTTGTTTGCTAAAGGATTAAGAATGAGAGATCATAAAAAATGTGTCCGTGCCGGGTGCTTTTGAGTGGTGTTAACCATGTTGAGAGCTTTTAAACGGAGGATAATTTTTTAGCGAATAAACGAGGGAATTTAGACAGTTAGAATTTTTTAAAAATTAACAATTTTTACGAACCTAACAAACTCACCCCACAACTCAGTTGACGGACAAGTTCTGCAGAATTTTTCTCGTTCTATTTAATGCATTTTAGTTTAACGTCATGTGTCTGCAGAGCAACAAAGAGAATTTCCTCTTATTAGAATCACATAAATAGCTTCTTGATAAAATCTATAGACGATTTCGTTCCTTAATGTCGTTTTTGTGTTTCACATAATGGATGTGAATATAATGTGTGTACGGGGAGGCAGCAGAAAGGATATTTTATCGATTCTATTGTGTACACATATTTTTTTACTACTATATAGTGAGTGAAACTTTTATTGCTAAACGCCTTGAAGCATTAAAAACTTTCATGATAGCAAAAAAACTAAAGATTTCTCTTAAAAAAGCTCAAAGTAATTTCCATCATATTTTTAATGTTATCGGTCCTTAACGTTGATCACAATTTTCTCGCACGCTCTCATAATTAAGTGAAAAAAACCTCGACGCCGCAAAAAAAAACAGTTAGAGAGAAATGAGCGGTTGTTGGTCGTCATGTGAAAAAATGTATACCAGCGTGATGTCCTTGGGCGACATGATTTTGCTTCACAACCCAGAGTATTTTCTCTTCTGTGATCATCTTGAATTTTCACTCACATTTCCATGAAAGCTTTAATCTTTCAACTTTAAGTTCGATTATAAATTATAAAAGTCGATAATTCATCCACCTAAAAGCTTTTTTTTAAAGAGTATTTTTGACCCTTTCTTATCCTGGTCGAAAGTTAAATAAAACCAACACCATGTATTTTATGATTAATGACTTCCAATGATATTAGAGTTAATGAAGATAAATTGTTGCGTTTAAATTAATTATTAAAGTTTAGATGGAAAATCCTCTATTTAAAACTTTGATATCCATTGACTTGTGATAGCTATGAGTTTACTGATGAATAAAATATAAGGACGAATGTAAATTACAGTGGTTCAGACTGATGAATTATTAACGATGAAAAACACTTTTGAAAAGGCGATGTAGATTAAAATTTCTATTGACTGTTGTGACTTTCTTAATCTTTTGGCTGTTTTTCAAATTTTACAATCTAGTCATCTTAAAATTTCAAGTAAAAAATCAAAATTTATTGTTCTCTTTCCAAAAAATAACATCCTGTTTAAATGTTCCTGTCGATATGTTAAAGAAAATGTGTCATTCGAGATTGTTTAAATTGTCAGCTTAGATGACTTTATTTAATTGAACCTAACTCTAACTTTTTTTTTGCAGCAATAATCGAGCGGTCGCAGAACATTCGAGGCTATCAGATGAGCCGTTTGTTTCGGCGGACGATAACTTAAGCACAAATGCTAGCACGCCCACATCGTTAAAGAAGCAAGATAGCGTCGAGGCGTCGATGAAGGATGGCGGGCATCGCAAGAGAAATTCCAAATCACTTCCATTAAGAAACGATGGATCTTTGGATTACGATGGTAAATGAATAAATTATGAGTATGCGTGGTGAAATTGATTTCGCTCCTCGTCACGCATCATTTAAGGACTCTTTTTAATATTATATTGTTTCTTTCCTTTTCTGCAACATCATCGCCAACCAGCAATTTATGAAGATGAATCTGACAGTGACTTATCGATGGAATCACACGGTTCGGTGATCACACATCTCTTATCGCAAGTGAAAATCGGCATGGATTTGACAAAGGTCGTGCTACCGACATTCATTCTCGAGCGACGTTCACTGCTAGAAATGTATGCTGATTATTTCGCTCATCCGGATCTGTTCATAAAAATTGCCGAGCTTAAGGAGCCGCGTGAGAGGATGATACAAGTCGTACGGTGGTATTTGTCGGCTTATCATGCTGGCAGAAAAAGTACGGTTGCTAAGAAACCTTATAATCCAATCATCGGGGAGATATTTCGATGTCATTGGAACATTCCTGAATATGGTTTGTATGTCGTGTATGCAATTTTGAGCTCAACTAACTTTATATTCTCTTGCTTCTTTCCATAGAAATTAATGATGACTCTAAAGTGAAAATAATTAAAGAAGGACCGGTGCCATGGTGCAAATCTGATCAACTCACATTCGTGTCCGAACAAGTCTCTCATCATCCTCCAAGTAATTCCACAACATTATTCATTTGATCGAACTGATAATGCTCATAAATAAATACAATTCTAGTATCTGCCTTTTACGCTGAACACTACAGCAAGAAAATTAGTTTTTCTGCTCACGTATGGACAAAATCAAAGTTTCTAGGCCTATCGATTGGCGTCCATAACATCGGTCAGGGTATCGTGACTTTATGTGATCATAATGAAGAGTACATTGTCACATTTCCCAATGGATATGGCAGAAGTATTCTTAGCGTTCCATGGATTGGTATGAGAAATTACGAGTGGTAAGTTGAGCGTCATTAAAAATCTCTTTTTATGCCACAGAACTGGGAGGTCAAGTGACAATAAAATGTCCCAAAACTGGCTATCATGCTGAAATAGATTTTCTCACGAAGCCATTCTATGGAGGCAAACGCAATAGGATCCAGGGTGAAATTTATTCACCAAATGAAAAGAAATCTTTTCTCTCAATTTATGGTGAGTGGAGTGGACTCATGGAAGCGAAATTTAACGACGGAAGCAAAGCCAAGCCAGAAGTTTTTGTTGATGTCAATCGAATACCGATTTTTAAGAAGCAAGTCCGCTCGGTGGTTGAGCAAGACGAGAATGAGAGTCGGAGGATTTGGAAGGAAGTGACGGCAGGATTGAAGTGAGAAAAACTTTTCATTATTGAGTTAAATTGATTCAATTTCCCTCTTTTTTAGATCAAATGATATTGATGCAGCGACATCAGCGAAATTCAGAGTCGAGCAGAAGCAGAGAGACGAAGCTAAAATTAGAAAGGATGAGAATACAGCGTTCAATAATTTAGTGAGTTTTGAGCTCTCATGCGTGTGAAAAGGACTTTTATGAAAAAAAGAGAAAGAGTGAGCGGAAGGATTTTTATGGTATTTAACAGGGCCGTTAGATTAATGATGTAATTTTAAAAATTTGAACTCTCTTTTTGAAAAATTCATTTAAAGCTAAAAATTACAACTGCACATTTGGCCTTTCACGTAATGGTCATCTAGAGAGATATTTATATACTCAAATAATTGTAAGAACATGCCATAAATCTCTGCCTTACATCCTCATCTCTTTACAACCCTTGACTGCACTTGAAAACAATTTTCAAATCTGGATTTTCAGTAATTAAAATTTTTCTCCTTTTTATTTTAGTACTTTAAGAGCGTAGGCGATAATTGGATTTATTCGAATCCTCTCTCAAATAGACTGACATTGGAACAGAGATAGTGCAATTAAGGCATGCCAGGAAGCGATGCGTCACTGTGTCACACCCGTGAAGTATTTGAAAATGTGAAGAAGGAAAATTTTCTAATCTTTTATTAATGAAGACGAGTTATGTATATGAATTTGAATTATGTTAATTAAAATTTTTTTTTGCACCAACTCACTAAAAATACAGACGAAATATGACAAAAGAATAATGCCATTCTTTGAGTTCTTTGAAATGATGAAAATTTTTATAAATAAGTTTTAACAAAAGAATTTATAATTGCATATATATAAAGTCTAGCTTAACGCTTTAAAACACATTCACGAACAGAATTTAGGAATATTTCATAACATTTGTTATTTATCAGTAAAACACTTAAATTTTCCCTACTGCTCTGTATAACCTTCTTTTTGATACATAAGTATATACACCAACTAAAAAGCGAGACGCGAATTTCTTCAGCCTACGAAAACTGTCAAAAAAGTTTTTACGTTCACACTGAAAATTGCCAAAAGAAAGCTTTTTGACAGCTGAAAAATACTTAACAGAAATTCCCTCCGCATCGCAGGATAAATTTAAGAATATAAACTCGAATTCTTCCTTTAGATGTACGAAAAATTAATTTAACCTTTAGAAAATTTATGAGATCACCATGTTGTTAAGCGTCAAAAAGTCACAAGGGATTTGTCTTTGATTTGAAAATTTTGCAATATTTAGAAATGATAAAGGAAAGTTCTGGCAAAATTTCTGGCAGCTCCAAAAAGAGTCAAATCAATCGACAAATTTCACAATTACCATTTAGCAAATTTGAAAATTTTCGTGACAAATCTCTAAAAGCGAAAATGATTAAAATTTTCCAATCAACAATTTTCATCAAGTTTATCTCTTCTTCTTGCTGCTCCATTCCATGAAAGAATATTATTAAAATTTTAAGCATATTTCCTTGCAAGTTGCAACACGAGAAAGTTCTATTAGAGACTCTTGTTACTATGAAGAAAAAAAAAGTTATGCATATCAAAGAATTAATCTAAATGCAACGCAATATATTGAGAAATTAATCCCATTTTTTGACCAAGCACACACTTACACGCGCATTTTTATCCTCTAAAATATTATGATGACAATTAAATCATGATTGCATCCCCTTTTTGCGACCTATATTTATTATTATCGAAAGCCCCAACAATTACCTTTGAAATTTTTGCACAATAATGCCTCTCCCTTCCCTAAAAAATTATGGTGAACAAAACTTTATTAAGAAAATTAATTATTTTGTAAAAGAAACAAAACTGTTGAAGAAACTTTTATTGTAAATTCTAATTCGCATTAATGAGTTACGAAAAATTGAAGAAAATCAATCTATAACAACAAAAAAAGAAATAAAGTTAAATAAAATGATAATAAAAAGAATTTATTTAATTTTTGGCATGCATAAATTATAGAAAGAGTCTTCCATAAATTCACTCTCGTGATGCCATCGAACATAACCTAATTCAATAAGTACACTCGCGTCCTTCGGCGTTCCTTGGTAATGTGGATCGACTATCAGCAATGACATTTCATCATCGTTCGATAAGTGAACTCCGGCAATCATTTTGGCACCAGCATCGCAATCACCGCCCATGAAAATCAATCCACCTTGACTTGTAAAATAATCGACAATTTCCTTCTTTTTTGATGAAATTTTTTCACCGCTCGGGACATGAATGAGATATGATGGAATGTTGAATAACTCATCAAAAATGTAGGAACCTTCTATTGTGCCTATCCACTCCCTCGAATCGATGATTTTATTTTGTTTATCGCCAATTTTGACAAGGATTTGCTGAATATTTTTTATTGATGGAATTTCGACGTGATTTTTAGCGAGCTTTTCTTTCATCATCGAGCAAATGCTTTGAATTGTTCTGTAGCCACATCCGTAGCCAGCATCAGATGTCTGATCGCAGCAATAGTGATAATAATTGTAGTTTTCATGTGTAAGAAATGATTTTCCATCACGTGGTGATTTTAAGCTCAAATGGACATTGCTTAAAAGTTGATACTTTGGCAGGGACATGATGAATTTAAATATTTTATTTTGACTCGAATATTGATGATTGCAACATTGGAAAATTATGTTGAAACATTGAAATTTTGAGTGTGTTGGTGAAGAGACACTGAAGTCGTATTTAGAGTTTTAGCGATTTATGACTTAAAAATTTGATAAAAATGAACAGAAATGTGCAAATTTATATAAAAATTTATTTCAAATATTAAAGTAATTAAATCAATCAAAATCTCTTTGAATTTATGTCAAAATTCTTCACAAGCGAATTAAAACTTTTACCATCCCGCGACCCCTTCATTGTTTCAGTGTTTCATCAACGTTTTACTCCACAAAACATTTTTTTTCGCTCTATCGCTACCGCTCAGTTAGACGAACTTGAGTATTCGTTTTGAACGAATGTGTACTGATGGAGTGTGAATTTTTTGAGTTTTCATGAGCATCAAAAAAAGATTAATTTCTTTATTTTATTAATGGCTTAATTTGGTGTGTGAAAAAAATTAAAAAATAAAATAAAAATCGGAAAGGATAAAAATTTTAAACCGTGTGAAAATTTGCGGTCGAGTGTGTTAGCTCAAAGAAATCACAATAGACAAAAAAATTGTTTTTTTTTGGGAAGGAGAGGAAAAATTCGTGAGAAAGTAAGAAGAGCTTCCTTTAATATTTTTTTTTCTATAAATAAAAGAACGAAGTGTGTAAAAACATAAGCAGTTTAGTGTAGCTCAGTGAAATTTCGCGCATTTTTGAATGAATGAAGAATTTTATTATTGAAAGTCGCTTCGAGTGAGACACATCTGAAAAATGGCTGTTTGTTGGTGCTAAAAATTGATTTTCTCTCTCACTCACCCCTGCACTCTTTATCCCTCCAAACAATGAAACGCATACGACGCACAATAATTTTTCTGTGACTTTAGTGTCTATAATTTGTTATAAGATACTCTTGATAAGGGACGCAAGTCAATGCGTGAGAGAGATAAGAAATGCTTTCATGTGTAAATGAACGATCGATAAAATTGCATCTAAAAAACAGAACTAAATCCTGTAATTTATTTACGCAACCACCACCATAATGCCATCCCTTTTTTTATCCTGTTTATATATTTTTTCAATGGCAAACATTCGCTCGCTAGCGGTAGTTGGTGTAAGAAGAAAATTTGGCAACAATGCGAATTTAATTTGTGTGAGAGGAAAATGTGCGTGTGGTTGAGAGGAAGACTGTTTATAAGGATTATTTCAAGAAACTATCTTGAAAAAAGATTGATTTTTTTAATTGATTAATTAAAAAATTATCTCCAATTTTCTTCTGGTTTGAGTTATAAAAAGATTTTTTGAATATCAAAGTTAAGAAATTAAAATAAATAATTTTGAGATGAATCAGAAATTTGGGTTCGAATCCTAAGAATTATTAAAAAATTAAGTGGTTTTTTTATTAACTTTTTTTTGTTAACTTGTTTGGTTTTTTTTTGACTTTTTTAAACTTACTTAATTACTTCCAAAACCCTTTACTCAGCTTTATTCAATATTTCCCTAAAAATTGCACATCAGAATTTCTAAAATACCCCAAAAAAAATCTCGCGATTACACGTCAATGAACTTCTCAACTACATTTCTCTTCTTGTTCATAGTCTGTTTATACATACTCACATCAGCATCATATTTCATCGCATCAAAAAAATTATTTACTGATTTGAATTGAAATTAAAAAACTTTTCTTCCGTATAAATTTTTTCTTCTGATCGAAAACGAATAAATAAAGCGGCCGATCATGATGCTCATAAATATTTGTTTCAAATTTGTGTGTCTAAACGGTCTAGATCAGACACCGAGACATGACTCACGAAGGCACCTTTGAACTGTGCCTTTTTTCTGTGATATCATAATAGTATTTCATATTAGAAATTGCTCCTGGACATGAATCGACGTGCATAACGACAATGACGACGATGATGAATATCTTCGAGTGCATTCAATATACATCAGACAATGTTCGTGAACAATGCAATTGCCTTCTTTTTTTTGCTGCATTGAGCAAATAGCTAGGATAGCCGGAGAAAAGAGAGTGCAGTAGGTACACAATAACGGTAGATAGAACTACTCTTTCGTTAAAAGCGCGCAAGAGAGAGCAACCACATCAGAGTTGATGAAGATTTTTTAAAACAACTTTAAAAAAGTTATTTAACAATCAAAATTATAATTTTCTGAAAAAATTTATAGAACATTTTAATTTCTGGCGACAGTAAATGATTTTATTAAAATCAAAGCCAGCCCCTTAAATTTCAAATCCAGGTAACAAAAAATGCTGATTAAACCGATCATCGATCACTGATTTAAGATCTCAATTTCTCTCGAAAGATAAAACTCAAAACATGAATTTTTCCGCACTGATTTCTTCTCATACATTTCTCATTATGGTCTAACGATGTTTGTGCAATTTTTTTTGTTATGAAAAATTTCTTTTCAAAAAGTGAATAATTTATTAAATATGGATTCGTTTTATTATTTTTTTACGATGAGCACAAGCAAAAATTGAATAATAAATTGCGTGGAACTAATCGGTGGATGTGCTTTATAGCGGGAGCATGATGAAAACAATGACATGTGTGATTGCGATCGATTGATTAAAAAAATTGGCGAGAGTGAAAATAAAATTTTGGTGAAATTGTTTGGGGAAAATGAATCAATGGAAAATTTTAAGATTCGAACTTGAGTTATTTTTTTGAAAAAAATATTAAGGAAAATTGATTGACAAATTTTTGATGTTAAAAAATCACTCAATTAACTTGATAAATATCATCGTCCTCCACCCCTTCTCATGATCTCATTTAATCCAATTTTATTGTCTAAATTTGTAAATTCTTTATTTATTCGCGGAAAATTTATTGATGGCGTTTAGAGCACGAAAATTTTGTTTTATAATTTAAACATCAACCGTGACGTGATTTATTAGTGATGTTGCCACTTGAGAATATTTCACCTATTGTGAACTGCAGTGAGTGCAGACAGACATGAGTAATGCTTCCATTTTGCCCTTTTCGCATTGCCTCGCTCTCGATGAAAATTATTGTGGGAAACCGCAATAAGATCTGATGAAAAATTTGAATGTCTGCCAAAAAAAAGTAATATTATGTGTGTATGTGGATGCTCTTATGTATGCTTGGCGCATAGAGATTATAATGTCGATCTTGGTCTGATAAATGATTGAAATGCGAAAGTCACACTACCTAGATTCTTCGAGAGTCGCAAATGCCATAAAAGTCTCGCACATGAATTTTACACGCAGAGAAATTATTTTTTAAATTTTTAATTATTTAAATCAACTTTATTATTAAATTTCCTTCAGTGTATCACAAAACTAATAAATATTTCTAACAATTTATATTTTCAGTTTCCATCCGAAAAAGGAGTTGACACGAAATTTGTGGATTTTATTGCATCGTCATCTGCCTACCTAAAAGAAATATTATTAAAAATTCAAGCATCAGCTTAGAGAATCTCTAAAGTGTCGCAATAAAAATCAGATCTAGTGTGTGATATAGAAAGTGCATATATGATTTTATGATAATGTACAGACTTTTTATTTGAATGAGCATAGAAGAAGAAAATTTTGTGAATTTGTGACGTCGCGTGGGCTGATAACATAAGTCTCGAAAAAAATAGAAAGCATAAAAAGTCATTTTAGTGTGTGAAAAGTAAGAAAAAGCACCATCATGGATATTAGCATTGAAAAGGCCGCTGACATTACGCTCGGCAGTCTCTTTCAGCAGATTATCAACGATATGAAGGTGAGTCTTGATTATTTCACGATTACTGCTCAGTATAAAGTTTCTTTAATATCGAATTTTGCACATTTTTCTGTCATTAAATTACAAAAAAAATCAGCAAAGTTTCACTTTTTTCGTGCGCACATGCGGCATTGTTCAAAGTCATCAGGAAAAACATGCATTTGAATTTAATGAGCGTTAAGTGAAGATTAACTTTTTCGAGGGGTTTAACGAGATTGAGTTATGTAAAATATTAGTTTCATAGAATTAAATTTTAAATAAATCTTAGCCTTACTAAAAATAATAAATTTCCATCAAAAATTAAGATTTCACATCGTGCAAATATTTTGCAAGTATTACATTTTCGCTTTTATTGAGAAATTGCACTACACGAACTTTAAACATCAATCATCGAGCTTAAATTGAACCTTTCATACACAAAATAGAAATCGAAAGAAGAAGAAGTTCAAAAATATAGAAAACATGCCTCGTGATAATTCGTGAGGTAGCAATATGGGAGGAAGTCAGCACTCAGGCACGATTCAAATAAGAAATCAACTCAGACTTGTGTATGCGATGCATTTATCCAAAAAAAAATTTACCCCTCGAAAAAGAGATAAAAATAAAAGAAGACGAAAATTCAAGTTGCTGTGTGTGTGTTTATGTCTATTTAAATGCAGATGCTGTTGCCATTATACATTGCCCTATGATAAATGCCTTCCATTATTATAACTCAGTAGCATTCTCTTTCACAAAAAAAAATATTATAAACATGATCACACAATGCATATGTTGAAAGGCGCAATTTCGAGGAAAATCTCCGAAGACGGAAATGAATTTTTTTATTTATGAATGAGTTGAGGCCAATGCTCGGTGTTGAGGAAATTGAGGTTTAAAAATAAAGTTGAAAGTCAACATTTGTTGTCAAAATTTAACGAACTTTTTTAATTTAAATTTTGTGATTTTAAAAATCGTGTGCATTTTTTAATTCCGAAAGCAAATCCATAATGTTCGTTTTGTGATTTCGTGATTCGTTTTCGCTTGAACGAAACCAGACTGCCTAATTTGCTTTACTAACCCATTTTTGCTTCTTCGCCTCCGACATTTTTCCAATTTCTTCAAGCGAAATTGGATTTCAGTGAAAATGGAAAAGAGGAAGTAGAAAACTATAAATATAAACATGGTATAAAAAGGACATAACACAGACCTATAATGTTACGCAATATTTTCTTGTTTCTATTGTATCCTTCGCACAGCGTTGCCAAATTTTTCAACCCTTTGCGTTAATTCCGCTTATCATTTTATTGCCAAGGCGAGTTTTTGTTGTTGTTTTTCTCAACACTTTTCTCGCTTTAGTGAAATTTGTTATCATCATAACCGACGCCAACAAACAATTTTTTTTGTTGTTCATGATCATAAAAAATCAGCACAAAATTCACATTTGGGTCTATTTTAGGCATTTAATGATGGATAAAGTGAGAAATATTTAAATTACAATATTTGGAAGAGTCATGACAGAAGTTAGGAAAATGTGGTGTTTTAATTAAATCGGTTAAGCTATCATGAGATTAGCAAATTTTATAAAAACACAATTGAAAGTGAGATCTTTAAGGGATTTTTAAACTCTAAATTGATTTTTTCATCCAACACTTTATAAAAGTTGATCATTGGCACGATTCAATTTACTGCTAGACTACGGTTCAGTATCGCTAACAGATAACAGATTCGCTCAGCATTCGAGAGATTTTTTTTATACTCGTAAACTATGCACATCATTGAATTATTTATTTTTTAGCTAACCATTCTCCAGACATGCCTTCACGCAAACAACCGCAACAATTTCACGGTCATTGAGCATTTTCGCAGATACAGTTTGAGTAATTTAGTGTTAATTGATTTCTCATCATAATGTGGATTTAAAAAAATTAACAAAGTGCTGATAATTGATAAAAATCATCCATTGAGATTTAACTGATTTAATCGAATTTCTTAATGAAGATCCAATTCGATTTTATTGCCGACACATTCTGTGTTACGTCCATGTCTCACTTATGTAGGCGCACGCATTCGCTCGTGAAAAAATTGTATAATGTTTAAAAAGCGTAGTAGTCATAAAGAGAAAATGTGTAGCAGCTGTAATTTCTTCAGTGTAATATTGAAGCATAAATGATGCAGTTCTTGCTCTTTCCTGCGGTGAATAAGAATAAATTTCTGAATGTGCATTTTAAGAGCGCAATAAAGTGATCTTGAAATGTTCTTGAGGGATTTTGAAAGGGAAATTTGTGAAGAAGTCTTAAGTTGAATTAAATTGAGTTTAAATCATTTTTATAATAATCAAAAAAAAAAATTAAATCCAGGAGTTTTGTTTCAACTCTCGAAATGTAAACAAACAAAATTACAAAAATATTTGCAAAGCAACCGATCAAATTTCAGTGTCTATTTGAAAATTTATCCCACACAAAAACGAACTCAATCACGCAATGACGATCGCAATACCTCAACTCGACTGTTTGCGTTTGAAAAAGGGCAGGTTTCAAGCGAAATACACAAAACATTGTTATTATGTTGCCAGAGCATAAACATACAAGTTAAATTTAAAATGAACTGCGACTGAGTGCAAGAGAGAGAAATGAAATGTAAATATTTAGTAAAGTCGAAAAAGAAAATCGAGATGATGACTTCATGTGCACACAAAAGACAAGACCTGGGCATGTAAACTTCAGAGGAGATTTCTACATTTCCTTTCGACAAGTTTATAAGAAATCGCTCAGAGCCACATCTTTAACTAGCTTCAGTTGTTTTCACTACCTTCCTCAAAGTCTTTGCTTTACGAGATGAGAGATAAACATCATCATGGCAGTGCATATGGATGCAAGGGAAAACTTCTTGCCTTGTGGAAAAATTCATCATTTTAGAAAATCTTTTAGCACTCTCCTGATAATTCTCTAAAAATATTATTGTCAATTTGGGATGACATCAAAAGGCACATTAAAAATTGAGAGGATGTGCGTATAGAGCTCGAGATCATAATTACACAATTCTTGGAATGAGAAAAATCTTCTCTTTTAAAATATTCTTAATGTACATTTAAAAGACATGCTATCTCACTCTGCTGACACTGAATATTTAATTGAACAGCGTGAGGGGATAAACATGAAGAGAGAGAGAGAAAATGTGGCAACCATGCCCGCCTGTGGGATAGTGCATGACATTAAATAAAAATTCGTGGTAAAGACAAACAAAGGAAGATTTTTTCAATACCGCTGCACTCTCTCGAAGGGCTTATAAATCAAGAGAGGTTTGGCTTGGCGATGAAAAGAGAGCCTGCCATACACACGATGATGATGATCATAATGCAAAGGCGTCAAAACCCACTTTTTAATTCATTTGTTCGATCATAATTTTATGTCTGGGTGTTAAATTTGTATTTTTATTCTGTGGTCGAAGAATTGACTCTTGAGGTGAAGAACTGCGAAATTTCGTTTATTTTTTAAATTTTTGAAATTGTCAAAATGTTCGAATCTCACTCTAACAGCATTAGATCGCATTGCCCACATAGTTTCATTCAATTTTTATGCTGTGAAATTTAACACACAAAACGCCCGCGTAGGACTAAATGCCAACCTCGCTTATTTAATTTCGTAAAAATGCAATTACAGCCACAACATGTAACCAAACGAGTATGATTCAACGAAAATTTATAACTCGAGTCAAAAAATATGATGCTCGCAGACTGGAAAGTGTTATCAAATTGCCGACTCTCTCGTGTGGGAGCATTTTGGGATGCTGCAAAAATATTTTGTGATGAAATTTAATTTATTTTCTCACACCAGTCGATGAGGATGACATTAAAATTTTTTTTTTGACGGCACAACGCACAATTTTTTTAATGCTGTTGACACGCACTTTTTTCATTGAGCGAAGCATGTGCGAATGAGGTTAAGATAACTTCCGGTTTTAATGGTGAAATGATGAGGAAGAGTGACGAGGATTAGTGGCAGGGGATGATAAGATTATTTTTTAAAAAAAACATAAAATATATTAAGAAAGTCGTTTGTTAAAATTTTAAATTCTTTAACTTCCACCTCTTGACACAAAAAACTCATTTTTCATTTTTAAAACAAAAAATGTCCAAAAATTTCACACAAATTTACTTTCATGCTCGAGACGATAATGAAAGGTTATGCGGCTAGTTATTACTGACCATTACCTCCATAATGATGAGTCAAAGTGAAATTGGCATTAAGTGTTGTGAAATTGCATCGCTAATTTTTCTTCCATCTCTGATTATTTAATCTAGTTCATTTAGAAACGACGTAATTATTCACAATATCCCTCCCGTGGATGCTCCAAAAATGAACAAAAGCCACTTTAATGCCAAACAGGTTTTTAACTTACCGCAGCGAGAGAACGAAAGGAAGAAGAGATAAAAATGCTAAGATTGCGCCTCACTTGCATGTAATACCTCGAATTGCTAGATGAACGTTGAGAAAGAGGATGAGAATAAAATAAAAATCGAATCACGATGTGAAAAGGATCAAGAAACAAATTGACGGCACTTCTTCCTTTCTTCTTGTTCTTCTTAGAAAGATTCAAAATAGTTTTTGTTGTGAAAGAAGTTATATGAAGCAATAAAATAACCATTGAAGGGATTCACTGACGAAAAATTTTATTGATTCAAGAATCCTAATTGAAAAACTTAGATTTTAGAACAAAAAAATGCAGCATTAAAAATTTAAATATGACACTGAATTAGAATTCGAACCTTAAAAACTTCAACATAAAAATTTCGAATTTTAATTTCTTTCAGTGTCTTTTCCGATCTAACTTAAAAACTATCAAATTCAATCAACAACTTTTTGTGTAATCTGATTTTTTCTCCATTGACAATTTTTTATAACACTCTAACATTTTCACACAAGTTGTTTGATTGAAATTGACAGTAAATTGATCGTTCATCAGCAACACTTTTAAAGATTTTCATCTTAAAATGCCCTTCGGATATCTTATAAATAAATTGATTAACGAGCTTACAAAATGTTTGTGTCACATGCACAAGGTGCATGCAAGTTTAGTTGCTGTGACAAATGTTGTAGAATGTGTGCATTTTTACCCCATTCAAGTTATTCTATAAATGTTCAAACGAACCATATGTTCAGCTCATTTAACGAAAATCAATATTTAAGTGTGGCACTCTTACTGATACATAGTTGAGGGTTGAAAATTAGCCAAAATATCTAGAAAAAAATGTGATTCAATTCTTGGCTTTTAATTTTCCTTGTCGACATTCTAAAAATTTAGATTCCATCTGTTTTTTGCTGTCACCCGTCGTGTCGACAAAAATTTATTTCCTCGCTTGCCATTTTTTTACTTCCAACAAATTAATAAAATAATCTGACCATAAACATGGACTTGATCTTGATTGAATTATTTCAATTTTCTCAAAATATATCGCCTTCACACTTTTGTATCATACTTGAACACTAAAACATGTGATATATAACGCAATCATCATTATTTTTGATTGTTTCGCGTTCGCTTAATTTATCATCGCGATGATTAAAGCTTCATCATCACGAGAATTAATCAAAGCATATTTTTCCGGTTATTGCATGTCACTCAACTGGGAGCTTACAAACAATAGCTAT
Organism: Tanytarsus gracilentus; assembly: GCA_038502055.1. Lineage (NCBI taxonomy): Eukaryota > Metazoa > Arthropoda > Insecta > Diptera > Chironomidae > Tanytarsus > Tanytarsus gracilentus. The sequence goes on along the minus strand of JAXRKN010000033.1, from coordinate 1,880,071 downwards.
ATATATATCCACTCCATTTATGATTGCGCACGGTTTCTGATTTTTAATGCAATTATAAATAAACTAAATCAACTATATTGTCATAAATCCCGCACATGTAAATGAATTAAGTTTATTTTTGCACCCTCGCAACTTCACACGCGCTAATCTCATTATTTTTTTTAATATCCCGCGTAGTTTTTTTGATGGTTTTGGTGTGACCTAAGTGAGAATTTAATTTCATATTTTTAGAATAAATTGCGACGACGTTAACTCATTAAAAAGTTCTTGTTACTGACACAATTCACATCAAGCGTAAGAGATTAAAAAACGCGGTTTAATGGATCAGGAAATTTAGATTAAAAACTTGGTGTGTTAATTAGTTTTTTCAAAACCTAAATTGCTGTTTAATTTTTAAAAATTTCTCAAAAAAAATATTCATGTTAATTAAAAATTGTTTACTCAATGGAAGAAAAAATTTAACTCTTGTAAAATCTAAAAATCAAATCAAGGTTCGAATCCTAAATTTAAAAAAACAGTTGTATTTCTGAAGTTGTACTTTTTTTCACTCAAAACTTCTTTTTACTTTCACATGCTGCTCTTGAAACACTTTGCTAACCACAGAAAGTAATTAAATCGTGATATTTTCTCTCAAATTACAAAACTTTTCCCGCTAACCCTTTCATTAAAATTGTCAAAATCAAAAGCAGACTTTTAAGTCTTAACCAGAACTCGACACAGATTTTGAGAGAAACATTTTCATCTTAAAATGTCTCTAAAGACTCGTTAGATGCCCTAAATGCATGTGTCTTGCATCTGAAATATGAATGAATGGTTGTATCAAGTTAATCAGTGAGACATGAGAAGAAATCAAGGGATGTAACACTGTAAATTTTTAAAACTTTAATCCTCAGTATGACAACGAACGCGTTCGTCTTTTCATATTTAATTAAATAATTCATTTCTAAGCTGCTGTTCGATCGCTCACTCAAAGCGCTTCCATAAATTTAGCATATAAATTAGGAGAGAATCTAAACGACATTCTCAGCGCGATATAAATCTTGCAGCACTCTCACTTCATTTCCTAATGCCCCTGCATATAATTTTATTTTATTACCGCTCTGAGAGTTGTGAAGAGTTTTTTTGTGTAGAAGTTCATTTCGAAATCTCAAGCTGCAGCAGATGAAGTTTCACCTCTTTCTACCACCTCCGCTATATAAATTAATTGACATCATCGTCAGCAGCGCTCGAGCACTGACATGAAAGGCGTTCGATAGGGAAATTAATAGAAAATTTTTAATGTCGTGACTCGAAAGTGCTTTGTTGAGGTTTTCAATTGTTGATATTTGAAATAATTAATTAAAAATGTTTTTAATAATTTTAACGACTGTAAAAATTTTTAGTTTATTATTTTACTCGATTATAATTTAAAATTCGATTAAGACAAATTTTTTTAACCTCACGTCATCAACTTTTTAGTGTAACCCACGAAGTGGTGTAACACTTATATGCCCTGCTTTCCGTCCGTCCGTCCGTCCGTCCGTCCGTCCGTCCGTCCGTCCGTCCGTCCGTTCCTGAAATTCCGAGGCCCCTGGGATAGCTAGAGATTTCGGGTTTTCGCCAAATGATAGCTTATAGACTCTAGTTTTGCCCAAATCAATAATATTTCCATCTCTCTCACTTTAAAGTTAGTTAAATTAACAAAAACTATTAAATATGGGGAGTGTTGCGTGCAATATAAATTTAAGGGGTAATTTTTAAGTCTTGCAGAAAAATTTTAAGTCGATGTCAGATTCAGAACTCGATGTTGGTTCCTCCGCTGGATGTTGCTTCCTCGGCTCGATCTTGGTTCCTCAGCTGAATATTGGTTCCAACGCTGGAAGTTGGTTCCTCAGCTGGATGTTGGTTTCTCAGCTGGATGTCGGTTCCTCAGCTGGATGTTGGTTCCTCAGCTGGATGTTGGTTCCTCAGCTGGATGTTGGTTCCTCCACTGGATGTTGGTTCTTCAGCTGGATGTTGGTTCCTCCGCTGGATGTTGGTTCCTCAGCTGGATGTTGGTTCCATAGCTGGATGTTGGTTCCATAGCTGGATGTTGGTTCCATAGCTGGATGTTGGTTCCTCGGCTGGATGTTGGTTCCTCAGCTGGATGTTGGTTCCTCCTCTGGATGTTGATTCCTCAGCTGGATGTTGATTCCTCAGCTGGATGTTGGTTCTTCAGCTGGATGTTGGTTCCTCAGCTGGATGTTGGTTCCTCCGCTGGATGTTGGTTCCTAAGCTGGATGTTGGTTCCTCCGCTGGATGTTGGTTCCTCAGCTGGATGTTGGTTCCTCAGCTGGATGTTGGTTCCTCAGCTGGATGTTGGTTGCTCAGCTGGATGTTGGTTCCTCAGCTGGATGTTAATTCCTCAGCTGGATGTTGGTTCCTCAGCTGGATGTTGGTTCCTCAGCTGGATGTTAATTCCTCTATAGAATGGCTTCTCCGAGACTTCTCCAAAATGGCTGCTCCAAAAAAGACTTCTCCGAGACTTCTCCAAAATGGCTGCTCCAAAAAAGACTTCTCCAAAATGGCTTCTCCGAGACTTCTCCAAAATGGCTGCTCCAAAAAAGACTTCTCCAAAATGGCTTCTCCGAGACTTCTCCAAAATGGCTGCTCCAAAAAAGACTTCTCCGAGACTTCTCCAAAATGGCTGCTCCAAAAATGACTTCTCCAAAATGGCTACTCCAAAAAAGACTTCTCCAAAATGGCTTCTCCGAGACTTCTCCAAAATGACTACTCCAAAAAAGACTTCTCCGAAACTTTTTCAAAATGGCTTCTCCGAAACTTTTTGAAAATGGCTTCTCCAAGACTTCTCCTAAAAAACTTGTGCAAGACTTGTCCAAGGTTTCTCTTAAAAAAAATTCTCTAGAAAATTCCCCAAAAAAATCTTCCACATAATTACATTTCCTTAGCATTTCCAATACTGATCAGTTACAAGTGGGTTACACGGCAACACCCACGTGTGGGTTTTGAAACATTTTTTACCGTATAATGACGTTCGGTTGCTAAAACAGCTGTAAAAAGTGTTTTTCTGTACTCAAAAACTCTTTTGCACAACTGAATTTCATTAATCAATATTAATGAATGAAAGGAACAAAAAAGTGCTATATAGCAAAAAAAATACTCATGAAAAGAAGGAATTAATGACGTGAGACGTGGGTTAGGATGAAAAGTTTTTTCTTACACTCAATTTGTCTGTGCCAGATTAAAAATTTAAATGTGGAATAAGAACCCGAAGAACGTCGCTTTGTGTGTGAATAAAGCAAAAGTCTTCGATGTAAGATAATCTCAACAGTCGCACGAAAGACATTACTTGCTCTTAATCTAAGAAATTAGAGCATGGCAGTTGAGTACATCAAGCCGTTGTTATTCAACTTTCTTTTAATTTTTTTCTGCTGTTTTTAATTTAATGAAAAACGCCCATGAAAAACTTCCACGATTAATGTTTTTTGTTACTCGCGTGTCTCATCAGTTCAGTCGAGCATGTAAGGAATTGTGAAGTCGAAATGTTGCCAAATTCCAAGAAGATTTTTAGGGAGATGAAAAAAAATTTAATTAATCGAAATTTAGAACTTAAACTTTTGGCAAATAAATTAGGATGATTTGGATAAATAAATTAGTATTTCGAAAGCAACTTATTGCAGTGTTTTTCCTCTTTAAAAATTTAAATTTCTTGTCGTCAACTTAAAACTCTTAAAAAATTCCTCATATCGATTTCTGTAAAGCCATAAATTTTACTTCCTCAAGTTTGCTCCATAAAAGTTTCAAATAAAAATAAGACATGACTTAATTTTTTGCTAGTAAACGAAAAAGGAAGAAAGTAACAAAACTCAAATCACGTGACAAAACGTGCGGGCACAAACAAAAATGCGAAATGAACTCGCATAGAATTCGCAAATGCCTTTTTCATTTAAAATCATCAAATGCTCTCATAGTCACGTTCTTGGTCTAAATTTTTAATCGCATAAAGCCCACGAAAGTGTCTCACATCGACATCAAGCACAGTTGCGTAACGCAACGAACCAAAAAAAGAGAAAGAAAAAATTTCTTAATCGAAAGTGAATTTAATGAATGTCATAAAAGTAGAGATAGAAAAAATACCGGCTACGCGTTGTTGCCACGTTTTACTCTCGTTCTTATTCTCATGTGCATGAACTTTTTTTTTGGGAAAATTATCGATTTTTATCCTCACTTTTTACGTTCTCTCTGTGTTTCGTCGTCGAAACTGGTTTAGGGAATTATTTTCAATTATTTTGTTCTTATTCGCTCGTTGCCTTTTTTCGCATGCAAATCTTTATGGTTTTTTAGCGTGAAAATCAGCAAAACTAATGCAAAGTTGTATGATGGGATTTTTGCACTTTATGTTTGTGCTATTGCAGCGGATTATTGTGATACCAGACTTCATTGAAATATTTTTTCACTGTGGGGTGTCAAGGAATTTAAATAAAATTTTTAAATAATAAAAATCCGTTAGATTTATTTAAAAATTTACTAAATTTAATTTTTCTTATTTTTATATCTTTCTAGGTAAGCAAAATCTCAGCAACAATCATCATGTTTGTGAATTCAGAGTCAAACACATCGGCAAAGTACTTTAACATCCCGAAAGGTCAAACTCACACAACATCTTGACCTCGCACAGTGCTTCGAGTACCAAGAATTCATTTCAATATTCGAGATGATCTGAATAACAATTTTCAACTTCATAAGAAACTCGTCAACTTCGCAAACGCTATGACGTTCTCTCAATCGTGACAATTGTGTACACACACTTTTTTCCTCTCTCATCGTCACACGAAAAAAAGAGACTCGACTATGAATCGCAGAAAAAAAATTTGTTTTCATCATCACTAAATTTGCATTTGAATGCATCAGCATAATGGACTGATATATATTAAAAGAGTAGAGACACAAAAGAACAGGAAAATCGCTTATGAATGGTGAATTGTGCCCTCTCTCACTCATTTAGAATTTAATGAATTGCGACTGACTGATGTAAGTTGAAGCCATTGAATTCTTTTTCGTGCTGTTTGTCACATTTTTTATTCAGTGATTAAAAGCAGAAAAAGGTAGCTCGACGATTATTTTTTGTCGATGATAATCGATTTTGTTTTTTAAGCCGGCAACAACCTAATTTTTTTGTAGTGTTATGCCTTGTGAAAAATTTTATCTTTTATTCTCTACAGGGAAACTTTTTTTAATCTCGTGCGACTAGTTTTCAATAAAAATATTTGATTGGATTTGAGCCATTATTATCATACAAATTGCATTAAATCCAAAGCACGGAAACTTAAGAAGGCAAATATTGTGATGCAATGAAATATCTCCAAAAATAAAAATAAAGGCGTTAATTACCAAAATGTTGTGGCAAAATAAACACATTGTGTTTGAGCATTAAAAAATTTTCATTCATAGAAATTTAATCCCACTGGATTTTAGTAGAAAGTCAAGTAGGAGGAGGTTGATGACACGTGAGAGTTGAAAAAAATATAAAAATGCTCTTTGTATCGCACTAACAACATTATTTATGTGTGATAAAGCTAGAGAAGCAATAAAATAACAAATTTCTTCATTATGATGCATAAAAGATTCATTTTCATGCTCCAGATTGCCTTGTTTTGCTTTCTCATGCGACTTTCAATAAACATTGAGAGTTGACATGTTTTAATTTTAAAACATTTATGGTTTTATGTAATACGAAAATGTCTGAGTCAAGGGGTGGACACTAAAAATTTTAATTCTAATTTTTCTATAAAAAGAAATTTGATAAATTTTTTGAAATATCAAAAAAGTGTCCACTCCTCAATATTTTTGTTTCAACATCCCCATCTTAATTTAATTCTTAATGTCCGCTCTCGATTTCATCGGAAGACACAAAAAGTTTCTATTGAAATTCACTTTAATTTCTATCAAAGCTGTGATCGTTAATTGCTTTATCGTGAAACGATTTCAATTTTTTTATTTGTCTAAAATTGAATCAAGTTTCTTCCTCGAACTCGCGATGCGCTCGAAAAAAGCTGAAAATTATGTTGAAACAAAAGAATTTCTAATGGAATGTTTTTAATTTTCATCTCGTTGAAAATTGAAATTAGAGAAAACTTCATTAGTTTCGTGTGATTTGATGTTTGGATTGATGGTCGGAGATAGTCATCGGAAAATCAAGCCGGTTGAAGAGTCAATTTGAGATTTTAATTGAAATGCAGGAAGACATTAAATTTTGTACAAATCTTAATCGCTTCAAAGTTGATGTCTTAAATTTTATGGCAGGGGGTTTGTGGAGGAGTTTTGTGAGTAAAAGAAATTTCGTATTTTTTAAAGGTTTTTTTTAACAAATTGAAATCTTTATAAGTTTCTACATGAGTTACCCTAACTCGCAAACACACCCAACACATGATCGCATTAAAATCGCTCTAAATTTAAATTCATTGCATTTCTTTTTCCTTTCTTCCTACTCGATAGTCAATTACGAAATCGTAAAAAGCGAGAAAATAAAAAGAGCAGAGAATTCATCAATCTGCAACATAGCTTGAGAACTGCTTATTTTTCCTTCTCACTGTTCTTTCGACCTAATTTATATGCTGGTTACTATGTGCAACGCCAGACATCATTGGCTCGCATCTAAACTCTAATAACTATGCATAGTGACAACAGCTCTCGAGAATCGGAACTCTTGAGTTGCTGTTCAAGCTTTAATGGCACTTATGAGCATTAATCATGAAAACAGAAAAATTGTTTACATTTAACATGTGTTCGGCGATATCTTGACTCTCTTTGAAATGCATTTCTTTTTACGGGCAAATCAACATTCTCAACATGAATGTAGTTTGTGACTAATGTTGAGTTCGTCACAGAAATTAAAATTCAAAAAATAACTTCGAACGTGTGCTCTCTGGCTTTTTTTGCGCGAGTTCGAGAGTGAACAAAATTTTATTTCCTTTAAACTTTTTTGTTTTGTTTTCGTTGTCGACTCTCGTGAATATTTAACCCCGATATGATATTTAAAATGCCATAATGTGACTGCAATGGCACATAAAATAAAGGCTTTTTTTTGTGGGGAATTTTTAGTTGGAATTTGCTTCGAGGCTTTGTTGCCAAAATTGACGTACAACAATACAAAAAAATGTATTCGAGGAATGAAAGTATAAACTTTTTTAATAAATGGATTTAATTAAAAAAGTTGAAAAGCTCGATGGATTTTCTTTTGAGAGGATTTAGATGAAAAATATTTTTTACAATAAAATTAATTAAATTTACAAAAAAAACCTTGAAAAATTAATCTAAAAAATATTTTCATCCCTTGCACTTGAGTTTGACTTTGCTCATGCACCAAAAAATTCTTCACCACATGCGAAAAAAAAAATCTTTTTATTGATTAATGTTCATCCAATAATATTTTTATTTCATTTTCGCTCCTTTTGTTTCATAAATTTCCAAACAGCATTCACCAGATGCTCTTGAGCATTTTCGGTCTTTATTTATTTAGGTTTTTTTGCTTCTTAAGAAGAAATTTAATATTTTTTTATCCCTAAATTGGCTGCAAACAAAAATTTATTCGTGATAAATTTGCTGCACAAATAGCGCTTGAAAATTGAATTGAAAAGCGGAAATTTGAAAAAAACATTCAAAACCGTAGGAAATTTGTTGAGTTTCCGAAAATTTGTGTTAGATTTAAAAAGAAGAATAAATTCCTTTTCAGCTTGGAATGTGATTCAATAGCATAAAAAATATCTCACTTAAGTTCTTGTTCAAATAAATTGTTGGATCCTCTCAAGTCTCAAGCAAGTCAAACATCATGTCCAAATAAAATGATAATAAAATAAAAGATGTTCAAACCTTGTGAGGACTTTTGAAGAGATTTAAATCTTTGTAAAAGTTGCAAAATCAAATCAAATAAAATAATTGTAAATTTTCATAACCTTAAAAAGCTAAAAATTTCGCTAAAAACCTCTCACCAGGGAAAGGTATACAAATCTCCCAAAAAAACAACATATCTCGAAGAAGAAAGATGTAAAGTAAAATTGGAGCATTTAATGTCATTAATAAGAAGAAAAAGATCTATTTTAGAGAGGAAAAGTTTTTCATCTTTATTTGGGTTTTGTGTTTCACATTCTCTTCAGTGCTCTTTTGAGACTTTTAAGACATCACTCGAGAAAGCGAAAGGTAAATTTCTGAATACGTACAACATGTGGTGCCATTATAAAAAGCAAATGGACAAGAGTGAGAGCTTAGAAGATGTAAAATGAATTGTTTGCAGATGAATTTGTAATGATTGTTTTTTAAATTGTCTTAAGATGGACATCGAGAAGTATAAAAAGCAATTGTAAAATCTAGAAAAGTTGACTTCCCTTGAAAAAATTCCCATATCACATTACACACCGCACATACCATATCGCTTTACCTTAAGATAGAAAAAAATAATTGAAGTTTCTCAAAAAAAAACTTTTCTCTTCACAAATTTACCCAAGATACGCAAACGATACTCACAGTACATTGTCCGCACATATATAGAGTAACGCTTGACTGAGAAAAGCCACAAAATCCCGTAAAAGAGAATGACACCAAAATCAACAAAGCCACAAGCTCAAAATTGACTAACTCACCGTCAAAACATTGCATAAAGAGTGAATATTTATTTAATTATGGAAATTTGTAATCGTTGAATGAAGTTTCTCATCTCGTACCGACCAAATGGTTGCAATCGTCAGCACTAATAAAATAAATCTCCGAGAGTACAATGAACTGAAATTTTCCTTGAAAAGAAATGAAAACGATAATTTTTTCGTTATAACAATTAAAAAAATCTTCGGCTTTCATAAATTAATGCGTTAATTTTTAATGTTGCAGACTTTGTGCGAAAATTGATAGACACGAATGAGTGTGCAAAAAATTTAAAGCATTGGAAACTTTTATAAATTTTAAATATTTTAAAAACTGTCACCTTCTCAACCCTAGAAATTAGACATTAAAATCGGATAAGTGCACGTCAAGTTGATGGAAGGAAATTCATTAGCGAGCGACACAAAAATTTATTTGCTTATGGTGCAAAATTACTCAACGAATTTTCGTGCAATTAAAACTTAAACCGTCTGCAAAATTACCTAAAATGCCTGACTCTCACTTCATTTCGTGAAATATTTTGCTCTCTTCGTGTTAATTATTATTATTGCATGCATGCTGTGTGCTGAAAAGTGGAGCATGTTCTGCTTGTCACTTTTCATCATGCGAAACACTTTTTTATTTGCTTTTAACTATGAAATTTATTTAATGAAAAAATTCAATTGAGCGCAAAAAGAGTTTATTTGAAAAATAATCGTTAGTCAGCGATTTTTGAAAAATTTCTTTGATCAAGAGAAAATTTATTGAGTAAAAAAATATTTTCGAAAAACTTAAAAAAAATTCTTATCACATAACCTCGAACTCACTTTCTTTCAACTATATGCCGATAAAATTTGTTTACTATGCACATAGTTCCCGGATTCATTTAAATATTTCCACAATTGTTTTTCAATCAACATTTAAATTTCTAAATACATTAAAGGAAAAAATCTTTCTCGACTCTGACATGGGATGTGATGTCTCATCACACAACAAAAGTGCAATTTAAAGCTGCTGGCTATCATGAAAAATGCTGGAAACACGAGCACGATGCATGCGTGTAAGAAATTATTGCTTGTGCTAAATCAAATGGATGTAAAAGTATTTAAAGGTGTTGAAAGCAGTTTGCGAAATAATATGGAAAAAAGTTTCAGGGTGATGAAAGAATCTGAACGTCTTTAAAGCAAAAAAGTTAAATATTAACAACTTAAATTTTAATAAAAAATAAATCTTTATAAAATTTAAAATGTTTCGCGATATATTTTTGTAAAATAAGCAAAATCCACTTGATGAATGGAAATTTTATGGGTGCTGGAAACAAATTGCGCTGAATTTATTTGCTGTTACTATCCGGAGGCTGCGAAAATTCTATTAACGAAAACGAAATGTCCAATTTATATTCCTCCATGAGAGACTTGTTTAAGCGAAGCGATGCCATTAAAATCATGGAGATTTTAATTTAATTTTAAACAAAATCACCAACTTGATGGAAAAAAGTTTCTAGCAAGGAAGTTTCTTAAAAATTGGCTTTATCACATTCCTGTAAAGTTCGCTTCTATTTTTATCTCATCCACATTTATTGCAACAAAATTTTCTCTCGAAAAATATTTTTACAGTTGCTGCGCGTCTAGTCGCAAAGTCTGCCAATTTCCTCTCCATAAACCATATCCACTCGAGTGTATGAGTGCAATAACAAATAAATATGGCAATCGATTGTTGCTAAAACTTCGAACGTGCATGCTCAAAAGAAAAACAAACCGTCGTCGTCACCTTTTCAAACTTAATTGCCTTCCTGCATTCGCTGCGAGTCATTGACTTTTTTTCTCTAATTTAGGGCCATTTTTAATGTCGATTGTTATCTTATCAGTTTGATTTAGCTGCTTGAGTTTTATTTACAATTTGGGGAAAGCAGAAAGGAGATTTATTCGGTTGAGTGAAAAGGGCTTCTTTAGATTTGAGTTCGTTGACCTCATGCATAAAACATTTTTCCAACTTTTGGTTGTGCATTCGGAATTTTTAAGTTATTTATTTTTTCATGTGTTATCGAGCAATAATAAATTTTCAAGATGAATGGGCAATGAGGTTCGATAGGGGTCAAAAAAAATTTTAAAATTTAATCAATTAAATTTAAAATGTTTGAGGTTAAAAAATGATTGAAAGTTTTCATCCCTTGTCACCAGAAAATTTCCTCTGTATTAAAATTTCCATCGATACAGCATTGCATGACTATCGAAATCAACAACTGGGCGACTGATGAATTATTTAGTAATGCTAAATGCTCCCAAATGGTAACGTGAACAATTGTGATTTACAATTTTTTTATTCAATCTCTTGTTCAGAAAGTCTCTATTGCAATAATTCTCCATTCGTGTCACAAACCGCCCCAGCAGTGAGATTAAATTTCAACATACGTTCGAGTTCTAAAAGAAGCCTCGAAAAAAAAAGAATATTGGGGTCACATAAAATTTTCAAAAGCTCCAATTTTGATCATAATAATGTCGATATTATTATGAATATTTGCCGTTTGCGAGAGCACACAAAGAAAGTGAATTATATGGCATTTCAATACTGAATGATTCTTTGAAAATTTACTGCTAGGTCGTGAGTGTAAAATTAAATTTACTAAGAAAGTAAAGTGCGCAAAAAAATTTTAAAAAAAATTAAATTAAATTTTCAAATTAAAAAAACCGTTAAAAAATTAAATTCAAAATTTGCAAATTTAAGGGTTTCTTCCCTTGCATTTTTTTTATTGACACTCGATTGAAAGAATTGAAAAACAGTTTCAATGCTCATGAGTTCCAGTAAATCAGAGAGGGTAAAGACACAATTAGCACCTCATTTCATATGAATGCGATCAGCAACAAACTCACAAACATAAAAAAGAAGTAAATTTTAAATCGATTTATTTGAATCACGTAATGGTCATTATCATGCCATAGCAAACACACACTCGCTTACCACTCACAATTCATTCCTTTTTTTTCTCGCTCTGTAAAACTCTCGCTGTGTGTTAGCTGTAAATTAAATTTAGCTCAAACTGGAATTCGCTCATCGCAATTCATGCAGTAATAATTTCACAGTCTTATCAATTAGCGAAATGGAGGAATAGGGAAAAAAGTTGTAAAAAGCATTCTGCACTGCACAGAGAAAAATTTAAATTGAAAAACGGTGTGAATTACAGCTCGTATATGTGTGACCGGCTTTCATGCGCACGACAGCCTGCATATTTACGGTTGACATTGAAAAATTGTGTTTGTTTATTTAAACTGCCATCATAATAATTAAAGGAAATGTCAATTTGAGAAAAATAAAAGTATGAAAATGTGTCACCGTAGGTTATTGTGACGTCTATCAAGGAGAGTACGTCGTGTGATTTTATAAATAGTTTTAAATTAAACAAAAATAAATTTTCCATCTCTTGCTACTATTATGAGAAAATAGTTTGACTTAATAGAACTGATGGCGGTGCAAGAGGAAACAATTCTCTCTTTTAAATTTAATTATCTTGTTAGGTTCGAATGTCGTCCGCCAGTCATAATCTATGCGATAGTTTGGCACCAATCATGCAGAGTTTAATGAAAGTTTCAGACTCTCCGCATGCTGCTGGCAATTTTCCTACAGTGCCATTTCCTCCCACTCGTTTGTCCTCAATTTTCGTCATTTAATTAAATTTCACAAAATTTGCCTTTAAGGAAGAATTTAATGTTGGAAATTTTGTAATTAATGTGTTTGCGCACTCACGTGCATGTGATGGCGTTTATGGGAAAAGTTTCACGTACCAATAATTTGTTACTCCAAATAGAATTCGCTTAATGTTGCGAAATTACATAGCGCGATTTGTGCATAAAATTGAAAGCAAATAAGGCATGAAATGATATCAGTTGAGATCATTATGCTCCTATTAATTTATGTCACATGACTGCAGTGCTAATTTTTAAGGAGAAAAAGCAAGTTTAGGTTGGAACAAATTATCGAAGAATTTTTACAATTAGTAAATAGCTAAAACTTCATTAAATTATAAAGCTCAGACTTTAAAATCGACTTGTGTAAATATTTTTAATAAAAATTCCTTTCTATCTCATGATTAAATCGTTCTGACCTCCAATGCACTCGAGATGATAATCACAGCAATTGCGAAGGTGGAGTGAGAGACAAAAAGCTCTTATGTAACAAATTTGCCCGCGGGGCACAATAAGGAACTTTTCATTCTCATATTTTTCGCTTGTAAGCATTTCTCTCGATTTTTATTACGTAAAATTCCCATTCGTATGATTTGAGGGAAACTTTTTTATAGGCACGGCAATAAAGCGAGAATTGTTGCTTCTTATTGCTCATGTATACAGTAACCGTTATGATAGATCTCCCCTTCTTTCGAAACATTTTTCAATGGAGCTTTTTTATCGTTGGCATGTCATCTTCAGCCTTAATACATTCACATGGCGGATATTCTTGTGAAACCGGATAATTATCATTTAATGCCGGCAATTGCCGTATCGGAGATAATCAAAGTATCAATATGCAATTACATGTGATTTTATGGGTGAATCTCACAACATTTCTAGAATCATGTTTGTGATGAACATCTTGCATAAATCAAATTTCAAGGGTCACAATTAAACACCTTAGAGATGTCAAACATACTTTTCGCAAATTATCTCTCACTCATGACAATTATCAAACAATCAAAGTGACAATCATCGAAAAGTTTATTCAACTTTTACCGAGTGTTGTAAAATTAAGTTTTTGGTATGTCAGAAAAACACACACGGCATAGCGTGATGACATGTCATTAACTTTTTTTTCCTGACAAATCAATTTTTCTCCTCTATCTTACATATGTTTGGAGAAATGTCTTCATTTGCACAACTTAGCCCACCTCAAATTGGATAATTTATCGATTTTTTTAGCCAAAGTTGAGGGTTTGAAAATTAAACAAAATTCAAATTATTTCCGCACTATCACAAAAATTTTGACACTGCAATTAAGCGATAACAATGATTTATTGAAAAATTGACAACGAACCGCAGATTAATCAAAAGAGTTATTGAAATTAATGCAATGCAATGAATGAATTGATAAATTAATGTTCATGTTTACATCGAACGTCATTGCGTTCAATTGACCAATAAATGATTTCTGTGAACTTTTCTATCGAAGTGTTAATTGATGTAATCAATATAAAAAATCTTCACATACTCTCCACTCGATTGCATGCCATCACGACTCCACATAGTTCACAAGAATATTTTTTATTGCTCCTAGACACTGCATAGAAGAGAAATTTTTCTGAGCAGCAAGTTTTTTATTATTTTTAATGCAGACATCATTGTAAAAAAATTTTATGTGAAGATGACCTTTTCATCTATCCGACTGTCCCATATTCATTTGCCGTTATGAATTACAGTTTAATAATAATTTTACTACCATGCACACAAAACATATTTCCATGTGTGGCAGCGTCGGTGTAATGAGAGACGTAAGGTCAACATCTACCGAATTTTTTGCGATCGTGATCGACAATAAAAAAATCTTTTACTTTGATTTCTATTCGATATGATATGCAAATTAATTTGATATTGTCAATTGGAAATGTCAATTTAGGATTTTTTATATTTCCGCGAATTATTTCTTCTTCTTATCAACGCAAAAATGTGTCGAAGGCTAAAGATATTTCAATTTTTGGCATGTGGGTGTAGAAAATTATTTTCGTTGTGATTTTTTAAAAGTCAATTTAAAATTTAAAATTTAAAAAACTATTTATTCACTCAAGCAACAGTCGAAAATGCTAATTTTTTCTCCTTTACAAATTCATCGCGACACTCAATAAAAATTCTAAATAGCGCACGATGACAGTCGTGATTGAGAAGTCAAGCCAATAAAGAAATAATCAATTTTAATTGAACGGATTTCTTGTTTATTATGGCAAAAAATAACGCTCAATATTGCAATAAATGTGAGTGGGTGGGCGTCGACGATGGAATTGTCGATTGGACTTTGTGAGATGAAATTTGTTTTACTGGGTCAACCGCAGTTTGCAGAGTAATCATGCTATGCGGCAAAATAAAGAGAGGTTCAATTAAGTGTGAAAGCCACATGATAAAATCTTAAATGGAGGATTTCATGCTGGATGATTAATTTTGAAAAGGGAAATGTTAAGGCGTAGAATCTAAAAAAATTGGTTTTAAAAATAAAATAAGGTTAAAAATATTTTCAGTTTTCACCCCTTGAAAGCACTTAATCTGCAACATTATATTCGAAGCCCTTTTTGGAATCACCATTCGCGATAAAAGCATTAAAAAGGGAACAAGTTGAAATTACATAAACTTCGTGCTTTATTTAATATTTTTCTCTTCACTTCTTCGCAATCATCGAAAGTTCCCAACACAAGTTTTTTTACGTAAAACAGTTAATTGATATTTAACGGACAAGTCATCAACATAAATACCTATAATGCCACTTATAAATCGTAGTTGAACGGAACTCGACGTCAAAGATATTAATTTCCAGCATAAACAAAGAAAAAGGTCATGACGAGAGAAAATTTAATGTACAATGACAAAGTAGATTCGATAATAATTTAATTAAACTTTTTCCACTCTTTTAATTTTACTTGGTGATGACATTTACAGTAAAGTTAAACGTTTAACTTTTCATTTCCTACTTTTTGTGCTACTCCTTCTTCTCATGCTGATGATAGTTGAGTGTCTGGCAAAAATTGTATAACTAAACTTGAGAGATTTAATGAGGAAAGAGAAAAAGTCTTCGTCGAAATTTGTGGAAATATTTTGCATGAAACTAAAATAGCTTAAATTTAAATTATAAAGTGCGAAATTTTAAAATTTAAAAGAGAATGAAAATAAAATTTAGTTTAATTTAAAAGCATATTTAGCATACGCCTGTAACCTTTCATAAATCGATAAAAAATCTTCCACTTATGCTATATCATTTTTCCATTCTCTTCTCGCTCACTCTAAGCGATGACATGTATTTAGTTTTTCATCATCGTTCAAAAATCTAAAGAGGTTTTCGAGAGGTCGAAATAGACATTTAAGTGGATCATAATGGGATACTGTGGATGAAAATTGAGATGTCATAATCACAAAAGACTCTCTTGTCGATGAAAAAAATTAGCTCAAGGGGGGAGATGAAAATATATAATTTTAGCACCTCGATTAAATTGGCTAACTGCTGGCGAAAAAATTATAAATTTCGATTGTTTGTAAAATTGAGCGAATAACGGAAATGGAAACGGACTCGATGTTGAGTTTTTATTATTACCTTAACTCACTTACTTAACATCGCGCAAAATGAACTCAAAGTGAACTAATTGTGAAGACTCGCAGAAAATGGGTCACGCCGGACGTTGACTCAACGCTCAATTCACATCGTGAAATTAATTAATTCAACTCAAAAGAAGTTTCTCACTCGATTTTCAGTTATGAATAATTTTTACTTCTTTTTTTTCTTTGCAGAACTCAAGTCCACTATGGGAAGATTTCATTGTAAAAGCAACCAAACTACACGCCTGCTTGAGGTAAGTGTTTAATAGCCAGTATTTGGTCTCGTGGTTAGTTGAATGATGAATATGCAAATTTACTTTTAATTCATTGAAGAGGCGAAGAAATCGAGGTATGGAAATTCAAGAATAAAGTTTAAGAATTAAAAAATGATTTCGAATAATAGGTTCGAATCCTAAAATTATAAAACTTTTGAAGCATTTGGCTTTTGTGGTATTTTTAATTTTTCTATATTTCCATAAATAGTTATTATTTTTTTGTAGAATTTCCACGCCTTGACTTCATTGTCCTGCCATTTACTACATCGTTGTATATTTTCATTTTGTTTACAAATCTCAACAAACTACAAAAATAATTTAAGAAGAAGAAAAATTTCTCTCTCATTTGCGGTATAGCGCCAACGCCAGATGTTTTGGTGAAATACCACAGTAAAGAGTGTATGCAAAATACTTCCCAGTTCATTATTCATCACTTTCATCTTCTTTCTTTTTCGCATAAATACTCGGTGGCGTAAAATTATTGCTTTCGACATGAGAAAATTAGAAAAATGTAACAACCGGTAGATTAATTGTTGTTAATGATAAATCAGCGCATAAAGCACACTTTTTGTGAAATAAAATTCTCGCCACACACTCTCCATATGTTATGACTCTCTTCACACGCTAAGAAGAGATTTAATGGCGATGATGTATTATGACGGCATTCTGACTTTCATTTCTATATTCACTGATCCATAAATTCTGATGTCATGACAGTGACGACGAGAGTGAAAAGAATTTATTTTCTTTTCACTCTTGGCACTTTTATGCTTGTGCAAATCTGTGGAAAAATTATGCATGTGAGCTGTAATGGATGCGATGACTCAACAAAAGGTGGAAATTTTTAGATGAAAATCTCAAAAAGTTAAAGAACTTTTGGTTGTAAAATTTTAAATATTTAGATAACAAATTAAAAATATCAATTTTAAATTGGGTTCGAATCCTATCATATAGTTATAAATTTATTCCAAATGCTCCTTTGAAAATTTTTTTTGATTCACTTTGCAATCTTAAATATTTTTTTTTCAACCCCCCCTCCCCTTCCCCTTTCCCCCCCCTTTTTTATTTATTCCCCCTAATTTTTAAAAAAAGAAATTTTTTTTCCCCCCTTTCCACCATTATGGAAATTCCTCTAAAATCTTCAATTTTAATCTATTCCTTTTGAAATTACAAGTTTAACAATACCCCTAAAACCATTTAAAAAAAAATTTTTTTTAAAAAGGACATTTTTTCATTAAGGGACGGTCCTTGGAGGGTCGTACCTCAAATTTTTAATACTTCTTGCACAACTAGAGCCATAAACAGCGATCTTTACCACAAACCCGAGTAAATCCACACCGTTCTTAAATCCGCCACAAGATCTAAGAAAGAAAAAGAAAAGAAAAAGAAAAAGAAAACAAAGCTCAACCCTCAATCAACCATTTCAAATCTTTTTCCCAGTTTGTAGGATTGACAAGGCCATCATTAAGAAGTAATCACAAAATCTCACACACTTTAAAACAAAAAAAAAACATAATATCAAATTTTTAATAACAAATCCATTACAGCGAGCATTAGTGACATTTCCTTTTAAACCAAAAATTACATAACACCATTCCATAATCGAGCAATTGATAGCTCGACTCTTCAACTCTTTTCTTCTTCTTATTTTTCCCCTTTTTAATTGCCCGCTCATTCATTAACTTCTTTTTTCATCTTTTCTTCTTTTTACAGAGCCGCAATTCAAGCAATTTCATCATATTTGGAAGCGTTCCAAAAAATTGCAGACGCCGCAACGAATTCAAAAGGTATGTATTATGTTTGTGAAGCATCGACATGATGCGGAATGTTTGTTATATAAAAAAAATTTGCTCCTATATTAAGCGAAGCTCTGTATTTTTTGGGTTAAGTTAAATTACTCAAATGTCAACCACGAGAACGAGAGAAAAACTGTGACAAATCGATGTTGTTGAAGTTGTTTTGGGAAATTTATTTTAAAAGTGAAATATATATAGAGAGAAGGGTTTTAAAATTGTAATGAAGTTGTCAGATGAGTGCACAAGTCAATTTGTCACCAAAGGAAGGTTCGATTAAAGGGAAATGTTTAATTAACACCTGAAGGGCAAAAAAGGGTGCGAAACTTTACCAAAAATTTTTTATGTCACAAAAAATTATCGTCGGACATTTTTATCCACTGAACCACGAATATTTTATCCAAAAAAGCCATTTCCTTTCGAATACATACGCACAAACGCCAAGGTCAAAATAAATTGGTTCGCAATGTCATGAGCATTTTATTGGCAGAGTCTTATCATCCTTCCTGTTTCTTTTCACATTTATTTATTGAGTTTTCGAAGAAGAGAAAAAAATTATTAAAAGAATTTTCTCATCGTCTTTTGATCGCTCAACCATAAATCTTAATATACTTGAAAGAGGAGGATGGAAATTGCGTTAAAGGCTTCTGCTTCTGTAGCTCGTATGTTTACATACATTCATCAATGAGCGCTTTTGCGATCATTAAGATTTATGGCATTTTTTTTAATTAATCTGCAAATTGTTTGTGTCAAATTTAAAAAGGTGAATTGTGAAATATTCGTAAAAGTAATTGAGGTGATAACCTTCAAAATTAATTAAATAAATTTCACAGAATTTAAATTAATCATAAATTCAATATCAATTACACTTAATCAGCCGTTAATTGTTAATGAACACGATTATGCGATTGTGTGATGAAACCCTCGAGAAAAAAAATTAATATCAATCAAAATTTTGATGATTATGAAATAATTTTTACGTTTTAAAAAACATTAATAATTTTATGAAGAATTTTGCTCTTTATCGCTCGCGAGATAATTAGCAAAAGTAATTATTAAGAAACAGCGATAAAAAGAAAGAAATTTTTTTATTGCTAATTATAAGCGGGGAAAAACTGAAGATAAATTTTATAGGTTAAAAAATTAACTCAAAATAATATTTCCTTCAACATTAAAATAAAAATTTTACTTCATGCTATTTTTTTCACAACTCGGTTGATTTTAATTAGTCATTGCTTCAATTCTCATGCCAACTTTTAAACACCATTCTTCAAGAATTTTAAGGTTCAGTCAATTATATGAAATTACCTCAACCTTCACATAAAAGTGATCTCTCGTAACCCCCACATTATTTCATTCTTTCGTTCCATTCTTAGCCTTTCAATCGTAAAAAAAAATTTATGACTCCACCTACGAGTGAAAATCACTTTATAGGTCAAGGTTTTTTGCTTTTACTTAATAAACACGAAAGCATGATCAGGCTTTTAAAGAAAACGTGTGCCGATCTGAAAAGGCTTCCACTGAGAGAGTGTCATAAAAAATTAATTTCAAATATGAGCTTGTGGCGGGAATAAGAAGAAGAAAAAGAGACAGTGAGAGTTAATGAAGTTGCCTGAGGACAGAACTAAGTAAAATTTATTTGAAATAAAATTGAATGCTTTATGATGATGTGCAAAAATTAATTATTAATTATGTGAAATTTAATTTTAATAATAAAAATAAAATTTTAATATGGTTGAATAAAAGTAAGCTTCAAAATTTCAATGCTGTACCCCGGAAGCGACTAAAATAAATCACCATTATAGGAGCTTCCTTTTCTTCCACAATGCTCCACACTCAATTTTATTTCTCATGCATAAATTATGGTTTATAACCTCACGCAGAACTTGCTATAACAATATGCTGAATGAAGACATTTATGACTTCTTATATGTGACGTCAAATGCTTTCATTTTAAAATCTGATAAAGTAAATAAGGAGATTACATGAGCTTACAGTCAAAAATAGAAATTATTCGACCTTGGTTCTGCATATTTTTTTATTGCAATAATCGCACTTGTTTGGTTTATTGATAAAAAGCACTTGAGTTAGTGCGAAAAAAAGTTTTATTTTTGTGTTTACACAGAGCGAGAAAAAAAAATTATCGGTCGATAGAGTAAATAGAGCACGAGTAATACAGGCAGCTCTTACAAATCAAAATGTT
Source organism: Tanytarsus gracilentus (assembly GCA_038502055.1). Taxonomy (NCBI): domain Eukaryota; kingdom Metazoa; phylum Arthropoda; class Insecta; order Diptera; family Chironomidae; genus Tanytarsus; species Tanytarsus gracilentus. Next base: position 1,859,910 of record JAXRKN010000033.1, on the reverse strand, counting down.
TACTTTTTACTTCTTCTTTCTATTTTTATGTATTCGTACCAGTTAACTGCAACATGCCATGCCTCACCTGGAGAGTTGAAACAATTTTTTTGTAACTCGATATGTGTTGCCGATTTTATGCGCGCAGTTTTCGAAACAATATGCATCGCAGTCAATATTGAGACTATCGAGTTACAAAAAAAAATATCGACATGTGTTTTATTGAAAGTGAACGAGCGAATAAAATCGAAAGCTTCCATTCTAATTAAGGCACATTCGAGTAAACATGGTTTCATGAATATTTTGAGTGATTTACTAAATGAGTGATTTATTTGTGCGTGAGGCTTAATGTGGGGTAATTTTTAAGCCGCAATGGGGTTGAAGCACGACCTATTTTAGGTCCTAACAACTCAAATTTTTTTATTGTTTCAAGAGAAATAACTTTGATGTGTTATGAAAATCTTTTTAATTTTTGATAGCTCGCGATAATTTTTATTTATAAATTTTCCAACCCTCTTATGCGAAACAATAAAGCAACAAGTTCAAATCTTCTTTCTCCCTCCTTCTTACGCCTCATTACCTTATCAATGAATCGCATCTCAACTTCATAAATAGCAATTAAGTTGCTATCGCAATATCGCATAAAACTTCTTCAACTTTTTTATGTGCTCGTTATAAGTGTGTGAGAGCTTTCTTTCACTTTATCAAGAAATTTACTTCTTCAAAGTACATAATTTAATTACGTGAGAGAGTTTAAGTGAACCAGATGAAGCAATTAATTTTTCTTATGATATTGTTGAACTTGAGAAACTGTTGAGAGATGTCACGAACTTAAGAATTTTTGCCACATGACAATTAAGAATGTTTTATGATGCTGCAGTGCAGTGCATCGAAGGGAATAAGAATTTTAAGTCGAGAGAGTTAAAAATATAAGCAAAAAGTGACTCACCTTTGATAAAGTATTACAGTTTCAAATTAAATTTTCTAATGCAAAAGCATGCTTTGAAAAAAATTAGTGCAAATTTAAATAAAAATCCCATTTTAATTAAAATTTAGCTTCCAAATAATATTACTTAGTACTACTTAGGATGTTGATAAAGTTGCCAACAATTTTCATCACATCACCGTGGGAATTTTGCAATAAATTTCATCCTGATAAAAAATGATTTATGTGACCATGTCACAGCTCATAATAACAAATTTTTATAACCTCCAGTCAGCATAAAAATAGAAAATTTATTCATGAAAGGAAATATGTGAGTGCGAATGTTCAATAGAACGGAAACATAAAGCGTATTTGATAATTTCAACTGTCATTCGTTGCTTTCGACCAAAACATTGACAAACTCATTTGCTATTTTTATCGAAAACTTGAAAGCATAAAAGAGAGAAAATTAATTACATTTTTGCTTCTTGTTACATTTTAATTTTATCGAGTGCGATTAATCAAAGCGTGAAGATGAGAATATTTTCCAAACGCGTGTTCGATGGTAACAAAATCAAATTCTCACTTGACAATTTCAAGGTCAGCATGACTCGCAATTACAGTGAATATATATTTTATTTCGCAGCTGTTTAAATTACACAGTCATCATCATTTAAATAGAGTAGACGAATGACAATTAAGTAATAGAGCAAATGCTGATGGAGGGCGCGTGATTTCTTCAAAGGTTAACTTGAGGAAGTGATGCTCATAAAATAAATTATAGCGGAATTCTCACACCGCAGCGAGTCTTAAATGTTAGAAGAAATATATTGCTTATGTAATCAATTTGCTATGAAGATCATAAACAGCTTAATTTCTCCCAAAAGATCTCTTAAAGCTCATTATTATCATTAACTTTATTTTCATCATTCAGTTAAGCTTGAGAGAGTGAGATGGTTTGAAATGTTAAGAAGAGTTTTTAATACTTCATAAGAGGATCAGCGTCATAAACTTTCTTACCAGACTTTTTCGTTTCGAGCTATTAAAAAATTTAAAACGAGTCAATTAAGTTTTTTTCGTTGAGACAAAATTTTTAAATGAATAAAGAAGCTTTAAATTTGTTGAAATTTAAAAAAATTTTACAAACTCAATTTTAATTAAAATATAAATTTAATTTTGATTAATTATGATTATAAAAATATTTTTTCGCTCTAATGCCATTCTCCGAATACTCTGCAAATATTTGCTGAAACACCCTTAATATTAAACGTCTTGTTACATCTTCATGATGTGGGTTAAGGAGATGTTTTTTGTGCGATACGTAATTAACATCCTCAGCACTTCCTTAATTCTAGTTGAAGAATCTAATTACGTCTCTTGAGTATGAACGCTCCAAGAGTTGCTCTTTAAGATTTTATAACAATTTTTTACACAACGAAAATATATTTAATGAATTTTTTAAACTATTAATTTTCTTGAGAAAATTACAATTAATTTTTCCTTATCATTAGACATCATCTAATGAACAACTCCCTCTCGAGCATCCATAATTAATTTTCTTCCCCTTCTTCTTCTTCCACTTACAGGAGCATCAAAGGAAATTGGCACCGCCCTCACGCGAGTTTGTCTGCGACATAAAGCAGTCGAGACACGATTAAAAACCTTCACAACCGCCATTATGGATAGTCTGATAATACCCATGCAGGTATGCGCGAGGAATTTTTAAGATTAGAATATTTTCATATAAAAATTTTTACAGGACAAATTAGAGGAGTGGAAGCGTCAAGTTGTGATTCTCGATAAAGACCATACCAAAGAATATAAGCGTTGTCGTAATGAGCTGAAAAAGCGTTCGAGTGATACATTGCGCCTGCAGAAGAAGGCAAAGAAGGGCGCATCAGATAATTTGCAGAGTCTCATGGATTCATCATTCGCATCGGTGAATCAGCAAAAAGCTGAACTTGATGAGGTCGAGAGGAAGTCTCTGAGGATGGCAATGATTGAGGATCGGACAAGATTTTGCCACTTTGTGCACATGCTTCAGCCAGTAGTGAAGCAAGAGTACGAGATGATGTACGAATTGGGACATTTGCAGGTAAAATGAGACAAAAATATATAAAATGTTAAATCGATGCTGTGCAACATTTAAAAGTTTTATTGCTAAAGAAGTCGCATAGCATGTTTGGCGTCAGTACATTCACAGTTGTATAAAAAGTCGATTGGATGCGATCCAAAGGCAGATAAACTCACATTTAAAACTTGAATTACAAACTAAAATAAATTTTATTTTTCATTTGCACGACAACAGGAAGCGATGTTAACAGTAACGAATGTAACCAAAGATCCAACTGCACTACCTCAGGCGTCGGAAGAGCTTATAGCGGAGTCAAAGACCTCGTTTAACCTCTATCCCGAATCACCGACGCACTCAAGCTCGCAGGGCTGCTCAAATTCACTTGGCTCACGCAAGAGCTCCGTTTGCTCAATTAGTTCAATGAACAGCAGCGGATCAAGTGGATCGCCGGGCCATCAATTTCACCAGAGATCTCTCTCACAGGTTAGAATACATTTTTTAATGCAATTATGTCAGCACTCCGTTGTAGACTTAATTGTATTCCCTGGGTGTGACTGAGTATTTTTCCATAATTTTATTTTCCAGCATGTGCGAACATTTTTAAGATTTTTTTATTTTTTAAATTTTATAAAATGAAGAGCAAGTTAAAATTTGATCAAATGAGAAATTTAAATCTTTTAAAATGTCCTCACATGGTAATTTTTATGCTCACGTCGACAATTGTTGTCGGCTTGTTTCTGCTCTTTCTTTTATTAGTTCACATTCTATGCCATTGTTTGGCATTTGCTGATTTTCAACCGCAAACAGCCATTTGTAGTTTATTACATCGTCGAGCTGTGATTTCAGTTATTTTAATTTTTTTATTGCGTAGACGTTGACCTTAGATTTTTACATTTTGATTTATAATTTAATTTATTTTTAGAACTTTTGTAAGATTTTTATTATTTTTTACATTCTATTTTTTCTGTGTGCTCTTAGTATAATCCAACTATACGTCTTAAGCCTGGTGAATCGACGGAAAGTCGCGACAGTGGATTTTGTTCCTCATCGCCCGCTTTGACAATTCAGGTTTATTATTTTATTTATTTTTTAATTTTAAATTTGAAGGAATTGATTGAAAATTTAACGAATTTATTAAATTTGAACGAAATAAATTTTAAATACTTTTCAACACTTTTTATTTAATTTTCCCGCTGAAAGCTTCAATCAATTCTGGCACCATATGTGTTTGATTTTTATCACCTCAATCCATGTAGTTTATTCTCTCAAATTGAATTATTTTTAGCTCTCTGTTGCATGATTTTTCTGCATACTTTTTTTATATCTCTTGCACACACTATCTCATGTCATCTCTTCATATAAATTTTTTATAGAGTTTGAGAGATTAAATTTCATTGATATTGTAAAATAATATTTTTATATCATGCAAGCACTGCAACAAAAAAATTCTTTCTCTCTCTTTTCATATATTACAAATTAATTTTAAACTCATTTCATTGTGTGAATGAAAAAAAATGTGCAGGCATCGACGGCAACAAATCAATCGCATGCAATCTCAACATGGCCACCACCGGGTGCACAAGAGACTGTCTCGAATGACCGTCCACATACAATCTCATCCGCATATGAACGTCATCAACGACCGGCACTCACTGTATACACATTTCAGAATCCCGATCAGAATATAAATGAAATTAGTAATAGTAACAGCAATATCAGCAATGGCAGTGGCACTTCAGCACAGAAATCGCCTGCCAGCGTCGCCAATCGACCTCCATTGCCAATTGTAATAATTTTTTAAACCCTACTTTCACCACTAAGCGAAATTGAATTTTGACTTGCTGACAAATTCGTAACAATTCTGTCTCACTTTCAGCGGTGCTCCTCCTTGGAACGTCCACTTTCAGCAACAGCAACCGGCACAACTACGCCCATTGCTCCTCGAAGCTCAAATACGAGTGCACGTCCATCATGCCCATCGCCGATTCCAGCACATGTTGCAAAAGGTACGTCTACCACTAGAGCATTTCTATGCCGGAAGGTTATGATTATAAGTTGTGGCTGTATATGTGCCAATTTTATGTTAAAATTAACCCAGAAAAAAAGAGAAAAATATGAATTTTTTATAGGAATTTAAATTTATGCAGAATTTTTATGGTTGTGATAATTTTTACTCGTTGTTGTGACTAACAAGAGTTTATTGGACTTTTTTAGTGTCGGAAAAGCGATGGGCACTTATTTAATTAACGTATTTTTAAAATTCAAACAAAAATTTAAATTTTTAAAATTCTAAAATACGTTAATTTTTTAAAGAAATAATATTCATCGCTTTTCAGTTGCAATTAAAATTAAAACCCACACATTTTACTAATCAAACAAACAATAAAAAGCTAACCTCACATCAAAACTCTGTAATTAATCTCGTTTTGTAGAATATACAGCAATTAGTCAGCCAACTTATGTTAATATGAGTGAATTAGCTTCGATGGCGGCTAATAAAGTTACTAATAATGCATCGTCGACGACAAGCAATTCTACCACGCTGGCTCAAAATGCCAATTCACCCGTTCTATCATCGACATCATCCTTGGTGTCGCCTGACTCTTCCGCTACAAATCCAATCAGCTCCCCTGAGGCTCAAACTCCTCAAAATACACCGCAAACTAACTCACCCCTAACCGCTGCGATTCTCGAAGATACCACCGACAATGTTTCGGCTTCGACGACTCCAACTAATCAAATAATTACTACATCAGCACTTGTTGACGCTTCAGGCACATCCTTAGACAATAATAATATTCCGAAAACCTTAATCGAGACTAAATGTGATTCGCCAGTAATCGATACGAAAAGCTCTGGCTCGGTGCACGAGAAGGCGTCGATGTTTGAGCGGAAGCTGAGCGAGGAACAGCAGTCCACTCAAACCAGTGCACCACTTCAACATCACCATCCCAATCCATTGTCGTTACTAAATAATAGCACACTAAATCTAACACCAGCCACTGTAGCGAGACTCGAGAGCATTTATGGTAAAAAGACGGAAGAGATTTATGGTAGAACGACATCGGTATCGGTATCCACCACGAACATAGTTGAGAGGGTGGTTGTAGAAACAGGTCAGTTTTATATCATTTCACACAGTGTACATTTTCTTTGTCATAAGTTATGTATGCAAGAACCCCCGAAAAAAAGGGATTCGCCAATTTGTAAATCTGTCATTATGTAGTGAGTAGTGGAAAAGTTTATGCACTGAAAGTTATGACCGAAAAATGTAAAGATAAATTAGGCTTTGTACAGGGCTTTGTAGAGGGTTGAAATCAAGGGATGGAAACGTGACGTTAAATAAGAATATTTTTTTGATTTCAATTTAAAAATTGAGGTTTAAATTAACAACTCTTGAAAATAAAACACACGATTCCGAATTTACTCGATTTTAGAAAAACATTTCAAAAATTCTAAAGCCCTAAATTTTAATCAAAAGCATGAAACGAGATTTTTTCCGAAAGCTTTTAATTGCAGCTGAAAAAAGTTATTGTGGATGACATGCATGTTTTGCCTAGTTCAAAATTGATTTTCTTTCGTTCTCTTTTTGAGTTTTTCTCTTTGGTATGAGCTTTAATTCGGTTTTCGTTTCACGTTTTTGAGCAAGAAGATGATGAAGAATTTCTATTGAAAAATATTCTCTCTCTTAATTTTTCGCTTTAAAGATTTTTTTTCTCGAATCAATTGATCGAGACAGATAAAAAAGTGTAAAAATCAATCTATTTCAAATTTCCGATTGAAAATCGTTAATCGAGTCGTTCTGTTGATCGAAGGAAATAAAGGAAGTTAAATGATGAAATATTACGGAAAAAATTCTGCGTTTCGTATGTAATTTTTTCTAGTCATGTTTGGGTTGAAAAGGATGAATATTTCTAATATGATGAACGAAAACTTTTTGATGGATGTTGCCACATTTTTTGTGCTCACTACTTAATGAATCTTTAAAAGTTTTGAAAGCTCCTCATTTGGGTTCGATTATGCACGAAACTTTTGCTCGAACAATTTTTTTATGTGGGTTAAAATTTAAATAAATCTAAGGGTTGATAAATAAAACCAAATAAAATATTTATAAAATTTAAAATTTGAATGACAAGCGTGCACGAATCGTTTAAAATATTTTTGTGCCTCATCTGAGAAAAGCCTTCAAACCATTTTGAATCGATTTGATTCTTAATAAGTTTATAAAGTATTTTTTAAAGGAACATTCATTAATTTTCTCACGTTTAAAGATATTTTTTTGGGTAGCATTTCTCAAACTTTTGAAAACGAAGAATTTTTTAAAGAAAGCTTTCAAAAAGCTCTATAAGTTTGATAACTATTTATTAAGAAACTATATTAACTCAACAAAAGCATGAAAAATGATTTACTTTATAAATTACACATTCAAAAAAGTTGATAAATGCACCCTTAAAAAAATATTTCTTCCTTAATAAATTTTTGTTAATTACAATTCACATGCTAGGAATGATAAATGTCTGCTATTTTGCCTTTTAATAATTCTTAAGGCTATTGTTAAGTTTAACTTGCACCTTCAGACTAACCCCAATAAAAAAAATATAACGAAATAACTCTCAAAAATCATCATATAAAAAATTCATCAAATTTATTTCTTATAATTTTATCTTTTGCCATTTTTTTATTTTGAAATTTTTCTTTTCTTCTTTTTTTATTATGTCGATGTTGTTTCGTTGCGTTCTGTGAAATTTTCTCTCATGATCCGCCACAAAAAAAAATTCATCCATAAAACATATAAAAAAAATCATTTCGCTGCCAATCATCATCGGTGTGATTATTATTAACAGCTGAGCAACTTGACGCAATCGACACGGTCGAGTTGGATAATCTAATTGGCGAATTAGATTTATTCCAAAAGGAGCACGAGGCGAAGCAGCAGGAGAGAATGCAGAAGATGCAAAATGGATATCATAATAACTGTGAATACCAAATCCCAAATCCTATCACTGCCACCACCACAATCATTACACATCAGAATAGTTTAAACAATAATAACATAAACCACAATGACTCGTTCATATCCACATCAACTACAATTACGCACGCTTTCAGTAACGGCACCGCCAATAGTGTCCATGCTAGCGATGATAGTGAGACAAATAAGAGTGCAAGCTTAAATTACTCAATCACAAGCACGATCAGTTCCGATGTTCAGAAATTTACTAACTGTAGTGATAGCGTTGAACCATGTTATAATGACACTGATTTGTCGTCAGATACAGGCTTCGAAAATCCGTCGTTTCGTCATCTCAATGACACGTCTTCGTCATCCTCGAACATTGTCTTGATACGCGATGACGATCTTCCCAGTTCCTATTACACGAGAAACTCCACCGACGCTGTTGTGGTGCTGCGCTCGAAAGGTCTGAGTAGTAGTAATAATAACAGCATGACAGACCTAAGTCAACTCGAAACGCCGACGTTCGAGCAGAAATTTCAACGGCTGAGCAGCTTCAAATTCGAAAATAATAATTTGTCATATGCAACGCCAAATGGATCGCCATCGCATTACTATAGCAGTAGCAATAACATTAACAATAACTCATCATCGTCGCCATCAATACCGAGCGTCAGTAAGGGCTCGCTCTCATCGCATGGCTCATTTGGTGCATTGATGTATGGACAAATTGAAGAGCCCACTCTAACAGCAAACGCAACCAGTAATGTCAATGTTAATAATAATATGAATGTTGTAACAACAACTGCCAGTCATAAGCCGACTCTTGCGCCCCGTCCCGCATCATTGATGTCTGGTACTATGAAAATTTTTACCTTATTATTTTTTTTATTCTTATCATAAATATTCGTTGGCACTGAGGGAAATTTTTAACTTTTATACTATAAAATTTTCCTCAAATTTTTTTTGTCATTTTTTTTCAATTTATTATTTTCTATCTTCATAAAAAATTAATCTTTCTACAACAATTTTGTGATGAGATAATTTAATAATTTATTCTCTATGCGCCGCCTAAAAATGAAAGAAAGGCAATTTATTTATTGATACCGTCATCATCATTAAAGCCATGTTGAACGATGCATTTTAATCTTTTTCCTCTCTCGCTCAATTACTTAATATACATTTCTTACATGCATATCTGTACATGACTTAGATTGATCATTTTGAGACTTGAGAGATGATGCCAGTATTTGTTGTTCACTCTTTTTTTTCTATCATGACCTATGACGAATGGAGGAAAGACTAAAAAGAGTGAAGCGGGTCTCAAAAGAGAAAAATAATTGAGAAAAGAAGCGGAGCAAAAGTTGAATGGATGTTTGAGTAGTGATGTCTAACTTGAAATTTAAAATATTTAGCTTTAACTGTTTGATAAAGTGAAAAAATAACATAAAATAAATTTGCTCCAGAAAATTAACTCTAAATAAATTATTTTTGACATCACTAGAAACATAATTCATTTATAATAATATGATAAAATATTCTTTTTGATCTGAGTGAAGTATGACAATAATATTCGTGAAATTTAGTATGACAATTTTTAGATGATAGAAGAAGAAACTAAATTGCATGACAATCAATTAATTATTAATGTTACGAATAGAAATCCAAGAACAAATCCCAAGAGACTTATCTATCTTACATGAATGACAATGATGAACAATTCGATGGTCTTTATGGTCTATCTATTGTTAGCTTTGAGTGAATTATTACAGAGATCATTTGTGTCTTTAGAGAAATGTGCTTTAGAAAAAATATTGAAACTTTTTAGTTTTTGAGTTAAAATTTTTTTAGATTTTTTCAAATCTAACGAAAATTAAATTTTCATAGAAAAATTTCTCACAAAACTAAATTAAATCACTCTCAAAAATATCCATGAAAGATTCTCTCATCGATGCCGTAGATATATCATTTAAAATTCAATTTAATTTGCGAGATAAAGCAGAATTTTTGGCATTGATGAAAATTATTTTAAAAATCAAATTTTCTCGATGAAATTCATTCAGCAATAAAAAAATCATGTGCATGACTAGACTTTGATATTCAAACCATATTTCTCTCTCGATGAAAATAGGTGCCTCGAGAATTGCAAGAAGATCCTCTGTAAATACAGTAAAACCACCTCCGCCAGTCCGTCGGAGTTCATCGGCAACACCAAGTCACTATAGTGACTCAAATGTAAGTACACTCCAGTATTTTTCTCGTTATTTTCACTCATCAATCATTTCCGCTATCAAATTTATTCGCTCTTGAGAAAGAAAAAGTGGAAACCAATTTTTTCTCCCCTTCCATTTCCCACGAAGATTGTTTGATCATATCAATTTTGTGCTTTAAGCGCTTTTAAGGGTTTTATTTGAAAATATGCTTGGCAAACAATTTTTTTATCGTCTTAAAAATTTTCTTACATTTTACAAGAGCTTTAAACTTTTAAGCTTAAGAAGCTTTCAAAGAAAATTGAAGCTTTTATGGAATTTTTTTGTTTTGTTTTACACAGCTTTAATAATATCCACAAACATTTTCTCGAGTGAATAAATTTGTAAAAATAATTCATGATTAAATTCCTTCCTGTAATGTTTTATTCATTAACATCCTTCACTCTTTCTCTCTCTCTCTCTCTTCTGCCATGCCTCTCTCATCCTTTTTTTTATGGGTGGCATGGCGTCGATTTTAATTTTTATATTTTTTAATTCACATTTCATATGTGTATACAAAAATTATTTAGACATCACAAACAAATAATTTGCAAACGCAGCAACAATTAAACAATTCGTCTGAGGCATTGCCCGCACCGCCTGAATATATGCTTCGCGCTAATCCCCCGCAGCCACACCAAAATAACGCTAAACCGCACTACATGACAACTTCGACGTCCGTGGGTCAAATTGCTTCCACAATATCAAATCAGAGCATGAAAATGATCAACGAACTAAGGCAGTCGCCCGGAGTCATGAGACGACAATTGTCACTTATTAATCATTCATCGTCAAATCACTCACAGCCCACCAACACACATGTAATTACTGTCTACTTTTTTTATGAGTTTTGTTTTTATAATTACTTACTTGAGCCGCTTCCGGTATTTATTTTTGAATATTTTTTACCTCAAAACTCCAACTCGCATTTCAATCATCAAAATTTAATGTTGAAGTAGTTTTAGAAAATTTCATTGCATTTGAAATTTGAATTTTAAAATGTTGTAAAATTCAAATCTAAAATGTTTAAATTTTTTTATGAACACTCCTAATGACCATTTCTCTCTAATGAATGAACAGAGCATCACATACAGTTCTCAACCGTCGACGCCAAAACTTGAGAAAGACGCCAACAGTAGCAGCATGTTCTCGATTTATGGCATGACGACGGGTAGTAATGGAACATACAATAATAATACCAGTAACAGCAATGACGTTTTTGGAACGGTAATTAAAAATTTTTATTTAAGGGTGAAGAAAACATTTTTTAAAATTTTTTATTTAGATGCCAAGACAGCAAAAGCAACCGCATGGAATTTATGCGCAGCCAAAGCAAATGTCAACCGTTTCGAGCTTCCGTACATCATCTAGTCCAAGTGAGTATTTTTAAAATTCTAACGACTTTTTTAAACATAAAATGTTTATGATTTAGACTCAAATCCACCCGCACAACCACCAAAATCCACGGGTCTCTTAGCTTCGTTGACTGCACGAATAACTCCAAATAAATCGTCTCAAAATCAGCAACCACCACCGCAGCAACAACAGCAAATTGATTACGAGAGAGCACGAAACGAGCCAATCTATCAGCGCCACAGTTCCAACCAATCAAATCAATCATATTACGATGCGCAGCAGCAATCGATTTACGGCGAACGGCCAAGTGACGGTAAAAACCAAAATCAAAATTATTCCTCGCAATCATCCCATAATCAGCAACAGTATCAGCAACAACAGCAACATAGTGTCTATAATCAAAATATTTATGCGTCCACAAATCCATTTATAACGCCACCAACTCAAAACCACTCGTCGTCCAGTTTCGGAAAGGATGTAACAGGCAATTATTCAAGTAATGCTCGTTAATGAGAAGTTTTGTGTGTGTGAAAAGAGTTTTTTCAAAAGTGCTTTTTGAACGCACTTTTTTGGCCTAGTGCACGACACAATTTTTGAAGTTTTTTTAGTTGAACATTTAAATTTTTCTTAGTGAGTTAGAATTTTTGTGGACATTAAAGAATTTGAATTATCCACTTTTTGATTGATTTTAAATTAAAATTCGATAAAAATTCTTAAGACTTTTGACAGCTAACTGCTCAATTAACTTTTTTACAAAATTAAGCTAACGAAATTTTATTAAATTAAATTAGTGGATAATTCAAATAACCAAACACGGGTTTTAAATTATTGTAGTTTCACGTTCAAAAACTCCTAAAGAGTTCACTAAAATATTATAATTTCATTGATTCACGTTAGGGATTTCTACGAAAAAAAATATAATAAACCTGCGATACTAAGGTGGCGTAAAATAATTAATATGGAAATTAAAAAAGACTAGCTTAGTGCATTAAATTCATAGCAAACTATTAAAGTTCATGAAACCATCCATTCATTAATTCAAACTTAGCATGAAAACTAATTTTACCACCTTCAAATAATTTTCTCGAAACCCCTAAAAAAATAAATCCAAAAAATTCCTTGGATTTTTTATTGCTTTATTATTTCGTTTGTTGCTATAGCTTTGACATTTTTTTATTCCCAATTCATTTTCACAATATTTATTCGCCTTTACATGAATTTATTTTTCTTCTTTTTCTTCTTCACCGCCCTTTTGTACATTGCTCACAATTGCTCTCACTTGACGTCATCCATCACCCGCATAAACATAATTGCGTGCGACCTCGTGTATGTGTTGTACGAATTGTAAATATTTAGATTATCAAACCGGAAACTATAATAGCGAAAAATCGGACTCTGTCTTATCGAAAACTGCCCCCGGTTTCTTGGATAATTTAAATGCGAAATTAGCGGAGCAGCGGGCTAACAATAAGGCATACGCAGTTCGAAGTTATATCAACAGTAAAGTTGTGGTAAGTAGTCACTTTAAAAAGTTTCGCACATAATTTTATTCTATGTGAAATTTGCATCAAAATATTCAAAATTATTATCCACACACATAAATTCAGCGTAATGTCGGTAGTCAAATTCCATGTAATATCAAATATGTACCAAATCGTAGTCCGATGATTCAGCCAGAGGTGAGAAAAAGTGTCAATTTTGAATAATCCAAAACGTGGTGTTTAGAGCAGATTTTGTTAACATATTTGATATTCATCCAATCACACTCCAATTAATTCCTTTACATGTTCATTTTTTTGGTGCTTTTAAAATTAATGGCTTAAAATAATTAATATTCTGAGACTCATAAAAAATGTTACTAATTTAATAAGAAAAATTGAAAGTCGTTCAAAAAAGAACTTTGGAATGATTTTAAGAAAATAAAATTTGAAAAATTTGAAAAAAATTCTCTAATGAAGGTTCAAGTCCTAAAATTTAAAACAAACCTACTTCATACATCATCAATATTTTTTTGCTAATTTTTGACCGTTTTTTAAAATACTTTAATTAAATTAATTTGAGTTTTTTGATACATACATAAAATTAGTAATCGTTTTTAAAATTAATTCATCCAAAGTTCTTTTTTACTTCATTTGAAAAAAAAATGATTAAATTTTTCTCTTTATTTTCCAGCCTGATCCTCGCATCGTTAGGGAGAGTCTTATGGATCAAATACGACGTGGTGCCGATCTGAAACGTGCAGTTAACGATCCACGATAAATTGACAGAGTAATTTTCATCAATCCATCCTTCACATATTCACATCAACATAAAAAACATATTTTAATCCTTCCAAAAAACAAAAAAAAATGATATCAATTTTTTCTTCATCTCGCGTTAAGAGATTAAATGTTCTTTTTAGATGTTGATAGTGACGCATCTACGAGTATGTTTAAGGAAAAATTAATTTTTAGATTGTCGGACCTAAAAGAAATAATTCTTCGTGAAATTAAATATGGATAAAATTTTGTGTTTCATGAGGCGAGAAAAAAAAACTTTCCGATTAAATGTTAACCAAAAAGAATTAACTGTAATTTATTTTAAAAATACCAAAACTAAAAAATATATTCAACGCTCAAAAAAAAAACAAGTTTATTAATCTCGATTAATTTTTATTAAAAACACTCTCGAAACAGCATTGAGGCTTTTCATATTAATTAATTAATTTATATTTCTGTGTATATTTTTTACATCAACGTAAATTTTCATAACTTTATCAATTTATTAATGGTTAAGTCGAAAAAAAATTGTAATTAAAATGCCAAATTATCGTTTTATGGAAATAATATTTTTTGAGCTAAGTGAGGAGCTTTTAAAAGCTCATTGGAGTTTATATCAAAATCGGTTAAGCTCATATTCAAAATATTATTTGAAGGCTAATCGATTTAAAAAACTTCATTCAAGCCAGTCACAGACAGTCCATTCTCATTCTCATAAATACACTTTTAATCCTTATCGCTAGCTTTTAAGCATTAATTACACGAAAGATCTTTACCGCATGCGACCATAGTAATGCAGCAGAAAATTATAAATTATGCAAATTATATTCTCAATTTTCAATGTGTATCACCCACAAAAAAAATGGCTATGATGAAGATGTAAAATCTATTTTTTTATTGGAATAACCCTAGAAAGGGATTTAGCAGCAGATAAATAAGCTTTTGAACTTTTCTTCTTTGCCTGGAAATTTTCATTTTATCTTCTCGCTTCTTACTTTTATTTTGTGTGCTTTGCAAAATCAACGCACTTGCATTTCATTCACTTATGATCGCGAATAAAAGAGAGAAAAAGCTCAGCATGAATTCTCATCTTTCTCAAAGAAAACTTTTCTTCATCTTCCCGAAATAAAATCACGAGATAACATATCAGAATCTTCCTATCATTGATTGAGCCACTTAAAACGTATTTTGCGGGAAGAAAAATTGTAATCTTGACTGAAAAACTTTTTATCATTTTTAGACTTCGAACGAATGAAAAAGGGAAAAGCACTAAAATTTCTTATTAAAAGAAAATATCACCACATTTTTTAGATTGAAAAAGAGAAGTGGAAATTTATTGGTCACGAAAACAATAAAGAAAGAAATTTTATTGCATTTTCGTGAAGTGAGAATTTCCGATTTATCAGGAAGTGGTCGAAGCTAATTGACTTTCTTGTGGTGACCTAAAATAACGAAATAAATAATTTCATTTATTTATTTTAATTCAAAAGCTTTCCGATAACTTTATCAGAATTCAAAGAGAATTTTAAATTTCTCTCTCTCGCTTTGAATTTCAACAGCGAAGTAAAAGGAATCAAAAAGCGAATTTAGACTGTAGTGAGCGAGATCTTGTATTAAAAACCACCCTCACACGCGCATCTGCACATTCTTACAATGTGCTCTATAGATGAAATTTTAATGAGAATTGCACGCATACTAAAATTAAAGTGCTACATGAAGTGAAAATAATTTGATTTCCACCGAAGTTTCTACAACTTTCCGCCTTTTCCGTTAAACTGCTGAGAAAAATTATGTTAACCGTATATATGCAATGGAAATATTTAATGGAACTTTCGTTTGATGAGAGGAAAATTCAGATGAAAAATTAAATCACAGAAAATTTTAAATCTCATAATCTCATTTATCGAACTTAATTTTGATCGATTTCTAAAACTTTTTCAGAATTTTCCATCTCGTCACTTTACTTTTATCAAAAAAATGACTGAATTTTAATTCAATTAGTTTCACATTCTTCAACTTCTTTCTTGACTATTATATATATTTAAAAAAAATTATTTTGTGTAATTTATTAAAAATTTATTTGCGAAATATTTAGAAAAGGCAAAAAACATATGAATAATAAATAATTATTTGAGAAAATTAATTAATAAAAATCAATTAATGAATTAAGCAAGTTTGACTTTTTAATTATTTTCCTTAGGTTCTTCATCTCCCAAACATTTTTGATCATCTAAACTTTCACTTTTCTTTCCGTCATCAATCAAATCTGCCAACACCCCCAAATTGACATTTCCTTCGCTCGCATCCTCCTCACCAATTACAATCTCCTCGGGCTCTGGAGCTTTTGGCAGAAACTCATCATCCGGATACATTTTTTTATAAAGATCCCTCGATTGTCTAATCGACTCATCATAATCGAGTTCCACGAAGGGTCCACAACAAGAGTAAATCGGTCCATCTTGACTTGTTACATAATCGTGTCCTCGAATGCTACATGGAATTTCAAAGTATGCTGAATAAATAATTGTCGGCTTTGTGTCATCGTCGCATTGAGAATCAAAATTTTCTCGAAAGAACGTTTCGATGAATTGTTGAAAGTCTTTTTGTGCACCTTCTCTGCAGGTTGTCGAAAGATGAACGAGATCTGTGTGAGAGGAAAATTAAATTAATTTTAAAAGTCACTCGTGCGCACATGGGATTAAAAATCATCTATAAAATTCACAACATTTCTTACATAAACCCTTCGATATGCATGATGTAAAATGAGATAATTGTATCATGGTAACTCCATCAGATCTGCCCTCGATTGGATGATAAAGTAGCACAACTCCACCTCCATCCTGCTCGCTATTAACTTCTTTTCCACCCACTGGCGATGTTGTAATAATTACGGCCCTTGAAATATACTCAAATGGTTGATTTTCAACGACTTTGCTGCCCAATCCACAGACAAGCTTTTTAGTAGAAATTTCTTCATCGCCAAATTTAATTTTGACAATTTTTTCATCAGGATTTTCAGTGTTGACAGTTTGTATATCTTTCAATGGCTGCCCTAGCCAATATACTCCTCCAAACACTGCACAAAGCCGACAAAAGCACTGCGGGATTTCACCACAACCAAACATTGGAAAGAGAAACGGCGTGTTGCCATAACGACCAATGCTCGTTAGATAAATTTTGACTCTATCTAATCCTTCTTTGAAGGTCATTTCATTACTTCCCATGCACATTGAATAGAGGACATAATGAACTAAATTTTCTGTCAATTTTTGCTGCTTCATCAAGTCAATGAATTTTCCTTCCTCGGGGAATGATTTGAACTCCTCTTCTCTCTTTTCTTCCTCGACGCACTGCGTGATGAATTTCATGAGTAATCTCTTCTCGACGATTGTGACATTTTTCTTTGTAAAGATGTCAGCGCGAGATCCAGGAACAATGTCAAGTTTACCATTGAGAACTGTGAGGACTTTATCAACCGCTCGGAATTCGGTATATCGACAGATATTTGATGAAATTAGAAGATCAACCAGTTTACCATTACAGTAGTTGAGCTAAAATTAAATAACATAATGTTAGTTATCATAATAAAGAGATCCAGTAGTTTAAAAACGTACCTTCGGAATAAGGTCAATATTAAATCTCCGACTGTCCTTTAAAATCTTCTCTTTGTTCCATTCATTAATCTCAAAATCCTCATCAATCCACTTCTGACACACATTTCTTATTTTAATCTTCTTTTCATCGTTATTTCTATCGAGATGACTCATGAAATTCTCTAAATTAAATGATGACCAAAATCCACCGTAAAATTCATTTTCATCAATGTGCATCACGACTTTTCCTACACGTGATGCTGCGGCAGCAATTACAGACTCTTGGAAGCCAGTTCCAATGACGATTAGGTCGACTTCTTTTGGTAAATCACTCATTTTATGAAAATTAATTTTAATGTTATTGAGAACAGCTGTTTTTGTTTATGTTGAAAGTTGTGCAACCCGAGGAGAAATTTAAAAGTTTTGTAGCGTGGGATTTAAAACCTAGGTGGGCCTTAAAAATTTTTTAAATTATTTCAAAATATTCAACAACTTTTTTAAACTTTATAAAAAGGTCAAAATTATTTTCTTAATTTCTTCATTGTGACGTCACATTTTCTCACCTCCACATGTTGTTTTTTTCCTCAACACAAAAAATAATTTCCTCATCGTTTTCTCATTTTAAGAAAATTCAGTTTCTCTCGAGATTTTCACGCGATCACAAGTTAACTCAAAAACACAGCAAACGCAAGTGAAAATTCCTCAATCAAGTTTGAAATTTATTGCATGCTGAAAATTTTAAATCGAAGCATTTCATTGATAAATCGAAAAATGAAGTTTATTGGTGAGTTAATAGAAAATTAAAATTAGGCCAAAAATTCGTCATCATGTTCGAGAAGGAAAAAATTGAGTGCGAGATTATCAACCTGCGAAAGGAAAAACGTGAAAATTTTCCTCTCGGCGCTTTCCACCGCATGACTATAATTAGAATGTACACGTTCACATCACATTGGAAATGCCGGCCTATAAGAGACACACATTAAAAGAGAATGCAAGTGCTGAAAATAAACACGACACAGGTTTAGAATTTGTGCCTTGAGAATTTACCGGAAAATTAAAATAAAATTCTTCTCGTTGAATTCTCTGTCAAGAGCAATCGCTAAAATAGCAACAAGAACGTGGCAAAATTTTGCTTATGTCTCGATTCATCGACGCACAGCTAAAGTAGAAAAACAAAAATCTCAAATTTAACAGTCAAAAATTGAATCATGATCGTGAACCGTGTTGATGAATTTTCAAATTTCATGGACATACATCAAAAAATTTCTCAATTGTACTGTTAGAAAAATCTCATATTGCTTATAGTTTTATTTAATCTTATATATACATTTTTGTGATGATCCTACGCACTTTTCTTGTTTTTCTCGCAACTTACTTTTTGTCTGAGAGTGTTGTATCGCTTCGTGATGCGAAGAGAGTATTTCGCTTTAAGCGCGTTCGTTGCGGACTCGATTGAACATTCGCGTTGAAGTTACTTATTTGCAAGCGACGTTCCTTTTGTATGTCTGAGGCGGTTGACATTGAGCGAGTACGGAAAGACGGTGTGATACCGCCTGTAACCAATGGTGTGCTTGTAACAGGACGAGGAGTTCGCTGTGCTGGTGCGGCTGCTTCCGTGTAGAGAACTGAATTTCCAAATTGTTTTACGTAGTATTGTAAACCGTCCGGAAGATCGTCAAAATCAATGTCCAAATTGTCGTCAGCGAGTCTCTCTAGCACCTCATCTTCAGTCAATTCCGTTTTGCCCGCTTCAATGTCCTTCATTGTCAAAAGAATTTCTTTAAAACATTCGAATGGATCTTCACCAGTATCGATTTCCATCGTTGGCTTTTGTGCAATGACATTAATTCGCGTGTCCTCTTCGTCGACTTCCGTTAATTCGTCATCAAAAACGCTGCTGTACAAGGTTGGATTGGCAAATGCTTTCTTGATAGTCTCCATCATCTCATCTGGGTTCTGTTGCCGGAGTGTTTGATCGTTGACACTTCCATAGGCACTTGTTGATGGATAAAATGTGAAATCTACCCCAGCTTTTGGTTCATTGTGTTCGAGTAAACTTTGAAATAGCTCGTTCTTATGATCGCATGGAAATTCATCGGGATCAAAGTATTCCCTGTGTTTAGCAGTGAGTAAAGAATATTGCTCATCTTCAATATTCTTCACGATGTCAGTCCAAAAAATTGTCTTCAACTCGGCCGCAGTCATTTGTGAATATTCCGGATTTTCTCGAATGAAATCTTCCCAAGTGTTGTTGAAGATACTTGCCGCCAGCTTGTGATTGTCGTAAATATATTCAAGCATCGCGTAATGCAATGTCAAGTTATCTTCCTCCTCTTCCATTTTTAATTTTAAGAAATTTTTAACTTTTTGGTAAACAAAAAATTGTTCGGAAGGGTTGGCAACAGGAAATTTCCCGCCAAAAAAATTTAAATTCGTGATGACAGTTAAAAAATTGTTGCAAAGCTGCATACCCCGCTAAATATTTAAAATTTAAAAAAACGTTAGAATTTCAAAAAATAATTTATCAAAATTTTATTTAATGTATTGCTGGTTTCGCTAGTCTAATATTGTTGCGTTTAGTTTGAGGAGCTTTGGCTGGCGGAATTTCTTGCGGGCACTTGAACGGTCGTGTTTGTAATTTTCCAATAATTTCCACGAAATAGTTTGCTATATTCATGGAATTTTCAGTCACAACAATTGAGTAGAAGAGAAAATAAAGAGAGGCGGACATGATGATAAATCCTAGCATGCTGTCGCCGCCAATTTCATCGTATAAATTTAATTTGTTCTCCTTGAGAATTGTTTTCATCATGAACTCAATTAATGCCTCAAATCGTGTCCAAATCACAAGCGTGGCAACTTCCATCATAAAAGAAGAAAAAATTGTCTCCGAAACGATCGCAAAAAATTTAGATTTCTTTTTATAGCGTTCGGTAAAAAGATGCAAATTTCGAAGGTACATCGAAACTGATGTGAGAATAAAGACACTAGAGATGCCCATGAGACTCATTAGATTGTGCTTTTGAAAGTTTATAAAAAGGGTGAAGCGAAAAATTATGTGAAGGATTGCAGCGATATAAATTGAAATTAATTCAGTCATTTTTTAAGCTATTCTGAGTCGCTATCGCTGTATGAGTTCTTGGAATAATTAATTGCCTTTGGTTTTGAGACGCTGCAAGATTGTGGGCGGCAAGCAATTAGTTGAAAGCTAAAATACAAAAAAGATTTAATTTTAAATCGAAATCCAGGAAAATTTTATTCACTTACACTTGTTTAAAGTCCTCAATTGTAAAGCAGTTAGTAAACTTTAATGTTGCTGCAAATGTTATCACGCTCACAACAGACCTCAATCGCGGATATGCTCTCGAATCCCGTAACACGACGACCAATTTGGAAAAATTAATCCAGCGATCGAAAATTTTTAGAAAAAATAGATAATTTTCACAAAAGGCTGCCTAGATTTTTGAGAAAATTTAAATATTTAGAGAATTTAAGAAAATTAATGATTAAATTCTCACCAAATGTCCATCGACGATGCTAAAGAAGAAAACATACTGGAGTGGCAAATAGATCAATCTCAAGATCATATCGCACATGAAAACATCGACCAAAATCTTCAAAAAATTAATTTATTTTTTATAATCTAACACAAACCCATTTAACTCACCACCAAAAACATCCTCGCTTTGACTTTTGTCGCATCAGGCGTAATTTTCTTTCTAAAAAATTGAAAAATCATCGCCAATGACATCATAAAAAGAACCGACGCCGGATCGCTCATGACTTTGTAGAAAATTTGTCCATGAATCAGAATTTCCACGATCGATAAATTGAGCATGTGAATCAACGGCGGCATCAACACTTCCATCGCAACCATGAGCTTGTGCTGTAAAATAGGATTTTTGAAAGAGTCAGTTATTGCCATGATTAATGTTGCGTGGAATCGAGCAAAATTTTTTTCGATGAAAATAAAATTTGTTTTAATTTTCTCAATGATAGAGTGATGAAAATTTTCCACAAAGAGTTGGCTCAAAAAATATAAAGATTTTATAAAAAAAATATTTTTAAATTTCAAAAATTTAATAAATTTTCAAAAAGCTTTTATTTAGCGGTCAAAAATAATTAACATCATAATATTAAGTTGCATTTGATTTATTATCAAGTCATCAACATTATTATTTTTATTTTCATCGCGTGCATAAACAAATTTGGCAGTGGGACACATAGAAAAATTAAAGCTTTAAAACGATTTTCGTTAAAAATAGAAAAATTTTCCTTCTCTATCTTCACCTGATGATGACAAATTTTTGGCAGCACATAAAGAAAATAAAATTCTGTTTTAAATGCTAATGAACTTTCTCGCATTTCACTCGCAGACATTGGGGCGAATTTGACGGATGAGGTTTTCGATGGACGCTACAATGGCGCACGAAAACATGACGCTGATCGCAATCAGGTGCTCGAGAAAGCATGGAACATTGGAATGCAGAAAATCATCTTGACAGTTGGAACGATTTTTGACATTGAACCTGCTTTAAAAATTGCCGAAACCGATGAAAGAATTTATTGCACAATCGGATGCCATCCAACTCGATGTGGAGAATTTTTGGTCGATAACGAATATTTCAATAAATTAGATCAGCACATTGAGGAGCACAAGAACAAGGTTGTGGCAATTGGAGAAATTGGATTGGACTACGATCGTCTTCATTTCTGTGAGGCCGACATACAAAAAAAGTCTGCATAAAATTTATAATTTTTTTTTAAAATTTAACGAATCTTATTTTTTTTCAGGTACTTCGAGAAGCAGCTCGAGCTAGCCGACAAGTATGAACTTCCACTCTTCCTGCACTGTCGCGCTGCCCACGATGATTTCATAAAAATTGTCGAGGATAATAAAGATAAAATTAGACGAGGCGGTGTTGTTCATACATTTGACGGAAGCCTTGAGCATGCAACTAAATTAATTGCTCTTGGATTTCACATTGGCATCAACGGTTGCTCACTTAAAAATGAAAAGAACTTAGAAGTTGTTAAGGCAATTCCTAACGATAAAATTATGCTCGAAACGGATGCACCTTGGTGTGAAATCAGATCCACGCACGCTTCAAATAAATACGTGACCACGAAATTTGAGACGGTTAAGAAGCAGAACAAGCAAAAGTGGCAAAAGGAGGTTTTAGTTGTCGGTAGAAATGAACCGTGCACGATCGTTCAAGTGATTGAAGTGATTGCCGGTGTCAAAGGAGAAGATCCCGAAAAGTTAAGCGAAATTTTTTACGAAAACACCATGAACGTATTTTTCCCCTAATTAAAATAATTAGAAAATTTTAGATTTCACTCCTGGAAAAAGTTTTAAATCATAAGATAAGCTCTTTTTTTGCATTATTAACAGTTTTCCTTTTTTTTATGTGCATTCATTTTGACTCAAATAGAAAATTAAAAAATTTTGTTAATGAAATTTAAACAGAAAAAAGATGAATAAAGGAACTAAAATTTAAACTTCATCCCATTTTTTGAATTCACATCCGTCTGGTGGCTTGACATCGACCGTCTCCTTTTGAACTTCCGCCCAGTTGGTGCTCAACACAGTTCCACCAGATTCCGCAAATGACTTGTTCATAGCTCGACGTTGTTCCTCGGTTCCGTTCTCGTAGATTTGTCGGAAAAGAGCGTTCACAGCTGCGTCGCCCTAGTAAAATTTAAAATTCATGAATTTCAACGGCACTCAAATAACATTTTTAAACCCACCTCATCCTTCTCCTTTTCGACTTCTTTCGCAAGCTTCTCCCAGTCATCGGGTTTCTTGTGCTTGATAGCGACGGGTTTCTTTTCCTCTTCTTGCTTCTTCTCCAGCGCTGCCCATCGTGCGAAATCACGCTTAATCAACACAATTTCAACTTTATGTGGCGTTGCCTTGTGCGTGCATTTCTCGGGAAGGACGGAATTGAATAATTGAAGGTTGAGCTCATAATTGTCAGCAGTCAGTCGAAGTGAATCTTCATTAATCTCACATTTGTAGTTCTTCTCGACGGCATTTTTTAGCATTACCGTCACCACGAGCTTATCATCGCTCTGATACCAATCATGTCGCACTGACATTTCTTATTTTACGCTGAATTACTTTATTTTGCAAAATCACTCTACTAAAAAAATTTATTTGATTTCGAGAATTTTCGTGTGTGCTGCGTACCCATGAAATTAAATTCAAAAATTATAAATACGTTATGAAAAAATTAAATTTTTATTTGTTCGAAAATATAAAAAATAATACGAGTACATTCTAAAGATAAGCCTGCCATCCACGAAAGAGTTTGCTCAAATTGCCGACATCAGTAGCTGCCTGAATAAGATATTGAATTTGACCATCGATCGATGGATAACATGTGGATGTATCGTCAGCGAAACCTTTTAATTTTGCTTGAACTCGCTGCAAAGCTCGCGTTGCCATCGAATCATGATTCTCTTCAGTTCCCAATGATTCTCTTTCCTCCGAATCATTGAGTTGACGTGCCCGAGCATGTTTTGCACCGATTGACCATACATACATAGGATCGTAAAGAAGTACTTCCAAAATTGTAATTATAGTCTTCTCATGCTCTCTCAAAATTTCAATTGTTTTCTCGCAAGTTTTTCTAAAAGTTCCATTTACGCCACTCACACCCATCGGAGCCAAAATGTCGCGTGTCAAACGGAATGGAATTAATTCCGGATGTGGAAGACACTTGCCAGCTTCAAATGCAATGCCAAAATCAATGTGAATCACTTCTGCCGTCTTCATGTCTATTAAAATGTTGTGAACATGTCGATCTCCAATGCCTAGAATGTATCCAATCATCGATGATACGGCCACACTGACTGTGTACGCAAAACGACGCTCAAAAATCATTCCTGGACTCTTAAAGTTTTCGTAGAAGAATTGATGAAAGACTGGCTTGAGATGGCTGCAAATATCATGGAATGTAGCAATTTTAACTTCAGAACTTTTCGTGTCATTGTCCATAATAATTTTCTGTGCGTGACTAGGTAGCCAATCATTTGGACGATACTTTTGATGTGCACCAAGTCTCTCCCTACTTCCAACTAAATACATTCCAATCGGCATTGTGTCTGAGCACCACTCGAGAATGCCCGAGCGACAAGACAAGGGAACAACCCGATAGGTGCGAATTTTAGCTTGTTTCATCTTCATATCATTGTTGAGGTTTAAGAGTTGATTAACAACTCCAAATATTTGTTGCATTATCGCATCCTGTCGCATGTCATCTCTGCCTTTTAATAACTGTGATCGGAGTATACCGTCGCTGCAGAGGACTTCAATTTTCTTAGGTGCATTAATGCCACCAACACCTGAACATCTTTGATCCCATTTAATGACCGTAATTAAACTTTCAATTTGATAATTTCCATTTTTGCGTATTGGTAACTCGACCGTTGGACACTGAAGAAACTTCATGTTCTTCAACTTTAAAAGTTTATGACTTGCTGGAATGAAATTTGGCTCTTTGTCCTTTAGTGGAATGTAGGCGAGATCGATTAACGCCGATGCCATGCTTTCAAGCTGCTCCATGATTGGTGCCATTGTCCTGTTCCTTTTTATTTTCGACCAAAGTTGTTCAGCACCAAGAACACGTGGCTCCGCCGTTGTCTTCTTTTCAGCATCAGCATTTGAATTTTTAAGCGCCAAGATTAACGGAAGCGTATGATGTGGATGATCGATCGCACATTTTTCTAATAGCTTCTTTAACAGAACCGTCAGTATATCCTTATCGCTGTTTGTTAAACGAACTGTGAGTTGTGGGAGTGCCACAATAAACTTGTAGCTTTGTATTTTCGATATATTGTCGGTGAGAAAATTTTGAAAAAACTTGCTGCTTTCGTAGTTCTCGAGCATCAACGAAATTATGCGGAAAATGTTGAGAATGTCATTGTCTGCACTCTGAATTGTACTACGGACGTAATTGCTGTAAAAAATATGTATTTAGGAATGATTTAAAAGTAAATTTAATTAAACTCACTAGAGAGCATTTCTAGCTGCATTTTTCTTTTCCGTCTCCGTCGTCTTAAATTCCTCCTTATCAAGCTGTAAGCTTCGACTTAAAGTCGTGTATGACTTTTTAACTTCAACGTCGGCCGCCCTAATTTTTCCATCTTGATTCATTGCGTCGAGGAGTTTTAGATTACGATCAAAAATGCTCTTTTTCTTCTGATACTCGAGAGACTTCATGTACGCACATTTGCTGACATATTCTCGATCGAAATATTTCGCAATGGTATCAAAAATGCAGGTGCTAGATTTAATTTTACGATCAACGTCATCCGATTGTTCCTCAACGAGTGTCTGAGAGAATTGCGTAAGTTGTTCGTTGTCATCGAGACTTGGAACGAGGTGACTCTTCTGATGGTGCATAGCATATTTCAAGAGATATTTTTGTGCCTTTTCAAAATGCTTTTCGCTTATGTCTGAAATATTGGATGCATAATTGTCAGCAAGTATTTCACCATACAGTCGATGCGCTATGCTTTTTGTGATGAAATCTTTTTCGATCTTCTTCTCTTCAATAATCATCAGCAAGCATTTTTTGGCCAAATTCACATCCGTCTTGATATTTAATTTCGACTCTTCAATCAAAAGTTCCATCTGATCGCTCAACTCCATCGTTTCTCTCTTCATTTTAGAAATGATATTGTAAGCGTTATTGGGACGACAAGCGATGATTGATTGCTTGATTGCAAATAAAAGATTTGTCTTGTTAGCAGCCGGAATCCATGTTCGACGACCTGCTTTGATGTTTGCAGTGTCGAAAATACTGTTTCGCTGCATTAATACCCGCTCATATTGTTCATAGTCGAATGGAAGCTCATCGTGAGTCGACCACTTCTTCAATAATTTTTCATGTGCATTTTGAATGCGTTTGAAGCGAATCTATAGAGAAATTATGTGGTTAATTAATAAATTAATAAAATTGTTTTTATTTTTACCTCTCCGAAATCTTCAATTTGAACGAGTCGATGAGACATTTCCAAGAATTTGTAGAGAGTTTTTGTACACTCTAAGCTTTGCTGTGACATTAATTGCAAAATTAGTTTTCTTCCCTTGTCGACAGCACAATTTGTTCCGACTTCATCACCATTTTTGAGACATTGCAAGCCAAGATAGTGATACTTGTCAAATTCACCTCTCAAATCCACCAAACCATTTTCGTCTTTCAGCTCCTGTTCAGTCTCAACCACAACATCCCACTGACACAAGCGCCAGAGACAATCGTATTGCCTTGATTTATCCTGATCTTTCATTAAATCACTAAACTTATTCACGAGATGATAAAGTCCAGTGTCATAACAAATTTGTGACAAATTTTCTGTATTTTCACTTTCGAGGAGCATTTGAAAATATTGCTTTGTGTTTTGCAAATATGCGGATCGATGTGTGAAGGGATTTAGATAAATGTCGAATGTGTCACTGATTCCAATAGCCGAATACGAATTGTACATGACATCTTGAAGAGTTTTGTTCTCAATTGAAATTTTAAATGTCTTTTCCGAGTCATTTTCAAGTTCTCTCTGAGCCCACATCTCACAGTACATGATGGCCGTAAAGTATGCCTCACAATGCTTCGCTGCTTTAGCAATGTAAAGATAATTGAGATTCGATATTTGAGCCATGTTCGATCTCGCGTTATTTAGAACAGACATTCGAATGACTTCCGCTAATTTAAGCATCTCTCGTATTGCTTTCTTGTCGATGAAAATTGATCCTTCGTTTGTCTTCTCCTTGTAGTTTAAGGCCTCATTGCATTGTGAAAAGAAAAAGTTAATGCCATTAAGCAATTCGACATTCACCTCTTCGCGGTCGTATTGCACGAGAAGTTGAAATATTTGCGAGTTTAGAGCTTCAGCGAGTGAGAGTGGAAAATCAGGTATAGAACTTAAAACTTTATCTCCGGCAAATCTCATTAACATGACGCAGAGATACACAATCCAATTAGCATAAGGCGTCGTTTTATTATCTTCAAAGAGCTTCTTCATGTCGAGATCAAAAATTTTATCCACTTTTGGAACTAGATAAAAGAGATGTACTTCAGCTTTCTTCTCGCATTGAAACGGACGCAAATATGGACTGTCGGGATAGCCTTGTGACGAGACTGTTAAAAAGATGTGATGACACGCGGCACTGGATGCTTCAAATATTTTTGGATTGCTATGGAGCAAAAGCGTTTCCATTTTATCGAGAATTTTGCTGCAAATCAACTTTTGGCAATGCGATACGCTCTCAATTGTTTGATAAATATCAGGATCATCAGCGTTGAAGACAATCTTCGATAAATTGTGACTTCCAATCTCGCCAAGGCACTTAATGGCTTCAACTGCACGCTCATCGTCAGCCGGAAATTGAATGTACTCGATCAGGCTCCGAAGGAGTTTACAAATCAAACTGTTATTGCCCTCAATCTCAACTCTCTCGAAAACACTTTTAAGCTCTGATTTTTTGTCAGCTAAGTGACCACTAAGCTCCTTAATGCCTTCAACTTTTCTATTTTTCACACTCAAAAAGTGCTCAATCTCATCGCTAAGACTTAACTCCTTTAACGCATACTTGATATCCTTTTGGTATGTTCTGAGCTCATCGAATTCAACGGGAAAACGATCAATTTTAGCAACTTCATCGCTGAGTGCCGGCTGCATTACAAGAAATTGAATAATTTCCAAGCATTTTAATTTGACGGTGTTATAATTTCCTTGAGCAATTGTCACTAAATTTGGCATAATTTTACTCATCAGCGGCTTAAACTCTTCGATGCACGATGGAATAATTTCTTTAAGGCAATCATGGAAGAAATTTGCTGCAGTTTCTCTCAGTTTTGTACCGTAGGTCGTGGTACAAATGAGAAAACAGAAATAACTGACAAACTCACGCATCAGAAAGTCCTTAATGCTGACATTTCGACGTACATTGCGATCCTTCATGTATTCATAAGTTTGTTCAACTAGAATACAATATTGCAGCAGATAGAGAATTTTGTGCTCTTTCAATTCCGTACTTTGAATTCGACTTCTTTGCAGCATAAATAATTTTTCAACATTTCTCTTACGCTCACAGCAGAGAAATGTCATTAGGCTTTGATCACTTGTGCCGCACTTTCGTTGTAAATATTCCATGCACATTTCAAAGTTCTCCAAACTAATTGACTCATCCTGTGCGTAAAAATCAAATTGAAGTCCACTGATTTGTTGAAATTTCTCAATATCGATGACATTAACGAGGAGTTTTTGTATGACTTCGGGAAGGTGCTCAATCAGTTTTTTAAGCCGGTTCTCTTTATTTATAATTTCGTCCATTTTTGCCTGCAACTCTTTCGCCTTAACTTCATACTTGATTCCTTGACAGTTGGCTTTAATTGGAATCGTAAATGCGAAGCAATCGCTGATGACTAAATCAAATGCATCTTTGATATTGAAATCGTCATTCGAGCTGTTCTCCACAAAATTATCGACTAGCTGGCAATTATTTTTCATGAGTGCTAGGAGAATTGTGTCGTAGAATGTCTCAACAAAGGCAGGGTAAGAAGGAGATCCAGTAAAATACCACGGGAAATTAATAATCTGATAGCTGTTCATGACCCACTTCGAGATGAGAAAAAGTAAACTGCTGTTGTCCATTAAGCTGCGCGCTTCGCAGTTGAGAAATTTCAAGATTTTTTCAAAGCACTTGATTGAAATTTCATCGGAGTATTTGTGGCTGTAAAATAGTCGCGATATTTCAAAAATCATTGGCTTGCGTAGATGAAAACTTGCACAGAAAAGCGACGTGTACAGTTGGATGCGAAATGCGGGTTCTTCGACTTCAAGCTCCTCAGAACTGCCCATAATATGTTCTCTAAAGTGCTTGAAAATATCATTTCGACAATTGATGATAATTTCCATGTCGTCCACATTAATTTCTGCATCGATATCGAACTTCATGATGGCACTAAAGCATTTGATCGCAGCTGCCTGAATCTCGAAGCTTTTGTTCTTGAGGAATTTACTTGAAACCACGAGATACATAAATTGAACGATGCTCTCGTCATAGCACAGCTTGAAGTAGCTCTTGTGATAGAAGGGAAATTTCTCCAAAAATTTGATGCACACTTCTCGATTTAATTTTTGATCATCGTCGGAACAGAGGGCGGAGAATGCTTTGAATAAAACATTTACGCTTGATGTTTGTTCAGAAAATTGTTGGCTAATTTTTACAATTTTATCGAGTCTATCGCAAATTTCCTTCATAAGGTACAGGCGATTTTTGTGGAATTTGCAAATATTGATAATTCCTATCCAAATCCAGTTAGCGGCATCTCCTGGAAGCTCCGATTGTTGTGCGAATAAATCGATTACTTCTAGAATCGTATGCAAGTCCATATTATCTTCAATATAGAAATCATGCTGTATCAGACAATTAACGACATCATTTGTGTTTGTTCCCTCGTAATAGAAATACTGCGATAGCGTTGTGATGGCCAAATAGCGGATTTTTTCATAGCTTTTAGCATTTTTAAAAGCATCTTCGCTGATCGGTTGTTCTCGCTCGACATCTTCATTAGATTCGTATTCAATCTGCTTAGCAATCCAGTTGATACAAAATTTTAGATTTCCAGCTCGAATTCTCATCACAATCACCGAATGATATTGAGCGCTAAACATTGCCTTCAAACTCGTGAGAATTGTGTAAGTATCCGATAAGTCAAACTGTCCTGCTTTTCGTATGATTAGTGAAAAGAGTCTTTCAATTTCTTGAATATGAAAAACAATTTTCTTGGCGATGAAAGAACTATTCAATTTTTCCTCATTTAAAGCGTGATAGCGTAAGAGACTCGACGCCAAGTGCATCATTAGATCATTACTTTCTAAAACATCTCGAATGTAGTCTCGAATCTCCTCAACTGAATTATTTGCATCGATTGATCTTGTTCGTGGCTCTGTGAGCTGCATGAGGACTTCGAAAAGACTTAAATCCACGATACATTTGAGTTCAGTTGGAATGGCTTCATTTATAATCGATTGATCTTTGAGCTGTCAAAAACATTAATTAGTTTATAAAATTAATTTAGTAAAATATTTAAATTTACCTCAAGGTAATCATCATCCTCCAATATCAGCACGTTGAGGTTCTTCTTGCGAATTAATTTTGTTGTTTTTTCAATCTCCTGAATATAATCCATTTGATTCTTTAGATCCCAATTTTCTTCAAAGATTTTTTCATCATCAAACTTTTGATATTTCTTTACGAAATTAATGACATCTGTCTTGAGCAGACAACAGCAAATTGAAAGCTCAGAGAGGAGCTTATTGGATGGCTTTTCATTGCCAGATGTAATGACTTTTTTGAGAGTCGCCATTGTATGTTTCTGAAGCGCATAATTGAGAATTTTTTGAGCCAAATCTTTTCCATTTGCGAGCGAGTCGAGGTTGAATGTCTTGAGAAGTGAAATGAGCGTTTTCAGTGTCTTTTCGTTTCGATTTACGGTGTTTGATGTAAACATCTTCAGTACGGATTCAATAAAACTGGGCGATGAGCATTTTTCATATCGAATGAGCAATTGTAGAAGAACGTGAGCTTCGTTGGCACCATTTGTACTCCCCGCAGAAACCCTAACAGTCTCATCGCCAATTTTCATCCATATCTCTCTGCAGAGAGTAGCAACGAGTGGATTTGTGATGATTTTCTCCTTTTGAATTATGACATAGCAGCACTTTGTAAACGCATAAATTTGACTATTGCGGTCTTGAGTGTAATCAATCAATGACTGACATTCGGAGAGCATCTTGAGAATTTGTGGAATATCTTCAGGCATTAGGCAATCATTATAGTTGAAAATCAATTCACTAAACACTATGAGCCACTTCCAGCTAAAGTCACTTCCACTTAATGACGGCCTTATTTTTTCCATCATAAATTCAACCTTAGTTGCTACTCGAGCACGTTTAGACGAACTTGGTTCTCCTTCTTCTTCCAATTTTCTTTGATCATTCCAGTGTAAGTAAAAGCAATAGCGTGCGGCACATTGAACAACTATTGGATTGACATCGGCGGATTTTTTATCACGATATTTTGATAAACTTTGAGCTAATTCATTTCTAATCACTCCTTCGCATTCAGTCATAATCTTCATCCAACTTTGGCGGTCCGGAATGAATTCCATGGATGCTTGATCGACTTTTCCAAGATTAGGAATGTGGGCAATTAAAATCAAGTCCATTAACTTTATGCGTAAAATCTTGAGTTTATCTGACAAGTCATTTTTTCGGAGAAATGCCACGAGATATTCAGATACCGTTTGCACGAATTTACAAATTTCTTCACGCTGCTCGCCCAACATATTCTTGCAGCACTGATAAGCAATAGCAATGACCTCAAATTTCTCATTTTCATCAGCTCGTTTCTCTAGCAGTGTCTGAAGGTATGTGAAAACTTTTAGGCCTAAAAGCTCCGATGGAAGGTGCGAGTAAAAGCAGCCAATTTCAACGACATCATAAGCGCAAGATGAAAGATCGTTAAATTTAAGATTGTGTCGTGGCGATTTCATAAGGCTTAGTGTCCTTTTGAGCAGCTCTAATTGGGAAAATTTTAATTAGTTTCTTTCAATTTTAAATATTTGAAAACTTACGCTTCCAGGCAAGTGTGCTGATCTCTGTTAGATTATTTTTGGGATTCAGCACGGTTTTTTGCAGCAATATCAAGTAAGTTTTCCCAAAATACTTGATCAGTCCTTCGTTGCTAAAGACTTCGATGGCATTTTGAGTTATTTGCAGGAATGAGACACTCTTTGACTCTAAAAAGATATTTAAAATATTTATTTTTAATTAATTGTTACACGAGTCTTACCAGTCGATGCGCTCTGAGTAATTTTAATGATTGTTTCCGAGTAAACTTTGATGTCTCTATGATACTCATCGACTATCTGGTCAGCTTTGAACATCTTGTCGGCTTGATAAATGAGACCTGTAAGTATTTTAATTAATTAACAAGATCAAAAAATTGCTGTTAAGTTCTTACCTTGATGAGCGGCACTGAAAAAATCATTCCATGTCGTTGAATTGCTGTTCTCAATTATATTCTGTACATCCTGAAGTTGTGTTGCGAGAAGATGCAGGATTCGACCAAATGCTTTGTTTCTCTTCAGCGGCCTATCACTTTTAAGCTCGATGAACAATAAATCGAGTTCATCTCCCAGGTTCATCTTTAAAAAATTTGTTCGGTTTTCGCGGGAATATTTTAATCACAATTTTCACAATGATTTACATTGAAATGCAACTAAACTCGATTTCATTCCAATAAATCGAGATTTTATAAAGATGTAAAATAAGTTATTTTCATAAATTAACTAAAATATTCGACTTAAAATCACTTAAAAATGTTTAGAGTTTTTGTTTTGATCTTCTCTTTTTTGGGGTACACAGCTTGTGTTTTTTGAAATTTTAAAATCCGTTACAGTTAAAAATGTAAGCAAATATTAATAAGAAGAAAGCTCAAAACAACGTCAATATAAAATCATTAATTTAAATCAATTATCAAACTCACTCTGAGTTAAAAGTGTCAATTTTTAAAGATCTAAAGGTAACTTTCTAATATATTATAAAGAAACTGTGAGTTCATAAGGTTTTTAACTTTTTTTGCACAACATCCAAAAAGCTCAATTATTTTTCATATTTTTAATTGATAAATTAAGCAATCACTGCCTTCAATTGCTAATTTAACCTCTAATTACCACCAAATCACATAAATTTAACTTTCTAATCTTATTTTACAGAAAGTGTTCGTTAGCAGTGCAGAAATGGTTAAAGCAAGAGGTGAGATTTAAGTTGATTGATCCCCCAAAAGCATTAATTTTAATTATTACCCATTTCTAGTTAAGAAAACAAATTCCAGCAGGGTTTTAAAAGAAGAAGAACAAACAATTATTCGACTTCAGGATGAAATTTTTAAATATGCCGATAAGCACAATTTCTACGTCAATTTTCTTGATATGTCAAGCGAAGCATTCAAGGAAAAAGATCCAAACCCTTGGCTTACGATTGCAAAGAAGGCATGCTTGTTAGGCGGCACTACTTATGAGGAATTTGTTTCCAGTGGAATCACCAAACAATATGAACATGAACTATCGCTAAAACAAGCAAAGCTTGATTGGTATAAAAGCAAGTTTGGCAATTTTGATCATGAGTATGCATTTGAAGTCGAGAACCCGATCGTGGATTCTAATGTTGATTCAAAAAATTCAAACTGCGGTAACGTGATCTCACCTGCACCGTCTACACAAAATAGTTTTTCTTCACTCTCGCCTCTAACGCCTGAACTTCAAAATCTGCCTGCAGCAATCGAGGAACCTTCAAAGCTCATTGAAAATGTAAAAACCAAGAAACCATCTGCACCTATCGAGAAGCAAGCATCACCCACTGAGAAACAAACAGCAGCACCTACCGAGAAACCTCAATCAGCCCTTAAATTGAAACTTTTACTTCCCCAAGATATGAAGAACTTAGCTGTGGTTGCGAGCGATTTAAGTCGTACATTAAGCCGTGAAAACTACAATGGGCTCATGCGTGATAAAGCAATTGATGTCGATAAGGCAGTCAATGATACTTCATTAAAACTGAAATTGAACTTGAGAGAGGAAGCGCCGATGACTAAAATTCCTGAACAGAATTTAAAGCAATGCATCAATGAACTCGATCAGCCTAAGAAACTTACTAACATATTCGCTCGTAAGCGCAAAGATAAGAAATTGCCGATCAATACTGAGAAAAATGAGCTAGTTGAGGCTCCTGCTGTGAACGAACAAGTTGAAAATGTCCAGGAAGTCAATGAAACACTGTTCAAGTTGAAAATCAAGTTGCCAACAGTTTCACAAGTCACCATCACCAATGCTGAAGTCACAACACCTACTGGAAATATTCTACTCCCACCGATCATCGCCTTTGATTCTGAAACGAAATCAGACAACGAGGATCAGCCTATGGATGTCGATATTGAATTAACTAAAAATAATCCGCTGGAATCGTGCACTTCTGAAGATCTCTTTCCAAATATTGAAAATGAATTGAAATCAATGTTCGAAGACAATCAAAACGCTATTGTGGATCATGAGCAAGCTGTAAAAGTTGCGATAAAAGAAGATCAAGTCACTACTCGCACTCCTACCTTGGATAAATTAAAAATGGCTGAAAGCAATTCAAAGGAAGCCCATGAAACCATTACAGAAAAAGACCGCTCTGCCGATTCTTTGATACTAACTCAAAATGAATTGCTTGAAATCGAGGAAATTACAGCTTTGAAATTTACTCCGTCAAGATCTTCAATGAAATCAAGCGAGGAAAATTATGAGGATGAAATGAAAATGGAAGCATCTCCAGTCAAGACAAGCAAAGTAGTTCAAAATTCAAGCGAGGTAATCGGTGATCATGAAATGCAAACTCCAGTCAAGACAATTAAAGCAGTTAAGAATCCAACAAGCGGTGGAAAGAACTTGGCCATGATAGTTTTACAATCAATTGAGAATTCACGCGCAGAAGCTGTTCAATTGGAAACGACCACAGACCAATTGATTATTGCTATTGATACAGAAAGTTCTGAGGAAATCGCTATGAAAATTGAAGAAAACGAGCAAACTCCAAGTGACAATAAGGAAATGAGTATTCGCGCTGATAATGATGTGCACGTAGTTGTTCCTGAAAAGCCAAAAATTTACACATTAGGTTCAGATGATTTCGAGCCGGACTATGAGCCATAATTAAAGTTAACAAAAGGTCAAAAACTAAAAATATTTCATTATGTTTTACAACATATTAAATAAATCTTTATTTTCTCCATTTCTTACAATAATAATTGTACAATCTTTTTAGTGTAACCCACGAAGTGGTGTAACACTTATATGCGCCTATTTCCGTCCGTCTGTCCGTCTGTCCGTCCGTCTGTTCCATCGAGATCTCGGCTCCTGAGATAGCTAGAGACTTCTAGTTTTCGCCAAATGGTAGGTCTATGAATTTAGATTCGGCCATTTTAGGAATTATGAGGGTCATGACCACAGGTCGTGCCATGGACAGCCCTAAATGCCATTTTTCATACAAATTTCCTGTTATATGGCTTCATGTATGTCGTTGAACTCGTATTTGTATCAGGAATCGAAAGGCATTGATGATATTTGAGGAATGTCTATCATGGCCATCCAAGAGTGCCACCAATGTCCATCACGGCCGGCCAGTAGTGCCCCTAATGTCCATTTTTTAAAAGTATGGCTTCATGTACCTCGTTGAACTCGTAATTGCATCAGGAATTGATTAGCATTGATGATTTTTGAAGAATGACCGTCACGGCCGGCCAGGAGTGTCCAAGGAATGCCACTAATGTCCATTTTTTAAAAGTATGGCTTCATGTACCTCGTTGAACTCGGAATTTGACCAGGAATCGATTGGCATGGATCTGAAAATGGAACACTGTGGAAAATGGAACACAGTGGGAAATGGAACACAGTGGAAAATGGAACACAGTGGAAAATGGAACATAGTGGAAAATGAAACATAGTGGAAAATTGAACATGGTGAAAATGAAACAAAATGGAAAATGAAACACAGTGGAAAATGGAACATAGTGGGAAATGGAACATAATGGAAAATGAGACACAGTGGAAAATGGAACACAGTGGAAAATGGAACATAGTGGAAAATGGAACACAGTGGAAAATGGAACACAGTGGAAAATGGAACACAATAGAAAATGGAACATAGTGAAAAATGGAACATGGTGGAAAATGAAACACAGTGGGAAATGTAACATAATTGAGAAATATTTTCCATAAGGCTTCCCTTTTGGCTTCTCCAAGGCTTCTTCATAGGACTTCGCCATGTTACATTTCCAATACTGATCTGCTACAAGTGGGTTACACGGCAACACCCACGTGTGGGTTTTGAAACATTTTTTTTAAATGCTCACAAATTTATGTGTGCTTTACATGTTTACATGCAATGCATTGAATGAGATTTCTTGAATTGTTTAACAGACGCAATTTTCTTCTTTTGATTCTTTAAAGAGAAAAATTTCATATTTTTTTTTATATTAAAATAGAGGCAAAAGTTTGAAAATTTCATGTGGTTTTTAAAAGAGGGAACTAAAACTTCCCACTTCATTGAATTCCTAACGATCCAGCCACGAAAAAAATCATTGGCTATCGATTTGCAAGATGATGCATAACGAAAGTTGCGCACGCCTTGCCTCAGTGGAATTCGAGAGCACAAAAGATTTTTTTAAGCGCTAGGAATTCATCATAGTTAATGAGTCGATTAAACCTATAGTTTGATTATTTCGTAATTATGTATTCTTTATGCGGTTGAGATTGTGTTGTAATATCGTCATTATTTCCATCTCCAAACAAACTAGACAACTCGTCTTCATGTTCAATATCAGTTTGCTGGTTTTCTCTCTCTTGATCAAGACAGTCGAAGTCCTCACAAAAATGATCGGATGGGATGCCGTGATGACTCTCTTCCGATCGTTTACCAAATCTCATGGGGTTCTTATCACTACGTCCGAATCTCATTACATTTCCAGCTCTGTTTGGTCGGAGATAATCGATGCTGTTCATACGCTTACCTGTGGATAATATTTTAGTAATTATAAATATTAAAAGCAGAAAAATATTGAAACTTACCAAAACGCATCACGTTGCCAGCTCTGCCAAAACGTACCATATTATTGGCTCGTCCAAATCTTTAACGAATAATTTCAAAAATTAAATCTTTAAAAATAATTTAAGATGCACCTCATCATGTTATCACCACGTCCAAATCTCATCATATTTCCAGCCCTTCCGAATCTCAACATGTTGCTTGCTCTGCCAAATCTCAAAATGTTTCCATCGGTCGGTTTCTTCTCTCGAGAATTTCTCTCGCTGTTCTCAATGGATTCTGACGATCGGCCAAGACGAAGAATTTTTGATCCCTGCTCGCTATATTTGTTCTCGGGAGTCCGTCGCACAGGCATATCAACTAAGTCGAGATTTTCACTTGCATCGTTGTAGTCATCGTTTTCAGCTGTGATTGAAGATATTCAGTAATTTTTTGCTCTCATTAAATCTAGGTCATTTGAAAAATTTACCTCGATTTTCCGACGGATAATTTCTTCCAAACCTCATCATGTTACCCCTCCGCATCTTCATTGAAAATGGCTCATTAAACTGCTTTTCGTCATCATCTCCCTCATTTTCCTCATTATCATATTCCGATGGCATTGAGCGTCCAAAACGAAGTATATTGCTCGCTCTTCCGAATCGCATGAAACCTTTATCGACTGCACTTCGTCTCCTCGCTTCAATCTCATTATCACTTCTTACACTTCGATGTAGTTGCATCAATCCATTGTCATTATTTGGGATAAAACCCGATTGATCATCGCTATCATTTTTATTGCTCACACTGCTCGTTTCCATTTGCACATCTGTCGGTGCAGATGACAAGGGATTGCACTTGAACATAACAATGATCAACAATGGAACAATCAATTTCATAATCATTTTGGCGACCTTCTAGTGACTGCGGATGAGAACTGAAAAGAGACAAATTTATGGAAATCTTTTTGAGTGTTTATTTTAGGAATCATAAATCATAAAAGAATGAGAGATGGGCTTTGTTTAGGGGTGGCAGAGAAAAAGTTTGATTGTGGTGAAATTAAGTAAGAATTTCCTTGTGAGAAATTTTAAGATAAATTATTAAAATAATCCAGGAAAATTTAATTTTTTAAGGTTTAAAAAATTTTATCACGCAAATTCACTTGAAATTAATTTTCTTTCACAAAGTTTGATGCATTGCATTACAATGCTTTGTCATAATATGATGACATTAAGCTACTTTCTATGAATTATGATTATCTCTCCTTAGTGTACGTAAATAACTTCCACTTAATTTATTTTTATCCCAAAGTGGGCGAACAACAACAACAAAGATTCTAACACACCTCCGACGGGAAAAAAAGTAATGAGTAATGGCAGTCAAAGACCTATCTGCTAATGGATTTATTGCTATTTCCGCATTTGAATTTTCTTTTAAACAAAATATTTCACTAAAATCTCATTTTTGACCAGAGTCCACTCCGACCGATAGATTGAGTCAAACTGACGACAAAAGATGAAAATTTTCGAAAATTATTTTTCTTTCGTGAGCTCACAGTTATGAGGAAAAAAAGCACTCACGCTTGTATTTTTTGGCATGCGAAAAGGGAAAAGCAGTCAGAGCTCAGAGAGAGGGTGGAAGTACAAATTGTGCATGTAGTGATTACGTAGACACATTTCAGATCTATGAGAGAACGCCAAGATGTCTCACTATACTAAAGTGAGATACACAAACAACATATTATGTTATGCTGTGGAAAATCATCTGCTTTAAAGTTTAAGGGTGGGTGGTAAAAGCGACACTTTTTAATTTATATCGTTGAAAAAAATTAAAAACACTTTTTGTCGAAAAATAATTTAATTTTTTTAGTGACAGCTTTAATGTTCTACTTAATTAAAAGAAAATCTCTTTTGGGATTTATAATTTACACTCAGAAAAAATTGTATAAATTTTATTTAAAAGCTTTCTCTTCGTGTTTAACAATTTATCAACTAAATTAGATCTCATAACGAAAAAAATTGAGCTAAATTACTAAACTCATGTGCGTGAGTTGTCAAATTCAAATTTTTCATCTCTTCCTATCAGCTCACGTACGAAAGCACACAAAACTATCCTAAGGGAAAACGAAAACGTGGGTTGATTATGCTTTGAGACAATGAAATTCTTCTGGACTTCTTTTTAAAGATCATTAATGTCCATTTTACACCTGAATGAGTCAGTTGTAATGTTTTTTATGGACAGGAAGTTTTGAAATTATTGTCATTCTCAGTGAGCACGAGATAACATTTTCAAGATTATTGCGTTGACCGAAAATAAATTTTATCACGTGTGCATCATCCTGGCGTCACAAACTGAGTTTTGGCAAAGAAATTAATTGAATAGGAATAAATTTAAAATCTTTATGAGAATTAAAGCTGGTAACTCAAGTTGAGTCAATTCCAAAAATAAATAGTTGCACACTTTTCGTAAGTAAAACATAAAAAAGAAAACTTATTGACTCTCCGATAAATAAATAAACCAAGCTTATATCAACTTTTTCCATCTCATGAATGATTCATCGATTTATCAATGAATTTCATTCGAAACCACGTGACGCCACCAATTGGCATCAAGCCACATTTTCCTCGTTCATTCAATAAAAAAAAGCAAAAAGCTCTTTTGATGTTTATTTGTGCGAGAAACTTTCTTTCTTAATCTTCAGAATTAACACAAGAATGCGACGGATAATTTTATTGGTTCATTATTGTCAAAACACATTTGCAAAAAACTTCAAACATCATAAGTTAAAGTTTGAGAAGAAAATTAAGCATTTCACGGGGAAAAAACATAAATTCAAGGTGTGATAACTCACAGAAAAAATATTATTGAATTTCACGTTTTAAATTAAAAAATTTTTATTCTTTGAAATTTGTAAAGAATTTTCAAGATTTTATCCCTTGTCATTGAAATGCAGCCATTAAAGAGCAACCATATAAAAGTTCATGTGAAGATAAGTGAAATGTTATACAGCCACGATGATGTTATAAAAAGCAGCTATCATGAGTTTTGTGATTCCCATTTACAGAAATTTTTTCGAACACACAAAATCATTTCAGAAAAATGATTTTCATTCCCTTGACCAGATATAAGTGGTTGAAACTTGCACTCTCTCACAGAATTTCACGCTCGAAATAATTTTCAGCAAAAATAACCTTTTTGATGTGGAAATTTAATTAA
The DNA here is from genome assembly GCA_038502055.1 of Tanytarsus gracilentus. Classification (NCBI taxonomy): domain Eukaryota; kingdom Metazoa; phylum Arthropoda; class Insecta; order Diptera; family Chironomidae; genus Tanytarsus; species Tanytarsus gracilentus. The sequence goes on along the minus strand of JAXRKN010000033.1, from coordinate 1,819,668 downwards.
TGGACAACAAGCACACCGTGCAGGTTAGCTTTTTGAGGAAATCAAAATTATGCGAAGCAATGACAGAAGAAGAGCTTTGAAAACTAAAAGTTTTAACTCAATAAATTGTATTTGATGTTGTACCGAAGTTTTGTAACAAATTTTTTTTTTGATAATTTTCAAACTTAATTTTCTAAAGGCATTTTTAATTTAATCGTATACATGAAACAAAAGATTCAGAGGACAATGACGTTAGGGATGATGACGATGATGCATTTTATTATTAATATTAAACCACGTCGTACAATTAGCTCGCATAATCCTTATGCAAAGCTTGAAATATGATTTTATTCCCTCTAAGCTTGGACTAGTTTGGAGTTTGTTAAGTAAATCACAATGTACGATGATCTTTTATATCCTCATAAAATCCTCCCGGTTAGTCAGTATGTCTTCGCTGAGATTATCGTGCCTTTATATTATGCCGTACATAAATCATAAAACTCGCTTAATAATTTTTTACCAAATAGATGTGTAAAATTTATGCATCATATTTCATTTTTTAAACTCTAATTTTTAAAAAATTATGTTTCGTTACAACATAAAATTTTAAAATTAGGTTTTCATTTAAAAACTCTTTTTTATTTTTCCTTAAAGTTTTTTAAATTCATTTGAGATTACCAAGAAATAAATTATTTGTGAAAAAGAAAACTATGAACTTGATAAATTTCTTGTTATCATTAACAATTAACTCATCCGAATGTTTATGTGATACGGGTGGACTTTTGTCATTCGAGACAGTCGCCAAAGACAATCTAACTAAAAAAGTTACAAGACTGCGATAGAAAAAACTTTGAAGTAAAAAGACTCCTCAAATTTTTGCAAATTGATCAATAAATCAGAAAATCTTTTGATACATCCACGATCATCATGAATTAATCAGATCAAAAAATCTTACAATATTTTTCCAAAGAACTCAATTTTCCAAATTACTATTAAGTATTGTAACAATATATTCTGATACCCTGATTTTCATCTCAGCGCATGAATTACATTTTTCGAATAAAAATCGTCGGCTCATTGGCAACAATACTCTTAAAGAACACAAAACCCGACAGTAAGTAATACTCTCAAACAAAAAAAAAGATAATAGAAAATTCGGCATCGTCAATGTCAGTTATGTGCTATAAAAAGTGACTTTTATCCTCTTTTCTTTCGCTCACATTTCCATTGCAAGAAAAACCCCAAGACTCATTGTGAAAATATACAACACAAAATGCTACTTTTTGCGATTTCAAATGAATGAATAATCGCATCTTGCTCGTGAAATGCACATTTATATTCGCAATGAATAATCAAAAAAAAATTTAGAGAGAGTGCAGTTGAAATAATTCATCGCATTTTAAAGATTCATGTCGTTAAAAAGCAACAAAAATTATTTAAATTTGCACTTAAAATTATCTATTTAATTTTTAAAAATTCTTAACATTTTTATTTTGCTTCTACAATGCTCTAAATAATTTTTCAATTTATCTTTATTGCACATTTTCATCTCGTGATTCACTTCAGAAAACTAATTTTAACTTTCGACCACAGAAAATCTTTTGCATCCAGTGAATATTGCCATGTTACTCACTCGCCACCGCATAAAACGGAATTTATGATCGAGCGAAGAATAAATTTTAATTTAAAAACGTTTTAAAATTGAAGGTTTTGGTTTGAAAATATTATATAAGGAGCAATAAGCAGGGCAAGAAGTTATGAGATAAATAAAAAATACACTTTAAAGAATTTTGCTGATTGAACTTTCCCAGAAGATCTTTTATCTATTTATCACAAAATTTATTAAATGGGACATAAACTTTTCTTGGAGTAAGTGACCCTAAATCCAATAGTTTATTTATCATGCCACCTCAATTTGTCTTGTTTGCCTGCATAAAATTAAAACTCTTAAAATTCTGATGAACAAAAATATAATTATGATATAGACATTCGTAAATGCATGAATATTTTTACGGAATTAAAAGTTTAAAACTAATTTACATTTAGGTTTTTTGGTGAGAAAAATAAAAACAATTTTATCAATACATTCTCATTTTGCTTAAGATTTTTTTTCATTAAATTTTTGTAAAGTCCATTAATCTTCTCTAAACAATTTCAAAATATGCAAAACAACGATGACAAAATTTATTTCGCTTTAATTCTCACGTGCTGATTTTTAACACAAACATTAAATTTTTTTCTGCACACCTTTAGAGAACAAATTTTAAGCATTCAAAATGTGTATGTGGGTTAAAAAAATTATCTCTCGCTATACTTTGTCGTTAATTGATTTATGTTCTTGTGTATTTGTATTAAATGTCTCTTAGCATATATATCATTGAGAAAAATACCAGCATAAGAGAAGAATCTTCTCGCTGTTGAATTCATTAGAGGTGAATTGTTGTTAATTATGAATAAATAAAAGGTGAAAAAGGATGGTCTGAATGAATTTTAAACGCTAATGAGGACTTTCAACAATTTATTGCTTTAGTGCGTGTCTCAAGCTTTAAAGCTCAGTTTTTACTATTTTTAGATAATTTCTAAAAGTTCAACCTCAGCATGACGTTGTGACGCGTCTGGTTGAGGGATTCAGAATGCCTTCGAGTAGATTGGAAATTAAATCAGAAGGATAGAAAAAAGTAACGCTCAAGCCGGAGGGCGACAAGAGACGTGAAGATTCTACTATTAAAAACGCAAACATGTGATGTTTGTAGAGTGACACTTAAAATTCTTTAGTTTTGAACTTTCTTAAATTGTTGAACAATGAAAGAGTTCGAAAAACTTTATGAAGTATTTAATTTTTTGACTTGTTCTTTTATTATTTTACCTCATATCTTGATAAAATATTGGTTTGCACTTTTCCAGTTTATTTTTGTTATTTTAGTATCCTTTTAATAAAAATCTTTCATTTCGATTTAAAGTTTGATTGTTTTTCTTGTTCAATTATTTGAAATTTGCCAAGAGGTAAATGAATTAATTGTTGAACATTTGACTCCCAATAATTTTTATCCCTTTTAAAAAAATCTGAAGGTTGAAACAATTTGAAAGGATATTGATCTTTAATTCCCTAGAAACGCACCATTAGAGTAAAAAAATTCTAAGCTCACACTTGAAAAATATTTGGCAATGATAAGGACACGTTATTATCTACTGATGACGAGGCTAACGACATTTGTAAGTCATATCGAGTATCATCAGGGTGAAATTTCCCCGATGTCAAATTACCGAGTCAGGTCCTCCACATTTTTCATGAAATTGAGGAACGAACCACATAAAACACGTATAGACAATTTCACGTTTGATTGACGTCCACCCGCGTGTTTTAATTTTTTATGATGTACAAATTTGAGAAAAGTTGAGTAATAAAGTTGCACGCATTGTATGATAAAAAATTACAAAAATAAATATTTGAAAAATTAAATTTTAAAAATTATTTTTTTTAAAAAAATTGCAAATTAAAATTTTAATCATTTTTTTTAATCTTTCAAGCTCACCGTGGTTTAATTAATTTTTCAACTTGTTGATTTGATATCAATTTTAATTCAAGAGACCCACAAAAATAACACGCATTAACTAATAATTTTCATTAACTTACACTTTTTTAATTATCTCCTTTTAAAATATTTGTTCACTCAACAAAAAGGATTTTTTTTGGATTTTTAAATGTCAAAACTCAAAATAGAGTGAGAAATTTATAATGACAAAAATTAAAAATCAAAAACTATTAAATTTTCACTTTCACGCACTTCCTTATCATTGGAAGGACTTTTAGATCCTTTAAGCTTTTTTAGCAACGTTCGATTGCAATTTCACTTGAGGACTGAGGAAGATTCTCTACTTGCACGTTCTTATATAATACAACACTGGTAGCACTTGTTGAAACTGAACGCACGATTCGTCGTATCATCAGCAACATTTTTCGATATAGCAGAGAGGCGCCCCCACAAAATCTTCTACTACCCTCTTCAAAGCTTTCTCTCTCGGCGCTCTTTCTCTCTCAAATCGAGTCAATATATGTTCAAATTTCTTCTGCTCTCGTTTTCATTTGCGAGAGCAAAATTGAGAGAAAGTGCATTTAAATTTTTTTTTCGGGTGCTGCATGTCTTCAAGAAAAATTAATCTCTTGTGCATTTCCTTTACGTTAACGTGACATTTAACAATGCAACAAAGTTGCTCGAATGAAAATTTTCTTATCCGGTTGCAAAATATGCGGGACGTCACACACACAGCAACTTAATTAAAATAATTTCTTATCATAATTGGAGGATATTAGAAATAATCGTGCTGAGGGGATATCGGGTTGAGTGCTTGATTACTATTTATTATTTTGCATCTGCCATTTAATTTTATAAACATTAAAAGAAAATTTTACAAAAATATTTTTAATGAAAAAGTTTAGAAAATTTTTTTTTGATAGCATCTGAATCAATTTTATTCTTTACAAAAAGAAAAATTTATTTAATCAAATTTTTGCAGCATCATCTCGAAAGAAAATCGAAATAGTGAAGTTACTGAAATTGTCTGATCTGCCAAGGGATAGAAAAATTAATCCATAAAAAATTAAAAAAATCATTGAAAGCATTTTTAATTTTTCCCAATTTTTTTTAAACCTGTTCTAACATTTTTGGTTTTTAAAAAGTTTTTGTATTTTCATCCCTTGTAATGTTAAGAATTGATTTTTCTTTATAGACTGATTCAGACAATTTTTTTTTCAGATACAATTTTAATCTAAAAAAATATTATAGCTCCGCTATATATTAATTTTGGATTTTTCCAAAACCTGTTTTCGGCCCCTAGTGCCAAGACATTACATTGTGCAATATCTAAACATATACTCAAATGATAGGCCTAGCCAAACCCTACAAACTGGCGAAAACAGATTTGAAATGGTTGCTCCTACGGGAGTAGAGCCATTTAATCATCTTACTTTCTCACTTTCTCACTTTCTCACTTTCTCACTTTCTTACGATCTAAGTGAACGCCATATCTCAAGAACCTGGTCGGATTTGAGTCGGGTTTGTGCTAAAGATCGGGTTTTGGCTCTAGTTGGCAAGAAGTATTTAGTTTTGAGGTCCGACCCACAAGGACCGTCCCTGAGTCAAAAATATCCTTTTTCATACAAATTTTCTCTTTTATGGCTTCATGGGTATCGTTGACTCTTCTCCGTTGACTTGATGTTTTTGAGGAATTCCTTATGGACGGCCAGGAGTGCCACTAATGTCCATTTTTCAGAAAATGCTTCATTATTCGTTGAACTCGTCTTCACAGGAATCTTGGCATTGTGTTTTTAGGAGCCTCTGGCGCTAGGCCACTAATGCCATTTTTCAGTCTATGCTTCTGTTCTCTTACTTCTTACTTGGCGATGGTTTTGTGAATGTCCATCATGGCCGCCAGAGGCCAAATGTCCTTTTTCAAACTATGGGGTACTAATCTAAGACAGCGGAGCTATTGGAAATGGCAACGCCGTTTCAGACCCACTTGTTTTACAATCAAATCAAAAAAACTTTATTAAATTTTTTACGAAAAAATCTAAATTCATAAATATTTTCAAATTTAATTTTTTTAAAGCTCTTTTTTAATCCAAACGTGAGTACACACGAGAGAATTTCATGCGTTAATGTGACAAGTCAGTGAAAAATTGCTGCAAAATTTAAAGAGCAATCTCAATTTCCGTTTGACATAAGGAAATCATGCTTAACTCGCGAGCATATGTTTGATGATACACAAACATGTTCAGTGTGAGAAAAAATTCTCATTCGTCTTCAATATGGATATTAAACATTTGATGTCATGAATGTTGAGCCACCCATAAATAATTTTCAAATTTCTATCTCACTTTTTTTTCGGGGGATGTAACGCACATGAGAGGGAGGTCGAAAGAGCTTAGATGACTTCATCACAATGAAAAATCACCAACGTCAGCAGTATCTACGTCGCTTATAATATTAGATGGCATACAATTATTCTTAATAAATAATTATGAGGCGAAAGCATGAGACATAATAAATTAAATCGAATATTCCCGCATGATGTGATGTGGGTTATTTTAATTTTAATATGCTGGTATATAGTGTCACTATTACCGTCTTTTGGAGCCGCAATTCGATCCCTAAAATGATGACTTTATGACTTTCCAAGATTAATTATTGCCTGGATGCAGACGAAGAATGACTCAACGGCACAGAGAAAACTGAACCCGAGAAATAATGCCACGGAGCCGCCTAAGCCCACTGAAAAAAGTTTGGTGTGTAATTAAAATTATCTACGAGGAGAAATCTTTCAATTTCTTTAACAATTGTTAAAATTTAAAGCTTTCGTCCCTTGCCCCATGATGTAAGAAATATTACACTTTACATTATTATTACCTATAAGATCGTCAAAGTCAAACACAACAGATCTCAATATGCGAGTCTTTGGATAGCTTAAATCAAGCGTCAGCATCCGGTCGAACTGCAAGTTTTGCTGTCAATAAAATTCGAAACAATTAAAAAATCATTGACATATGAATGAAGAAATTTCTCACCTCTTTAGTAGATAGTTTTGTGAGAATTGTTGACTCGCACAAGTTCATGCATTTACAACTCGTTGCATTAAACCATTCACGATTTTCTGCGAGACAAAGCATTTCGGTTATGTTGCAAATTTTTCCGGGTCTTTTCTTCGAGAGAGGAAGGGAGTAGAAAAATGGAGTACATCCGCATGCTTCCTTGGCCTTTCGAATCCGACAATCGATCTTACAGAGATTTTGAGTGTAAATCTAAAAATTGATTTTTTTAACATTTTTAAAGTCTTTAAAAATTATCGAAGTTACATCGAAATATTCCGAATTAGGTTCATCAACGAATCTGCACTTTCTACTCTTGGGCTTGAATTTTCTTATTGTCGGGTTAGCGATGACTTCTTCAATCTTCACACTTCGCTCTTTTATGCTTGTACCTTCCAACAACACGTTGTCGAGATCATCACCAGAAATTACTTCACCGAAGCTATTGATGTACTACAAAATGCAATATCAAATTATTCTAATCACATGTAATTTTATTTTGCCCTTACGACTTCATTGAACGTTTGATTCAAGCCATTTCCAGGTGATACAGAGGCACGACACACCTCCAAAGTTGTGCATGTTTCGAACTTTTCAAAGGTTTTGGGTACACTGTAAATTGCATGATAGTGAAAAATTATTGATTGACATGTGCACTCACCTTGTCACATGTGGACTCTGATAGAGTGAAAAATTAGATGAACTCTGGCACATTCCGAGCTGTAAAAAATTTATTTGTTACTCAGCTTATAAATGAACCCCCAGAAATGCAATCAGCTCATTCGTCATTACCTCAGTCATTATTCTTCGATAGTTCAATCCAACGAGTGGAATCAATTTTTCCATTTCGCGTGCAATTTCAAGAAAATCTGCATTTTCAAATGCCTCAATTCCTTTGTACTTCTTGAGATTCTCTAAATTCAAGTAAGTCGTGTTCAAAATGTCATGCACGAATTCAACATAAATTAATTGATTTTCATCTAACTTTACATTTAACATGCTGAAAATTGATTTCTTAATTTTTGATTTTATTTTTAATATTTTTTTACCTTTCAATGATGATGCCAGCTTGTGTTGAATTCGTGTAATTGCGTGTGCAGACAGTAAATGCAGGTTTATTAAATTCCTGATACATGACGATATCGACTGAGAACTTTAAATGTTAGGAAAAATTCAAAAGAGTCCGCATAATCTCACCTGACAGCACAGTTGGATTCTCTTCATATCTAAAAATTATGCAATGAGGAAAAAATTCTCAATCCAAAATTCACTCGAATCACCTCTTTAGCTGTCCGGAAAAAGCTTGATATGCACAATAAATGCTCATTGATAAGATTGCAAGCCAAAAAACTCTTTCAAGGATGTGAAAATCTCGACGTGGAACATATTGAAAGCCATGAATGCTCGAGTTTGCAAAAATTTTCTCCAAAATATTTAAAAAGAGCATTATGATGTGTGTGCGGTTGGAGGTATCGAAGTATAAAAGTGAATAAAAAATTTTACCACTCAAAATAGGTCACTATGAATTTAAATTTTAATTATTATTTAAATAATGAGGGTTTATTAAAAAGTTAGGATTATTTGTTAAAATATTTTAGATTTTTGTTGGTTACAAAATTTTCAATCATTCCTCTGACATAAAAAATGCATTAAATCAAATGACACGTAAATAATAAGCTTTGTAATTAATTTTTTTCCATGCATAAAAAAATTTGTGTGATGATTTCTAATTATATCGGGTGGCCCAGGTTTGATTCCTGGCAGAAACACTATGCGCGATTTGATTTTTTGCTTTACTCTTGAAAAATGTTTAATTTCTAATTATTAACAAACTTCTTTTTCTTCTCTTTTTTTGGAGACATTTTCACCATGTGTTTCTTGTGGTCATCAACCGAAAAAAGTTGATATACAACACAATAAAAATGCAAATCGAAACCTCTTTTCAACTAGTGTATCTTCGCTCTCTCGCATTTAGTTTAGTTTTGTCTCTCATCTTGATCGTACGCGCGCATTTGAGTCGTTGATTTTATTTAAAAAAAATTTTAAAAAAATTGGCTGCAAAAGTTTAAAAAGTAAAGTGAATTAAATTTTAATATACCGACCAAAAAACAATTAAAAAAAAATATAACCAAATTTTCAAATGAAACCCGTGAAATTACGCAATCTATTAAAGGGCTTTAACAGAGAAAAAAATCGTAACAATTTCTCTAGGCATCATCAGTCACAAAAAAAAGATGTGTCAATGATGCGTGCGAAGGAAAAGTTCATGCTGTGTATGCATTAAAAATTCAGCAGCTACTTTTGATTTATGAGACTCGCTGGAACTTTTTTAAAAGCACTTCATACTCCGAGAGTTGTCAATAGCAAAAAATTTGGGGTTGAAATAATAAATCTTGCTTAAATCTGTTTTGTGTTCTTCAAATTTGGATTGAAAAACAAAATATTTTATTTTTTTGTGAAAAAGTTTTAAAATATTAATGAACATGAGAAAAAAGTTTTACAGTTGTTGATTTTTATCAAATTTTTATAAAGAAATTTTCAGAGAGACACGTGTTGTAACCTGAAAGCTTAAAATCCAAAGGGACTAATAAAAATCTCATTTGAATAAAAATATTTGAAACCTTTTTGTCTAACGAAATGTCTCAAGTTCCATTTTAACTCACATCGAGTTTTTAAGAACAGAACGCGAAACTTTTATTAAAATTTTTATAAATTTAAAAACATTTGATGGCAGTTTAGATTAATGTGATATCTTAATTTGCACAATTATGAAGAGGATGCAAATTTTTTTATTTTTCTCAACATTTCTGATTAAAAATATTATTTGATTATTTCTCTAATCAAACTGGTTAAAGTTACAAAACTTAATCAAGAGAAAAATGCTGCAAATTAATCAATAATTTATTGGAAAAAAATAAGAGGAAAATATTTTTTGCTTGTTAGTTTTGGATGATTCGTTAATGTTAAGTCTATTGAAATCCAGCTGGTCCCAACGACTTTAACATTTTGGAATTTTTAAAAAAGTTTTAAAGCAAAATGTGAATTTGAATTTTAAAATTAATCAAATAAATTGAAATTTTTGAATCTCCTACAAATTTTGTTTATAAATCATCAATGAAATTCAATAACAACAAAATGCGACAAAAGAATGATTCACAAATTTTTACCCACGCTGTTTCACACATCCAAAAAATTTGCATGCCACGGAGCTATAAAAGATGCATTTAGGAATCACTAAAAAAGTAACAAAAATGTCTAAAATATAAAAACGTGATTTACAAGTTTATCGTGTTCCACACTGACGAAGATGAGCAGACACAAGTTGGTGATGCATGCTCGTAGTAGCTTCCAGCCGCTCTAAGACGTGTATCATAAGCTTAATTTCCATATAAAACATATTCAAAAAATATTTCAAGTTTTATTTTTGTTCATTTTCATTCACACATGCTGGTAAGATTTTCCTTGACCTCCGACAATAATAACAGAGCGATCGAGTGCGTTATGATTAGGAAAGTTGTAGGACAGGTCTCTTCACTTTTAAACGGTCTGCTTGCTCACTGCATAATCTCATCGCTAATTAATTAACATTTTGAAAACAAAGTGAAACAATTTTTTTAACACGCGAACTGCTAAAACTCACAGATTTTACATAAAGGAACAAATAAATAATAAAATTTTCTTTTCAACTTTAGTCGCCCAAAAATGGCTGAAGAAGATCGATTGGCAGCGTTGTTCAAAGATCGAACAATTTTTCTCACAGGAGGTAAAATTAAATTTATTAGCAAAAAATGTCGATTAATTAATTAAATTAATATTTCAGGGAGCGGGTTCATGGGCAAGATATTTCTCGAAAGACTTTTACGCGTCACTGAAGTTAAAAAAATAATTTTACTAATTCGACACAAAAAAGGAATAGAACCGAAAGAGAGACTGATAAGTTTAGTCAATGATGCTGTGAGTTTGAATTCTGACATTTTAATAAATATATTTTTTAAATTAATTTTTGAAAATGATTTTTAGGCTTTCGATGTTGCGAAGAAAAAGCTGACAGTCGAGCAAATTCTCTCGAAGCTTGAAGTCGTTACCGGCGATTGCGAAAAATTAAATCTTGAAATGTCGGAAGAGGATCGTAAACGAGTTACCGAAAATGTCACAATATTCTACCATTTCGCCGCGACAATTCGTTTTGATGAGAAGATGAAGAAAGCGGTTACAATGAATGTCAGAGGAACTAGGGAAGTCATAAAGCTTGCGCTCGAGTGTAAAAAGTTGGAAATGTTTGGACACATGTCTACCGCATATTGTCACCTCCATGTACCATTTTTATTGGAGAAGGTTAGCGACATGAATTTTATGCAAGGGATAAAAACTTTTTTCTAAAATTATTCAAAAGTGTTTAAAAAAATTTAAAATGAAAGAAAAATAATTTTTTAAAAAATTAATTCAAAGTTTTCATCTCTTGTTTATCTAAAACGTGCTAATTTGTCAAAACTTTATTGACGCTATCAATTATCACTTCAGCCATACGACCCGCCAGCCGATCCTCACGAAATAATTAAGCTCATCGAAAGTATGTCAGATGAAGATATCGAAAAGAACTCGGAGAAAATTTTACAGCGGCTTCAATTACCCAACACTTATTGCTTTTCAAAATCACTCGCTGAGGCTTTAATTATTGAAGCGCGAAATAAACACAAATTACCGGCATTAATTTTCCGACCCTCAATTGTTGTTTCCACTTGGAGGGATCCAGTTCCGGGATACATCGACAACATCAATGGACCCAGTAATTTAATTTAATTTAACGCAATATATTTTTTTAACTTAAGTTGCTCATTAATAGTTGGCTTGATGATCGCCTGTGGCAAGGGAGTTGTGCGAACATTTTATGTTGATCAAAAGAGTTATGGCGATTTTTTGCCTTGCGACATTGCAATCAATGCGATTTTTGTGTGCACATGGAACTATTTAGAGTACAAGTGAGAAAATTATTTAAGGGAATTTCAAAGTTGATGTAACTAATTAACTTTTTTAAGGAATCCCGAACACTACATTATTCATTTTACATCATCACAAGAGGTTCAACTCACATGGCAGCAAATGGTTGAAATTGGCTTTAAAATTTTAGAGAAATGTCCATTGAATCAAATTTTGTGGTGTAAGAAAAAAAATTAAATTTAATTTTTTTTAATAAACTAATTTTCATTTTAGTCCCAAACTGCACCATGACAAAGTACCGATGGATTCATAACATACGATTTGTTATCTATCATTACATTCCTGCCATTATTATCGACTTCTTCCTAGGGCTTTTTGGATACGATAAGTTGTAAGTGCTTGAGATAAAAATTTAATTTCAAGGAGTGGAATTTTTTTAAATTGAAAAAAATTAAAAGCAAAATGTAAAATTAAAATTTCCACCCCTTTACACAAACATTATTTAAATTTCAACTCTCGAATTTTTTTTACAGTATGATGAAAGTCCAGAAGCGTATTGAGAAAGGAATGGAAGTTGTGGAATATTACGGTAACGATGCATGCAATTATTTTTGCGTTTCTTTAATAACTCTTCATTATTTTTAGCCAACAATCAATGGGACTTCGATAATCGAGTGCAGGTTCTATTTCGTGAGCGATTGAATGATTTGGAAGAAGACCGCTATAAGGTCAACTCTCGTGGAGTTTTACCTGAGGAGTTTTATGAAAAGGGAATTTATGGTGCACGAAGATATATTTTAAAGACACCCGACAGTCAAATTCCAGCTGCACAACGCGTGATGAAGATCATGTACGTTGTCGATAAGATTGTCAAGACATTTTGCTACGGTGGACTTTCATACTGGCTCTTCGGATTGATTTTGTCACTCTTCAGCGGTGCAAATGTCATAACGACACTCATTAAAATTATATTTTGCATCTGTCTGTTTGTACTTTGATTTTTATGTTACTTTGACATAATATGGGGCTAATTTTAAAATTAAACTTTGGTGTTAGTTTTAAGTTTTTGTTATGCCAAAATAATTTTTAGTTTAAAATTTAATTAGAAGCAATTTAAATTAACTTTGGTGTAAGTTACATTGATAATTTTTTAAATTTGGTTTGCCATAAATAAAGAATCCAATAAAACACGAATTGTTTTTTTTAATCTAAATTAATATGACGAGAAAAAAATTAGTCATCTTTCAACCGGTAACAAACTCTCAAATTAATAAATATTCACACGTTTGTGACTTTGTGTGCAAAAAAAGAGTTAAAAATTGAGAGAATTTCAATTGAAAGCGAAACTTTTCACGTTTTTCCCACTCAGCTGTAAGGAAGTTTTTTTTCTTGTCTGCATACACGTTCAACAGTGCAGCGTAATTGTTACTTGTTTCAGTCTTCAACTCGCTTTCATCGTAATCACACGCGTAGATAAAAAATATCGCAAAAAAAAATCGAAAGTGCAATTTAAAAAATTTAAAAAATAAACTTAATAAAAAAAATTAAACTAATTTTAAAAGTGAGTGAAATTAAAATGTTTAAAAAAATAAAATTAAACGAGTTTTTTACTAAAAAATAAATATTTTGAATAGCACTGTGACATTAAAAATTGATTTCACAAAAAAGTCTGTTTACCCTTTAAATTTTCACTTTCATACATCGAATCATCTTCTTAGCGATGAAACCAATTCCAGAAATTTTTGTCCACACGAAACCAGTTTGTTTGTCTTCTGTATTCAGAAACTGTAAAGTGCATTTTAACCGATCACTGGAGTGCATTGGAGAAAAGTTACATAAATCCTCTTATTTCTCAGACATCGCTATGCATGTGCAATTTGCACATTTATGACCGAAAGAGAGTCAGACTGGTTCTTTTTCTCTTTTACTCGCATTTTTCTTATATTGCACTCACATAAATTTTTATGCTATTGCTAAATCAACTGCAAACTAAATATCTGACTTAGTATTTAGACACCTCATTTGCTTTTTTAGTGAAAATGCAATTTGATAATTAGCTTATGTTGTAAAAACTGCAATTTTCAAAAATTCATTCTTATTTGCTAATCTTTAACCATATATGAAAAATATATGTTGAAATGACCATCACGAAAAATTGCAATTAATGGAATCTAAGCTAGAGAAATTGAGGCTAAATATAAGCTTTTGAAACTGTTAACAAAATTTGTGTTTGTTCTGTTGAGTAAATATTTCAAATGAAACGTTAAAGCAATAGTGGGCATGACATGCGGCCAAATTTTTATGTTCAAAAATTTTATTTAAGAATTTATATAAAAATTTAATTGAAAAACACATGATAGAAACAATAATGTGACTTGATGGCAATTGAATAAAATCCAGTCACGACTTTAATCTCATAAGTTCAAGTAAATTCTTCAAGTGCACAGTCAATCGTATTTAGTTATTATTTCAATTTAATGCATGGAAAATATGCAAAAGTGATGATACAAATTTTTTCAATTTTCATGATAGAACAAAATTGAAATTTTCTGTAATTTTACACCATGATTAAAAAGTGCAAAATTTTATTTTTTTTCATCGAATCGCAAAATCATCGAATTGCATATTTTAATGCATGTTTAAACAAAAGATATGCCTAAGTGTGAAAATTTGCACGTACATTTTTTTTGCATGGAAGTAAAACACAAAAATTATAAAAAATCTACAAGTGAGAATGTCCTGCTGTTCACTTGGAATCTGCATGCACATGTTTTTATTAAATTTGATCTCTGATGAATGATTAATTAAATCAACTGGTAGTAAATAATTTTAAGAATGACTACGCATTTTATGAGTCATGACACGGTCTGGAAAAAAATTATTAATCATGCTGACCTGTAATGCACTTCGTATTTGCATAGAAAAATTGCGCATAAAAGTTTTATGTTCACCGATGTTCACTTTTCAAACGTTCCATTGCGGACGAAAACATTCATATAACAGCGTAAAACATTGAAGTAGTTTTCATGAATGAAGTCTGCCTCAATGAATGAAATGAAATGCTGTAATTTAGATTGAAGCAAAATATTCGCTTAATTTATGAATTTTAAACCAATAAAAAAATTAATTTTATGAAGCATTAAACGAGCTCCACATTTTTTAAGGTTTATTGAAGCTGAAAGACAATGGACGAAGATCGCATAACACCAATTTTCACAGATCGTCACATCTTCTTGACGGGAGGTTTGTAAACAATTATGACATTGAAATTTTTGCGCTAGATTATGATAAAATTGTACTTGTTATAGGGACGGGCTTCATGGGCAAGGTGTTTGTTGAAAAACTCTTTAGAATCACAAAATTTGCAAAGCTTTATCTTCTTATGAGAACAAAAAAAGGAAAAAATCCAAAAGATCGATTGGTTGACATGTTTGCAAATCCGGTAAGTTTTTGAATCTGAAAATATGTTAAATTTTTCTATTCGACCTCAAAAAAATTTTGCCATTTGCCAACTTTCTGTTTATTAGAGATAATTTTTCATAATTTATTTAAATTTCTTCTATACTTTTAAAGCTTTTTGACCATGTTAAGAAACAAATGAGCGTGGAACAGATGATAAGTAAAATTGTCATAATCGCCGGCGATTGCGCTTTGGTTGGCCTTGGAATGACGGAGAGTGATAGAAATCTTGTCGCTAAAAATTGCACACTTATGTATCATTTTGCGGCAACGATAAGATTCGATGAGAAACTGAAGAAAGCGGTTGAGCTTAATGCCAGAGGAACTCGTGAGGTCGTCAAGCTTGGGTTGGAGTGTGAGAAACTCGAAATGTTTGGATATATGTCCACATCATATTGTCATCTCCATGAAACTTTCTTGCTTGAAAAGGTAAAGTTTAATTTATCAAGAATTTTAAAGATTTCATTTATGAGCAAAAAATTTATTTTTAGCCTTATGACCCTCCAGCCGATCCTCATAGAATTATTAACTCTGTTGAGCTTCTCACTGAAAACGAAGCTGAAGGAATGGCAAAAGATATTTTAAAAAATTTACCAAATAGTTATGCCTTCACAAAAGCTCTCGCCGAAGCTCTTGTAAATGAGGCGGTTGTAAAGCAAAATTTGCCAGCAATGATATTGAGACCTTCGATTGTGATTCCAACTTATGCCGATCCAATTGCAGGATGGACCGATAATTTAAATGGACCGTGAGTAGATTTTTAATGTGTCATTAAGTGTTAATTAAATATTTGTCTATTTTTAGAGCTGGTTTAATGATTGGTGCTGGAAAAGGCGTTATCAGAACAATTTATTGTGATCAAAAGAGTTATGGTAATTTTAATAAGAATTGAATTTGAAAACAAAAATTGAATCTTTCAACAGATTTTTAAAAATAATTTATTCTTCGCTTTGAATTTTTGGAAAAGTTCTTTAATCTGCAAAATTTATAAAGTCTATAGAAGCACAATAATTTCGAATTAGCATTTATTAGCTTTGTGATATTTTTAACATTAGGTGATTTTCTTCCTGTTGACATTGCAATTAATGGCTTGATGGTTTGCACTTGGAATTATCTTTCGTTTGAGTAAGTTTTTAGCAAAATTCTTTCTTTCGATAATAAATTACTACGGTTTTTTTTTAACAGTGACAAGGAACACTACATCGTAAATTTTACAAGTTCGCAAGACATTGCCGTGACCTGGGAGGAAATTCTTGCAATGGGACAGAAAGCGATAAATGAAACGTATCCAATTAATGGAATTCTGTGGTGTAAGTTTGTTCAACTAACGAAAAATCATGATTATCATCAATAAATTCTTAATTTTTTCTTCAGATCCCGGCGGAGGAATGACTAAATATGAGTTTGTTCATAAAATTAGAGCTTTTCTGTTCCATTGGATTCCTGCAATTCTTATTGACACTTTATTATTCTGTCTCGGATTTAAACCAATGTGAGTTCATGTTATTTCAATAAATTAAGCGGAAAATATTATTATCACTAATTTAATCGAAATGAGTCTGCATTTCGGATGGTTTTAATTTAAAAAAAAGCCAGAGATGATTTTGCACAATTTTTTTTAAAACACTCCAAAGTGATCATCCCTTATACTTTTATGAAAATTTATAATTTTGTTGTTCAATAAACTTGAAATTAATTTAACCTATACGATTTCTTCTTAACAGCTTATGGCGTGTGCACGAACGAATTGCAAAAGGAATGGAGGTGCTTCAATATTACGCGAACAATCAATGGGATTTCGATAATAAACATGCAATTATTTTTCGATCACGAATGAACGAATTTGAGCTTAAAAAGTTTAAGATCGATGCAAAAAATGTTGACATCTACAAATATTTCGAGAACTGCATTCTTGGTGGAAGAAGATACTTACTGAAACAAACGGATGATATGCTCCCGGCTGCACGTCGCATGATGACTGTCATGTGGGCTTTTGATAGACTGTGCAAACTATTTGTCTATGGTGGGATGGCTTATTGGCTCATTAAGAAATTTCTGCCAATATTTTTCACCAAAGAAACGTTAGAAGACTTTTTCAGTTCGACCACAAATATTTTCTCATGATTATCATGCCGATTTTTAGTGTGAGAATTTTCGAATGGCTTTACTTTTTTTTACTTTTCATTGAATAAAGAATATTTAATATTCAAAATTATTTAAGTAGCATCAATTGACTTTGGATGGATAATTTTTAAAATTATTGCACTTTTATTTAAAAATATAAACATTATGTATATGAAATTTGAAACCAAATTTGAACAATAAATAATTTTGCTGTGTAAATTTTGCCCGTTTTTTTCCTGCCAATCATGAGTGCACTCAAGATGTTGAAGAACTAATAGCGTGTATTTTTCAAAATATTCGCCAAAATTAAGGAAGAAATCTTGTTTGGTGTTCTTCCATCGTCATTATTTAATTCTTAATAGCTGCTATGACGCGAGCAAAAAGCTCAACAATTTTTCGCAATAAGCACGTAGACAAATTTTATACAAACAACTTTTTTCAACGTTTCTAGAATTTTTTTACATTTTTCAAGAATCTTCATTAAATTTTTAAATTAATTTTGTTTTCACTAAAATCAAATTAAAATAATTAAACTGTTATGACAGACTAAACGCGTTGGAAAGGTTAAAAAAATTCGCTCAAATTGTTCTCGCAAAAAAGTAAGTTAAGTTAATTAAAAGAACGTAGAACCTTCTCTTCTGCAATCGTCAATGCTATCCAGTTTCCTTATGCCACATATGTGCTGCAACCTTGACTAACATATTGACCGGATTGAAGGTTTACTAAAGCGGCTCATTTCATTGCCACAAAGTTTCCTTTAAACTTTTTTGCTTTGACTCCACGAATGCTTCTCCTTACATCACTTTAATTTTACATCGTATCATGCTTATCTCTCCAATATACGCCTTTCACGCAATACAGTTTGTTTCTTTTAATGCGACTGCTGCTCTTTTTATTTCGCAAACCAAACCTGTTGTGTGATAAAAGTTGAATTTTTAACTCGCAAAAAAAGTGATTAGGTTTTGATGATGAAAAATTCATAAAACTTTAGTTCGTCGCGAACCGTTGACTGGTGAAGATCAGAAAAAAAATTAAAAAAATTCAAAGAAGTGTTCCAGAGAAAATAGATAATCAATAAAATGGAGGAAATTGACCGCATATCGCCAGTTTTTAAGGATCGGCACATTTTTATTACTGGGGGTAAAAAGTTGTTTGAATTAATTTGAGTGAAAAATTATTCTAGAAAATCTAAAAATTATAATTAATTAAAAAATATATCAAGGTTTTTGAAATTTTCCAACGAATGTCCATGAAATCATATGGTTATAAAAAAAATGGAAGGAAATATATTTAAATTGTGCTAATTTTATGCTATTTTTTATCGAAACAACTTTTATGCAAAATGGTTCCATTTTTTTCTATACTTTAAATGCGACTTAACAGATGAAAGGTGAAACTTTTTATAATCCTGAAAGACTTCTCGCGATGTTTGAAATTTATACTTTTGGTTTTTGTTCCAAAAATTTCTAAGAATGTTAAATTATCATTTTGATAGATGGAAATCAAGTTCATAATTTTTCATCTTCAGCAAAAAAATTAAAATTGTGCGTGATTCCAAAAAGGTAGAAAAGCAATGAATAAATTTAAATATCTTTAAAATTTTCGCAAAAAACCACACATGCGAATGATGATTTTGTCTAGTCTAAAGTTACCATGAAAGAGTCCGATGACGTATTTAAATTTAAATAAAAGTATGCAAAAACACTATCACTAACACAGAATTATCCTTTCTAGGGACTGGGTTCTTAGGCAAGGTTCTGATAGAAAAAATGTTGAGGGTCACTGAAGTAGGAAAAATTTATTTACTCATAAGAGGTAAAAAGGGTTTAGACCCTAAAGATCGGGTGATTAAGATGATTGAAGATCCAGTAAGTAATTTTTAATTTTTGATCTTAAAATGTACATTTTCATGCAATTTTCATTTCATTAAAAAAATGTTTGATTTTTATTGGCACGGATTAAATTTGTCTAATTTTCACAGTTATTCGACACACTCAAAACTCAAATGAGTGTTGAAAGCATATTGAGTAAATTTGTCGTTATTAATGGTGACTGTGGCCTGCTTCGAGCTGGCATTTCTGATAGTGATCGTGAAATTATTATCAAAAATGTGTCGTTTATGTATCATCTATGTGCAACAATTCGGTTTGACGAGGTAAAAAATTTATTTAAGAATTAAAATGAAGAATTTATGCTAAAGGAAAAATTATTTAAGGCTCTTAAAAAGGCGGTCGAAATTAATACGCGTGGTACGAAAGAGATCATTGAACTGGCACTTGACTGCAAAAAACTTGATGTGAGTATCAATTCCGCAAAAAAAAACTGGCGAATTTTATCGATTAATTTATGACCATGAAAATTGAGAATTAAAATTTTTTTTTCAAATTTTTAACTTTTTAAATTTTTTAAAATTTATTTTTCAAATATTTTTTTTAAAAAAATCTCAATTTGTCTTGCCTTGGTTTTATTTGCGAAGAACACGTTTTATACACGAAATATCACGTTATTTTTTGAAGATGTTCGTTTATGTATCAACATGCTACTGTCACCTTAAGGAAAAAATACTCTTTGAGAAAAGTTATCCGCCTCCCAAGGATCCTCATAAAATTATCAAACTTGTCGAAAACTTGTCAATAGAGGAAGCAGAAAAGCACCGAGAAGAAGTTCTCGATTTCTATCCGAACACTTATGCTTTCACAAAAGCTTTATCAGAAGGTTTAGTGAACGAAGCGAGGGATAAGAAAGGCTTGAAGGCATTGCTGATCAGACCGAGCATTATCATATCAACTTTAGACGATCCAATTGAAGGTGAGTAAATTTTAAATAATTATCGGAGCGCGAAATTAAAAACAAAAAAAATTTTAATAACATTTTCTCTCATAATTTATTTTCAGGATGGGTAAGCACATATAAAAATTTAAATCATCCAAAATTGTATTAAATTTTATAACAGACAAACAATTTAAATGGCTTAACTGGTTTGATGGTTGCCTATGGTCGAGGTGCGATGAGAACGCTTCATTGCGATGGAAAGTTTTTCGGTGATTTCATGCCTGTCGATGTATGTTCGAGTGGAATTATGATAGCAACATGGAATTATATTGCGAACAAGTAAAATCTTAAGACTTTATTTATTCCAAAAATTATTTAAATTTAAATTTTTTCAGTGACAAAAACCGAAATGTCTTGAATTTTGCAACATCTAACACGATTGGACATTACAGCTATAAAGAGCTCTTAGAAATGGGTCAAAATGTAGTCAAAAAAGAATATCCATTTAGCTCTTTACTTTGGTATCCATCCTGCAAACTTACCAGCAGCACAATTTTACATAAAATTCGGACCGTTTACAAGCATTGGATCCCCGCACTCATCATTGATGCTCTTCTGTCTTGCTTTGGATTTAAACCTTTGTAAGGCAAAATATTTTACAAACTTGTCATGCATCAAATTTAATTAACTTCTCTATAGAATGATGCATGTCCATAAGCGATTGGCGAAAGGAATGGAAGTTCTCGATTACTATGCAAACAATGTATGGGAGTTCGATAACACCGATTGCCTTTACCTCTTCAAACTCGTGAATAGTGTCGAAACGAAGAAATATTATGTTGAAATGCATAATTTTGGAAGGGATAGGGTTGAGAACTTGATAAAAACAAACATTTTAGGAGCGAGAAGATATCTTTTAAAAGAACCCGATGAAACTTTGCCCTCATCAAGAAGATTGTTAAAAATGTGAGTGATTAAAATTTTTATTCAATTTTTTTTGTAATTTTTTTTATATATTTTTAGAATGTACATTCTCGACTTGATCGTAACACTTGCGATTTATGGATTTCTGTTTTATTTGCTCTTCAAGTACATGATTCCCGTTCTAATACCTGACAATCAAATGTTGGCAAGTTTTTCATCAAAACTTAATGATTCTTTTTTTAAGTTGAAGTAAAATTTTTAAGATTTTTTTTTATTTTGGCCTTTTACCTTTTAAAGGGTTCTACAAGTAAATACAAAATATTGCATAGATTAAAAATAATATTTTAGGGCGTGGACACTAAAAAAGAGTTTTAGAAATAATTTTTCTGCGAATTTCAACTTAAAAATTATCGAAAAATAATTTCAATTGCGGAATCAAATTTTAAAGATAAATTTAAATTAGATGGATTTTTTAAAATATAGAAATTTAGACACAATTTACTAAATTGTATTTATTTAGTATAGGAATAAAAAATTAAAAAATAACAAGATGGGTCTGCAAACGGCGTTGCCATTTCCAATAGCTCCGCTGTCTTAGATTAGTACCCCATAGTTCTGAAAAATGGACATTAGTGGCACCCGGCCGACCAGAGGACATTCTCAAAAATCGCAGGCAATCAATTCCTGAGCAAGACGAGCAAAAAACAGAAGCAAGTTCGAAAATGGACATTAGTGGCACTCCAGGCCGGCCATGATGGACATTCCTCAAAAATCGTCAGTGTCAATCGATTCCTGGTCCAATTACGAGTTCAACGATACCCATGAAGCCATAAAAGAGAAAATTTGTATGAAAAGGGACATTTTTGCACTCAGGGACGGTCCTTCAAGGGTCATACCTCAAAACTAAATACTTCTTGCACAACTAGAGCCAAAACCCGATCTTTAGCCACAAACCCGAGTCAAATCCGACCAGCCGTTCTTGAGATATGCCGCCCACTAAGATCGTAAGAAAGTGAGAAAGTGAGAAAGTAAGAAAGTAAGATGACTTAAATGGCTCTAACTCCTCGTAGGAGCAACCGATTTCAAATCTGTTTTCGCCAGTTTGTAGGGTTTGACTAGGCCTATCATTTGAGTATATGTTTTGATATTGCACAATGTAATGTCTTGGCACTAGGGGCCAAAAACTGGTTTTGGAGAAATCCAAAATTAATATATAGCGGAGCTATAATTTTACTTCCGACTGCAAAATTATAATTTACGAGTCCGCGATCGATTTTGAGCATATTTAAAAGTTCATCATAAACTTGTTTAAGTTTTTTGCACACATATCCGAGAATCTTCCTTATTTACATTAAAAAATTTTTTGCTTACATCTTATGTGGCATATAAATATCAGCTGTGGTATCGTAAAAAATCACGTGCTTATCTTTATCTTGGTATGTGAAACATTTACATCATTTATAATGAAAAACTCCTTAATAACTATCGACTAATGTTGTTGTATATCCTGATAAACTATTAGTGTACACTTTATACAATCCATATCCAATTCCAAGAAAGAATAAAGCTTTCGTTAAGAAATCCAACCAGAACAAAAACATGTACTTTCTTTTCGCTTCAGGTATGGTCGAATCGTCTTGCTTCAAAATGAATCTTCTTGCTCCTGAAATCCAATTTTCAATGTATTGATTATAGTCGAGTGTAACGACATCAAAGTTGAATTTTTGTCTGCAATTCACGAATTTTAATTACATTATTACTTAACCACTCGTCACTCACCTTTCGTCAAGGTTAATCATTTGATAGAGCATTTGGAAGTTTTTGCACTCCCACTGCCACGAGTGATTTATAAAATATTCAAAGTTCTTTAGCGAGTCAAAAATTCTTCTTTGAAGTTTAATTGCCCAAGTTTTCTTTCCAGCCAATGTACAAATGCCATCAATCAGGCATGCGGGAATAAATTGAAAGAGTGTAAAGTAGAAGAGATAAAAATAATAATTTGCACACATTCGACCGCCTATGAATGAGAAGACAAAAATTAGTTTTTTTTGTGGTACATCAAGGGATGAAAAGTTAAAATTTAAATTCTAAAAATGTTAAATTTTATAAGTTCCCATCCCTTAAAAATGATGATCATTAATTTTATATTGTTCATACCTGGATACCAAAGCACTTTTGTTGATGGATATCTTGAGTAAATTTCACGACCTGAGGTTTTAAATTAAAATGTCATTAAAACCCAAAAAGATAAATTTAAACATTTTACCCATATCTAAGAATTCATTCCAAGTTATAGGCAGAAGCTTACTAGATGTGCAATTGTACACTCTAAACTCTTTTACTGGACTTGATGTGACTGATGCACCGGCAACAATTATGCAGTTCACCACAAAATCACAGGGAATCAAATCGGAAACTAAATCTCCATTGCCATGGATACACCTAATCACTCCAGCACCGGCTCCAGTTAAAACGCCTGAAAAAAATTGATGAAGTTAAATTAAAAAATTACTCTCAATTATTTTTTTGCTTACCCATAGGTCCATTAACACTGTCAACCTAAAAAAATTAAAAAAGAAAAATTAACCAGGAAACTCCAATACAAATGCATGCTCAATTAAGACATAAGTACCAAAATATAATTGACAGTGACGGAATTCCTCTTGAAAATTAAAACCGCGTACACAAGAGATTATCTTTCATATGAAGCATTTTTTGAGTACTTAAGGTCATGCTTGCGATTTACATCAACATTCAAACAATTTTTCATTCATAATATTATTGACATTTAATTTTAATGACACCATCGAAAAATTTAAATCTACTTATAATTTACTTTTATCTCAACAAAAGCAGTCATTAAAGTCTGAGTTAGGCTTTTTTTTTAACTTGCAGAAAATTCTCGAGCTAAAAGATTTAACAGTAAAACTCATTGAACTTTGATTGTTTTTTTATTGCTGGAATAGTCTGAGATTTTTTTTAAAAAAATCTAGAAATTTTTCATTTTTTGAATTGGTTAAGAACTTGAGAATTACTTGGATCTTATTCAGTGAAACATTTTTATAAATGATCAAAAATTAATTTTGTATTTGTTCTCTCTTTCTTCAAACACTTTTTAGTTTTATTCGTTGTGTTTTCTGTTTTATTTTTTTGTTATAGTTTTTATGCAAAAAAAATATGAACCAAATTGCAGCTGTGTGATTAATTTTCTTTCTCGACTTTTAAAAGTATCTCACTTTTTTGTAACCTAAAATGGTTTGTCCTTGACTTAATTCGGAAAAATTTTTATCTTGGATTTTTTTAATACACATTTCACTTAGCAAATATCGCTTAATTGTAGAAAATTCTTTAAATTTTCCATTCAGTAGTTATAGTCTAGTAAAGTCACTAATGATCCCTCATTAATCGGATTGTATTTTAATTTTTTTCTCGCATGCAATTATTCCAATTTAAGCTTGCCATGACAAACAAATTTTCACAAGTTTTTAATTTGGTTTTTAGTTTGTTTGTTTTTATTAAGGAAATATTTTAAAGCATCGATAT
This sequence comes from Tanytarsus gracilentus, assembly GCA_038502055.1. Classification (NCBI taxonomy): domain Eukaryota; kingdom Metazoa; phylum Arthropoda; class Insecta; order Diptera; family Chironomidae; genus Tanytarsus; species Tanytarsus gracilentus. Next base: position 1,795,346 of record JAXRKN010000033.1, on the reverse strand, counting down.
AAATTTAAATTTTAAGAAATTCTTATGAAAATATTTTAACTTTTAAACTCATTAAATTTTTCATTGAACTTTCAACCATTTCCTTTTTCACACTACACTTAAATATTTCGATGAGGTCAGAGTCAATATCTTATGGCACATGCAATTAATAATTTATCCAATTACAGCAACGTACCCATCCGATGTAAGGTTCCGTGTATGATGGACAAACGATAGAAGGCCTCACAATGGTCACGGGCAAATGCGAATAGTCGGATACAATTTTTTCGGTAATATTTTTGGTGAACACATAGGTGTTAGGGAATGTCTGCAATGCCATTGCACTGATCGCTTCAACCTCCTCATCATTGTTCTCTTCGACAAGTGAAATTAATCTATTATAATCACAAATTGGCTCATAAACTTGCTCATAAATTATTTTTTGATTCGTATTGGAAAATGCTGTTGACACGTGCACGAAAGCTTTCATGTTCTCACATTTCTCGGCCAAGTTCAACATGTCGCGCGTACTGATCGTATTCATGAGCATGGCAATTTTTAATGGCTCATCAAATCGTACACTTGCAGCACAATGAATGATACAGTTCACATTCTTACAAAGAAAATCAAAATCATTTTGTGAAATTCCGGAATTTTTCTCCATAAAATCGCCATTGATGGCTTGAATTTTTTCCATCGCTTTTGGATCACTTTTCTTGAGATTCTTAAAAATTATTAAATTCTTAAAGCTTTCGAATCTTTTTTCTAGGCTATCGCCTTTTTTAGCACGCAACAAAATGTACACTTTTTTAATATCAGGACAATCGCGCAATAATTTTTCCACGAGCACTTTTCCAAGGAATCCAGTGGCTCCCGTCACGAGCACCGATTGCTCTGCATAAGCTTTTGCCACAAATATTTCTCGCATCTTCACTCGTCAACTAACAACACTCAACTAACAGCGGAGCAAAATTCTAAAAAATGTTGTATGAGGGAAAAAATCCAAATACGCGCGAAAAAAAGTAAGTGAAATAAAATTGCTTATGAATGGACCTCATCAATACTTCGCGTAATGTTTGCTTGTATAGACATAATTATTTGGGGGTTTTGTTATTAACTGAATGGAAAAAGCATAAACATAAATTATTGGTTTAAAATTCTCATGAATGAGATTTTTAATTAAAATTTTCACATGACATCATTTTCGAATTCCTTCTAAACATTTGAGAATGTTTCAACAACAACTCACTTACCTTCCTAAATAGTTTTTTTTTCTGTAGCAAAAATCTCAAGTCGGTGCACCATATAAAAATTTAGAATTACGTTGCAAAAAAATATTCATTGATTTTGCTTTGATGCAAGGCGAACATCGGCCATATGCACAAAATCATTCATTTAATTACATTTTGATAAACATAAGTGCAAATGCAGATAAAAATCTTTAAAAATTTAACTGATTCGTTACAGATTTTTTTTTGTTTTATTTTTCAAGTGCGACGAGCAAGGTTAAGTTCATGAAATAAGTGAATAGGGAGGGTATGAAAAAATTAGAGATTGAGTTTTTAAAACTTTGATCAATATCTTTTAGCTAAAATTGGAATTTAATCATTATTTAAAATCTATTCCTGTATCGTCAGCAAACTTTAACAAGAGCTCTTTAACATTTTAATTTTTTCCATAACTTGTTAAAAAATTTAAACTTTTAGTTTAAAAATGATCCAAAGTTTTGATGCATCAAAAGTTGCTGCAATTAATTTAGACTGTCATTTCTCATTAATCATCAGTCTTTAAACCGCAATACATTTTGCAGATTGCAAAAATGAGACAGACTTTTTTTTGCTTGTCATTTTATTTAAGTTGTTGATATAAGAAAAAATTGGTGCTTTATAAGTTTGAAAAATTTAACACATTAATAGCTGAAAGATAATCCTGAAGTTTACTTTAACAAAAAAATCTAAAACTGCAATATTTTGGGGCAAATTAATAAAAATTGTTTAAATTTTTATCGTGTTTGAACTTTAAAATGAGAAAAGTATTAAGCATGAATGATACAAAAATTTGATTGCCAAATTATTCAAAATCCAACAATTCTTAATTAAGATGCAATTAAACAAACAAATTAATGATTTACTCGATAACACATAATAATCAAAAATTTAACGAAAAATCGCTTAGATTAAGAAATAAATTATTAACTAAAGTTGTTAATTGTTATTAAAATTAAACTGAGTGTAAAATGTATTCGGGCAATTATCAATTTCTAATAACTCATTAAAGCATTTATCAAATCAATATATTTAAAGAATTTTTAATTGTTTGAATTTTTTTTTATTTTCGATGTACGTGTCACTGACCATGACTCTAATCTTTCAACTGTAATAAATAATGCGTGAGTACTTTACGAGTAATTAAATGTTCAAACATGTGCAGGCATTGAAGAAATTAATTTTTAAAAAATTTATAACATTTAAATAATTTATAAAAAGTGGAAAAAAAAATTATGTCTGAAAGTTAACCTTGATTTTCAGTTTGATCTTGCTGATTATTTTTTTGTCCTTTTAAGGTGTCCATAAACAATTTTAATCAACTTAACGTATTCCATTTATTTGATTGCAATAGTGAATAAGCAGCAATTATTAATTAAGCCCTTTCGAGTGTGAAACTCTTCATTCACTTTAAACCGTTACGCAAGTCAGCATGGAGCAGCAAGAAGAGAAAGATGTCGATGTTTATTTCATAGTGAAGCCCATTTATTACTTTGCTAGGCTATGTGGCCTCTGGATTCATTCGCTCAAGGTTAAGCATTGCTTTTTTTTCAAGTTCATTAACAATTGCCACTCATTATTTTTCTCTGCACAGCGCTCAACACCAGCCATCGGTACAACGAGTCTGCTTTATTACTGCTTTCTGTTCTCTATCTACATCTATTGCTTTTATATTAACATCGACAGAGACTTTTGGATCACAAAATTTGGTCCCATTGCCGGCTCCGACATCCAGACATTTGGTAAATTTTTTTGCTTGATCATTGAATTTTCTAGAAATATATATAATTTTAAATATTTAGGAATATGGACGCAAGTACTGTCAGGCCTCGTGATTGGTAATTTTAATAAAACAAATTTTAAATGTTAATTTTTTTAAATACTCGCAAAATTTTTTTACCTCAAGTTCTAACATATTTCTCCCATCAATTTACAATTCAAATATTGACACGACTCAAATAATTCTGATTAATTTCTTAAAGGCATGATCTCTTTGCTCGTCGGACTTGGTACTTACCAAAAGCAATGGACTTTTTTAGAGACAATCGACCGTATCGACAAAACGTTGAAAAAAGAATTTAGCGTCATAACACCGAAGAAGGTGTATCGTACCATACTATGGGGAATTGTGATTGCTATTAATATCGTTATACTTTTATTAATTGCTCTTACGTATTTTGTGTACACCAGTCTCGGTATTCCGGCAATGATGCTCTCAGTTAGCTACTACCTAATCTTTTTGCCGTATTCTTCGGTCGTTATGGGTTTCAGCTTTTCTTGTACATCCATAAGAAGACGATTTTTTTATGTCAACAACATATTTAGACAACTAGCATCGAACGATATACCAAAGATCTTTGACTTATGCTCAAGAAATGAGAAGAACGAACGGCTTACACCGACAATATCTTTGCAAGAAATTTACTCAATTTACGGAGGATATTATGCAAGGAAAAATCCACCGCAACACAAAGGTTTCAATGCAAAAGAAGAATTTGATCGTGAGATAAAGAAACTAACAAATCAGCTAGAAAAAAGAGAGGAGGGATTTATGGTGAGTTGCATCAAGATTTTGATTAATTTCACAACCGATTTTTTTGCTAAAATTTCACAAACTTTCGATCTTTTGTAGTAGGATAAAAAAAACAGATCGAAATTTATTATTTGACATCATTTAATTTATAGAGATCCTAAATTAATTTATCATAGGGCAAAAACTGACTTACATGATCTCTTAATTTGCAGACACAATTTAAACGTCGCTATATAATTGAGGTTGAGGAATTTAAAATAACGAAATTAAAAAGTGTTGATGCAACGCTCGATTATCTCACAAAACTAGTTGACATCCATGATGATCTTCTCGATTGCATTGCCCTACAAAATCAAGTTTTATCGTTTCAAATTCTTTTAATCATCGGTCAGATTTTTGCACTCGGAGTGATTACACTTTTCTCACTTTACCGTACCATGTATAATGTCAATCAGCTGGTTTACATTAACCTTTTCTGGCTAAGTTTGGACAGCTTCATTCTTATTCTTATAATGTCAATGGCAAGTGACTGCATTTATGAGGGAAAATTTACGGGAACGGCAGTTCATAAAGTGATCAATAAACTGACGACAAACTATAACAAAGTTGATGAGAGAATAATTGAGAAGGTTTTGAAATGTTTATTATATAATTTGAATTTTATAAATTTAAATTTTAGCTTTCAATAATCAGTCACCAATTAACAATGCGAGCATGTGACATCACTTGTGGACTCTTTTCGTTCGATTGGGAACTTGGCTTTTCGATAATTTCAGCTACAGCAATCTATTTAATTTTTCTTATGCAGTTTGAAGAAGCAAACGTCAATTCAGCGTCGAGCAATATCAGCATGACAAACAATAATTTAACAATCACAGCTTAAAACGTCACAGCACACATAATAATTTTCGCACGTGATTCATAAACGCGATCATTCAGCACGAAAACGCACATGGCAGCTTCGGATTGTAGTTTTAATTATAATTCTAGACGAGAGAATTTAATGAGAGATTGATAACCCAAAAATAAATTATTCTCATGCAAAAACTTTATGTTATCAGTCATCGAGGAAAATTCATGGGGTTGAGATGTTTCGAGTTGGTTTTTAATTAGTTGAATTTAATTAATTATTGGAAAATCTGGAAATGTTTTAATGTCGATGTGAAAATAATTGAACGTGTTAATTTGTTGAGGTTGCAAAGTAGTTTTTGTGTTTAATTAATTAGTGTGCAAAACTTATCGAATGACATGTGAAATAAATCACTCAGAAAGTTCAATAAATAAGGAAAATTATCGATTTATGATCAAAAATCAAATTTAAATTAACCTCAAAGTTAAAGATAATCCAAAAAATGTCAAATTTATGCTCACTTAGTGTAATTTTACTAACATTAACGCTCTCGATTCACACAAAACTGCTGACAGGCGCTGATAAGCCAAACAAAAATAGCTCAGCTACTTACAACTCTGTGTCGAATGATAATATTTGCAACAACAATGAGAAAAATGTAGCATTTGATGTTATTTTAATTGATAACAAAAATCTAGTGAAACGAAATGTGCCGCGAGCGAGTATCGATAAGCGCAAAGATCGACCGAGAGCTGATCAGAAGAGTTTATTGATAATTTTCGATGGAACTGGTTCGATGAACAAAGATTTGCAGCAATTAAGATTGGGTGCGCAAGAGATAATTAACGATTTGTCATCGCGCAATGACAGTCCAATTTTTAATTATGTTCTCGTAGTCTATCGCGACCCCAGTGAGTACTATCACACTCTTTTAAATTAATTTCATTTTAAACATTTAAAATTCAGTGATTTCAATAAAAATTAACCTTGAGGTTATCATCGTTTAATTAATTAATTAAAATTATCACGCTACAGATGTTGATCCTCCATTTGACACTCAAAATCCCTCGGAACTGCTTGAGAAATTAAAACTCATACAGGTTAGTGGTGGCGGTGATTGCCCAGAGCTCGCACTCAACGGACTTCGCATTGCACTTCAACTTGCACTTCCAAATTCACTCGCTTACGTCTTCTCGGACGCAACAGCAAAAGATCATGGATTTTATGAGGATGTCGTTGAACTAATTCAGAAAAAACAGGTATCGGTGAATTTTCTTCTAACTGGAGACTGCAACGCTCAAAACAGCATCGGATATCAAGTGTATCATAAACTTAGTAGAGTGAGTAACGGTCAAGTGTACGACATGCAGAAGAATAATGTCAAGGACGTTTTAATTGCGATAAGACACAGCGTGAGTCACAATTATGCGGCGCTTAAATCACTAGACGTCGAGTCATCGGGCACGAGTCAAACGAACTTGAATGTTGATAAGAGCATTTCGGAATTGAGCGTGAGAATTTCGGGTAAAAATCCGATGCTGTCGATCAAAGATCCATCAAATGAAACTGTTCGAAGTGGCGAAGAGCTTTCGCTGGAAAATTTGAAACTCGTGAACATTAAAGATCCGAAAGATGGTATTTGGAGGATTGAATCTGGTGCAGAGTCAGCACATTCTGTGAGACTAAGTGCTTTGAGTGATTTAAAATTTGATTTTGGATTTAGCGATGGAAAAATAACCAAAAAATCTGAAACATCTTTTTCACCACTAGCCGACACCAAAAATGTTCTTTCAATTTTTGTATCTGATCCAAGTTTAATTGAAAATCTTAACAATGTGACAATCGCACTTATTGCTTCAAACCCATCGGAATTGTCACTGAAATTTACGCTTATACTGAAAAAAGTCGCTGATAATGTTTATGCAACAAATGCTTTCGATGTTCCTCGACAAATGTTTAAAATTCAACTTAATGGAGTCGATGCCAATGGAAATGCCATCGAGCGATTAATTTCAACGGGTTTAATTGCCAACTCTGGAAGTAAGAAATTAATAATTTTTAATATGAAATGACCTAAATTAAATTATGCTAAATCAGGTCCACCAGAAGTGAAAATTGAAGCAGCAAAATCAGAAGTTTACGAAGGAGAAAATTTAACATTGAAATGTCTCGCGACTTCTCAAATTGCTGTTGAGATTTTTTGGAGTTTTAACAATGAAAAATTAAAGAAAATGTCTTCAAAGTAAGATTTTAATAAATTTACTTAAAAATAGTTTTTTAAAATATTTTAAAAATTTAACAGTCAAAGCAACGAGCTCGAGTTGAAAATAAATGACACAAATTATGGTCACGAAGGGTCTTACTCATGTTCAGCATTTAATAATCTAGGAAATGACAGTCAGGAAATTTTTGTGTCAATTTTAAAATATCCGATGGTAAAAATTCTCCAAGATAAAGAAGAAATGATTGAAAATACTGAGTACACATTGAGCTGCAATATTGAGAACGCTATCGGAGATTATTCGATGTCATGGCATGGAGAAAATGGACAATTGCTGCAAAACGTTAGAAATTTTTATTAATCATATTTGTGATATTTTAAAACATTAAAACTTTACAGAACAGCTCAGTCTACAAGTTTATCGCCAGATCAACGAACAATAAGAAGCAAATCACTTGTCGAATATTAAACGACGATTATCTCATTGAAGACTCAATAATTTTGCAAGTCAGTTCTGCGCCAAAGTTTAAAAATGAAATTCCATTCAGTCCTATCCAAAATATTACTTTTGGAGAACCTCTCAACATTTCATGCCTAACAGATCAAAATCCATCAGCTGAAAAAATTCAATGGTTCTTTACAAAAAATAATTCAAACGAAACTCGAGAACTTTCGGTGGATGGCAGGTCATTAAGTCTTCGTGCCGTTAATGATGATCATGAAGGAACTTATGAATGTATTGTACAAAATAAAATAGGAAAAGCCCAAAGAAAGTTCAAAGTTAATGTTTTGCCGAGAGGTAAATTTTATAATTAATCATTCTGAATGTCTCACTTAAAAACCATTTTCTAGATTCAATAAACATTGTTGTTGATTCTGAAATAATAATTGCCAATGAAACTGACACAATTGAACTGTCATGCGGTTGTGCTAATTGTCTTCCAATTATGAATTTTTCCTGGAGCTTCGTCGGCAATGATTTTGACGCCGATCGCAGCTATGAAAAATACTCAACAATAGATGTTCAAAAAAGTTCATTTAAAACATTTTTGAAAATAAACTCAGTTAATGAAAATGATGGCGGAACATTTCACTGCAACATAGCCAATAAAAAAGGCTCGCAAAATGCTTCAATTGAGCTTTTGGTGCAATCGAGTGCAAAAGTTGAGAGCATCATTTACAATGAGATGGAAATTGATGGAAAATTAGAAACGCTTGAGGGCAGCAAAATTACAATCGAATGCGTAGTAGATGGATTCCCCGAGTCATCAATATTTTGGCAAAAGAATCAAGAGAAAATTATTGAGGATGCAATTTTAGAGATTGTGAATGTTCGAGAGGATGATGCAGGCAATTACGAATGTAGTGCATCTAATTTGCTCGGGGTGTCTTCAAAAAGTTTCGAGTTGTTCGTAAATTCACTGCCAAAAAGTAAAGGCAATCAAGTTACGAACATTCGAGTGAAGGAAGGTGAAAAGGTTGAAATTTTCTGTGACTTAATGGGAAGACCTGAACCTGAAATTTATTGGAAATTTAATGGAAAAGAGATTGACATGGAAAATTATAAAGTTGAGAACAGAAAATTGTCATTCGATGCTGAAGCTGGTGGCAGTGGAATTTTCAACTGTTTAGGCGTCAATGAACATGGAAGAACGTCAATTGATTTTACTGTAGTTGTATTGAGTGAGTTTAAGCTAATGTTTAACTATATAAAATTACATTTTTCAAATTTTCAGCCCATCCAAAAATTCTCCCACCGAATGACGAATATCTTGAAATTAAAATTGGAACTAATTTGAGTCTTTCGTGTGACTCATTTGGATTTCCCGAGCCAAAAGCTTATTTTACAAAGAATAGAATTAAAATTTCCAACACTTCAATCTATCATCTCGATGTTGTTACTTTCAATGACTCTGACGTTTATCACTGCATAGCCGAAAACGAAGTTGGAAGGGCAGAGAAAGTTTTTTATGTCAGCACAGTTGAAGAACCGTTAATTAAGTCTAGTTTTGAAAATTTGACTTTAACCACGAATCAAACTAAAAATATTGAATGCATTGCGAACGGGATTCCAACCCCTAGAATAACATGGCAGTTTGAGGATGAAAGTGCAATAAGTGACAATAATATCCTTAAAATAACCACAAAGTCGAAAAGTGGACGCTACACATGCATAGCAGAAAATTCTATCGGAATTGATGAAAAATCCATCACCATCACTCTAATTAATAGACCAACAGTTCAACCCACCGCAAGTGACCTTCAAACTAACATAAAAATTAAAGAGAACGACGACTTGGAGCTTTCATGTCCATTCGATAATTTTAATCAAATTTCATGGCTATTAAATAATAAATCGATTAACAACATGGAGCATAAGTTAATTGATAGAAAATTAATTATTCACAATGTCAACGGCGCCGTACATGAAGGTACTTGGACATGCATCGCAATCAATATCGCTGGAACTGATTCATTCTCTTATAACATTTCTGTCCTTGCGTCACCAATAATTTTTGCCAGCTGGAATTTGCAAAATCAAGGCATTTCAGATTTTCTTGTCACTGAATCTGACATTGATGAAAGAACTTTTAAGATTGGTGAGAAGTTGATGTTGAATTGTACATCGACTGGGCTTCCACCTCCAAAAATTATTTGGAAAAAATCCACGGATGTGATTGGTGAAGGAGACATTTTAACGGTTGACAATCTTCAATTTTTTCATAGGTAAAAAAATCTCTTAAAGTTTAATTTAAATTTTAAAATAATTTCTTACAGCGACATTTACACATGCACCGCTGAAAATATCCAGGGAAGTGTGAAAAAGTTCTTTAAAATTGAGGTAATTTCACCTCCAATTATCCAGGATGCCAATATTCAGAAAAACTTTGAAAAGGTCATTGGCGATTCTGTAATTTTAAAGTGCTCTTCGATCATAGCAAATCCACTTCCATTGTTTTTTTGGTTCAAAGATAAGTGAGTAGATTCGATGAAAGGATGGACAATTTTTAGTGTAACCCACGAAGTGGTGTAACACTTATATGCGCCTATTTCCGTCCGTCCGTCCGTCCGTCCGTTCCTTCGAGATCTCGGCTCCTGAGATAGCTAGAGACTTCTAGTTTTCGCCAAATGGTAGGTCTATGAATTTAGATTCGGCCATTTTAGGAATTATGAGGGTCATGACCACAGGTCGTGCCATGGACAGCCCTAAATGCCATTTTTCATACAAATTTCCTGTTATATGGCTTCATGTATGTCGTTGAACTCGTATTTGTATCAGGAATCGAAAGGCATTGATGATATTTGAGGAATGTCTATCATGGCCATCCAAGAGTGCCACCAATGTCCATCACGGCCGGCCAGTAGTGCCCCTAATGTCCATTTTTTAAAAGTATGGCTTCATGTACCTCGTTGAACTCGTAATTGCATCAGGAATTGATTAGCATTGATCATTTTTGAAGAATGACCGTCACGGCCGGCCAGGAGTGTCCAAGGAATGCCACTAATGTCCATTTTTTAAAAGTATGGCTTCATGTACCTCGTTGAACTCGGAATTTGACCAGGAATCGATTGGCATGGATCTGAAAATGGAACACTGTGGAAAATGGAACACAGTGGAAAATGGAACACAGTGGAAAATGAAACATAGTGGAAAATGAAACATAGTGGAAAATTGAACATGGTGAAAATGAAACATAATGGAAAATGAAACACAGTGGAAAATGGAAGTGGAAAATGGAACATAGTGGAAAATGGAACACAATGGAAAATGGAACACAGTGGAAAATGGAACACAGTGGAAAATGGAACACAGTGGAAAATGGAACACAATAGAAAATGGAACATAGTGAAAAATGGAACATAGTGAAAAATGGAACATGGTGGAAAATGAAACACAGTGGTAAATGTAACATAATTGAGAAATATTTTCCATAAGGCTTCCCTTTTGGCTTCTCCAAGGCTTCTTCATAGGACTTCCCCATGTTACATTTCCAATACTGATCTGTTACAAGTGGGTTACACGGCAACACCCACGTGTGGGTTTTGAAACATTTTTTTTGTAAAATTTAATTCTAGTGAACTCTTAGACGATGAATCCGAAGATCATCTAGAAATCGATAGCCTCGAAGTGTCTCACCATGGAAAATATAAATGTCTCGCTAAAAATAAATATGGGTCGGCAAAATTAGAGTTTTCCATAAATATGTATGAGCCCGCAAAAATTTTGACAGCTCTAGAAGAACACAAAATTTACCACAATGATGGCACACTTCGCTTATCTTGCACATCTCGTGGAAATCCACTTCCGATTATTTCGTGGACTCTCAACGGACACGTCATGACTACTACATCAAAAATAAATCTCGATAAGATCTTTAAAGTATCACAGCTGGAGAATGTACTTTATTTTGATGGCTTTGGCAATGGCATAACTTATTTAGACCCATTTGCAATCAAATTATCGAAACAAAAATTTTATTCACAACTGACGAGAATTGATGAGAAAACATTGAAACTGGAGATGATCTTTAAAGATCGAGAAAAATTAAAAAATACAAAATTTACTTGTTATGGTTTTAATGCGCTGGGAAGAGATGAAAAATCTGTGGAAGTGACGATAAATCGAAAACCTTTTGTTAAAGAGAAAAATAAAAAAGATCCAGAAGAAATTGAAATTTTAGAGCATTTGCCACTTTTGTTAACCTGTCTCATTGATGCTGAACCCAAGCCGGAAATTAATTGGTTCAAAGATGGGCTGCAAGTTTATGAAAATGAAACTCTAAAATTCATGAATGACAGAAAAATTTTAAATATCCCTCAAGCATTTTCATGGAACTCTGGAAATTATTCTTGCATTGGAAAAAACTTGGAAGGAAAACTTGAAATTAAATTTTTCGTGAACATTTTGGCACCGCCAAGATTTTCAGATTATACAATAAAAACATTTGACAGTCAATTTTACAATGACAAGGCAAAAGTTGTCAAAAGCCAAGAAAATGAAGAAGTAATTAATGTAATTAAGGGTGAAGATGTTATTCTAGAGTGTTGGACCGAAGCATCGCCAAAACCTAAAATACATTGGGTTAAGTTGAATTTGATGGATCGAAAGAAAAATGAAATTCTAAAAGAGTCTGGTAATGTGCTGGTAAAAAATGTCTTGAAAAATATTAAATTTATATTTTTAAATACTTCGTTTACTTTTTTGTAGACCATCAACTCCGTCCAAGAATCAACGAATATCCTCTGTTATGCCAATAACACAATAGGGAATATCCAAAAATTATTCTTCATTGATGTTCATTACGCCCCAAAATTCATTGACAGCAAAAATGAAGAGCATCTAGCTGTGAAGCTCAATCATGGATTAAATTTTGAGTGTAAGGTCAGCGCGTCTCCCGAAGCTTTGATTTCATGGTCATATGTAAGATTAAAATTATGTTCAAGTTCAAGTCAGCGTGTGAGGTAATTTGCTTTACTTTTTTTACCTTAAACAGAATTCCACGAACATAACGAGGAGTGTCAATGACTTTTACTTTTCATCGAATAATGAAATTATGCGAATTATTAGCGCGAGTAAAAAGCGGGGTTAGGACATTTTGCCCCTGTGACATTTTGCCCTCACCCAAAATCCGTGGGCAAGGGCAAAAAAAAAGGCAATTGTCCGGGGCAATTTGCCCACAGATTGACCATGCCCAAATTTTCAAATTTCCCCATTTGACCATGGAAAATACCCTATATTTTTTCCCCAGAATCCCTCATAAATAATCAATTTTCTTTTCCTACATATATCTAAATAGAAAATTTAACCATTGCTTCTATCAACTAAAAAAAATGATAAAACACCAATTCTTCTTCAAATATAAAAAAAATATAAGAGAGAAGTTTGAAATAAATTTTTTTATTAACTTCTGCAAAAATAAATAAGAATGTTTATAAATCGATAAAACAAGTAAAAAAAAAATCTCTGGATTGAAATTAGAATAAGTATTCAGGTGAGAGAGTGCAAACTATAATGTGAGAATTGATATATCAAATAAGAAAAAAGTTAATAAAAACATAGAAAAACAAAAAATAGAAAAAAATTTTGGCTGATATAGATGAATATCAGGATGCAGGAAAAAAATAGGAATTGTCGGGGAATGCCCACATTTGACCACCCACTATTTTAAATTTCCCCATTTACCATGGACAATGACCCATATTTTTTCCCTTCCCACAATTTTGGTTGGGCAAAATGCACAGGGGCAAAATGTCACAGAGCGTAAAAATCACGAAGGTAAAAAAATTGCGTACTTTTTTTGGTTTTTTACGAAATTTTTTCTAATCCAGGAAAATTTGTTTGCTCCGCGACTAATGAACATGGCACTGTTCAAAAAGTTTTCTATGTCAAAGTTGAGATTCCAATTCAATTTTCACCTTGGTCGGAGTGGTCAAAATGTAGTTCAAAATGTGGACGACATGGTATTCAGTACCGCTCAAGAACGTGCATTTTACTAGACGGCAATCCATCATACAATTGTTCAGGTGAAAATATGCAAATGAGAAAGTGTAATGACATTGATTGTCCCATTAATGGTGGCTTTGGGAATTTCTCTGAATGGTCAGCATGTCCATCATGCTACAATGAAAAAATTCAAAAACCAAAACAAAAACGACATCGCAAATGTGACTCTCCCTCGCCCGCTTTCGGCGGCCTGAATTGTATCGGACTTGACGAAGAGGAGCGTGAATGTGAAATTGAATTCTGCCCAATTAATGGTGGCTGGAGTGATTGGACAAGTTGGAGCGAGTGCAGCAAAACATGCGGCCGAGGCACAAAAATACGCAAACGTTATTGTAACAATCCAAAGCCAAAATATAATGGAAAAATGTGCACTGGCGATAATGTCGAATATGAGGATTGTAAAGTTAAAATTTGTAGTAATTATGACATGAGAAAATCTTTTAATCAAATCGAATCTGATGAATCAACTGAACGATTTAAAGAGTTTGCAGAGTTTGAAATGATTCACAACGACGCTGGTGAGCCGCAAATTTTTCAATTCAGTCAGCATCGCGAAGTCGAATACTCGGTCCCTCAAAACGGACAAAAATTGCCAAAAGTTAAAGTAACTTTAGACACTTACCGTCCTATTTCTGAAGAGACCTACAACAAGCATGTTAAATCAAATAACCAAGATGATGATTACTTTGAACCTGAATTTTTAGATAGCAATGAATTTTTTTCTTCTGCGGAAACAACGACGACGAAGCGTGCCATTAAATTTGCGTGTGGTCATGGCTTCAAATTTAATTCATTTTTAAACCAGTGTGAGGAGATTGATGAGTGCAAAAAGAGGGAACTGAACAATTGTAAAATTGACGAAATTTGCGTGAATACAGTTGGACACTTTAAGTGTGAGAAGAAATTAATTTGATTTAATAAAAGCTTTTTAAACGTACATTAAAGTTTTAAATTTATTTTTAACGAAACTTAACGAATCTATTTTCCAGGAATTAGTTTTTCCGCCATAAAATTGTTTTCATATTTTAAAATTGATAATTTTATGTTTAAAATAGTTAAACAACGATTAATTTAACATTTTATGATGCAATCAAGTGACGTAGATGCTCAAAATTTCGAGGCAGTCGAAAAAGAGCTGAAATTTTGGAAGGCAGAGTAAGTAGATTGAAAAAATTTAAAATTTATTTTAAAACATTTAAAAACAGGGCGATATTTTACAAAAACAAATATCTACAATTGATATCAAACAAGCGAACATTAGAAGAAGAAGAAGTCAACAACAACGACAATAAGGCTAAACAAGCGCGAATTTTTCATTTGTTCAAAGATCCAATGTTAATTCTGCCAAAAAATTGCAAACTGAATATTATTGAGTACTTTAAAGGAAAAGAACTGCTGAAGTTGACGGAAGTCAGTAAGACCTGGAAGAATGAAATTGAAAGCAACGCAGTGCTCATGGATCGTAACATTAAAAGAGTTAAGCTTTCAATTAAGAATGAATTTTTGAAGACAGATTTGCTCATTTTGACAAAAAACAAGCGACTTTACAGACACCTGGAACTGATTGACTGCTTTGAGGAGTACATTTGTCTCATCCAACGATATGCAAGCATATTGGAAAGTCTCACGATCAAGGACAGTGCAAATTTCTTTCGAGTTCAAGGAAAAAAATGCAATTTTCCTAAGTTACGCATTCTAACTCTTCATCACTTCGATGATTCATGGTTTTCATGGCTTATCAATTGCAACTTTCCAAATTTGGAAGAGTTTCGGTATTCAAACAACTTAAGTGTTGCCTATAATCCATACGCAAACGATTGGATTGAATCTCTTTCGGATATTTTCTGTTGCATGGAAAGTGTCCAAAATCTCTACATAAGAACTCACGGCGCATACGGACTAAACTCATTGGAAACAACATCAGAACTAACGTCTATTGATGTTGGTTATGACTTTCCACATTCATTTCTTTTCCATCATAAAGAAACTTTGACCGTTTTGAGAGCCGGATGTACCGTTCAACATTTGTCTATAATTTTGCGAAATTTCAAAAATCTAGAAACGTTCGCTATCGATATTACTGGGGAGTTGGAAGAAGACGATGAAGAATTCGAAGAAGATGATGAAGACTGCCAAATCGTATCAGAAGAAATTGTGCTAAAACTTCATAAAGGAATTAATAATCTCATAATTCAGACAGAAGAGCCAAAAATAATGCGAAAAGTGATCGATGCTCTGCCGGAATTAACAACATTGGTGACTTACAACTTCTTTACGAAAAATGATGTCGAATATTTGGGTAAGTTATTTTTTTATACATGTATATCTATTTAATTCTAATTAATTTGTAGTTTACAATGCATTTAACTTGAATAAAGTCATTTGTCGCGGAGGATTTCAGAGCTACGTACTGGACGATTATGAGCGCATTCAACGATACGAGAAAAATAACAAGGATGCAAATACTGACTTCGAAATAGTTCTTCATGAAAAGAAAGAATGGGATATGTATGATTGCATTTGGGACGACACATTTTAAATCTTAACTGAATCATCACGTGTTAAAAAAATATTATGGTGAATTTAATGATCCGTACATATAAAGCTGTTTGTAGATCGCACGACACACCACTGATCGCTCTCTCAAAAGCTTCTCTCATAATTTAGATCAATCGAGGAATTTTTATACGGAGCATAAGTTTTTTTTAAAAAATAGCTGGAAAATTTATGAATTAGTTGATAAAAAATATAAATTTGTGATCTTTTTCGCTCCCAAAATCGTGTTCAGTTAAAATTTAGTAGAAATTTAGTGCTATTTTGTGATAATTTAGGTGAAAAAATTTCGTCAAATGAAACTTAAACTTTCGAAAATTCCTGAGTGAAAAAAATTGGACAAGAAAGAGAGAAAATTTGAGGCATATTTAAGGTAAAGATCAAATTTAAATGTAATAAAACATCAAGCATCTCTAAAAAACTATTAAATGTACCAAGAAAAGTTTACAGCAATTTTTTAATTTGATTCAAAAGAATTTTTTTATTCTTTCTCCGTGAGAGAGTGAGAAAGAGAGAGAAATTCCATAAGATATAAACCTGTTTCTCTCCACTGCACTCGAATGCAGTTCTTTTACAACCGCAGGCTCTATTGTTGTTTCGATCGTGTATTTATTATTATGTTGCAACTTGCACGCAGATTATCAATAATTTCATATTTTTTTCATTCTCACTTCTCTTTTTTTTTGTAGCACGGATATTCACCATCCTGAAGAAATTTCGCTAAAAAATGATGTCAGCTTAATCTTGTGAGACTTCAATAGAGATTAAAAAATGGATTATCTCCAAGGTATGTAATAGGTGTGTTTGCTTTTCAATTTTAAAATTATTAAATTTTTAGATTCGTCATCGGATCAAGAACACATTTCACATCATCATCAACACTTTGCCTCTTCTTCACTATCAAGCCTAGATGTTCATCAAATAGATTTCCTCCAACATAATCATCCGAAAAGAGAATTACACGCAACAAATACTCACATACATCAACGACACTACTTTCGGCATGGTGACTCGCCCGTTCATCGAAAGAATTCGCCAAGCTTAGATCAGGGATACGCGACTTTGCTCTCATCGCCAACTCAAAGCAATCGAATGAATGTGCAAGTTCATATTCCAGTTGGATTATCTCATAAGGTGGCTAATTTATCGATAAGTAGCAATAGCTTGTGCAGTCTTACGAAAGTGGGAAGAGCTTATAAAGGTCACGGACATGCATCTAGTTTTGATTTACTGCCCAATGATGTCATAATAAAAGTCTTTCAATGGCTCGACACATACGATTTGCTGACACTGGCCACTGTCTGTAGAAGATTTGAGAAATTAATTTGGGATCCAGCTCTATGGAAAACCATTACATTGAAAGGCGATGGAATTAGTGGAGATAAAGCATTGAATTGCATCCTTCGGAGATTAGTTGATCAAAGTAACGATAAATGCTCACAAGTTGAAAGAGTCATGCTCAGTGAAGGCTGTCGTTTGGGCGACAAAGGCCTTCAGTTGATTATTAGGAGATGCCCAAATATTACGCACCTACAAACTCAATTTTGTACTTCAATCTCAAATCAATCGTTGATAGAATTTGTTTCGAAATCGACGAATCTTCAACATTTGGACATAACTGGATGCTCACAGATTTCGTGCATAAACATGAGCTCACTCGAAGGATCGAGAAAATTATTGCTTCAATACGTAGATTTAACTGATTGTGCTTCGCTGGACGACATGGGATTGAGATCGATTGTAAAAAATTGTCCGCTACTCATCTATTTTTATCTTCGAAGATGTGTCATGCTGACTGATACGAGTCTAAAATATATTTCGAAATTTTGCATAGCACTCAAAGAGCTAAGCGTATCCGACTGCTTAAATGTGACAGATTTTGGTCTCTACGAGCTAGCAAAGTTGGGACAAACACTTCGATATTTGTCAGTTGCAAAGTGTAAAGTCAGTGACGTTGGACTCAAATATTTGGCGAGGAGATGCTATAAACTTAGATACGTAAATTGTCGTGGATGTGAGGCTGTTAGCGATGAGTCAATAACCGTTCTGGCGCGATCGTGCTCACGTCTACGATCACTGGACATAGGAAAGACTGATGTGAGCGATGCCGGAATTATTGCACTCGCAGAGAGCTGCCCGAACCTTAAGAAGCTGAGCCTAAAAAATTGTGATATGATTAGTGATGAAGGTTTACGTTATGTCTCTTACTATTGTCGTGGCTTACAGCTCCTGAATATTCAAGACTGTAACATTACTGCGGAAGGCTACAAATCAGTTAAGAAATTTTGTCGCCGTTGTGTCATACAACATAACAATTTGATTTTCTCGCTCGAAGATTAAGTTTACATTTTTAAATGCATTCCACGAGCGTTTCTCATTCAATAGTTTTCAATTTTTAATCTCTCTAACACGTGATTCCATCCATTTAAAGTAGATTTAATTTAACTCTTAATTAGTTTCTTCTTCACTCAACTAATTTATTATTTTTCTTTGTTAATTACAATTTTTATATTTTTGCTGTTTCCGTCGCTAATTTTTATCGTATACAAGAAAAAAATAAATTTTTTACTAATAGAAAAATTGCATTTTTAACTTTTTAAATAACATGCTTTCAGAATTTGTTCGAAGTCCCTCAAAAATCGGGAAAAACCCGTTGATCCTCGCTTAATTAATTAAATTTAAAACAAACGCATTTTTCGGCAATTAAAACACAAATTTCTTATTTTTATACACATTATCATCAGTTTTTTTTTATTACAAGCATAATCTTGTCCCGAATGAAATGAAAAAGTCATAATAAATTTCCTTTAAATTAAACTAATTAGTTCACATTATCTTCTTCGTTTATATTATGTTTATGGAAAAAAATGTAATTAAACTCTTAAGTAACATGACTCAATGCACGCGTGCGATGATTGGAAACAAAAAATAATTGTTAATGAATGAAAAATAAAATTCAACCAAATATATTGATTCAGAAAATGACCACAAAATCGTGGCAATTAATACAACGTCATCAAATATGTATAAACATTTAACACTTAAAAATCGGACGATTTCATAGACGATAATTATTTAATTATTCTTGAGTCATAAATTTTTATTATCGAATGTGACATTTTTCCTTCTTGGATGGGGAAGAAATTCAGTGATTTAATTCTTTTTGCAGAAATTCAACTCAACCCACTTGAAACAGGAAAAAAATTTGTGTAAAGACACATGTGTTATAATTAAGATTTAAATCATTTCTTTTTTTTGCAATGATTAGAAAATAAATTAGAGAATTTTTTGTTAGCACTGCATTAGAATCATTATTAAAGAATGTTTAATATATATATAGTTAGAAAAAGGTGTGGGTGTGTGGTAGAGAAAGACACTTAAAAGGTTCAGTAACGATTTCTATTGACTTCACTTTGAACGGCCGATCGGGCTAGGTCTGCAGTCGCTTGTTGAACAGTCTGATTGCGGAAGAATTCTCGTTGGAACTCTTGAACTCCCTTATCCATGCTTGCGCCCGATGATCGATAGATTGCGTGAATCTAGCAAAAAAAAATTATGAGCATTTTAAAAATATAAAAAAAAAACTTGAAATATCTACCTTAGTTAACATTAACAAGGTGGCACCGGAAACGAGTCCAAATCCGATGGCAATCATCAGACAAAATATTCCGAGTAACGTTCCAAGGACAGATCCATCGAATTGTTCGATGGCAACAATCATGCCAATCGTTCCACCATTGGGAAATCCTTAAAAATGTTGTGCTTATTATAAATTCTCGATTTCAACATTAACTATGCACTCACCTATCGTTTGAACAATCATCACGATCAATTGAAAAAAGAAAACAAAGAAAAACATCATAAAGTTGGCGCTCGAGTCATCCTTAAAGGCTTTGTATGCCGGTCGATACCTAAAAATACAATATTAATAGTCCTCTTAAGGTCAAAGAAGTTAAAAATTACCAGCAGAGGAACGATGCAGGTGCAAAAAGGACTGCGTAGAAAATACCCAGGAAGAAGTAAGTGAACTGAACGTGAAGTAACAGAAGAAATAATCCACCAATGACATTAACAAACATAACTCCGGCGTAGAAGAGCCATAGATGATAAAGATTGCCGACAATCTTCTGGAACTCTGATGGAATATCAATTTGAATGTCATGATAGAAGCAGGGCTTTGGATAAAAGTAAGAAAAAGTTTTAAATTTCAATCACTTGTAAGACTTCTCATTCGTACCTGCACACAACAGCTCTCCGGTAAAGGCGGCCAATTATTTCTTCGTACACCTGCGGTGTTACTGTTTCGCAAAAGTTCAGCCTCTCGTCTCTCAAGTTCAGCGGCTTTTTTTTCAAGCTCCTCTTGACGTCTCTGTAGCGTGATAAATAGGTCATTATTACTATTACTGTTTATATATACATTTTATGAATGCAATGATGAAATTTTCGTCGGTCAATGTCTTACCCTCAATTCCTACTCACAGCGAGACATATTTAAGGATTGCATTTAAAATAGAAAATAAATTTTTTGCCAACTCAAAATGCAAAATTCCAGCCACATTAAAAGGCAATAAAAAAACGATTCGAGAGAGAGAGGGAATGCACGAAGAAATTGATGACTCACCTGAAGTTCGGCAGTTGAAATTTGAGTTACACCACCGCCACTTCCATTGTTCACAGAACTATTATCATTGACCTGATATTGCTGACCCGAAGCTGAATATGCTGGTAATGTTTGACTCGCTTGAAGTGTTGGTGGCGCTGTATTAGACGAGAATGGATCGTATTCATCTAAATTTTGATTATTGCTCGCCGTATTTTGTGCGACTTGTTGTATACTCGGATCCTGTTATGATGAATCATCGAGATAGCAAATTAAAGATAAGATAATTCATTTGAAATGCCAAAATATGGCAAATTTGAAATTTTTCCTCCATTTATTCTCACCTTAAATGGATCTGCACTGGCGAAGGGATCACCAAACGGATTCTCATCAAATCCAGACATGCTCGATGACTAATTTAGACCTAAATAATGATTTTAGATGCAAGATAATTTAAATTTTTCGAAATTTTGATAAGGAAAAGTTTCTTCGGTTTCACTAGCGAGTCGTGCTCGTTTTAACGAAACTTTCGTTAAGTTTAAAAAAGTGACGGATATTATTTTGATTAAATTTGAAGTTTTTTTTGATTATTGATGATTAAAATATTAAGTACTTACTTACTCTTTTATCTTTAAGAATTATCCACAAGTTTTAGATAATTTTATTTATAAAAAATAATGTTTGTAACGTTCGCCAAGTCGTTTATAAAATCAACAACAAAAAGTTTCGTTAAGATATGAGAATTTCACTTAAAAATAATTTAATTTAAACTTGAACGATGTTGAAAAAGGACTTACACGTTGCAAATAGTATAGACGAGCTCAATAAAATGTGGGAAAGTGTTGAAGCACTCGTTAAAAACAAAACCACCACACAGTGAGTAAAAATAGTGACTTAATTTTTTTTTGTTTTTGTAATTTCGCAAAAAAAAATTTCTAGGATGATTTCAAGTGGAAAAACATTGTGTCTAGCGGCTGAAACCAAGTATCGTGAAGGTGACGAAGAGAATGCATATGTGTTGTATGGAAGATACCTGAACGTCCTGTTTCAACTGCAAAAGAAAGGCGACTATCACCGTCAGAAAAATTACATTGTCCAGAATCTCGGTGGAAATTCGGAGCAGGAGAGAATTATGAGTCATTTGGAGAGACTCAAGGAAAGCCTTAGTAAGCGATATGATGAAAAGAACATGATGGAAAATTCAAATCGGATATTAGCAACATCAGAAGTAACTTCGCCGGTGTCCTTAACCGAACCGAAAGAAACCAGACATTCCATTTCATGCACTCAACTTTACGAGATGATGGAAAAAGAATCATCAAGATTCATCATACTCGATTGTCGACCAAAAGCCGATTATGAGGAATCTTCAATTCTTTTCAATTTCATGTGCAATGTTCCGGAAAATCTTTGCTGCCTTGGGATGACCGAGGGTAAAGTGAAAGATAAACTTCCGAATGAATCAAAAGTATTTTGGGAGATGAGGAAAAATCGTTCGATAATTGTCTTTGTCGACTGGTTTAGCAAGTCATTTGCTCGAAACTCGCCAATTTGGCATCTGAAGACCATTTTAACGGAGTGGGATCAAGACATTGCCAGTGATAAAAAGCCAGAAATGATTCTGTTGGAGGGGGGCTACGATCAATGGATAATAACGTATCCGACAAAATGTTCAAACCCTCACGTGAAAGTGCCTAAGGAGAATTTAGTAAACGTTCCATCAATGGAGGGTATTGAGTATCCAAATGTTGAAGACATTGTGATGAAGGATGTTTCAAGGAACACGCCGACCATTGACCGATCCACAAAAGGAAATGCTATGAAGAATTTCGAGGATAATTTGTCAAAAAGTGAACTTCTCGATGCGAAAGAACAGCTGATGAACAAATCAATGCAGAATGAGAAGGACTTGCTGCAACTCGAGACAAACTACACGATTGAGGAAGATCAATCGAACTCTCAACATATTCTCTATAAGATTCTCGAATTGCAAACTAAACAGAAGGATAATGAACTTGAAAAAGAGACTATAGATGAGGTCATCAAAAAAGCTCCTGTTAAAGCTTCGGAAATTTCAAAAGTTCAAGATATCGAAAATCGTTTAAAGCAAAAGGAGGATGAGATGAAACCTTATCAACAAGAGCTTGAGAAAAGGAAGAAACAGCGTGATGAGAGACTTAGAAAAGCTCGCGAGAATAAACCAAACTTTGATAATAAAACACCTGTGAAGACACCACGAAGAAACGAATTAGTTCTCTCGCCTCTCAATCTCAACACGCAAAATTCAATTCCTCAATTTGATCGTGCCTCGAAGCCGACCGTTAGCAATCAAGCTTATTATGACAGTCAAGAGTTTTCTCCTGTTACGGGAAGAGTGGTAAGTTTCCTTTTTTTTAAACTATTCCCATGCTTGCAATGCAATTTTTTCCCTTTAATCCAATTAAAGTGAACCGTTTTGTCGGTTAAGTCTCATATGAACATTTATTTTTCTCTCTCTGTCAACCCCTCAATGCGGATGTCACAATCATATGTTTAGTACGACAATGGCCGATGTGCGCTGATTGTCAGCAAATATTTTTTTTCCTTTTCCAATATATGCTCAATCAGTTTTTTAGTCATACAAATGCACTCGTTAGCAATAGACACGTTGAAATAAATGTATGCTCTCTCTCTCGTGAAGCATAATCGAATTACTTTAGTTTTATATGAGTGTGAAATGTTCTTTTTTTGCGATGATGAGGAACAGGAAACTGGATTTTCACGTGATAATGTTGAATGTTCATCTTGTGAAAATCAGAGTTTCCACTTATCGAAATTTCATAGCAATTTATCGGAAGGTAGTTAAATTTACTGATTAGATAATTTAATGCTATTTGCATATTTTTTTTTATAGGAACGCGGGCTCACGGGACTTAAGAATCTGGGTAATACTTGTTACATGAACAGCGTGCTGCAATGCCTCAGTCATACGGCACCGCTTAGACAATTCATAATGGAAGGATCATATGAGAAGTACATTAACAGGTAAAGTTTTTCGAATTTTTTTTTTAAATATTTTCTAAATAAATTTCATCTCTAATGCAGAACTAACAATACAAAGGGACACATAATTCGAACTCTCGCGGCACTTGTTAAGATGCTTTGGAGAGGTGACTGCAAATATATTGCGAGTAGACATTTAAAAACGGTGATTGGAGAGCAGGACAATCTTTTTCAAGGTTTCGACCAACAAGACGCTCACGAGTTTCTCATCATGCTGATTGATTGGCTTCAATCTGATCTACAGACCATTCACATGGCATTAGTAGGTCATTTAATTTTTAATATAAATTTTAGTTAAACTTTATTTTATTTTTTTAGGACACGAAAAACGAGAATGCTTCAGAGAAGGCATGGCTTGATTATACAAAGGCTAAAGAGAGCTTTATTCTTAGGATGTTTTATGGACAAATCAAGAGCACTCTAAAGTGTAAGACTTGTGGTGAGGAGAGTGCAACATTCGACACCTTTTCTAATCTCAGTCTCGAGCTACCGCCAATTGACATCGACCGCGACAATCTCACTCAGTGTTTTAATTCATATTTTCATGGTGAACAAATAAGCGGATGGAATTGTCCGAAGTGCAAAGTGCCACGGGACGCTATCAAAAAGCTGGACATTTCAAAATTACCGCCTGTATTAATTATTCATTTGAAGAGATTTTATGTCGATCCTTATGGAAATTTTCGGAAAAAGACAGTATACGTTGACTTTCCCCTCACCAAACTGGACTTGCTTACGTATCTTGCGCCCAAGGAGAGAGCAAATATCGCTGCAAGTTCACGTCCTTATCATCTTTATGCTGTTTCAAATCACTATGGAACACTCGAATCTGGTCATTACACAGGTTAGTAACAAGCAAACATTAAACGTGACTTTTTTTTGACGCAAAAGATTATTCACGTTGTTTATCATCGCGCGTTTCTCTTATTGATTTCTCCTTTACTTTTTAGCGTACTGTCTCAGTTCTAATCAAAAGAAGTGGTATAAATTTGACGATCAAGAGGTGAAACAGGTTGATTCGACAGATGTAAGGTCATCGGCGGCCTATGTATTATTCTACACTAACCTCGATGCGAACTAGATTCATTAATGAGAGATGTTGAAGTTATTTTTATTGAAGCTTTATTTCATTGAAAGGAAATTAAAACGTAAAAAATAAGGAAAAATCTAAAGTTGATCGAGTTCCTCGTCAGTTTCAATCTCCTCGTTATAGCAAGCCGGTTTGACATCAATATCGAGAATTTGACTGTTGACTAAGTGCGAAAGCTCAACATTAAAAGTTGGAGCGATTGGTTCTTCCTTTACTGGCTCTATAGATTCACTTTTGATAAGTTCCTCATCAATTACCGAGTGGGTCAGTTGTAAATTTTCTACCTGTTTGGAAATGAGAAGAAGTTGAATATTTTCACTGGATCTTAATTTTCAAACTTACAGTAATAGCGTTTATAGTTTGATTAACCTTCTCAAGTGAATTGATGATGAGAGCTCTGATTTTTTCCAGCTTCTTCTGTTGACCCAAAACATCATAAATGTCATTCATATTCGCCTTTACGTTAGATTCTTCCATAATGTCACTAACTTTTTTTAAGCACTACTTTTTATAACTAATTTTCTACAGTTTGTTTTTGTTTTTTGTCCACACTACTATGGCCTTTTAACTCCTCATCAAGTCTTTCTTTCGCTCTATATACTTTTGATTGAAGATAAAAGGATCCACCTTTAGATTTCTCATTCACCATAAATAAATGATCATACGATTTTTTAATTTCTTCTGGATCTAGTTTGGTATTAACATTCAATATCTGGATTGCCTCCTCGAGGGTAATTCCTAAAAGAGTAAGTTGAACAGTGACATATTTATTGCGTAATTAATATAATTTCTTACCTGTTTTTGTCGTCGCACTTCGCGTTGTATGCGATCGATCTTGATTTCGTTTGGCGGCCTCTTGACTCGCCGCAATTTCTTGTCGAAGGGCTCTGGCGAATGCTCGTCCTATTACCTGTCCACCGAGAACAATTATTTGAGCGATATATTTTGCCATTCCACGAAAATTTTAATAAATTTTCATTTTCGATTTTAAAAAAATATTTTTATGCATGGCAATAAGAGCGTGATTGACATTTCCGCAAGGGCTGTTTAAAAATTGTTTAGAAATCATAAAATTATGGAAAATATGAAAATACAGAAACAACTCTATGGCCAACTGGTGATTGGACCTCCAGGTGCAGGCAAGACCACATACTGTCATAAAATCGTGGAGTTTTATAAGCAATTAGGAAGAAATGTGAGCATTATAAATTTAGATCCAGCAAACGAAAATATGAATTATAAGGCGGAAATTGATGTGATGGATTTAATTACTGTCGAGGATGTTATGGAACATTATGTGAGTTATTTTAAATATTTTCAAACTCATGCTAACAAATTTTTTTAGAATCTCGGACCCAATGGTGCTTTAATGTATTGCATGGAATTTCTAGAGACAAATTTTGATTGGCTTCTCAAGAGGATAAAAGATTCCACCTGCAATTACTTCATATTCGATTGTCCAGGTCAAGTGGAACTCTACACTCATCATCAGTCGGCTCGAAATATATTTGAGAAGCTTGAAAGACTCAGTTACCGTCTCTGCACGGTTCATCTGATAGACGCGCATTACTGTAGTGAACCTCACAAGTATATCAGTGCATTGCTTCTCTCGCTTCATACTATGCTCCAAATGGGACTGCCACATGTCAATGTCTTAAGTAAAGCTGATCAAATTAAGGAACATCAGTCGAAGCTTCTCTTCAGTCTCGACTATTACACGGAAGTGCTCGATCTTAAATACATTCTCGATGCACTCGATTCGACGCCTGAATATAAAAAATATAAAAAACTTAATGAAGCAATTGTGTCAATGATCGAAGATTATGCTCTAGTGACTTTTCAACCTCTCGACGCATATCGAACTGAAAGCTTAGCGCGACTCTATAAACTAATTGATAAGGCAAATGGATATGCTTTTAGTGCGAGTGAAGAGCAAAGTATAAATTCAATGCTCGCATGTGCTGTTGGTGCTGAAACAAGTAAATCAAAACATTCTCACGATTATGAACCATATACATGAAAGATGAGTAATAAAAAAATAGATTTATTGCTTCCCTAAAAGATTACCCGAAATATAAGGATTAAAGATTAAAGTTACATAAAAGAGTTTTTAAATTGGCGATGGCTTCTTATAAGCACCTGAAAAGAGGACTATCCTTGTTGATCTATCGACAATGAAATAGAGGAAAGGTCTATTCGCATTGAAAACCGGTGGCGTTGCCTTGTTCTGGAAGAATGCAGTCGCAATGCCGGATGCTTCAGTTCCCTTTTCGTCAACGCGAATTTTTGTCTTGTGTAAAATCGAAGATACAAAGTAGTTTGTATTAATCTTGGACAAATCGGCAATGGACTGTTCAAAAAGATTTTTAATTCCCATCTTGAAATGATTTAAAAAAATTTGTTAGAAAAATCTAAAAGGGTTAAGGATTTGTGAGCTTACATTTTCTAAAGCTTCGACCAAATTCAGCGCCGTTTCAGTTTCAAATCTTGGAAGGAAAACTTCAACTTCCTCATCGTCATATTCTTCTTTTGCATTTTTGAGTTCCTTGAATAGTCTTTCCACTCCGAACTGGTTAATTTTGTTGATTGTTTCATAAAGTTCTTGGCCTCTTTTCGGTAATGCGACAATCATTGAAATTCCTTTATCATCGGCAGACGGTTGACTGTTTGCATTATTTCTATTGTGAGTTGTTTGAGGTCCATAAGGAAGCTCCAAGAAATAAGCGCCGATATCTTGAATTGCAGTATATGCGAATGGCCCACGTTGAAACATCATATTAACAAATCCCGTTTGTTGCTCTTGCTTGTAATCATAGAAAGGACTTTTTCTTGTAGATGTCGTATTAAAAACGGTCTTCCAATTTCCTTGAAAATGAATTCCCGAAAGTAAAATAAGTTGAGCCTATAAAATTCAAAAAAATTACGTTAAATTTTTTACATCATCAAACATCAAACCTTATAGAGTTCATCGACAGTTATAGCCTCACTAATTTGACCATTTGTTTTGGCGTTCACTTGATCGTTAACTAATTTTAAAGTATTTTGGACGTCACGAAAATCAACTGGTATATACTCTGCATCGAAAACTTGTTCAACAACGTTCTCGTACTCGAGGCCAATGGGTCGATTTCTATCTCCGATCAAAGCAGAAAATTGTCCCAGCGTCACATCCGAAGAAGTTCGTCTAAAATTTAACATTTTAAATGTCTTGCTTTAAAACAATTTTTAAAAGATCTCACTTTAAAATTTCAGTTATATATTGATGAAAATCACGTGCTCTTTGTTGAGTTTGAAGACCGAGGGTGTTATTGAGTTGAGCGAAGGTGTCGCCATTAGCACCTTCCGAAATCATAACTAATAGCGAGTGAATTGTGAAAGGGGCAATCATGATATTTTGATCGTTATACAATGCTTCCAAGTAAGCGAACAATTTAAGTGAAAATATTTCAGTGGTTCTCGATAATTCGCCATCCCATGAGAGTTTTCGAGTCGTGTAGTTATTAAAGCGATTTATTGGAGTTGGTCGGGGAAGTTCAGTCGTTTGCTTCGTTGAAGACTTAGTTGGTCGAAATGTTGCTAACGGTTCGAGATTCTGTTGTGGCTTATACGCTGAAGGATCGTCGTTCGAAACTCTATTTGCAAGAGAAGGATTATGAATTGGTTGCTGATATTGAGATCCGACTGGACTGTTTTGTCCATAACCTGGTCCATATCCGTTATTATTTTGTTGTAGTGGTCTAACTGCTTGATGCTGCTGATTATTATAATTTTGTCCCTGACTATAAGCGTAATTACTTGCGGAAGTTACCGATGGATAATTGTAATTCGGAACATATTGTCTTGTGTCGGTGTTTGCCGATCTAATATTTGATTGTTGGTGGCTGTAAGGCTCTTGGCCCTTGTTAAATGTCTCGCCACGCGAATGTTGACCATTAACGAGCCCCACCAGTGTGCAAAGCACAAAAGCAAAACGTCTCGACTCTACTCGCAAAAAAAATGAAGAAGATTGTGTAAGCAGAGAGGTTAAAGAAATTATTTTTTATCAAGTGTTGTGTGTGTGTGTGTGTGTACAAAGCACTCAAGGTCAATCGCAGGTACGAGAAATAATAATTACATGCACTACTTGATAAGCGAACTTCTTACCTATCATTTTCTCACTCTTTGATTGCACACGATCTTCTCTCCTGTTTTTCAAGTTTCCAATAAACGCGATCAGTTTTTGTATTATATTTTTTTTTATTTTCCAAAAGCCTGTTAATAGCTTTTCTTTATAAAATAACCAGTTTTTAAAGTGTCTCTCGTACGCCGCTGCTCTGATGAGCAAATCACAATTTTTTTAGGAAAAAAAAAAGTTCAGAGACTGCAGCTCAATAAACACTCATGATTGTTTTCTTCTTATTTAAAAAAGCTCAAAATTTTGCTCTTAAATCTCTTTAGCGCGTCTCTTATTTTTTTCCCCTGTTTCGGGGATTTCCGCGCGATAATAATGACGATCACGAATGAGCTTGTGCTGTTGTTAAGAAATCGATGTCTTTAGCGTTGAAAAGTTGAACGGAGACTAACTCAAATATGCTCAGATGCGAGTGCTATATTATTGCCTTGTTCTCTCACCACGTAGTTTTTCCTCTCCATCCTTCATCTCTTGAGTCTTGAGTTTAGTAAAACGAAGAGATTCTAAACATTATTCTTGCGAGAATGATTTGATTTTTTTTTTGCGTGCTTCGAAACAATTATTTTTTGTGTGCTAAAATGATAAAAAATTTAATTTGAATTATTTTCAACATAAAATCATCTAAAATAAATTGAAAAGTTATTATTTTTTTATAAAATTAAACAAATTTAAATTCTGAACAGTTTCAAATAATTTTTTCGAGACTTTTATGTTGTGTTATCAACAATATTTAAATTCTCAAAAAAAAATAAATGAGCATAAGTGCCGTGATAACCATTTAAAGAATTTTTTAAGAGAGCTAAACTGGTTTTTAAAAGCAAAATTCTCTCCTGAAAAAAAAGACTCTAAAAATATACACTCCTAAATTTTTACACTTTTTTGGAATATTTTTCTTTTTATTCTTTCTGTTTTTTAAATTTTCACCTTTTTAAATGACTTATTAATTTTTTTTTCTTTCAAAGATACGCAAATTATTTTATTTTAAAAAATATCTACAAAGTGCTGTCGAGGACTTTTAATAAATTTTTTCGTTAAAACATTTTAATATTCGCATTTATTTTGTCATATTTTTTTCTCTCTAATATCAATTTTTTAATGAGCCAAAGGAGGGTGATGGGAGTAAAGATATGCGACTGTTGACTTTTTTTTCTGGGTAGTTAAAACAATCTTTACGTGCTTTACTGGCTGAATAATCGACATGATCGTCATAAAACCCACGCAAAACGTGAAGCATTTTTTTTTAAATCCTTGGTGTGAATAACTTTTCATATGAATGGAAAAATTACGCTGATATTCTTGACTATTATGCGAGACGAATGCTATTGTTAAGTTTATTTACAAAATATATAGAAGGTATATAGAGATAAAGAGTATAAAAACCCATGACTCATGTATAAGTAAACAATCAATCAACCTAGAGGTCTTTAATCATTAGTTTTGCAAATTATTATAAAATATATAAAATCATAAAAGGAATCAACAGCTTGTAACATCATCGAAATATTTAATAAGTTTCCTTACTTATTACCTAAGATATATATATTTATTTTTATATAAGTGTATATGCGAAGATTTTTCAGCCATCGAGACAAAAATATTTTGTGGATGCGACAAGAATTGTTAATTGTATGTTAAAATTTTTTTCGGTAATTCCAAGAGCGTAAAAGGTGTTCTTTTAAAAGTATTACAATCTTTGGGGGAATTCTCTTGATATAAATTTTAAGATCGCAAAAGTTGTTCAAACAGGGCAAAAATAATATTTTATCAGGTTTCGAAAAATGCAAAATTAACAATCTCTGCTCATGATAAAAAAAAATATTCATAGATTCACGGTCATTGTCGCCATCCACAAGACATCATCATCGATGATCACTCTTTAACTTTCCATATCCTTACATGATTACATTTTTTTCATCCAACGAATTAATTTTAAATGAAAAAGTGGACACATCCTTCATGTACTAAAATCGCCTTAGGTTACATTTCGTAGCCCCATACATAATATTTCTTGACTTTTTAACGACACATAATGGAATTGTTTTGAGTTATCATAAATTTTTTTTCTGGTTTTTTTTCGCGGAAGGAGAGAAAAGGGAAATTTAGTTTAATGTTTAGCGATAGGCGAGTTATTTATCGTAAGTCGGGATTATCATTATGTTGCTTCTTAATACGCAATAAGATTGTTGTGTACCATTGATCCAAACGCGAAATACTGTCATAGTCCTTGACTGTTTCAGTGTAGCCGTCGATGTTTTGCTCTTCTAAATGCTCGACGAGGGTCTGTTCATAAAATAAGCGTTAAAAATTTTATGTTTGTAATTTAAGATAATTTCACCTTAATCAATTTAAACTCTCTCGAGTCCTGAAATGCCGGATATTGTTGAGCGTACTTTTCGATTGCATGTGTGGCGTTGAGCAAGTCTATGCACAAGTGACAAAGTGCAGCACGGAAAAAGTACTCTTTGGCGCTGTATTTAAGAAGTGAGCTATCGAGACACGAACCAGCGACACCCTCATAGATCTGAATGGCTTTTTCGTAATCTTCCAATTGCGCTGCATATTGTGCGACTTTTAGCATGCACTTGTTTGCCGAACTTGTTGACTCTTCACCCTTGAAAAAGTCAGCCGCTTGCTCATAATGTTGCACGGCGCGTTGCTATAAAACAGAGAGATGTGAAAATGAAAAATCAATAATGTTGTGTGTCTCATACCAAATCATTCGCTTCATTTTCAAACATCTCGGCTATTGATTGATGATGCTTTGCTGCCATGGTAAATCTTCCCATGTCAGTATAAATGTCTATGGCCTTCAAGAGACATGCAACAGCTTCGTTTGGATCGACCTGGAAGAGGGGTGTGTTACAACTGGATCTCTTCAAAAAAATTCAAAAATAAATCTCAATTACTTTCTTATAGCAATTTGATGCATCGACATAGTTTGTTGCTGCGTCATGACGACTTCCACCCTGAGCGTGAAGATTTCCAGCCGAGCAAAAGGCAGCTCCTGCTTCGTGCCACTTTTTAGCCATCTTAAACATGTTTGCAGCACGATGATAGCACTCAATAGCATCGTCAACCTTATTCGAGCCACTGCTTAATAATTTAAATCATGAATTATCAAATTATAAAAAATAGATAACGCAAAAAAAAGTGAAAAATGGACAAAGTTGAGAAAATTTTGCGAGAGATTTTGAAATTGAAAGTTTAACTCACCCAAAGAGCGATCCTAAGAAGCCTTTCGACGAGTTCAGCTTCTTTTCGGCCTCTGCAATTAGTTGCAACGCTTTTTGTTCGTTATCAGCCATGATTATCCGCAAATAATTCGATTTCTTTCTTTGAAATTCCTTTGATGAAAAAAATATTGATTTTTACGCAACCCTTGTGAAATTTATTGTATTGAAGAGTCCGTCAAAGTCTCGATACAATGAATGTAAACAAGAAGTTGTGGTCATTTTTGAAAGGGCGAGTTGTTGTTTTTGACGAGAGAAATTTAAATTCAAATTGCATTTGTTTAAATTCACACGAAAACTATAAATTATTAATCGCTTCTGATGGTAACGCAAGCGATTAACAAATAGTCAGCTATTCATCATTTTAAACTTGTAAGTTGGACATTTCGAAAGGTGTTTCTTATCTATAAATTTTTATCTATTGCGAACTAGATATTTCATCAAAAAAAAGAGGATTAAAATGCTTTCGAAACTAAGAGGCTTCGCTGCGAGGCACAAGAAGAAGCTTATAGTTGGCACTGTCATTGTCGCTGGCGGTTTTGCAATTAGATATGCTCAAAGGAAGCTTGTCGAATATCAAGAAAAGGTGAGCGATGAATTAGAGTGAACTTTGAGCTTTTCATAAATTTTTTGGCATAAAATTAGTCAAGGCTGTAACTTGTGAATTAATTAAGTCATTGGATATGAATTTTAAATCATAAAATTACCAAGAATAAATTTATTGAACTTGTTTATTTCAACTGCTTCTAAGAAAAGATCCAGTAAAAAAATTTAAATTTTCAAATTATTTTAACAAAACTTATTTCCTTCAATTTAAGCAAATGAAAGATTTTCTCGAAAAAACACGTCGCTTGCAGCACTTTGAATCGACAGAAAAAACGACCGATCAAGCAATTCTTGGTTTAATAAGTGGGATGTGCGATACAATAATGAAGATTTTGGACACCGAAAGTGTGTTAACGGAACTTCGATCAAATACGAACAAAAAGTTGGAGCTCTGGGAGGAATTGAAAATTTTGGCTTTTGCTCGAACGACTACATTGGTTTATGCGACATCAATACTCGTTGCTAGCCTGAGAGTCCATTTAAACATCATCGGAGGATATTTGTACAAAGACGCACTTCAGTCGGATGAGAAGATTACAAAAGAAATTCAGACTATTTACAATTTGGTTCTCATTCAGCATTTAATGAGTTCGGGCTTAAATCAACTCATCAACATCGTTCGCGAAAACGTTTGTAGAATTATGAAAAACCATAGCCTTAAAGAGAAGATGACGTTGAGCGATACGGAGCAGTTATTTTGGGCGATTCAGCATGCAGTGGATAAGGAAATCAACAAGAATTTAGTGCAATTCATTTTACCGGCTGAAATTCATCGCAATCAACAGGAAGAGATTTTAAATAAAATGCTAGCTGATTCCCTTGATGTCATCGAGTGTGGCGATTTTATTGAAGTTTGTGAGTCGAGCGTCAGCAATGGCTTTAGCGTTGTGATAGATAAAATTGCGGATTTTTATTCGGAACCGGTAAATGGAAAAAATCAACTCAATGGAGCATTACCGCAATGCGAGCCGTCGACTTCAAAAGCGACATCGGAAAATTTAGTGCTCAACAATTCGAACGGCTATGTTAACATCAACAATATTTCCTTGCCCATCGCGAAACTAATTCCAATCCTCAATGCACTCACCTCTCAAATACCAACGAACAATGCGAGCGAGAATAAGAAAAATCTCGCATCATCCCTTGTGGTTTTGCAACTTCAAAATCAAAATCCTAAAAATCTTGCAGCAAACGTCTATGAGGTCTACTCTAATTAATTCTATTCCGCTTAATATGGTACAATAATGAAAAGTATAATTTCTTGTGTTGATGGTTAAAAATGTGCATTCCTTTAAAATTATTTTATGACTATAAAAGAAAACTTCTTGAATAAAAGATTTTTACTAAACATTCTTTTAAAATTCATTTGATTCTAATTTAAATTAATTTTAACATAGATGTCCACAAAAATATTTTTAGAGTCCACACCTTGACGCCGCAAAGTCCTCTCTCACTTACTCCGCTCTCGCATAAACTTTTCTCGCTCTTTCATTTTATTCTCTCTCACGTAAATATAAAAAGGGATGATTTTTTTTCGCAACATAACTCACAACATAATCAACCATTTCTCGAGTTTGACGCGATAGGAAATCAAATTCATTAAAAATCTCAGGAGTTCTTGAAAAGTTAAAAATTAGTTATTTCGTCGAAGGAGGAAAAATTAGTAAGCTCAATCATTGTCATCGTAGAGCAATAGCAATAGCAGAAAAAAGGTTATTTCGTGATGAGATTAGTTCGATAAGCCCACGTATAAAAAAAATAACAACTAAAAAGATTGTTACGATAGTAATGCAAAAAATTGATTACATCGAATGTGAGTGCACAAAATTTAGCAATTAATTAGTTTATGCTGAGTTAGAAGAACATTCAAAATTAGTGTGAAGCTATTGGAAAAATCGATAATTTTTGTTGACGACTGGTGAAGGCACAACTCTCCTACATGTAGGAAGTTGAGATTAATTTTTAATCAACTTTATTTTTTTTAAATTATGTTCTTGGTATCACGAGTGTGAGTTCCTACAACATGTGACTCAGGCCTGAAGTTGATAGATTTATGAGGTTCTCTTCACAATGCATAAAATTCTAAAACAATAACAACCTTTTCTTTTCATTGTGATTGTTTCATTGCCGCGAATGCTGTCTGTTTAAAAAAGTGAAATGATATCGAGTTCTGTCTTTTATTTGACACGATAATGAGCTTTATTTATTTAGGGAGTTTAATTTTACCACGTGGTGATATTTTAATTTTATTTTTTTGAGTTTTTAATATTTTTTAAAAAAATTTTTCACTGGATTTTATTGAATTTGAAACAAAATGGAAAATGAAACAGATTGTTAAAATGAGCTTCTGTTAAAAATATTTGAACTTGAACTTATTTAAATTTTATTATTCGTTTAAAAACATTTGTTTAATATTAATTAATTCGAGCAATATTCATAAATTTAAACTTGCACGATATTGTAATACACCCACAATAAATTGTGGATGATGTGTTCAAGCCTCATTTAGCTCTCTTTCAACCTCTTATCACTTTAAAATTTCCACATGAAATACCGGCAAACATTTTTTATCTTTTATCAATTGCGCACACTTGCTGTACGATACAACATGTGTTGGTTTTTTGTTCATATTTGTACAACCGTAGATTTCAACACCTAGTTTAAATTAATTTTTATGTCACATTCCCAGTTGTGTGCTAGACTTAACGTGAAGTGGCAAGGAAGAAATGTCGAAGCACCGATTTGAAAAAGATGACGTCGCATCGTGAGCCGCTATTTAAAATAATATTAAAATAAAGTCATTAAAAATTAAAAGCTAACAAAGTAGTGTGAGCTAGTGCTGTGCTAAGATTCATTGTCCACGCGAAAAAAAAAATATTAAACCATGAGACTTCCCAAATTCTCGCTCAAAAAATTATTCTTTATCGTCGTTCTTCTGTGTGTCCTTCTAATATTTGTAATAAATTTAAGGTGAGTAGCGTGTCCAATAATGTAGAACAATAAAAAAATCTTGATTAATATCAATTTTCCGTTCATTAATTTTTCTACTGAACACACGACGATTAATTTAATAACGCTATAAATGGCTTAAAAAAATGTTTAAAACTTTTTATCTAAATTCTAGAGAGAAAGAAATATGGCAAAATAAAAATTTTGTCCCACCGACACATCAACAGCAGCAGCAGCAGTTTGATAACGTCGATAGCAGCAATAAAGTAGTCATGGGAATAATTATTCCTGGAATTAATAATCAAGTAAGTCAGTGTGATTAAATATTTGAAATGTAAATTTAGAGATTCCATCTAAATAGATTTAATCCAGAAATTATTCCATTAATTAAATTAATCAATCAATTCAAAAAATATTTTGATCAAAACCTAATTAGGATTTTCAATTTATTAACGCTTAGATAGAGCAGTCATCAAAGCTGATAACGACGTCACGCCCTCGAACATCTAATAATATCGTGAATGTGGAGGAGCAGCCGATCGAGCAGCAGAATGAAGTTCCAAGTGATTATAGTGAAAATAGGCCAGACATCGACACTGATATGGTTCTATCACGTCCATGGTATTTTACGAATGGCGAACGATATCCAAAGCCAGCGAGAATTAATAAAAAGACAAATAAACGACTCGCTAAGCTCACGCCGGCGGAGGATGTGAGAAGTGATCGAATCACCAATCAACTCATGTTTGTGCCACCGAATTATGAGGAGCTTAGAAGTGAAGGAAAATTTAAGACAATTTTACTTTATAACGGACTCGGACCATGGAATGTGAAACAAGGTAAAAATAGTATAAAAAGCTTTTACATTTATTTCTTATTAAAATTTTTCAGGACGAAGCGTCTTCACATCAGCTAAATGTCCCGTGGATACGTGCACAATTACACAAGATCGAGATGCTGCCAAGACTGCCGATCTCATTTTATACAAAGATCACTTCATTCCAACCGGCGTTCCAAAGCATCCCACACAAAGGGTAATAAGAAAATCTCCTAATTATTCTGAATTATCTTATGCTCCTAATTATTTCAGTACATGCTATACTTTCTCGAGTGTCCTTATCACACTCAACATATCAAGTTTCCTGATGTCTTTAATTGGACGTCTACATATAGGTGAGTTAAATAATTTTTATTATTTCGTAACGAGTCCACCTAAATGTGATTAATTGGTTATGCAATTAATTACGAATGACTAAACAATTATTGACATTTTATACATTATTCATGCAGACGAGACTCCGATGTTGTGGCACCATACGAAAATTGGCAGTATTTCGATCCCAAGGGTAATTCTTAATTTTTTTATTGCTATTTATTTAAATTTGATTACTGATAAAAAAATAATAAAATTCGATCCGACAGTGACGCAGCTTGAACAAGACAAAAATTATGCGCTCAATAAGACGAAAAAAGTGGCATGGTTCGTGAGCAATTGCTCTGCCAGAAACAACCGTCTTCAGTTCGCCCACGAGCTAGGAAAATATATTCAAGTGGATATTTATGGAGCTTGTGGAACTTATAAATGCTGTGAGTACAAAAATTTTTTGTCCATGCAGCAAAACATTTTTGACAAAATTATTTTTATTGACATATCTTCTAAGCTCGAACGCAAGCTGACAAGTGTTTTGATATTCTCGATCATGACTATAAATTTTATTTGGTGAGCAATTAACTGGCAATTAATAACGTCAAGATGTTAATTTATTTCTTAATTTAAGGCTTTCGAGAACTCAAACTGTAAGGACTACATTACGGAGAAATTTTTCGTAAACGGTCTTTCGAGGAATGTCCTTCCGATTGTGGTGAGTTTTAAATTAAATGGATCAGTAAAATTTATTATGCAAAATTACTCGTTTTTAGATGGGAGCACGTCCTGAAGATTACGAATTGAGCTCACCTCAAAAAAGCTACATTCATATTGACGAATTCAAAGATGCCAAAGAACTCGCTGATTACCTGCATCTGTTAGACAAAAACGATGGTGAGCTACTCAATTGTTCGCTAAAAAATTAATTAAACAACTTTTCCATAAATTAAGAGCTTATCAAAAAAAACATTAATTTCCGTTGAAAGTAAACTTAATTTTTTTTCTCTATTCAGAACTTTACAACTCATACTTCAAGTGGAAGAACACTGGTGAATTTATCAACACATATTTTTGGTAAATGAATAATTAACAAAACCCGTTAAAAATTAGAGCGAGACTAATTTTTCTTTTATTAACGACAAAGGTGTCGAGTTTGTGCGATGTTACACGATGAAGAGTCCTTAAGTAAGCCAAAGTGGTATGAGGACGTGAATGATTGGTGGCGAGGGCAAGGTAAAAATTAAATGCTAATTAATCATTAAATTTTTAATGCTTCAATTTATTTCGCTTCAGGTGTTTGCACCAATGGAAGTTGGCGGAAATTTCAAGCGAGAAAAGATGTCATTGATGACGACTAGTGATTATTATTAATTTTTATATTTGTTACACATTTCCTTATATCCCATTGAAAAATGATGATGACAACTGTTAATGACTGAAGCAACAGCAAGCGGCATCATTTCCACCCCAAAATAAAGCAGTGACGAAAATTTCAACGTTTGAAAAATTAAATTTTCCACGTGAATAAAGCATTTAAAAAAATATTCAGTAAACTTCAGTGAAAATTAAAATACGTGAAAAATTTAAATCTTCAAAATCTTTCGATCCTGGGATTTAATGAACTTTTGTTAGATGATAATAACTTACCAAAAAAAAATATTTCTCGTATGCTAGTCAAGCTATGCCAAGAGTTGAAATATTTAGAGAGATACAAAATTTAAACACATTTTATAGAAAAATTTGGTAAAAAAGTTACGCACAAAAAAAGTGGAAATTTTTGAGTTTTTATTTTTTAAGTGTCGGTTACTTTTCATTCTGTGATAATTTTTGCAAGATAAGTTTGAGAGAGAAATGAAAAATGAACTTTTGTATGTCGTACAAATTTGTCCAAAAATGTGTTTGAAAAATATTTTTGAAAATAAATTAACATTGTGAATGTTTTTGAGTCATAATAATTTTAAATAAGGGTGAATTTGGGCGGTTTTTTAAAATTTAATAAGCCAAAAATAAAAAATTGTAAAAAATAAAGTTTGAAATTGAATTGCTCATGTTTAAAATTTATTTATTTTTAAGCCCGATTTTAGGAACCCTTAAATTTAAAAAATCATTCATAATTAATTGATATCGATGTGTTTTCTAAAACAAATCAGTTTAATAATTCTGTTGACTAATTTTTTATTTAAGTTAAATAAAACAAAACTGTATAGTCGATAGAAGTGTGTGTGTGGATAGTTTAAAATAATTAGTTATATACAAAAGGAAATAAAGAAATTTGATACAATACTATATTTTAGTTTGAAGACTGTTGCCGGGCATGGAAAAAAAATATTTTATTTGCTTACAATTGTCGCTCTGCGATGCATCGCCAAATCATTTTTGTCGTCCCACATAGTCATAATTCACGAAAAAAGCTCACTTTCATCTTCGGTTGACGGCGTGAAGAAGAAGCAAAAAATATTTTTATGCCAAGGATGTTGTGCGCATAATCTGGAAGTATTTCAAGAGAGTTTTCACTTTCAAAATGAAGGACACACGAGTCTCACGTTTTTTTCTTCTTCTATCAAAATGCGATTTCTTGTTTTTCTTTTTTATTTCTTGCGATCATCAGCAATTTTTAATGGTTTTCCATTTTTTAAAATTGTTTACAATAAACTACAAATTAACAAATAAAAAAAATAGAGAAAAAAAACCAGCGTGGAAATTTCTTCTTTCCACCAATAATTAATTCGATAATGCGTCGGCATCCTTATCCGTTTATACATAATTCTGATGTATTCAGACAAAGTCGAATAGATCCATGACGCCTTCTTGTAGACCTAGCGAGTAATTATAGTCTTCAGCAACCTCGAGAGCCATAAATTTAGAAAAGTCTGTAAAAATGGCGAGACATGAGTGTCATTGAAAATATGTTTTTCGATACGTGAGCATAAATTAAATCAAATTATGTTTATTGATGTGTGAAAATTTTTCCATATGCAGACATTTTCTTTTTGAAATATTAGTTAGTTGAAAAATTTTCAAATCAAAAATGTCCACCCTTGTACCACATGTTCTTATGTTAATGATGAATTTAAATCATCATAAGAGCTGAATCTTATGGTGCTACATAAACCGTAAATTAATTGCAGATCCACAAGAATCCAGCTCATATAGTGATTAATATACCCGAAAGATGTTAGTCACTCCACGCACCAAAATGAATTTTTATGAGTTGAAGCTTGATGAGTCCAATACAAATACATATATAAATTGCTCAATCGCCCAGCAAGAACTCAGACTGTGATGCCGTCGTGAATATGAATTAAGGCAGTCACAGGAAAGAGTTCTCGATGGGAAATGAGGATGCTCTCGGATGCGTTAAATTTTGTGGGGGGTTAGTTAAACACTTCCAATGTATTATGTGCTCTTTTTTAAAAAAAGGAAATATTCTTCAAACTCACCATTCATCTCGTTTGATGTCATGAAGAAATTTTCAGGACTCAGCTCGAGAGGACTTCGTTTGGTAATTGCTTTCGGACTGTCATGTTTTATCTCAAAATGTGCACTTGAAAGTTTACCATAAGGCGACGATTCATTGTCTAGGTAATTCACAATTTCATCATTGCTACTAGTTGCATCACCAAGGAGAGGTGACTTGAATGTTGATGTTGCTATTGTAGTTCCACTGGTTTTAGCTTCTTCATCCTGAGCGTCGCGACAAACGAACGCCTCAATCTCCTCGTTGTCGCTTTTAAAAAGTATTTCTCTTGGAAGTTTTGTAGCAGGAATCTGTGTGTTAATATATACATTGTAAAGAATTTTTATAGGTTAATGTACTATGTAGAGAATGACTAACCGTTAATTTAGAGTCAGCCGGCACTCTTAAGGTAATTAAAAGCTGCTCTTTAAACGATTCGATGCTACTCAGGTCCTGACACGTAACATAAGCGTATTTTTGATCAATTTGTTTGCTAAAGTTTTCCTTTAGCTCAACAATCAGACTATTTAGTTGATTCTCTTTTTGCCTCAAATACGATCTCTCGGCCTCCTGTCGATTCCTCACATTCTCATCGAACAGCGAGTCACTGAGCGATCCGTCTTGCTTTTTACTCCACTGAATTTGATTCTTTGACTTCTTCTCGAGTATACCGATACCCTCCAGAACATTTGTGATATCGTATATGCGACGTTTTTGTACTTGAAGTTTCTGCGAGCACTCATTCAAATCGACAACACCCTCGGGCGACTCTTTCAGAAGATCCATGAATTTCTTGGTCAAGAGGCCGAGACTCGTATCGTAGCGAGTAACAGCTTCACCGCCAATTTCGCGGTGTTGCTGACTCTTAGCACCACTGACATTATTGCCGCCGCGCGCGACTGCTTTTGAATTGCTACTGATACTCGATGATTTGTCATAAGCGAGCTTTGAAATTTTCGGCAATGGCGAGTCATCCGAGACGGACTGATATGCTGGACGTTTTGTTGTCTAATTTTTAATTTTAAAGTTGACATTTTAAAGATTGCACAAAAACATAAATCTCATTTCGAAGAAGAAAAAGAAAGATTTATCAACTCACCTTAAAATAGCTTGTCATGTAAGATGACCCGCCGCTCTTAGGTGTTACTGTGGTCGTTTCAGCCATTGCCTATATACACGTTTGTATATAAATTTTTATGCTGCACTTTTTGATGAAGTCTTCGAAAACTTTAGTGTTGAATTTTAACGATTTGTATATGCGGTTAGTTTATGTTAAATTCTTCCTTCATCCATCTTTTAATGTAAACTATTTAGAAATGAGAGAAAATAAATTTTATAGTTGAAATTTTTTAATTTTAAAGCGACCCCTTCGAGCGAGTCTCTTCTTTTTTTGGGAAGGATAATGTCGAGGACTTTTGCTCTTCTTTAAAATGTGCATGAACACACACACACACAGCATACATATATATAAAATACATAACGTCGTCTGGCTAAGCGCATACATATAGTTCTTTTTAAAAAAGAGGGTTTTTTCGGATCGATTTATTTTTTGTGTGTACACATAGATTGAAGAAGAATTTCACTCTCCGTGCTTCTTCTTTAGCCTCTCTCTCTCTTCTCGCACTATAAA
The DNA here is from genome assembly GCA_038502055.1 of Tanytarsus gracilentus. Classification (NCBI taxonomy): domain Eukaryota; kingdom Metazoa; phylum Arthropoda; class Insecta; order Diptera; family Chironomidae; genus Tanytarsus; species Tanytarsus gracilentus. The sequence goes on along the minus strand of JAXRKN010000033.1, from coordinate 1,753,518 downwards.
CTTGGGGTCTGGCCTTATATTTTTTTTCTCTCGTGTGTGAAAATGCAAAAGTGCTTAAAAATGTACAAAAAGAAGGGTGCATCGGGCATAAGAAATAAGAAAGTTCTTTCTGCTCTCGCTCGCTTACTCACACATTTCATCACGTATATATACACATAAACGTCTTCCCTCAGCATATTACATGTATGCTATTTTTGCGCAATATGAAATTTAATCTAACTTTAATGCTATTAATTACACTTAACCCTAATATTTTCTTTTCGCGACTCAATTCTATGCCGCACATAATTTTTTTTAGGGAGTTTCAAACTGGAAAGATGAGGCTCGAACTTTTTTTTTCTTCCTTTCCTTAATGGAAGTAAAAAAAAGCCGATTGGTAGACGCTAATTTTTAAACTCATTTTTCGCTTATTTAAACAATGAATTTCATAAAACGAACATCAAATCTTACCTACTTATATCCTTATCTATGCATTGGTAATGTTTTTTCTATTAATTGATCGAGTTTTCACTTAAAACGAAAATTAAACTTTTTCCGCTCTTCTTAGCAGTTTTTTCTCCTAATGGTTGTGTGACGTGTGGCGTGTGACATCGAGGGGTGGGTGAGTAAGAAATTTTCGATTACGTTAGAATTGACTCGATTAAGTTTTCATTTGAATGTTTAAAATACGTTAAATATTTTCTAAAATTTAATGAAACAAAAACAACTTTTTAAATTAGTTAAAGCTATAAAAATCTGTGAATATTTCACCATCAAATAAATGCCACAATTCGAAAAGTTTTCATCCCTAGTGCCAAAGTGTTGAAACCCTGATCGAGAAACCCTGACCGAAGAAAATTTTGTTTTGAATTAAGAGAAAAAAGTCGAAAACAACAATTTAAGAGTTTCGGAAGCGATTATAATCAGCCCTTTCGCGCTTAATGTGAAGCTACAATTAATGATTTATGTGAGAACACGCTTAAATTTATGATATTATGTGAGATTTAATGATAAAATTTTTCTTGTAAATATTTTTTTTTTGCAGTAAAAAATGGGTGATTTTACACCGCCGCAGCGTTTGAGCAAGGAAAATACACCGTGTCTGGATGAGAATCGTATCGATGACGACAATGGTGGTGATAATTCAAAGGAAATAGAACTGTCGGATATTTCGGATGAGGAGGAAAATCTATGGCCGGATAATGATGATGTTCGGAAGAATGGCAACGGCAATGGTGATCAATTTAAGTTCAAGAGATTGACGCGAGGCAATCGCGATAGAAATTATCGGGAAAATGCAAACAGGAAAACCGATCGGAGGAATATGAGCAGTCGATTGGGTGCGAAGCGAATTGACAATAGTCGAAGGAAGGAGATTGAACGCTACAATGTGCGTAAGGTGATTGCAAATCGTGAATTCTCAATTTCACGATCACGGAGTCGTACTCAATCGCCACATAGACACCGTAGAGCAGGCTCCTACTCGCCAAGACGAAGATCAATTTCCCCTAAAACCTCTCGAAATAAGTCACACTACTACTCTCCAATTTCGCCATCTAGACATTCCCCATCTCCATCGCCCGATCGAAAATATCCGCGAAATTATCAGCAGTATAATAAGAGATCACAGTCACCTCAAGAAAAATTAACTTCATCACGCAGGAGTCGAAGCAAACATAAGCATAGTAAGTGTACATCTCCACTGGATGTTCGTTCAGTTCAAGTAAAATTAAAAATAATTTCAGAATCATCGGATGGCAAGCGAAAGAAGCATCGATCAAAAGAGCATCAGCATAAGCATAGTAGCAAGAAATCTCGATCAAGATCCTCACCATCGCCTTTATCACCCTCACGTCAAATTGTAGCTAATTCGAATCTCCCCGCGCAAGAGAATATCAAAATCATCCTCAAGAATGACGATGCGAAGCGACACAAGATTAAAAAGCGCGAGAAGAAAACGAAGAAAGAGAAGAGTGTGAGGAAGTTGGAAGTGGTGAAGGAAAAGACACAGAAGGAGCTCCAACAAACAAAAGAAGTTTTCGCATCGGGTGATAACATTCTCATTAGCGTGTGCTTCAATAACAATAATAATGCTAGTAGCAATGGTGAAAAGTCTAAGGAAGTTGTGGTCGAGGAAAAAGTCCCGAAAGCAAAGTCTAATAAAAAAAGACAAGCGTCACCGAATTCGTCAATTTCATCACTCGACTCGTTTGAGCAGCAAAGGAGGCAGAGAAAACACAAACGTAAAGAGACTAGAACTAAAAAAGATCAACGAGGAGCGAGTAAAGAGCCAAAAACTCCACCTCTAATCCCACCGACAACACAAGCACCCGCAGCAGTAGTTAAGCGTAAAAATGATGCAAAACCTGTTGCCATCATTGATCTTGAAAAGTCGCCGGGTAAGGAGATAACGCAGTCGCCTAAAGAAGTCATTGTCCTTTCGGACAGCGAAGGCGAGGGAAAGAAACGAGATAAGGACATCATAATTGTCGAAGATGTGATGATTATTGAGAAGGGCGGCAATGTCATTAGAAATCACTCACCTCCAGTTGCACCTCAGCAGCCCGTTCTCAAGTTTGCCCTCAAATCAAAATCAAACATTTTACCATTCAATCTGCTGCATGATCAAGCCGATGAGATTGAGGAGCTGCCACCGGGTAATCAAACGAGTTCAAATACAGCAAATAATCTTCCGTCGACAAATAGCGAGTCAAAGAATTTACAGAAGGAACAGGAGACTGCCAGTGAGAGTGCGAGCAATCAAAATGAAGCGTACAATCCATTTGAGCCGACAAAATCGAGATCAACATCACCAGTCACGCCTCCGCATCCACATCCGAATGATATTTCTAGTGAAACGCTCAAGAAAAAAGTTGATTTGTTTAATGAGAAGAAAGCCGATCAAATACCGTGCATTGATGAGCATCCAATGTGGATGAGAAAAGATTATGAGAGTAAAAAGTCACAGCACGTTACGCCGCCTCTTCCATCCTCGTTCATGTTCTCCTCATCGGGAAGTCACTCAAAGCAAGTTTCATCACTCTACGATGGCATTTATGGTAATGACTTAAAGACACCAGTTATCGCGAGTCCTGCCAAGCCCAATATGAAATCATCGAAAGACGATGACGATCGAACGCCTTATTCGCCGAGCTCCGATGGCTATGACTACGAGCCGGCACCGCCATCGGGTAAAGGTGCATTTGACAACACTAAACTTAGTGACATAGATACACAGAGTAGTGAGCCGAGTGGCTCATTTTCGTTTGGTGCCGACGATACGACGACAACCTCAAAAACACCTCTCAAATTGACAGCGTCCACACTTAAAACCTTCAATAGCACAATGACACGCTCAACAGGTCCAGTGGGATTGCAGTATGTCAATAAAGCCGAGTTGAGTATTTTTGAGAACTATTTGCCATCGCAGCAAAAATCGCCACTCGTGAAGCGACAAACGAACGCGACGACGACTTCGAGTAGTTCATTTATGCGCTCCAAAATGAGTAGATTTTTAAACAACGAGAATGGATCACCGCATCGACTGAACTTTGGAAGTACTTCCGAAGCACTGAAGCCTCCTGTGATTGGTGAGAATTGTTTGAAAATGTTTCAATTTATTTTATATAAATCAAATATTATTTTTCTAGACGATTCAATGCTTGACGACGATGTGCCGAGTTCGGCTGTTGATCTTGTAAACAAGGATAGGGTAATGATTCGTGGAATTATTTTTCGATAATTTCTTTCACTAATTATTTTACATACATTTAGTTCCTTAAGAAATCCTTGAGAATTGAGCGCGTGGCGGAAGAAGTCAAGATGGTCCTGAAGCCTCATTACAATAAGAAACACATAACGAAAGAAGAATATAAAGAAATTCTTCGAAAAGCAGTGCCGAAGGTAAGCTAAATTTAATTCTTTCGCGAATCAAGCTTAACTAATTTTCTCTCATTTCCTCCAGATTTGCCACAATAAAACCGGTGAAATCAACGTTCAAAAAATCACGCAATTAATTGAGGCATACATAAAGAAATTCAGATATAAGCGAAAAGTCGGCATTGCGAGTACAATTTAACTTTTTTATGTCATTACATGAAAAATTGCAATCTAGGAGGATTTTACTATTGCTTAGTAATTTTAAATGAATTTAGGATGTTAAAAAGTTAATAATTTTAAGGAATTAATAAAAATCTAATTTAACATGAATAATTATGGTATTTTTTCCATTTAAACTTCAAACTCATCATTTATTGATTTCATAATTTTTTTCTTTATTAGTCTTTCTCAATAATTAATTCAATTAATTAATGCAATACGTGTAAAAAACTTAATTTGAAATTTTTCTCGTCTAAAATATGTAAAGTATACAGTCACATATGAGTCACTACTCGATTTTTAATTATTTTCATGCTAATATAAAATCGTCAACTACTTTGCTAGCCTCTTAATTGCGTCTTTGAAAAAAAATTTCCAAACTTTATTTTATAAAGGGAAAAATTAAATTCATCTCTTAAGAAAGGAAAAATAGTCTATTAAAACTTTTTGCTACATTTTCTAACACATATCAGGGAGAAATCTTTTTTTTTTGCAGTTTTACAAAGTCTCACATAGCTCAAGCTCTTCATCCCTCACTTTAGTGGTGTCTTTTGTGTGATGCCCAACTCTTTATTTATGAACTTCTCGAGATAAGGTAGAGGACGAACAGGGAAGACTTTTCTCAACTTTAGACTCTCGCCGACTTTTTCTAAATTTCTCAAATCATTGACCAGCGGATAAATTCTCTGTTCGATGTACTCGCCCATTGTAAAGTTATCATACATCTCCTCCATTGCTTCCGCAAGACTTCTCGCTAGATTGATTAATGAAGCGAGTAATCGGGGTTGATCCTCTAGAAGTTCCGAAACTCTTGAAGCAGATGTAAAGTTGTGTCTATTATGAGTAAATTAATTAATTTGAAGACACTAAAAGTTTCAAGTAACTTTACCTTATTGAATAGTCATTCAGCCATCCTCGAGAAAATTTAATCGAATCAATAAATTCACGTGCTTCCGAGGATAACACAGATAATCGATTGATGTAACGAAAAACAGAGCTTCCGGGAAAAATGCATCGGTTGAATGCAGCAAGATTCGGATCCTTGTTCATGTCGAGCCATAGATATCGATCACTCGGTGCCTCGGGACATGTTAAAGATGGAATAATTGAGTTTGTTTTAGAGTCGACATCAAAATATCCCTTGGATGCCGTATTTAAACAAATGGCGAGACTTGGTATCGCCGCTGGAAATAATTCACACAGCGTTGAGAAATGATCATACCTGGACCAACCTGTTAATGCGATTCCTCTAATGCCGTCTTGGAATCTAAATTAAATTTTTAAAAATTCAGAATTTAAATTAGAAAAACCCGTTAAATTTTTTACCTCGCTCCCTCTCCTTGAATAATGGCCAACCATCGTAAAGTATTTTCCAAATGTCTCCTTCCTGGTGGAACAAGCAGTGTCTCACCAAAAGCACCCTTAAAAGCTCCCGCAACCCAACAGGATCTGAAAACTTTTGAATATCGATCCCACGTGTTTGATTGAATAAACTTGTAAATGTCTTCTGTATAAGCCCAAATCATTGGCTCAACAGTTTTTGACAATCCCGATCCTCGCAGTGTCTCAAGTGACATTTGTCTAATTTGATCGTCCCAAATAATGACATTAACATCCGGCCACTTTCTTTTAATGAATGACGCAACATTGTAAACGTGCTCGAGAAAGAGATGATCATGCACGTGCTCACGGCATCGAGGACATTCGCCCAGTTGATAAACCTCATCGCAACCGATATGAATATGAGTTAATTTAGGAATTTTTCTAATATTTTCATCATCATCGTCGTTCTTTCGATTCATTAAGAGATTTTGTTGCTTTTGACTCATCGTGTGTAGGGAAATGACTTGCGTCAAAAGTTCCTCGATAAATGTGAAAGATGAATTTAGACTCGGGCACAGGGATTGCGGCCTGTCGTGCACCTCACGCAGATGTGAAAATTCCTTGACTTTTAGCGCAAATTCCAAATGTCCAAACGTCTGCACGAGTGGGATGACATTTAATCCTAGTGAGTATGCACTCTGCAGAATTTCAATGATATCCTTTTTGCTATATGCATTTTTGGCAGCAATCGGTGAGAGAATACTCGAGAAAGGAAATGTGTCTTCATACTCGAGTAATATGCCGGTTGCTCCGAGTGATTTGAGCATTGATAGAATTTTCAACACATAACTAATTTTCATTGGCGCTCCCTTGAGATCAAAGTGAACGAGTCTTTCATCGGGTGGCTTGTGACGATTTGTAGGACCCTAAATGATAATATAATGAAATTGATTTTATAGCTTCAAACTTTAATTCTCTCACCAATCCAACAATCACTGGCAAGCCCATTTTCTTTAATTGATTTTCATATTTTGCCTGTCTATCGGCCGCCATCTTCATCTCGTCCGCAACCTTTCTTCGTGCAATATCATCGCGTGATATGATGGCAAAATTTTCAATGCGCTCCTTTTCGTCCTTATCGAGGAGAATTTTACTCCAATCGTTGAAGTATTTTTCTGATTGATGAAAGAAACGAAAAATTTTTAAATTACGTAAGTTTCGATTTTTCCATCTCCATTAAAGGTCAAGATCATTTCAAATACACACAAATTACCTTTTCGATTTTGCACATGCATGTTGGCTGGGGTGGGTTTAAAGAAAAATCTGATTGGTTCATTGCTATTCATCTCCCTGCCGTTGATGCCAATTTTTTGTAGCATGCCATATCGATTGCCCATCAGCTCCTGCTGTGAATAAAACTGAAAAGTTTGCAGAATTTTTAAGAGATAAATAAAAAATTATATTTCAACATTTTTTATAAATCTTTAAACCTTTTATTTAACTTCAATATTTTCTTCATATATTTTTACCTTTATTGAAAGTCCTTTACTATCTGCATCATGTAACGTGTGCGTCGAGTAAACAAATCCCCAAACGATTGCCACAAGGAATGCTAATGATGTTGCGAGCAGAAGCAGCTTCTTCCTCCAAATAAATATTAGAAAACGTGAATGCATCTGTGAATATGAAAGAGATAAAAATGAATAGTTTGACAAAATTCCATTCCTTTCATATCGAAATAAACCAGCGAACATGATCATGATGAGAATGAGCAAGAAAAAAGAAGAAACTTGCAATCAACGACATTTGGAATGTGTTATCATGGAATTTGTGTTCTGAAATAAATTAACGAGCCATCGCGTTCAATTTGAGTCCGCGTGGAGCATTGCATTAATGTGACACAGAAGCAACAAGAGTCATTTATTTGTTAAAAAATAAAAATTTACTATCGCGACATCATTATGGGTCGTGTCAGTTTTATAGAGCATGCAAAAAAGTTGTTGTGTGAATTTTTTTCTGAATTGACACAAACTTTATTAGATTTCTAACATGAAGTGTATATAAAGCACCTTATAAAAAAATTGAGTTGGTTTCTCGGTTTGATTAATAACATTCGTCACGGATTTCAATAGTTAGAGGGGATAAAAGATTTTGGGGTGAGTAAAATTTTATTCGAAGGTTAACAAATTACATTTTTGATGTACAAACCCCTCATTCCAACCACCATAATGCCTCATCATCATGAAAATCATTTACAGTAATTTAAACACTCTCTATTGTCATTTTTCTGTTCTTCTTTTTAGTCAAAAAAATATTTTCATTTTCCCTCGCAAAAAGCACAAAAAAAGAAGAAAATTTAGCGCCTAGCATTTCATTCACGTTTATCATATTTAAATAATGTTTACGGTCTAGCATTTAAGGTTTTTATGTCTGCGAATATCGGCGCATTGTGCATTAGAAACAAATCGTCGTGAATAAAATTGCCATTGATTTTTCACCTAAGAAAAATCGAAATCAATTTTTGCTTTTCACACGAAAGTTTTTTTTTGGTGGTGAAGAACTTTAAGTTTGGTGTTTACGAAAAAAGGGAAAATCTCACGCGACAGTTAATTAAAGAGTAAATGATTTCAGTGCGGCGTATTAATTTTTCATTCATGGATTCTTTAGAGGGTCATTGAAAAGTGACGATTTTTTTTCGAAACTTAAAAATTAAATTAGAGAAAATGAAATTCATAGTTTTAAAATTATTTTTTTAAAAAAAGATTAAGTTTAACAAAAATAATCTCAAGTCATTCCACACTCTCCTTTCTTTCATTAAAAACCATTGTAAAGCACCAAATGATACTTGAGCAAGTTCGTCAACGTTATGATACATAAATGGTTATTATGCCTGAGCATATTTGAATGTCGTCGAGTAATCTACCTCAAAGTATGAGCAAATCCCACATCTTTTTTTGTGGCAGTGTGAGCCGCTTGCACCCCCGACCCTTCTCAACTTTTCATGATACAACAAAAAAAATATTCTTATTGACTCTCTTTTTTGAGAATTTTTACACTTTTAAAGTACAATAAATTTGCTGACTTTTGTGGAAAAGTTTTTTAAGTTCTCGTTATGATTTTGTCAATTTGTTTGTGCGAGGTGTCTTTTGGGGCTTACGAGTGCTTTCTAATAATAAATTTATGTTGTACGTGATAATCTTCAAGATTTATTGAAGTTGTCACCTGTTAACCTCATTTGTGTCCGACATTACATGCATCAATATTTTCATATGATGTTGACTTGATGATATAAAAAATAATGAATGTTAAAGTTTGAGACTTTAATAAAAATATAATTTGAGAAAACCTTCCAAATAAATCAAAATTAATTCTCAATATTGCATTTTATATTCTTTTAAATTCGATTCGACTTTATTGAGAATTATGACTGCCATTTTCATATTGTCTCGAAATATTTTTTTTCTACCCTTTTTGGCACATGAAAGCATTCGAGATTGAAAAGAGCGAAAACAACTTAGCTTATGTTTTTTTGCCATGCACATACACATAGTAAAATTTAAGTGAGAAATTTCTCTAATTACTCGCATATATTTTCCCAACAAATTGAAAAAGCAGAAAATAGCGTTATGAAAAAGTTCAGTGTGTTTGTTTTGCCGGCAAAAATAATAAAAATCGATAAAAATTAAATTGACAATGAAGGAATTTTTAGGAAAACTAAACCCATATCATGTAGCGTTCGGCTGGAAAACATTAAAAATTGCATTTCCTAGCAAAAATTCATTCACTTTTTTCCAGTACTGAATATATTTTCAAAAAGGATCGAGTTGGTTTTTATGGGAAAATTCGACAAAAAAATGTATCGGATGTAAAAATCCATAACAAACACTTTTTTTGGTGAAAAATGTGCAAAATGAATTTTATGAAGGGGTCGAGTTGAAGTTAAGGAATTATTTTTAAAAATAAAAGTAAAAAATAAAATAAAAATGTATAAAATATTTTTCACCCCAACTGCTCCATAAATAATCCCTCACATGGTCCACCTTGGAAAGTCATGCGACCACCACCGAGTATAAAAAGCCAAAAATGTTTGAATTATTCATGGAATTGTATCTCATATAGCTATGATGAAATGCTTGCCAAACTCTTTTTTGTTCTCTCTATAAACTTTGTAATTCAAGAACGGCCGAAAGAAAAAAGAATTTTAATTTACGGACCATCGCTGCTGCAAATAAATATTTATGATGGTCTCAAATGCATTGTCAATCAACACGCAGCTATCGATTCATGATAAAAATCGAGCAATACTTTTTTTTGTGAATATTTGTACAGTAATTAAATGCAGTTTTAAACAATTTTTTTATGGACGACCGCAAAATGAAGTAATTAATATTCTTTTGAGGGTTTATTGAGTTCTCCACATCGAAATGTTGTAGGGAATTTTAATTAACTAATTTTGAAACATTTGATGATGCGACATTTTTGTCTTTTTTATTATTAAATGACAAATCCCAAGTGATTTTCAATAAAAATGGCTGCAACATCGGCAAAAATGCTTTCATAAAAAAATCTTTTCAAACTCAACTTAATGAAACACAATTGAGCGAACAAAAATCGGAGATAAAAATGAATGAAAGATTTGAAGCCAAGTGAATGTATTAAAAGAGCTTTCATGGATTGAAAAGCTTTTTATGTGCTGTCGATTCGAATTTGAAAGAACTTTTATCTAAAAGCAAAAATTTCTTCAAGTTTCTAAAAATCAAAGCTTTAATCTCAAATCATTCGCATTTTGAGCCCTCACGGCGATAATTTTATCTTCCTTCCTCATATAAGTGCTTGTTAAGCTCAAAAGATTTTCCTTATTGCAATTTTATTTCTTCTTCAATTAAAATTCTTGAAACTTTTCTTCATTTTCTTTCATGTCAAGTTGAGTTTCTCTAAAGTGTTTATGCTCAATGAATTTGCTCTGATTTTAAATTGCTTTTATCGATTGTTCTGAAGGAAGCTTTTTAAATAATTCATGCAACAATTTTCATGAGGATGACCCAACATGACAGAAATGATAATGTCACTCACAAATTTATCATCCCAAATGTCAATTTGCTCTCGGAAATTTTATGTAAATTTATTTTTATTTAAATAAACAATCTGAATCCTTTTTGCTGTACATGTGAGAAAATATCAAAATCTAAAATAATAATGAGAATAGAAAAAAAATAATTGAAGTGAGTTTTGAGTTTGAGAATGAGGAAAAGAAGAACATGAATAAACATAAATACACATGGTAGACATTGGAGTGCATAAACAAGCCGCATGATGATGATTATAATGAGCTTTTCCTCTATCGTTCTTGAATGCTCTCATCGCATTCTCTTTTGAAATCCTTGCGATTACTCTTTGATGTCGTGATTTATTTTCAAGAGTGAAAGAGAAAATAATAGATGAAAAACAGTTGTGCATTATGTCAGCGGATTTACACGTATTTTAAGATTAAGTGGAGGGAAAAATCAAGAGTTGGACACTTTAATACTTTAAATAATGAAAAATATCCAGGAATTTTTAAATCCTTAAGTTTTTAATTAAAAAACACTTTCGATGGCAGTAAATTTCTCGTTTATGTCTGTCACAATTTTTTCTTGTAAAAAATAGTTATTAAAAACTTCTTTCCGCTCATCGCATGTCGCTCAGAAATTAAGTTCAGCTGATATTAAATCACAAAACTTTTTTTACCTTCTTAAAGACAAAAGTTTTAATCATTTGCGATGATTTTCTCCTTACAACTTTAATAATTGCATAAATATTCCACATTCACTTGCAATAAATTAAATTCGCCACATGCCGACACTCACTTGATATCACAATCAATTTAGCTTTTGAAAAATTGTTTGTTTTTCATGTCAAACATGGGTAAACATTAGCATTAGTTGAGATAGAAAAAATCTCACTGTGATAAAAATCAATATTTGAGAATTTATCCAGGTTTTTCACTCACATCACAAGTGCTTAAATACGTGCAAGTAGTTCAATTAAAAAATCCATTGTTTAATTTTTCACAAAACCGTTTTAATTTCAACAATTTTTCTTATGCAATTAATTGAGAAAAAAATCTTTCACGATAAATTTTTTTGCCATCCGCTCGAGATGAAAACTCAATGTGGAATGACATGAGAGCGTTGAGGTTGAAAGGAAAAAGTTTGCTCCTTGCTAATGTTGCGAAACATGCGCGAGCATAGTGTTGAATGTTTTGTTTACGTTTTGTTGAAATGTTTTCAGCAATGTGATTGAGGAAAATTAAAGCGGCAAAATTATTGAAAAATGCCGGAATTTTTTTTGATATTTTTAAATTAAAATTTTTATAAAATTATTTAATGTAAAATGTTAAGAAAAAATTTACTTTCATTTTCATAAACTCTAAAGAGGACACAAAAGAAAATTTTTAATTGTTGAGTAAATTTCGCAGTTCTGCACTTAGGAAAACCGGAAAATGTCAAGTATGTCTGAGCCGATGTTTGAAAAGCACTTGATATATGTCGAGTGTGGAATGTACATGACGGAAAAAAGGAAAATTAAGCGGTTGTGCTCGCTGAACAACAAGGACATTTTTTTTTGTTTTTAACATTGAGTTATGAAAATTATTAGAATCGTCGCGAATAAAATTTTAATAGGAATAATTCAAAAAATATGTATGGGAAAATAAGAAAAAGCAACACCCTAAAAACTGTTTGTGACACACTTTTATCGTGTCAGTAAATCAATCATTGCATTGTAAAATAGTGTTGGAAAATTGCGTGACTCACAAATGTGACTGTCATTATCATGGAAAATTATCAAGGGATGGAAATATTTTATAATTATAACTTCGAAAATTATTAAGTTTTGTACGTTAATTTTTAAAATATTTTTTCGATCAATAACTCAAGTGTCGTCACCTTTTCATAAATTATTTACGTCTCACTTACCATTCCACCACATGAAGAAAGTCATTATCGATAGCTGATGATTTTTTTATGATTATAACTACAACGATATGAGAATTTTTGCTCTCCTTCAACTTGCTGCATTGTTGTTCATTCGATGCTCGCTCCCGCTTTTCCACGACGATGATGTCGATGCCGGTGCTTCCTCAACCATTTTAATTGATTTAAAAGCTGACGATTTTCTCGATGCACTCGACGTTGACGTTAATCCAATTGAGTCGATATGGTTCTTTCGAAAATTCTATGATTACTCAATTAAAAAAATTTGAAATAAGAAAATATTTTCCTCACCCATCTCTCTAAATCACAAAACGTAATTGTGTAATTGCTGTTTGATTTTCTTTCAAACGTCCTTAAATGAACTCCATGAGTTGTCGAGAAAATTACTGGTACGTTCTTTTCGCAAATATGACTTGAGGCGACGCGAGCTTCTCTCGATTGATATTTTTCGATATCACTCTGTTTGTTGCCAATCAAGTCAATTCTATCATTATCGACATTATTAGTGATTGCTTTCAATTTATAGTCCATTATTTCATCGATATTTGGAGAGAAATGTTTTAGCTGATTAACCTCAAATTATTTAGAGCATTTTTTTATATTTCGAGATCAAAATTGATTTTTTGTTTGAAAACCATGACGAAAATTTTTATTGATCACATTTTTACACTTAAAAAGTTTTTTTTTTCACTTTTATTCCAATTAAATTTTAATTATTTGTACACATTTCATCCTCGAACGGACGCGTGAGAGCCTCATCGGCCACTAATTCACAACTAAGTTAAAATTATTAATATTCGAGACAGTCCTCGCCCGCACACATTCGATTGACATGAATGACATTTTCCATGATATGACACACACGTATGTCTATTTCATGTGGAGAATCGATAGTGACTGAAACAGCTGTACACTGACCACAATTACAATATCCATCATCATCATCATCATCAAATCGATCGCGTATGAACATGCGGCGAGTCCTTTTTTGGGGTTTGGTAATAATCATAATTGGAGGTGATTTTATTGTTGTGTCTGCGTACGATTTTTTGTCATAATTTTGAATATAATCACTGATGGCGGTCACTTCCGAACTGTTTGCTTTTCTTGATTGTTAATGTACACAATAATCAGAGAAAAGTGTGTGAGTAGAAATGTGGGTTAAATTTGAGGTGATTTTTGGGTTAATTTATTTGACGATGGGCAAGATGAGAAAATATTTTGGAATATTCAGAAGTAATTTTTAAACATAACGCTTTAGTTCAATTCATCAATCAAAATTTTGAATGATTCTAAAAAATCTGAATATTAAATTTTCACTTTTTATTTTATGTTACGCCAACTGTCACTGAAAATTGAAAATCACTCATAAATTTTCACAAAAGAAATTGAGTTTTCTCTCGAACTCCTCAACAGTTTCACTTAGAACATTTGTACGTATCCCAAACACCATAATTGATGATCATAGAAGCATAAAAACGTGTGAGCAGCATAATCATAATAATAAGCGTGCTGCGTGAAAACGATATCAATTTTCAAATGCATAATTTAAATTGGAATTTTCATGATTAGCTCTTGTTTATATCACTTCGTTTGTAATGACGCGTCATGACGATTAATAAAGTAAAATAATCAGCTAACGATCGTTGAATTTTTGATCTCCTAAAACTACAAAATAAAGAAGAAGCAAACCATTGAAATGATCTCATCAACATTGCTAATTACGGTGCTATCAAAAATCTGCAATCATTAATCATCCGCTGGTTGATCGAGCATTTCTGAATGTAGAGAGAAGAAAAAAATCAGGTTCTTAAAAAAATATTTTGAGAGATAAAAATCATCTTTTTATGCAATGTGTAATATGTCATTTTTATATCGATGTTTCTCCACATGGTTAGCGTTATCTCTTCATCAAATTTTTACGGTTCTGGTCGACCAAAAAGCTTCTTCATTATTGATTACTAATTTTTTTACAAACATGTTTCAGTCGGAGTGGAAACTGGATAGAAATTTAATTAATTTAATTCTGTTAGTTTTTAATGGATTAACGCTAAATTTTTATAATTTAAATCTTAGTTTTGCTGAATAAAATTGTCCAAAAAAATCGTTTATTAAAATGAAAAAGATGAATAAAATTCTAACATTCTGTAAAATTTTCATCTCGAATTCCCCATCAACCAAGATTGAAAAAATTCCGTTTCTTTTTTTTTATTATTATTCGGGTGCCAAATAATAAATCGCTTAATGCTTCAAATTAGTCATTTACGATAACGGAAAGTTAGTCAAAGCAATTTTTATTAAAAAATGTTTCAAAACCCACACGTGGGTGTTGCCGCGTAACCCACTTGTAACAGATCAGTATTGAAAATGTAACATGGTTAAGTCCTATTAAGAAGCCAAAAGAGAAGCTAATGGAAAATATTTTTTGAAAGCTGAAAGGAAGCATAAGGAAATTTTTTTGGAAAGTTATTTCCACTATGTTCCATTTTCCACTGTTTTCCATTATGTTTTGTTTTCCAATGTGTATCATTATTTCTATTTGGCTCAATTGTTAATTTCCCATTGTGTTTCATTTTCCACCATGTTCCATTTTCCATTGTGTTCCATTTTCCATTGTGTTCCATTTTCCATCATGTTCCATTTTCCACCATGTTTCATTTTCCACAGTTTCCATTTTCCACTATGTTCATTTTCCACTGTATTCCACTTTCCACTGTGTTTCATTTTCCACAGTGTTCCATTTTCCACCATGTTTCATTTTCCCTGTGTTCCATTTTCTACTTGTTCCACTTTCCACTGTGTTTCATTTTCCACAATGTTCCATTTCCACATTTCCATTTTCAATCCATGCAAATCGATTTCTGGTCCAATCCCGAGTTCAACGATACCATGAAGCCATATAAGATAAAATTTTATGAAAAATGGACATTATGGCGGTCCATGGCACGACCTGTGGTCATGACCCAAAAAATTCCTAAAATGGGCTAATATAGACCCCAAGACCTATCATCTGGCGAAAACCCGAAGTCTCTAGCTGGTCCAGGGGCCGAGATCTCACTGGAACAGACAGACAGACGGAATCACGAGAATATAAGCGTTACCACACCTTGTGAGGGGTACGATAAAAACGACTGTTGTTTATGTGTGATGGCAGCAAAAAAGTAAGAGAGACGGCGACAAGATGTGTAAAGCGAGAGAAAATGAGAAAGAATGTAAAAAACCGTAATATAAAAAAAAGTATTAATCAAGAACGTGACATATGCATTTTCGTGATTAAACATTTGGTCCACGAGCTTACGATTATTACTTTTAATTAAGAGTAATAATTAGAATTAGTTGGTAATCGCCTCTTTCACGACGGGTCCATGTGGCACACGAGCCATTAATGTAATCCATGTTCGAAAAAAATATTTAACCTCTTCAATTACATTAATTAATCTGCATTAACTATGAGGCGTTCCTCTGTTCAATTATTAGCAACAGCGGATTTATTTGGAGAATTTTACAATTGATTTTCTTCTTGCGTCATTATTAAAGAGTAATGAGAAAGCTTTTGTGAGGGGTTTTAAACTCAATTCAAAAAAATTTTAACAGCTTTTTCAGATTTTCATTAATTAATTAAATCTTTAATAAAATTAAAAATATTTAAAAGTTTGAGTTGCACACCCCATGAATGGTGCCTAATTTATTAAAAACTTTTTTTATTCGAAGAAATTAAGCTTCTTGCGAGAATATGTCCAAATGAGAGATGGAACGTGAGCATCGAAATCTCTGTTTTCGTATACAAAAAAAAGTAAGAAGCGAGAAATTGAATGTAACTGTTTCTATACCCATTGGCCTCTGTGTGAAAAATTCTATAAATTGACTCGCTCAATTGAAATTTCGATTCAATGTTTTTGATAACGAAAAATGTAAATAAAATAAAAACTTCTTTCTTGCATGCTGAGAAAACGTGAATTACTTTTGCAACTTATCGATGAGGTATTCAGCATTTCGTGCAGTCGTTGTTGGAGCTTTTATTCGACTAATTTTTATCAGCAGAATATCTGATGCAACTGTGAGGCTTCCGGTGATCAATTAGAGAAATATCCAGGAAAATTTAAATATTTAAAATCCGTTTGAAATTTTTTCTTAAAAGTCAATTTACATTTTTTTTCACACCGCATATCTGAATCATCCAGCTCGTAATGCGACATGAATCAATAAGCTCTAGCTCATGTAATTATCGCTCATATCTGTCAATTAAATGACAATCACTTGCTCAGCTTGATAGATCCACGTGCATTTCTTCATGTGATACAAAAATATTCATACACACGACAAGTCGCGGCTGCACCGCGTGTGTGTGCTTCACTTCACTCTGATGGACAAGATAATTTGTCCGAAATGACTCGATAATGTGTCATGAGTGCTGTCATTCACTTTGATGATTTCATTGTTGCAGTGCTGCTCTACTTCTCTTCCTAGATCATTCGCTCTCTGTGGCCGCCGTCCGCTTTTTTTGCAATTTATGCAACGCTTAAGACAATTTCAAGAATGTCGCTGAATGTGAAGAGGAAAAATTGCGACATCATCGCGGCGAGAGACCAACCGCTGTTTGATGCAGTAATTAATTTATGCAACGACTGTCTATTTCAATTTCCATCGAGTAGATATTAACATCTTCATTAATGATCGTAAGAACTACACAGAAGCAGGAAGGGAAATTATTAAAAAATTAATCAATAAATTTAAGTGCTTAAGCATGCTTAGAAAAATTAAAAATTTGAACTTTAACTTTTTTGCAAATTTAATTTTTTTAAAAAAGTTTTGAGTTTTGCAACTAAAAATAATTTAACCAAAAATCATTAAATGCATCTTTAACATTTAACGTGCACCTCTTCCTGAGGTAATTTTAATGGTCACGATTTCATCACATAAAAACATAAATTATACATTCTTCATCCCAATAACATATTGGCGCATGCAGCTCTAAAGCAATTTCCTATTACTCGGTTTTTTTTCTGCAATTCATCCAGATTTTTATATATTTTTTACCGTAACCCATTCCCTTTTGTGTGTTCCACAAATACTCGCGAGCGCTCATAATTTAACGACTTTTCCTAGACAGAAAGATTTTCTATAGCCTTCAGCTCCAGAATGCCTGAATTCCAATGAATCTTTGCGAAATTAATTTCTTCTTTATGCAAAAGAAAAAGGCGAGTGGAAGCTGAATGAATGTGCACGAGGTAAGTGAGGAGCTGACTCTCTCATGTCATTATCGCATTTCAGCTACTTGATGCACTGCATCGTTAACACCTTCGCTTCCTCTCTATTCTACCGTTAATGTTGAGAATCTTTTTTGTTTGTCAAATTATCACCATTTTTTCAATTAATGTGCCACACATTCAATTCTCATTCGCTAGAAGATCTTTGAATTTATTGAAAACCGTTACCATGAAGAGAGAAAGAAAAAAAGCCTTCATACTCGATGAGTGATCGTGATTAATGCTTTGAAATTGGATTTTTTCCTCTAAATTTATTTTCTCTTAATTTCTTATCAATCTCATTCGCTCGCTTTATTTTTACGTGGGATAGTTGAATAAAGTATTAAGGAGGAGACACTTGATTCATACTAGATGGCGTTTAAATTAAAACAATTTTGATCTAGCTTCCAAACCCTTCCAAGTCACTTTGATTTAAATGAATTGATTTCAATTAGAAGAGAATAATTTTCATACCGAATGAAGGGTGAAGAAGAGAAAGAAGAGAATTCAACTGTGTTCCACATCTAGCATGACACGATGCTATTCTGTCATCTTCTTCTTGCTCTTTTTTTATGCCATCACTATAACATATATGTTGAATTCTTTTTATGGGTCTATTAAACATCTCATATATATGTACGAAGAGAAGAGAGCATGGCAAAGTAAAAGGTCAACCGTATTTACCGCTAAATGAAACGATCTTGACGAAGAAAGATGTGCGCACAATAAGTTCTCTTTGTATAAACTTTTTTCTTTAGTGATCCTCACTTCTCTTCCTTAAAACCTATCGCACTCATCTCATATGAAGTTATTTGCATGCGTTAATTGTCCATAATTCTCTCGAGTGCATCATTCAATTGTGAGGAGAGATATAAAAGGTGTCGAATGCATCATCATTTGCGGCAATCGTTAAATTTCTCGCGGCATAAAGTATGCCTTGCAACATTTTAACTGACTTTTGTCATGCTTCATTGAAGTTACTTACTCGACTGCGTGCTATCTATGAAAATGCCAACAGGTTTCTTTTTCTGCAGCAGTTGCTGCTTCCACATTATGAGTGTGGATACGCCAAAAATGAATTGTGGGTTACTGATTTGTGTCTTTGATTGTTACGCACGAATTGAAAATGAGAAGCGAGAGAGATTCAATGGGTTCGTTAACATAGCCTGGCAGTGTGTAAGTTACAGGAGAATAAAATGATGAGACGAAGAATTTAAGCGCAATTTTATCGTTCAAAAATTATTTTCAGGTGAATATTTTTTAAGCCAACGAAGAACTTGAATTCTTTCTGTCGGCTTAGAAAAAAATTACTAATTTAATTATGCTTTCCCAAATTAGCTATAATCAAATACTTGATCTGTTACATGTTGTAACACTTATATGCTTATCTTAAAAAAGTTTCCTCAAATTTTAATTTATCATAATACTATGCACATGCGCTTGTGAAGTATAGATCGGATTTTAGCGCTTATAGTTTTAATCGATTTTTTTATTAAAAAAAATTACTCATTGTAAATTTAACTCTTCAGACATGCAGCGATAAATGCCACATTTTTATTTTTTCGAGCCCATAACTTGACATTGTCATCAAATGTGCTGCGCGACAGTGGGCGAATTTGTAATCTTGCGGAGTCATTGAAACAGTTTGTTTGCGGAATGCTGAATGGCGTGTAAATATGAGTGCAAACCACATTTTCTTGTACCTGGCTTTTTTTGGTAACGGGTGAAAAAACGAGAGAATTAAAGCGAAGGAACTTTCGTGCTCTGGAATGCTTCATATGCTGTCTTCCTTTGCACAGCGAGGTGAAGAAGAGTAATTTAATTTTTAATGCTGGTTGGTTGGGCCATTTGGAAGAATGACTGGATGGATGACTGTGGAGCAATAACTCATAAATTTTCATGGTTCCATCAACATTTATTACATAGTAGAGTGCGGTTGAAAAATTTGGCGATCGAGTGCAGATGAAAAGTTTTTTTCCGAGGGGGAAAAAGTGTCAGTGAACTTTTTGAAATCTGAAAATTAATAGCGTTAGTTAAACTTGAAAATTTGGGTTTTATTATTTTTTAAAATTATGCTGTTACATCTTAAAATTTATTTAATCAAATTTATTAGTTAAATTTGAACTAACTTTATCGCACTCTCATCCATCGACACCGAGTAATATTAATTCATTTTATTCCTCCTTAAATCGCTCGATGAAAAATTGCAAATGAAGCTCGAACAGCAATCATAATTATTTAATAATCGATAAATACTAAAAGACATAAACAGCTCATAAAAGTTGATAAATGGTCGCCCGACCGCCTTTCTTTTGCATCCTCGCAAATGGCTGGGTATTTGATTAATCGGCATATATACAGAGCGCTGCATTCACTTAGTGTGTGCGATTACAATTGCGTCGCTCTTCAGTCGTCGTCGTCATCATAATCGTGCTCAAGATTAAATGGCGTGGCACGCGGTGGCCTCATATAGTTGAAGATAATGTAAATTTACCTACCATTCGACGGGACATTATCTAAATGAGGATACTTTTCCCATGTACATGAGATTGTGAGTATGAATGCGTAATATTAATCAGCTCAGCATGCGGATCGTTTGTGCGCGATGTATGTGGCATAGATAAACAAATTACCATGAATTGAAAAGGAGTGGAATTGGTTGATTTACAACTTTATCTTGTTTAAAATTAATTAATTTTATTCATAAATTTAATTTAATATAAAAGGTTACTAAAGTAGTGTCTAGTCCTTGAAAAAAGACAAGAGATGCAGGAGGCACTACTTGGACAATAATCTAAAGATATCGGAACGGATTACGTTACAATTATATCAAGAAAATCTCTTAATTAAATTGAATAATGCAATGGCATTAACGCTAATGGTGAGGAAGTGCAGCAATGAACTTAATTCGCTGTTGCATAACGAGATACAGCATGTATAAATTTATGGTCATGATAATTCCCGAAAAAATATATAAAGAAAGGTATTTCCGTTCGCAAAAATTTCTTTCCGCCTCGATGGCTTTTCTGTTTGCACAAAAAAGAGGTGCATGAGACCATATCAAATTGCATCAATCTCAATTTTGGAACATAAAACATGCATGCGATGTTTTTTGGGAAATTCTCCATCGACTGGAACAAAAAAAAGTTTTTGAGAACTTTTCGCATGGGTCAAGTGCAAACTTTTAATTAAATATTAAGTGATGCTTCCAAAAAAAACTCGACTGAAATACTTATTTAAAATTTAGGATTCGAACCTCTTTATGAAATTTGAAATTTTATTTTTCAAAAATGTATTTTTAATGAAATAACAAAACTTCTTACTAATTTATTCGAAATCATATTTCATACCTTTAAGGCAATAAAATTCAACCATATGAAAGCATTTTGTATCCCTCTCATAAAATAATTCTTTATTACATGCCTGTCATGAAACTCTTTTACTCTCTCATTTCCAGAAATTGACTAAATAAAGTTGTCATGCAATTAATTGCTCTCTGCGTGGGTAAATTCACCTCTTAATTCTTAATTGCTCGATTTCAATAAACATCTCGCCATAAATCTCAGCGAGATTTCAGATGTGCTCTTTAAAAAAGAACAGTTAAAAGCGCACGACTGATATCGTGATTCGAAAACTTCCGCGTAATTCCGCGACTTTTTTCCACTCTTCTTTGTGACCTCCACGACAATCACTTCTTGCTTCTGTCAGTCTCGATCAAGCTCATTGACCGAAAAATTCTAAGAATTGATCACGAAAAATTGTCGTCCGATGAGTTTCACCGTAATTTTGCGCTTAATTTAACAATTTTTTTGTCAAGAAATTCTATCGGTTAGGATTAGTCGATCATTGATGTGGAATGACTGAGTCGCTAATACACTATGCCTATTTTTAGTGATTGCAGTCCGAAAAAATTAGCCGTGACTTTGAGAAATCATTTTTGGAAGCGATGGACACTTAAATTTTAATTATTTTTTAACTTAAAAGTTAAGAACGAAAATTTTAGATGAATTAAATAAAATCTTGTGCTCCACTTCCTGATCTCAAAATTATTGCTTTTGTCCACCCATATGTGCATGGCTCACTGCGATCATTTATCATTTGCCTGGACGATTACATCTATTAAAATGTAGTTTGTTGATTAAAATCGACAATACTCGGATATGATCGTTGTCAGGTGGTGTGTTGTGGCATGGATAAAGGCATAAAATTCTCAATCAAATTACGAGTCAATAATAATATTGTTGCAACAATGTTCCCGCGGTCGTGCAGCAGAAGAAGAAATGCAAATTATTTCCATTTCATATTATGACAGTTTATGTCTTTCGTAATTATCGATTGCATTTATTAATTGCCATACACACCCACATTTCCAAGAGGTGCTTTGGAATTTCCTATGAGAGAAATTCACATGAACATGACTAATTATTTTCTTTCATTTTCAACACTTAACCTTAAAGGTAAAAAATATATATTGCTGTCTATTACTGACATGATGACTCATTAAAGCGATATTCAATGAAAAATTGAAATAGGCTTTCGAAGAATCGCCTGAAAGATTAAAGAATTTATGTGTTATGAGGGTTGGGACACTTGAAAACCACTTCAATTTTTTTGATTTAATTTAGCGAAATCTAAAAAATTAAAATATTTATTATTTTATAAAGAAAAGCCATAAATTATTTCCAACCTTATGTTGCACTTTTCAAGAGCCACATGGAGAACACAACAAACATATTCTCTCGTCGAAGTCATGACTTATGTGTTATTAATGAACACCGTTCAAAAGAAATTGCTCGTTAAAATTATGAATTCTCAATTATATGGCCAGTGGCAAAGTCATTCAATGATATCGATAATGATCATCATCGACCGCAAGATTGCTGGAAAATATCGAAAATTGAAGAGTGCGCTTATCAATCTATCGACAGTCCATACACAGCATCATATTTTTTCACTTCAATCACGATAATTTTAATAGAACGAATGTTATTGATTGAGGCAGACATGTATTTTACTTTATAAACGTAAACATTCTTTTACACACTTTCGGACTCTCCGCGCCGATGATAATCAGGCAGAACCGTTGAAAGCTTTAGTGAATAGCTGAGCAATTGTGAGCGAGATTTTATCACCATCATCTCCTTTTGTTTCTCATCTCACACCTAAAATGTTCTTTTTTCACATCGGCGGGTGCTCGCACTGAAGACTTTTATTTTTTTTTGCACACAGCGTAAATCGTTAAAAGAGAATAAAAATTGCGACATAACGACATTATTAATTGAGCGCAACTTTAAAAAGGTAATTTTTCTGTCTCTCTTATGTTTTCAACTGTCTCCTCTTCAGTTGAGGCATCTCTCGGTCATAAACATGACAAAATTTAAATTTAAATATTTAATAAATAACACAATAGAAAGTGGAACATCAACAAATTCAAACAAAATGGAAAATGAAACTGTGACAATCTGAAATTAAAATTTAGGTTTATTGAACTTTTGAAAATGATCAATCTTTGACTCGACAATTTCTGCACTAAATTTTCCAACCTCTCACTAAAAACCTTATTTTTACTCTTCGTCAACTCCATGGAGTATTTCAATAATCTTCTCATGAATATTCAGAAAAATTCACAATTAAACTCTTTTTCCTGATTAAAATCATTTAACGTCCGTCGAATGTCAAAATGAAAAATCAATTTCTTCATTTCACTGCTTCACGTCAAATAATAATACGCTGGAGTGTATGAAGTGCAAATATTTGTAATATTAATTATTTTACCATCAGCACAATTCTGTCGTTTTGCAGCTTTTAAAAATATAAATTGCAAAACTCTGCAATACAACACACGATTTCTGTCTCATCTTAACAATTAACAATAACCGTTATAAAAATGTCTCTCTTGCTTCTTTTTTTCGCGCTTTGACTGTAGGAGTTCGCTGCACAATTCCAATTTCTCCTCTTTCCTCCGCTGTTTGTTTCAGTCGCGTCTCTGACACAAAAGGTTCATTAGAGATAGATAGTGAGAATGTGCATAAGGCACTCTTTTTCATCGGAGCTGAGAGAGATATGGAAAAATCAATGATGCCATACAACAACAAACATCGCAGGCAGCCGACATGAAAAAAATGTGAGATAAAGGGAAAAATAAAAGAATTAAGAAAAGAAATCGCGAAAAATTAACCGTTAGATGTGGAACTTATTGGCTCTTATTGTATGGCGCGGAAATTGTCGCTTAAGCGAACGAATGAGATTGAGCATGCATGGATGCATATTGCACACACGCACTCGAGACATGGCAGTCGTAAATCAAGAGCGTCGATGCACGTTGTTGACATTGAACTTGATACACCATAGTGCTAGAGTGCGATTTGATGGATTATTAAGGAAGGATTTTTAAATATTCTAATAAGTCCAGAAAAAAAGTTAATTTTTGAATAAAGTCATAACAATATAAAACTTTCTTCCCGAGTCACACATCAAAGATCACAAAAACGCAACCACATAATGTTTTAAGACATCGCACATTTTACCTGCATATCATTCCGAGAATGAACAGTAAACGGCGAGTCCAGTAGCCTTCGCAGAATCAGAAGCTGATTAGTGATGGAGCAAAAAAAAAGAAGAAGGAAAGAAAAACAGAACAGATTAAAATCCTTATGCTCTTAATGATATCCATCTATGGGTAAATCGCAAAGATTTATGGATTTGTTGATCAAAACCTAGCAAAAATAATTATTTTTTCACCGCCCGAGATAAATCAGCCGAGTTCGACGTATTGAGAGAAGAAAGGAAATTAGAACATAGTTAAATGCAAATCGCGCATTGCATTGCGAACATATGTGAGTGTGTGTACATTTGAGTCTAATCAATAAATTTTCCGCCACATTTCACGGAGAGTTCACACGAGTCAATCGTGCACCTATAACTCATGGATTGCACCATTAGAACATTTTGCCATTTCCTTTAGTTGCATTTTTCTCACTCGCTCAATTCCCGCGAGGTGTAAATGGAGAGAAATAATAAAAGTTCATTGTTGGTGCTCTTTTCTTCTTCCTCACTCTCTTCGACTATGGAAATATTTTTCATTTTTATGCAATAAAAAATTGCGCCACCGGCATCTCGGCATCGCATGCCCCTTCAGATGTCCATGTGTGTGGAGAGCTGCATATCGATATTGAAATATTATGACATGGTGAATTAAATAACATCTCAGCACCTACGGCGATGGTGGTTCGCTTTGTTGATGCAATTAAAGAGGAAATGTGTCAATTATGGGAAGTTATGATAAAAATATTTTTATGAATATTTAAAATTTCTCAACATGATTTTTCCTTATTCAATCTATATTTTCATATTAATTTAATTTTTCTGTCAACCACAAACAAAACCATAATTTTATGTCAATATAATCGAGTGAAAAGTTCACGAGCATGCGTTTCTCTTGTGCAAGATAAATTTTAATTGTTATGAGAAAGGGATTAAGTTGTTCCGAGATATTCAGAAAGTTTTATACGTAAATATATCTCTGCATGCCCAGTTTTGCTCTCGCATCGCACATTTCCATAAACCACCCCTCAAAAAATCAAACATAAAAGTTTCGAAAAAGCTTTTCAGGGTGCTCTCCGCATAAAATAATAAAAATATTTTTATGAAAAATCAATAATTCAAGTCTGGCATCACCATTTGAGTTTAATTTTCTCGAAAAAGATATTTCAATGTCCCAAAAAATGATACAAAAGTTCTTTGACTGTAGTCTTAGAGACGACAGGTAAGAAAAAAGGTCTAAAAAATCTTCGCTTATCAAATAAGGAAAGAAAAGTCGAGCTTCGAGATAAGCGAATGTTCAAACATTGAAAAAATTCTGTTTAAACTATTCATAAATGATTAAATATTTGACTATGAATCATGCGTCGAATCCCGGGGACATTTTAATTGAAAAAATATATTTCGAATTTTATGCTCCAAAAAAATTTAACTATGTCATTAAACGAAAGGGAGGGAGAGCGAGAACGGTTGCTATATAAAATATACCATTAAAATTAATGGTTTTTGTTTTTAAGCAGAAATATGGCAATGAAAATTTTTTAAGGGAAAAGTTTCGTTTTAATGTTTCGGAAATTTTATGAATTTGTACATAAATTTTTTTTAAAGAAATTTAAAATTTTATAAATATTTGAATTTTATAAAACCCTTGAAATCTGAATAATATACAACCGTTAAAATTTGAAATGTAAAAACCCGTTAAAGTTTATTTGAGTGCTTTCAACCTCCGCAAGCACCTAACCTCAATCCATTTTTATTTCCTCTATTTTAATTCCACACGAAAATAATTTACTAAACACTAACAGACAATAACTGGAGTGGTTCTCGTAAAGAAAAAAAGAGAAGGCAGATAGAATTAATTTTAATTGTAGGCATTTTTTTGGGAGGGAACTGAAGTTAAATTTGTATATACAGTGAACGAACGAGAACACAAACAATATAAACTAAGAATTTTAAATTTATATTGATGAATAATTCAAAAGCGTAAAATATTGATTAGTTCGTATCATCTTGTTTGAGATGTTCTAGGGCGCTGTTTGCGAGATATCATCATGTTTGAATGAAAAATAAATTTCCTGTCGAAAGAAAGTGAGAGAGTGAGTGTATGTGTGAAATATCTAATTCATATTTTAAAATCGTTTTTAGAGCAATCTTTAACATTTAATCTTCAGCCGCTCTCTCTCTCAAAAAATTTATGAGAATGCGAATATCGAGGTGAAGCGAGAGTGAGAGAGAGAACTGTTTAGAGGAGTATATAACAGCCCGATTCTATTTTATATTAACTTCTTCAATAATAACTCTCTATGGAGAATGTTAGACTAATACAAATTTAAAATATGAATTTTTCTTTTTCGTTCAATTCCAGAAAAACTAAACTAAAACTATTTGTTTTTTCATTCTTGAGTTGAGCAGTTCTGAGTGAAAATTGAACGAGTCAAAATTTGAGCTTTCAAAAGCTTTTGGAATTTTTTCAACTTTTTGACATTTTTAAAATAGCTTTTTTAGACGTTTTGAATGTCAACTTTTATTGAACTCAACCCATTTCAATCCGTCATAAATCAATTGAAAAGAGAAATTCCTTATACGAACACTGACTCTCATACACCGCATGTATACGCGATTCGATTGGCAAAATGTGCGAAAGAGTAAATAAAGATTTTATTAAAATTAATTTAAAGACTTTACTCACACAAGCGCATGGTGGCATTTTGGACAAAAATTTTATGACTTCTTACATTAAATTAATAAAAAATGCGAAAAACTAAAAATTCGCACACACCGAAAGCACTTTTTTGATGATAATCACATTCGGGTTGTTGCCTTTTCGCATTTCTTCGTCGTCATTCATGATTTTAAAAGAGCCATACGACTTTTTGCCGTTGAGTCGTCATAAACGAATGAGAAAAAATATAATTTAGTATGAATAAGTAGAGAAAAGTTGCAGAATTGGATTTTAAAATGTTTTACATTGTATAGACAGAACACAGAGAATTTAAATCAATGTAAGACATCGACATTATAAAAAAGTACGAACGAAAAAATAAAAAACAGAAAAGAGCGATTATTTAAAAGTATGAAAAAAGTGTATACAGCAACTTTGTCGTCGTCGTCTTTTGCTGTTATTATTATTCGGGGCCTCTTACAAGATTTTCTTAGTGTAAAATATGAATAGAATAGAAAAGGCAAGAAGAGAGAAAAATTTATGAAGAATATCATAATTTTAACTTCTATTTGAGTAACAAAAATATTTCATTCAAAATGCGGCTGATGATGATGTATTGGTTATAATTTTTTAGTACTTTCTTCCCTTCGTGGATTCAGCTTAAATAAATTTATGATGTACACAGTTATGGATTATGTTACGAAAGAAGAAAATTGAATTTAATTTCTATTTTTTCACTTACAAGATTCATCTTGAGAGTTTAAGTCACACTTGAGGAAACCGTTAATATTTGAATTTTTCTAGCGACACGTGGTTTACAGCGATCGTGAAATAATCTTTGAAAAACAAATTTTGCAACACGTGAAATTTTTATCTCTGACTACAAACATCGCTTCCCCGCCTTAAAAAATCTCAAATTCATTCATTCACTATATTTTAACCTTAGAGCTCTGAGTTCAATATTTTTTCCTCAAATATCTTAGTTTTTTCTTTTTTTCGTTTTTAAAATCTTTACATAAAGAACGAAAAGGCACTTAAGCGCTCCAATATGTGTATGAAATAATATAATAATGTAATTATTCATCACGACCACATTCACAGGAAACTCCCCAACATACATGCAGCTATATATCTTATACACATTATATTGAACTGCAATGTAAAATAACAGAGAGTCGAAAGAGAAAGACGAAAAAATATTTAATTAAGAAAATATTTTTATAATTGAAAACTTAGATGTAGAAAATGTTTAAAATTCAAATTCATTGCATGGGTGTATGTTTAAGTTATAAATATACGTCGAGTGTGCACGAAAAAAATGAAAAATTGATAAACGTTCTAATAAAAAAAACTCTTATCGATATTTTTATCAGTTTATTTTTACTATAATCGTCTCTTTTATTAATAAATTTTTAAAGATTTTTTTTTTGTTTGCATGGTTGGTGTGTGTATATATAGATAGGAATATTGGGTGTAACATCTAACTTATAACTTAAATGATTTTTTTCTTCGTTTATTACTCAGCCTAAAATTAACATGTTCTCAATAATTATAAGATCTTCCATACTAATATTTATGTCTCTGTTAATTATAGAAGCGCTTTTTCTTACTTTTGTTTTTATAAAAACTAGGAAAGACAGTTTTTTTGATCAGAGCGCGATTTTGGAAGAAATTAGAAATTAGCTTAAAAAAATCGTTAAATATTTTTAAAAACTAAAATTTGTGTTGGTGAGAATTTTAGGTCTCTAGATTTTATTTTAAGGGAACTATTAAATATTTATTGCAATTCGAGAGATTTTTGAGATAGCTAATTTCTCATATCTCACCAACAACGAACATAATTATTTTAAAAATTTTCTCTTAACGTCAATTTCAATTTGTGTTTCTCTAAAAAAAATAACTCTAAATCTCATTTTAATTGTATTCGTGTGTAAATTTTATATATACTGTCGATATAGCGCAAAAAAATATCTTTTTAAATGCTAAATCAATAATTAATATAATGAAATAATTTTTGCTTCGCTGCTATTCAGTTTTTTGTGTTATTTTAATTATATTTTCTTCTCTCTCTCTCGTGTTCTTTTTTTGTTCGAACTTGGCAATAAAAAAAATTAAAATAATATAAAATGAATTTTCTAGTTTTAATTTAGATCGCGTTGTGATGCAAAAATTTCCATAGTTATCCTTTGCATAACGTCGAGAGCCTTTTCATCCGAAAGGTCTGCCAATGAAGCTGCGATGAACTGTCCGAATGCATTGTATTTGTTGAACTTCTTATCGAGATTAGCGAAGCTATCGTAAGACTGTGAGGTAGTGGTCGCCGCATATGGATGTTGCGGTATCATCGTCATTTGTGGTGGGCCTCCGTTTGATAAATTCAAATTGTCACCCGACTTGTTGAAAGTTGACGATGTCGAACCGGCGTCGTTTCCATTTTTGGCACCATTGGCATTATTGAAATTAAACGATCTAGATGGATGCAATGAAAAATTTGAGGTTAAAAAAAGACTAAGAACAACTGTCGTAATTTATAAAACTCCCCAACTTAATTCCCTCGCAAATTTAAAATGTTCACACTCACATCTGATTATCGGAAGAGTTCTCGTTGAGTATTGGAATGGCTTCGACCATATCGAGATCATCAGAATCGTCTTCGTTCTTAATCTCGCTGTTGGCATGCATGAAACTCGAAAGCATTGACATGTCACCATGCATGCTCTCATTAGCGGAAGAATTTGCCTGACTCAACATCGACTCTCCGCGATGTTCACGTTTCTCGTGCGTTTCTGCTTCTTGGATTTTCCTGAGCATCTTATAAGAGCGTCGTTGCTTGATATGACCGTCGAAGAAGAGCAGATATTTGTACAGTGGCCAAGGCGATTTTGGATTTGGAAGTGCTTCCGATCGCTGACTCTCAAGTTTCCTTTTTTCGAGATTATAGCGATTGCGAAGCTGAAGCATTCGATCTTTTAGGATCTCAACTGGAAGTTTAAAAGTTTTCATTTAATTTTCATATCTAAGGTTAAGTTCTTAAGAATGTCCATAATAATTATAAAATTTTTGATCCGTCTGGTCCAAAACCTTTGTGAGCGAGAGCTTACTAATACATTCATAAAAGTTTATGAATAATTATTTATTTAAATTGTTTGATTGTATGCATAGTAAAATTCAAGTATTGAAATAGAAAATTATTTTGCGAAAAATTTAAAATTAATTATTCAACAATTTTACAGTCGAAATTTTAATAATCTAGGACTTAACCTTCTCTAAATTTTATTTCCATCTGTATTAGTGAGAGAGTAAATTTTCACTCTCTCAATTTGATATAGTCAAAAGTTTTAAAACTACCTAACTTTAACATCCCAAAAGTTTTCGAGGACCTGTTATTCTTTAATTTACTTCAGTGACATTCTTAAGAAGTGAAATCTTTACTATATTAGAACGCAACTCACTCTCACCTTTGTAGCCAAGCTTCATAGCGATGTCGTTCCATGCTCGCTCTGAATACTGTTTATCTTTGTAGAAAGGATTACGTTTATCATACAAAGCCGGCGTACGAGCATAGAGTGTGATCAAGTTGACATCCAAATCTCCAAACTTACTTGCGTTTATCTAATTATAGATGAAAGAGAGAAGCTTTAACCATATCCTAAGCACCTTCAGAATAACCACGCTTTCTTGTCTTTAACATTTCCAAGAAATTCAAAGTTTTTGAAGGATGTTTTTAAGCCTACATCATATTTACCATATTGTAGTATTGCTGTTGTTGCTTTATCTCATTCATATAATCAACTATTAGGGTATCCACTTTGTAGGTTGAATTTTTAAATAATTTTTTTAAAAATTTAATGCGAAGGTTGCAAGTTGCACTCGATAATTAGATTTATTTGTTTTTTTTTTGCTTTCCTCTCTCGCGCTCTCTTCTTTACTTTATATCATTGCCTCAGTGGTGTCGTCGACAATGAGTGAATATGTGCGGCGTGCGGCAATAACAACAACAACAACGTTGCTGAGTGAGAATTATGTTAAATGTCACAACAACGTGGGATCCCCTGCAACTCTGCTACTATATTCCACAGTGAAGCAAAATGAACTAAATTAAAAAAAATTTATTTTTTTCTTTATGCTCGCTCTCTCTCTTTTTCACACACAGAGCCACACGATTTAAAGTTAAAAACACGACTATTTCAAACAAAGTTTTTTAATATTCTGTAGAAAATGTCTTAAAAATTCAGAGACTTCGGATTTTTTTATTCTTTCTCTCTCTTTCTCACTAAGCGCGCCGAGCTCTGTATATTTATTCAACCCAACGCACACTGTCTCAGCTCCTCGACTCGAGTAAATTACGATTTTTATTTATTTTTATATTTAAACTTTATTTTATAGCTCTCCGTCCGGTCGTGTATACGTGCGCGTGTATTGGTGAGAGAATAATGCTTCAAAAAAAAGATATGAAAGACTCAAAAAAGTTATTATTTTATGGTTTCTTTTCTCTGTTATTTCTTTCCGATCTCAAACTCTACAGCAGCGAAGAAGAAAAAATAATTTTATGTATTTTCCTTATGTATGGCCATTAAAAATTATTAAATAAGAAAGAAATATTTTAAGGTGATTATGCTGGTTTAGTTTAGTTGTTGTTGTAGATGGAACTACATTCATAGATTTTTCTTTCTCACTTCTTCTTCTTCTTCATCGAGTGCAGATGTTTTAAATATTGTAGTTTTTAGTGTGTATGTTTAAATTTTATGCTGCATGCAGGGGACTGACTGCTTTGTGTGTCATGCTCTCGTATATTTAAATTATTAAGAAAATTTTTATACTTATGTATTTAGCTTGAAAATTATTCTAAATCAAACTTGTATTAGAGTCGATATGAGAGCTGCTCCGCACGATATGCTCTCACTCGGGTTTTACTCTCTTTTTTCTCTTACAATATAAAGAATTTTTAATTTTTTAAATAAGAAAAAGTGCCGAACAATAATGTTATGGATTGTTATGCGCATGCCTATGTGTTTGTGTGGAAATCATGACTGTGGTTCTCAGCCCGAGTGTGTGAGAGAGAAAGAAAAATATAAAAATAATTTTTAAAACTTTTTGTTTTGCTTTTTTGGATTATTTTTTATTGTTCGCTTCCCATTTATATAATTTTTAAGGGGGTTTATGTACACTTTGTGTTGCTGATAGTTTCGTCTCTCGACTCGTATTTTGCTTTGCATATTTTATACTTAAAACTAATTCAACTGCGAACTCTTAAGAAGCTTTCCATTGAATTCTTCTTCATTTTATTCATTTCTTTTCTCTTTTCTCTCGTTTTCAACCAAAATGTAAAATTTTTTTTATTCGTCATAACTAAGAAATATTTTATTTTATATGCTAACAAATACAGTCTGCCAAAGTCTCATTTAATATCTCTCTGCTCACTCACTCACCCATATTATTTTTATATTAAAAACGTAAAATGGAAAAATCGATTTTAAGGAGGGAGAATTTGAGGGTTTAGTGACGCTCAAAAATTTAAAATTTAAAGAATTTATTATTAAATTTTTTGTCTCTCTCGCAAACTCTCGAGAGGGGTTGAGTTTATGGAAATTTTGTGATGCATAAATTTATGTTGGGGTGCAGAGTAAAAGTTTTGTAGAAATGTTTCAAATTTAATTTTTTTTAAATATTAAAATTTTATTTAAAAATCTAAAATTTAGATTCATATTTTACCTAACTTTTCATCTGACCCACAATCCACTGTTTTATGAGCCAAAAATATAAAATTATATTGCTTCATTTCATTTTTATAAATTTACCGTTAACGCTCTCGACTTCGAGAGGCGCATGCACATACACACGAGCGATAGCAAGATATTCAAAATATTATTATCGTTTTGCGTCTCGATTAATCGTCATTTGATAAAATTACACGCGAACCGAATTCCCTCGTTTAAGAGCAATAAAACGAATTTAAAGTTTAAAGAGATTGGAATTAAATTGTCTGACGTTGTTGGATGCGATGATGATGATGATGATGATTCTTGTATAGGGCAAATGATAATTGTGCAATTAATTTTTTTAGCTTTCAGGGTTTTTTTGTGAGTTATGTAAACAATTCGAACTTTTTGTTTAAATTTTAATTTTTTCAACAAATGAGTCCAACTTAATGTCTTTCACCCTAACATAAAAATTAATTTAAACAAAAAATTTCATTTATATTTTTCAATTTTTACGAGGTCACAGAGGCTTAGAAAATGAAATTGAAATTAATTCAGTGACATCGGACTTTAAGTATACAAAATAAAATTCATTCAAGATCAGATCAACGAGAGACGACGTCCAGTTGTGCGTCCAACACCTCTTTGTCTATCACGATCGTACGCTCTTCTTTTTTTACTCTCACATTTTACAATTTTCTCCTGTCGCATGACGAGAACTTTTTTCAATTTTTTTTCGCGAATAGAAATTAGTTGCTAAAACTTTTAATTCTTCACCATTAAGTAATGAGCCGACAAAAGGTTCATTAAAATTGAATTAAATGACCCAACATGTTTGTATGAAATATTATTGTTATTGCTTTTTTTAATGTGTCGATCAGTGCTTGAAGCAAAGAAGAAGAATAAGTTCAATGGCCAGTCGAGTAAGTTTAATATTTTATTTTTCGATGGTGGCTCACACCATGATGATCAAAAAATATAAAAAAAATTAATAAAACCTGAAAAATCATCACTCGGAATGACCATTTGCATTTTTTATTTGATTTTTATTAGTCATTGAACGCTCGCATGTCTTCATAAATATACATAACGTAAAAGAAAAGAAGCACAATAAATATTCTTATGCCCTGATGAAGGTAGCGAGCGAAAAATTATGATAAGAGTTGGTGGAAGAATTATTGCAGTCATTACAATTACATCATGTTCAACTTTGAAAAAATTTATTAGCTTAAGAATGACCATCAATCAAGATAAAAAGGCCATGGCAATTCGGCGTAACTTTTTGGAGCTTCATAAAGCCGTCGTAGTCACTTCCACACTTTTAGTGTTCATAATCTTACAACTGTCGGTAATTAAAGTGAGTGATATGAGAAATTATTTGAGGGCTGTACATTTGTCATGTAAATTAATATGACTCAAGGTATAATTAAAAAATGCTGTTCCCTTACTTTCAAACTACACCCATTTCTCGAATCACTGACCGCCTTGTGACTCCGCTAACATTCTAATTGAAAAACTCTGCATTGCAAATAATCGCATGAACAATGGATTTTTAAATGATAAATCTCTCCTTAATTTGACACTCTTTTAGTGCCAAGCCATTTATGAAATATGAGATCCATGACGAGACATATGAGTACGTGGAAGAATTTTGCAATGGAAGATGATGATGATGACATTCATAACTGCAATTCACTCGCCCACACACGACTCTGTTGAGTTGAATTTATTTTGCGGGAAATTTTGGAGATATTAGAAAAAACATTTGTGAGGTTCTCGAGCACCAACTCTAATGCGAGCACATCCGAAAAATTTACGTAAAATTAAGCATGAAAATCTTTATTAACGGCATTTTGTGCTGAGTTTAAAATTATTTCCGCATCGGCATTTCAATTGTCCACCCTAACAATACATTCCGCGGCACTCCATACACAGAGAGGAGAAGACCTTCGACCAATTTCCATAAAGAGATTTTTTCTCCATTCTTTGTTATATGTTCAAGTTAACTACAAACTGAGTGTATTTAAATGATTGTAAAAAATTCTATTTTAACTGCCGGCGTGGCTTCTTCTAATTGCCATTTGTCGCTCGATAATTTATAATTTATGCAACCAAGACTGCCAATTAATCGAGAGCCAAGAGAAATTTACGTTTTTCGAGATGGTAGCCTGGCAGCAAATATGTCTTCTCTCATTTTACTATTTTTTTTCTGCAGAACATGTAAAAGAATAAAACATTTACTAAACCATAAAATTGTAAGCAAAACAAGTGGTTGTAAAGTGCACTTAATTAATTTTATTTGCCAGTAATTCAATTTGCATTCCATCCTATGCGGTTAACGACAATTATAAACGTGAGACATGGGTGGGCATGGGGCTAGGTTTGAAAAATTTAAATTTATAACGGATAAAAAACTTTAATTTTTATTAAAATTTAAAATGTTTATTTAACTAAATCTTTTTGATCCATGAATCTTAACATATTTTATTTTTCGAAAATATTTTGTCCGTTAAATTTTTTATGCTTTTTTAATAAATAAAATTTACACAAAGTCTTACAATCTAATTGACTTTTGTGTTTAATTAATTCTCAAATTGATAGATCACGATCGCATAAATATTCAATCAGATCCGATTCAGAGCGTCAGATTACGGCGTCTGATGCCTTCGCGGAAACGATCTCACTGAAAATCGCCTCTCGACATGATATTTTGATTTATTAATCATTCATATCCACTCATACACACAATATCTGATATAATAATCTGTCTGCAGTAACTTTGCCTTCATCCTTTCCGCCACAATAGTTGGCGATGGAGAAAGAGAGACCGGCATGACACACAACGCGTCGCGATCAGTGAAAAAACTTGTTTCGTGCGGAAATTACACAAAAAGCTCAGTCGTCGTCGCTTTTGCTCGCATTCTATAACGACGATAAATTCGATTGATAGACACAAATTCATCATCGTGCATTTCTAATCAGAAACTGAATCGTTTTAACGCAATTTGAGATTTTTTGTTGAAAAAATTTAACGATCTTTTGAAACTTTTAATTTAACATTTCTCAACTGACTAAAATAAAATTTGAACTTGAATTCTTCTGGTTTAAAAAATTTAACATTTCTGCGTGCATTTTTTGATCAAAAACTGGACATTTAAAAATTGCCTTCATAATAAATATTCTTCAAGGCCAAGCTTCACAATTTATCAAGTAAAAATCATCATTGTCGTCTCTCACTCGTTTTTTTTTTCAGAAGCATCAACAGAAGCGACGATGATGGATTTAATTGTTGTGCGGGGTCATTTGATATTCTCGTCATGCGAGTTTATAAAAGTAAATCATCCGAAAAAAAGGAACTGATGAACAAAAGA
This sequence comes from Tanytarsus gracilentus, assembly GCA_038502055.1. Classification (NCBI taxonomy): domain Eukaryota; kingdom Metazoa; phylum Arthropoda; class Insecta; order Diptera; family Chironomidae; genus Tanytarsus; species Tanytarsus gracilentus. The sequence continues at coordinate 1,717,626 of JAXRKN010000033.1, read as the reverse complement.
ATGGACAAAAGTTGGTGATCATTTTTTAACCATTCTCATAAAATTCCATCATTAAATGTTTTTTTCTTCTCGATATCTTTTTACAGTCCGCGATTCATTTTTCATTTTTCATTCCATACATGGATTCGATGGTGCATCTCTCTTTGTGAATGTTGTTTTGACAATTACCGAAAATTGCGCGATTTTTATTGGCACGGATAAGAGAAAAACCGTTAAGATCAATGAACATGCTCAATCGATTATTTATTGTGAGTGTGTGTGTGCTTGTATGAATAAAAATAAAAATATTTCTCTTTGAAAAAAAAATGTGAAAAATGATTTGAGCGAAAAATATGTCGAGTGTAAAAAAATTATTTAATTTACTGACAAAAATTAGGTTCGAATCCTAAATATTGAATTTATAATAGACATTTTTCTTCCAAAATATTTTTTAATTTTTTTTTAAAACTCTTAACAATAAAATTGAATTAAATTCACAAAAATTCCCAACCCCCTGCCCGAACCAGAGCATTTCCCCCAACCCACCACCCCCAAATTTAGACGAAAAGGAAGATATTAAAAAAGAAAAAACACCAAAATATTTTTTAATTTTTTTTAAAACTCTTAACAATAAAATTGAATTAAACTTCAGCATGTCTCAGACCGCGATTACATAAAATTTCCCATAACTTCCTGCCTTTTGGTCTCGATCGAAAATAGCCAGATTGTGTTCATTTTTATGACTCTATTATTGGCAAACGACTATCGAATTTCTTTTACTGACAATTTTTTCCGTATCGTTGGACATTTTACAGTCACTTGACTCGCCAGCGACATAAAAAAATCGAAAAAAAATCATTTTTAATCCTTCTTAATAAAGTTTTACGATCATGTTAGTGTGTGTTTTAATTTTTTCTCTGCCCTTATCATCGAATGATTTGTTGTTAACGACTTTCCACCACTTTAGCACTCAAATTGAGTGAAGAGCATTAAAATATTTCATACAAAAATTTATGTTTCAATTGGCATTCGATGAGCGATAAGAGGAAAAAGTATTTTAATGCAAAATAATAAACAACGACTCACCACATGCCAGCCAGCCAGCACTAGGCGTTCAATTATGCGATAGAGGAGATTCCTTTTGTCTGTCGATGGGGCAGGACAAAATATAAAAAAAAATTGTGATCGCAGCTCACGTTCCACTTCATGACTGACATTATCTTCCTACTGACTGCGAACAAAAATAAATGATATTCCATTAGTCAGTGCAGTGTGTAAAACATTTTAATTAAAAATATAAATTGAAATTGTATAAATCGTTCCCGTTGTCATCCGTGTGTCGCGAGCCGTTTCGTCACTGACTGTAATTTGCAATATTTTTAAAATAATGGTTTGTGAGTGATGTTGATGGTAATAAATTTAAATAAAGTTAAAAACTTATTTAAAAAAATAGTTTTATAATTTTAAATTTCTCATCTTCACTTTCATGCAATTTTTCAGCACAAAAAATCCCATCATCCAACACAGTGAGTGATCAGTGTGAAAGAAGGTGCAAGTGATCATCGGCGGCGACACTCTTCAATGGTAGTCAATGATAAATCTCTGAGGTGAAGGCATTAATCATATTTCCGCGGTAAGCGATAATTTGAATCGAGTAATTTTTCTACCGTACACTCACTCATAATGCGATCTCATCGTGTCATAATTCTTCTCGGTCGTCAACAGCTAGAAGAAATCTCATTCGAAAGCGATTTCGTTTTACAGTTAAAACATTCTTCTTCTTTTTTGCCGCACAACAATATAAAACAGCAACAGCCGAATGAGACGGAGAGCCAACAGCATACCTCAGGTTGTCTCAATTTTGTGTGCACAAGAATTGCAATCGCGGCTGCATTGTGTACTATGCGCTCGCATATTTTTATAGCTGCTGATCTTGACTCGCAGTGAAGTTCAACTCAATTTATTTCGAAATTAACTTAATGCAATTGCTCTTAAGCTGCGATGCCTTTTTTTCTAGGAAATTGTTCTCATTCAGTCTTAAATACAATATGCGGATTGTGTTCATATTAGATAGAAATTGATAGGAAAAGAAATTAATTCCGTGATCGATTCTCTCATTTGAGAATTTTATATAAATTTTTTAATTAAAACAATATAAAGTTTAAAACGATTTGAATCTCATTCAATTTTAATTTTTTAACATGATATCATGATGTAAAAATTGTTGAATTTATAAAATTTATAAAAAAAACTTTGCATTAAAAGTAAAGCTGTGCATAAAGATTTTTAAATCCACATTTATTTTCTACTGTTTTAGTTTCCATCCCACGAAACTCTTTTTCTCTCTAGATACAAATTTAATTCCGATCACATAACTTAATCAAACCAAACTACACATTTGCAAATGCCACATTCAGTACCATTTTAATAAAAAAAAAGAATGAGCTCTGAATGCCATCTAGAGTTATTATTATAGGCCGCAACAAAAAAGGCTACAACGGGATGATGCGAAATTTGCATTTGAGAGCTCAATGCTCTCGAGATCGTAAATCGTCGCCTTTTATATATATATTATTGTAGTGCATACACATGGATATTGATTAGAATCGTCTTAATGTCGCATATTTTACAAACAGATTTAAGAACAAAATTTCTCTTCGCAACAAAAGCAGCAATGACCTCCTTCACTTTATATCACGTCATCAGCGCGTAGTGCACGGTTGGATCATAAAATAGCGAGAAAAAATAAGTTTTTAATGAAACATCAAGCGACATCAACACACCCTAGGATGACAATTTGTTTAAAGTACATTTGGTGCGTGATGGTTTGAAGGAAGAAATTTTAACGACCATCTAAGATGACCTCCATTCGCAGAGGGAGAGGGAGCTTCAATTTAATTAACAAACGATCGTGTGTCAGTTAGAATCAACATTAGCTGGCGTTCTAAAAAATTAACGAGACTCGACACTTTTTTAATTAATATTTAATTTTTAAAAATTTATAAATTAAATGCTGGATTAAAAATATTGTTAACGAGTCCCACCCCTAATTCTTTTGTTACGTGCTCACAGCGAGGAAATCTTAAGCAAAAAATTATTGCGCAATCATCAGCACCCATTATCCTATTGATTACACAGACAACAAGGTAAGACGATATAGCACAAAGCTTTGAATTTATCGTGTACTTCCACTCGAGCCTCGCCCTTGCCTTCTTCTTATTTCATTGCTTTGATCCATTATTGAATAATCATAAACAAAATTCTCGAGGAGAACTTAACGTTCGTTCTCGTCAGCGTGCACTTTCAACGCCTTTGCAATACTCGAAAACGGTACACTATGGAAAAATGCAATATGATGCTGGTATTTGCAATTTATATCCACATCTCTTCTGCGGCGCTGACTGGATGGCGGTATATAGAATATAGATTGTGTACATTATCTCAACTGCGATATCAGCACTCGACTCATTTATGCTGAACTCAAAACTTTTCTTCTTTCTCCTTCGTTCTTTATTCTGTGATTCGATATGAAGATCACCCAGTGTGAAATTTTGTTTGAATCAAAAAAGTTCTGAAATTTTTAAAAATTTAAAACCAAAATTTCATCTTTCAATTTTTATTCAAATCTTTTTTTATAATTTTGAAAAATTGCAGTTAATTTATCACGCTGGGCGACTGTGGATGTAATCTGAACTGAATATTCAGCATCAATTTCTCAAAAGAGGAGAGAAATTGCAATTTTTTGTTATCTAATTAAAGTCCATAAATGATGCATGGAGAGATGGTTTGAAAATGAATAATAATCGAAAAGAATTGTTTTAATAGATTTAATGGAAGCCCTCGATCGAATCTCTTTCGAGTGAGAAATGATCTGACCGTAGGTAGAAATGCGCAAAATAATAATAATAATTGTACTCTCTGACTCTGACCTTCTTCACCACTGCTGAGATGCACATTTTTTTGCGCTATTTGTTGCAAATAGGCTATAGATTGCAATTGCAATGATCCATAAACAAAAGGCATCAGCCTTAACAATAAAGAGAGGCTTAAGAGCAACTAACGGTATAACTTATATTTTTGTGCAAACTCACGAAGGAGATTTGAAATTCCCGCAAATATTTTCTCAATTAAATTTGCAATATTTTCCAGGAAATAAAAACCTTCAAATGCCCTCACCTTGCTTTTCTTTCATTTTTATGTATTCATAGTGCTCCGCGCAACAATAATGAAATGTACACAAAAGCAAGAGAGAGTCTAATTGCAGATAGAGAGTGACTCGCTTCCAGAGGAGGGAATAACTGCAGAAATTTGTATCATTCTTGGCATCTCTTCTTATATTATTCATTTACATACCAAACAGCAGAACGACGACGGTGATGTGATGAAATGTGAGGTTAGCAAAAAGGTTAAGTGCATAATTTTTACGCTGTTGCTGAGAAAGACGTCTAAACTCTCTTTTTCAATAGTTTATTACTTCAAAATGGAATTTGCCACTTTTAGAGATTTATGCAAATTGTTGGCTGTAAAAATTATGTCGGATGGTAATTTATTTATTTTTTTTCGCATGCATCCTATTGATGTTGATGATCACGCCTTGATGAATTGTGGTTAACTGCGTAGGCCGGGAAAAGTGCAATAGCGAACAAGTATCAAGCCATTGAAGCACCTTTCTCAACCTGCGTATGTCTACCATTGTTCTCGATCGTCTTCACTTTTCGATGTCGAAACCACTTCCAAGTGTGTCACTTTCTGAATCTTGAGTAGGACCGGGACTAGTGCAATATTATATGAAAAATGAATAAAAACATTGCGGACCAATCCCTACCTATCAAGAATCAAGGATTGTCTGGAAGGGTTTTGCTGTGAATTAGAAAAATTAAAGCACGTGTTTTAAATAAACTAATCACCGCCATGTGACTTCTTAATTAAATTAACCTATTTCATCATCTCCAAATGACTTTCATACGATCTTCATCTTCTTATCTCGAAAAATATTTCTCATAAACAAAAGCGACTCATTAGCGGATCGTTTTGTCTTCTTCCCGATCATACATAATATAAAATACACATTGTGCCTTATTTCTCGCGTGGAAAGTGACACATGTAAAATATTATTATTATTATCGGACTCTCGACTCTTTCATAAACACAAATGAAACATAAAATCGCTTAACTTGAATTATTATTTCCAAGAAATGTGCCCGATACACAAGAGCCGAGAAATTTTTCATTTCATCATCGCTAATTTCGAACATTGAGCAATGAATGGAGTTTTTTTTCGAGAACAAGAAGGAAAGCAGTGCGTTTGGAGAGAACAAGAGTCAACATGAATTCATGAAATAATATCGTGAACATGTGTCGCAAGACGATTGCGACAAAAAAGCTATAATGCCAACTTGACAGCTTGAAAATGATAAATTATGATTCCACACTACCATTTCCGCACATTTTGACAGACACTGGCGGCAGTAACAGCAGCGGGCTGAGAGGGAACAAGTTAAGGTCAACGACAGCGCACCGCGAATTTTATATGATCGACACTTAACTCATCGCTTACCGATAGCGCTCCAATGAAGCCATTAAATGTGAATTTCTGCAAGGAAAATGAACATAAATTAATTAAGAGAATCAAATTATAAGCTTTTAAAACGAATTTTTATGCAAATCATCCGAAGAGACTTGGGACGTGACTTTTGAGTGAGACGTTTATTTTACACGTTTTAAGTTTCAAAAATGTTCAACAATCACTAACGAAGAATTCAAATTTTCACCTAACGACTTTCAACCAAAATTTCTTAGAAGTTTAAACTTCTAAATCTGATGGAGATAAAAATCTTTCTTATACTTTTTTCATCGTCAAAACCAATTAATTGGTCAAATGCATGATCACACACAAAACTCCATATATAATTACCGCCATTTCATTCGTCAGCAGCAGCATCTCTCACTATCACCTGCAGGCAAACATTGAGCGCTGCAAAAAAAGAGCGCGGCGTGATCGTAAAGAAGCGGAATTTAAAATGCATTTTAATGATTGTCGGACTTGAAGAGGAAAAAAAACTCTTTTGAATGTCATTGCCAATGATCATCCCGAAAAAAAGTATCAGCGCGAGAGAACGAGAGCAATTTAAAGTGATTTTAAAAGCTCATCAGATATATTTTAGCAATGAATAAATTCAGCAGCCGTCAGTGAATTAAAAGAAATCCAACCCAGACATGTTAAAAATGTGGCGATTAGATGGTGATTGTTTTAAGAGTAAATTAAGCTGAGACTTTGCTGTTAAACCCCATGATTATTATGGAACACCTTCGAATCACCTTGAAGTGGCAGGGGGTGGCAACAAGTCTGATGGTCGCTGATGGAAATTAATTGAATTAAATTAATTATTCACAGTTTAAAGCTTTATTAAAATTGTTTTAATTAAAAGTTTCCATCCCTCGATCGTTCGCAGTAGCTTTAAGCTATTGGACATGGATTCTCACCCTCATAAATGTTGAGCTCATATTGTCTTACATGAATTATGAAAGGAAATTGGTAATTCAATATGAATAAATAAGCGACCTGAACTTCATCGATCTTTTTCGCATCCTCAGGGTGGTAACTTAATACCCAAATGAGATCTCTTTTATGATTTAATGAACAGGAGAGCGAAAGAATTGTGTGCTGTGTTATATAATGTGAAATTCGATGCCTGCGCCGTGATTTTTGTGTGCTTTAGGTTCCCATTGTAAATAATGATCGTCGTCGCTCGGCTGGACCCCGCTTACTCGCTCTCAGCGGCAATTAAAAAGACAGTTCGAATGGAAAAATGTCGTAACTGTCGATTGAATTCTTATTCTTCATCCTCTCTCGAAACAATTAACGGCATCATCAATTTTCTCTCAAATGAACCATGTCATAAAAATCCATTGTGTCACGCGCAAAAAAATAAAATCTAAGCAGTGTGCGCCCACGAATGGAACGATCAACGTCAATTGCTCATTAAACTCTTATTTTTGAAGATACATTAAGTCGAATGTCCGGACATTTTACAGTTTCACAGTTGGACAGCAGCTAACTGATGGTGAATGCCGAAAATAGAAAAATAACAGAGAGAAATGAAAGAATGTACTTGTTACACGTCGTAAAAATTCTTCGTCTCTTTTCTTCATTCGCTCTATGTCTTGGGACTCGTGTGGTTGGTGTGTCATGTTTAAAGTTTAAAGTTTAATAAATAAAAATTCTCCATAATTTTTGGCCAATTTTTCTTCCTCATATTTTACCTCAATAATTTAATTGTGACCCAATTTTTGCACAACCCCACTCACAGTCATGCGTTCTTCTTTCAACCTCTCTTTTTTACTCGATCGAGCGCCTGTAGAACCTAATTTATAAGACAATTGTGTTTCGTGCTTATTGTTATAGCTCCATTGGATCTCGATATGTGTGTACATATCTTCTAACCGTCCATGCATAGAGCCACGAGAGAGAGAGAGTATTAATGTGTATAATGTTAAACATGACGCGAAATAGATGGATGTAAACGTAATGTGCTAAAGAAGAAATTACGATTCGCCTAATAAGGTTCTCGAGAGAAAGATTTTTTAACTGTTAAAATTATTCTTTCATCACCACATCAATTTATCATCGTAGTAGTCTAAGTGATTGTATACGAAAAAAAAAACTCTTCTAAATTTTAACAATCTTGAAAAGATGCAGTCGCAAAGAAGTCAACACAAGATCTATAGGGTCGGAAAGTATGAGCTGACTGGTGAGACATTCGGAAAGGGTAACTACTCAAAGGTGCATGAGGCGATTGACAGGGAAAAAAATATTCGTGTCGCGTTAAAAATTGTTGATCTTTCGAATGCCAAAGACAGTTACATCAAGCGCCATTATAAGCGTGAAGCGATACTGTTGACCAAACTTAAGCATCCGAACATCATCCGACTCTATAACTTTATCGATGTACCCGAAAAAAGTTTCATCTTGGCTTTGGAAGCAATGCCAGAAAATCTCTGCGACTTTATTCGTCGACAATGCAATGGACGTCTAGAAGAATCGCTCGCTCGTGTCCTTTTTCGGCAAATGGCCTCTGCCATCTCTTTCATGCATGACATGGGTGTCATTCATCGTGATATAAAACTTGAGAATATTCTCTATGATCGCATTACGCAACAAATTAAGTTGACGGGTAAACTTAAGATGCAAAAGCAATTCCACGAAATTTCTAATGACTTTTTTATTTTTCGCAGACTTTGGTCTCAGCAATCATTGGGATAAAAATGAACTTTTGAAGACAAACTGCGGCTCACCCGAATATTCAGCGCCAGAATTGCATGCATGTCGGCCATACGACTCGGCAGTCGATGTTTGGGCGCTGTAAGAAAATTTTCTTATTAATTTAATCTGATTTTCATCGACATTCTCTTTTTTTTGTTCAGAGGCGTTGTTCTCTTTGCAATGGTTGTGGGTCGCTTGCCATTCGACATTGCGCGTAAGAAACCCGTTAGTAATCAGCATCGACGTGAGATGTTTTTGGAAGAAACCAAACGTGGCATGAAAACTCAGAGGCATCAGCAGCTTTTGTACAAATGCTCATATGGTGAGTTTCTAACCTCTTTGTGAAGTTTAACCGATTTTATTAAATCGAAATTATTTTGTTTCGTGATTAATCACGATGCCTAATTGATGTAAATTTACTCCTCCATGTTACAGGCTGTAAAGACTTAACATCTCTGATGCTGAATCCCGATGAACATGCGCGTATAAAAATGCACGAGGTGGAGAAACATCATTGGATTGTGGTAAATGAGCTGATAAAAATCGCTCGCCGGAAGCGCAAGTTCTAAGATAAAATCTCCGCTTTTCATTACAGATCAAAAAGATTGTGATTCCTCAAGTGCTTCAACATGAACATCGAACTAAAATTCCCTCTCGCAAAATGGTAATTAATCTCTTCCCTCTTTATTGTATAACAAATTATCACATTTTAAAATTATAATCAGGAGAAGACAGCCACAAACACATCGAAGATGAATGCAATTAAGAAGTCTTCGAATATCGCACATCGTCCAATTACTGCCAATACCACGCCATTATCACGTCGACCGACAACACCTATGTGCTCGATCGTTAAAACAAAATATTTGGAACGCCCAACCACCCAAGTCAGTCAATTTCGAACACTTAAGCCATCGTCAATTTATGGCTATGAAAATAATTATGAGCGATTGAGACAGAAGTATGGCAGCTTTGCCGATAACCAATCGGTCTAATTATTTCTTAAAATCAGTGTGAAAAATTAACTCTTTATTTTGTTCCTGTTCTGTGATTCATTCAAAAAACGATATTTAAAAATAAATTATATGAACGATCTCCACTAAAAACGTGTATTGACTCATCGCGCGCCTTTATTTTTTTCTCTCCTCTACTCACAGCAAGAACATTGTATAGCGAAGAGTCTATTCGAAGAAATATAAAGCATGGGAAATATTTTTTTTTCATCTCGTAGCTGGTCGCGTTTGAAAAAATAAATAAAGCTCTCTCTTATCAAATTAAATTTAATCTCCCATCATAATCACGAAGGTTTTTTGTTTTTTTCTTAGCACCAAATTAAAAACGTAATCTATTGCTTTACCAGAGTTGAACTTAATTAAAATATTTGAAATTTATTTGTTCACATTTTAACATCCAGGAAAATTCTAAATTGTCATTAAAATTGCTTGTTTACATCATTCGTGAACAAATACTTAAATTCCTAAATTTATTGATTTCTAATAAGCTTAAACTGTCGACAAATTAACTACGTTGGAGATTTTTAGGTCTCATATCGAGTATTTCTCACTCCGTATGCAAATGATCAAGCTCTGATTGTGTTACTTCTTTATTATTCCATTCGCTCTTCATTTCCATCGCCTCTCGTTTACTCGAAAAAAAAAGAACGGTGCGAAGTTCCAGTTTATTCACATACAATAATGTCGAATAGATCAACTCATTTTCGTAGGTATTTATATACCCAACGCCGGCTATGGCAGACAAAATAAATCAGCCAATGTTGTAGCCTACAAAGGTGTATCGATAGCCAATTAAGGATGTTGATAGTCAACAATTATTTTAACGTGCTCCACATTAACAGCACACACGAGAGGCAGAAAATAATTCCATAAGCCATCAATAATCTCTTTTCCGTAAGCCACACGAATTTATATATTTTTTTAAAGACGATGCTGCAGTGCAAACTCATAATTCATTCAGATATATTCGTGGCGCAGAAATTGATATTTTTAAAGGGCTGGCATGCGATTAAGGATTTTTATCGTGACTTAAAATCACGCGAAAAAATTCATATGCTCGCACATGTTTGAGATCATTATTTAAAAAAATCTTTTTTGGTGGTTTCTTGAGTTAAGGAATTTATCTGTACGCGGATACTTTAATGATAATCATTTGTTCCATACGCGCGATATCTTTTTCATGTGTATGCAATAAAATTAAATTTTTATTTGATATTTTTTTGCCTTTAAAGCAGAAAAAAAGAATTATGATAAATTGCGCTGGTGTGTGCATGCGGACATTATGGAGCGTGTTTGTATGTGGCTCATTTTCATTGTAATTTGCAGATAACGCCCGTTGGTCACAGCCCTCTTCTTCCGAGATTTCTTCCCGATATCGGGATGGAAACGAATTAAAGATAATTACAGGCTATTTAACGTCTCTCCACATCATCTCATCCTCCACTGCCGAATGTTCAGATTCACGTCATTCGAGTTCAAACTGGTTCTCTTATGATTTCTTTTTTCGATCTCTGATCACCTTCCTGACTTCTGCAATTCTTTTCGGGTGAGATTATGATTGGACGCTTACACACGCGGCAGCGCGTGTACCATAATTGGATTTTTGCACTATTCGATCGCGATCTTTAATTGCTTAACGGAAATATTTTTTCAAAAATTTCGTGACTTTTTTAGTAACGGAAATTCCTCAAAAAATTACCAAGATCGTAAGTCAATTTCATGCGCTGCTTCCTCAATAAGTTGTTGGTAATGAAATATTAAATTGAATAACTTCAAAACAGGCATCAAATGATTGAATTTAAATTGACTTGAAGATCTTGTTTTTTGCTCTTCTTACTCTCGCCACGGCGACTATTGAAGATCATTCAGTGGAATTGAAAATAAGTAATTGTAAGAAAAAGGCTTCGGAAAGAGATTTATTGACTTAGTTTACTGTTTAGCATTAAAGTCAGCATATCATAACATGGAAATAAGTTGTTTAATGCTGATAACATGGGCGTGAGGGGTTTGTCGATGAATTATGTCACGAATCGATTTTTTAATATATTAATTTTTTGTGTGATTTGAGTGGAAATAAAAAATTAATTTAGAATTTTAAGACCCCCAAAATTTCTTATTGGGTCAAACGCGTCTCAAATATTTAAAGCACAAAACTTCATTGAAACTTAATCACCTTATTGTGTTCGCAATTTCGAAATGAGAAAAACACCAAAGTTCAATACATTTTCGGAGCTCTGCGGTTCAATGATGAATTGAATGTTCTGGCTGAATTATCGTTGAATATTCGCGAAAGAATTCTTATAATGCTAATGAGATGCATTGTGCAGAGCAGAGGAGAAAAAAGCTCTTTTTTTTGCTCTCAACCAAACTGATGATAATTTCTTAAAATATATATACACACACTCGTGAGGTTGTTATAACTGAACATTTTCACATACTTTCTTGTTTGAACAGAAAATTGATGATCCATTGGAGTGATCCAGACGTCCGAGTAAACATTAATTCTGACCAAAAACAAATGGTCGAAGGTGTTGTCAAGCGGTGGCAGTGTGGAAAATGCTGATGAGAAGAAATCGCGTTATATCAACGTGATGTGTCACGGGGCTTAAAAAGTGGCTCTTATTCTTCTTCCACCACCACACTCTCGACGTGGAGTCGCGAGCAATGGGCAAAAACACAGTCAGAGGAGATGAAGTGAATCGGCGAAATGTTAATGTTCATTTCTCTTCTCTTGTGTCGCTTTTGAGAGTCGAATAAGAGGAAAAAAAATATCGTTTAATTTGTTTGTTTGGTTTTGGTTGATTTTGTACAGTTATTTCAGCACACGAGAAATAAAACACGGGAGGAGAGAGAGAGAGATGGAGGAAAAAGAAAAAAACGAAAGAATGAAGTTTATGTGTATATTGAACATATATTTTGAGACATGAGAGAATTAACAGTATCTCCTGAAATGCGCGATGTGTGTACATTCATTTCATCTTTCTTTTTTTGGCGAGTGAGAGAGAGAGAGAGAGAGTTCATTAAATTAAAGTTCCAATGGGAAACAATCGAACATAAATCTCCGATGCCGCAGCACTAACCACATCGGAGAGCATCACAATGAGTTAAAAAACTTCTTTATTGTCGTCAATTCTTTTCTTTTTCCCTCCCGATGAGTTTTTTTTTCGGATAATTAAGAGAAATTGCTGCTAATATGTCAAAAATATTTTGGCACCGCGGTGCACCGATTTCTTTACACAGAAAATTTGAGTTATCAAAATTTCCAATAAACTCTTAAAATTTCTAACATAACTTCACAATCGCCATCTGTTCGATCAAATGAAATATTCAATTTTGAATATACTAGAGTTAGATAAGATTAGATGGCACACCTCGATGTACACAATCGATGGCAATTGTTTGAAGACATGTATGGCGATCAACAGCTGTTCCACATTTACCTTTTCAATTGACAATTGCTTAGCGTGTGCGAGCTACTATCACTCGATTTAATAAAATAAATGGGGAGCAATTACGATGGCGACAGAGATTGCAAACTATGAGGAAGCATTTTGAACAATTTTACTTTTTAAATCGACATTTTTTAAATTTTTAACTAAAAAATTTTAACCTCAACTTAATATTTTTCAAACCCACTCCTAAAAATCAACCAAGTCATTTACCCTGATTTTTCTCTTCCTCGAACTCTTGTGCAATGCTTTATGACACGATCGTAGAAAAAAATCTCGAACTCGTTTCTAATTCGCTGTCTTATGATCAGTGAATTGTGATTGAGTACGAAAAAAATAAAATAAAAACCTCTCTCGCACACATTAGACGTGATTCAGTGCTGGAAGATTAAAAAGCGAGCAAGAAGAAAAACTAATTCTAATTAAAAGCTTGCCATTCAACCTCCACACAAACACAGCGCACCATTGTCGATCATTCGCTAAGCTCGAGCTCATAGTTTTTTGTGTCTGAAGTTTAAATTATGGAAAATCACGCGATGACCGTTTGCGGAGTTGAGTCGCTTCCCTATTAGATAACGAAGAATTTTCTCCCCTCATTGTCTCACGAAGCAACCAATAAATGCCTTTAGGCCTCAAAGCCCGACGAAGAGGCAAACACACAAAAAAAAGAGCGAGACTTGAAATTTTTTGTGCCTTGCGGTGCTGCCGATCAATAAGCAACAGCAGCAGTAACAAGAAACTTTTTTTTCCAGGAATTTCATCATCATTGTTCACATGGACTCCCCGAAAAAAAAATATACCAGCAACAGTATTCGTGGTACTTCCTCTTCTTGTTCCATCTTATTTTTAGCAACATCAAATAAATCTTAAATTTCATCTTTATCTCTCTGGCTCTTTTTTTGCTCCCCACAAAACTTTTATACTTTTTCTTTCGGTTATTTCATGTTCCTCTCAAACTCTCGCGGTTTTCATCCTTCTCATGCACAATGTGTATATTTTTTTCGTATATGATAAAAGTCGAGCATCATAATCTCACATCGCTATGGAGGAAAGAATTCCATTGGACAAAAAAGGGATTTTAATTATATTCAGTTATTGCAAAATTCTTGTTAGTCGATTTTTTAAAAATTATTTTAACGGATTTTTTTAAAAAAAACTTTCAATAAAATATTTAAATTTCATTAAAGCCCAAAATGACATTTTTATCATCTGGTGGCTTAGATATGCAAAAATTTACTTTTTTTTGTGAACTCCGACTTCATTACGTAATCAATTTTATTCAATCTTATGGTGTGTGTACACAGTTTTCTTTCTCTGCCCCCAGCGAGAGAATCGTAAAGGCAAAAAAACGCTTTTTATGTGTCTCGCTTTGTCAGTCAGGCCTTTTGAATTTGTGATTTTATTTTTTTGTGTCATTCGTTTGCTTCTTGATTTTAACGAGAAGTTTTTTTTACATTCAATAATTCATCGCATGCAAGAGCATTTATCGCACATACCCTTGAATTTTGAATTCAAAATTGAGCTCACTTCCTGTACGAATCTTCTTCTGCTCGAGTGGAGTGAGTGAGAGCGAGAGAGAGGTGCGGAGAGACGTATTGGTTTTGCGAAAAAAAAATATATATGAAAACCCCCCGACAGACGATCGCGATGAAGTTGTTTTGTATATTTTTTAAATCATCTTGAATTGGTAATTAAGGTTAACGCCGAAATAAAAATTTGAATTGTGTGCGAGTGGAATTCTGAGAAATTTGTGCAACGTATAATTTTAGTATTCATGCAAGCATGAAATTGTGTGAGCATATGGCAAGCGTCGTGTCCCGTCTTCACCTTTTTTTATTTTCAACTTCTAACCGATTTGTTATCATCGAGTAAATATTAATTAAAAATTTCCCTAAGTCGAAAATTTCTCGCACATATGTCTCAGAATGAGGAACATAAGCGTTTCTAAAATAACCCAATTAGTCACATTGAATACTCTCTTCATATGTGAATGAATGTCGACATTATTTTCCATAACAAAAAAGCACACATAGCGAACAAGCAAAAAATAAAAAGAATCAGAATCTTTTTATCACAGTCAAAAGTGGAAATGACATCAGTCGTAAATCAAGTCTCTCTCTCTTATAAACATTTTCTCATTACTATATCAAAAAAGAGTAACACAAAATATAATAATGTATAATACACGAGCAACGACAATTGAAAATACTTTAACGGTTCGCTTCATTAAATGAGTTTTAAAAATGGATAAATTCACTTTGAACATCATCATCGAATATGAAGAAAATATTCTTAAGTCGGATTTGAACAATTAATAAAAATTAATGAAATTTTATTTGTTGAAAAGGCTTGACTGTGATCGGATGACAATTAAAAAATTCCCTCGAGGGGTGAAAACTTTTTAAATTAATCTTAAAAATTATTTTTAAGACTTAAAATCAATTAAAAATCTTTAAAGTTCATTTTTATATTTTTCATCAGAAATTCTTACCAAAAAATCCAATCGCCATATAATTTGAAAAAATTCTAAGAAAAACTCTTTTTGACCAAAAATTTCTAATTTTTTTGTCTGGGCGCGCACGATGCGGAAAAAAGTTCAAAGAAAAAGCCACAAGAAGGCAATTTTATGCTAATTTTTTTTATGTTTTCTAACACGTCCATCATCACTCCACTTTAATTTCCATGAGGTTTATTTTACGGTTTTTTCGCTCGAAATTAATTATTTAAAAAAAATTGAATTTGCACGCAAATAATTTAATTTCACTTTATTTTTATCTCCATCGAGTATTTTAATAAGAAGAAATAACTCACCCATTTTCTATGTGATGCATCAGAGGGAAAATCCAGCACAAATTGGCGCAAATTTCATACTTTAGGCTTCTTTTTCTTTTTGCACTATCTCAATAAAAAAAATTAATTCAATCTCTCTTTTAAAGCAATTTCGCCTCACATCACGGCGACGACGATGATGATTCAATTTAATTAAATTCAATTTCTACGAAATTGTTCAATGTTTGTCAGGCAAAAGTATTTTTTTCGCATTAAATTTCACAACTTAATTTCACTTTAAAAGTTTTATTTTTTTCGACTAAGTCAGAACACCAAGAAGAGTTTTTTTTGAGGGAAGCGAAAAAATATTCGAGAGACACAGTCTCACTTCCAACCGATCACAACCACGTTTTTCGAGTGATTGAATGAATGTAACTAAGAAACTCTTTTCAATGTAAAAAGATCAGTTTGGAAGCGAGGCAACAACAACAAAACAAAACTGTATAATGCGAATGAGCGAGAAGCAAGAAAGAGAGAGAAAAAAGTGGGGAGCGGACTCGAGTACGTTCTTGATGCATGCACAGCGTCGTATCATCTCGAATGAAATAAAAATTCAAATTACTTTTTCGAGTACTTACAATGACTTTTAGAAAATGTGATGCACATTTTTGAATAATCAAATTTAAATTAAATTCGAAACAAATTTTGATTTCTCGATAGCATCAGCATGACTCATGACACCGAACGTTCTCGCTCTCTTCAAACCTATTTTTTTTCCCCTCTTCTTTTTCTCATATATTTGCGAATGTTCATCGCATGTGAATGTGTTTTTTGAGGGGAACGAAGTTTTCCTTATGCTTCCTTATGTTCTCTCGCTCGTTTTGTGTGTGCTACATAATCTCAACATTTTCTGTCAATAGAGAAACTTTTTACCTGATTTTTAATTAGTTTTTTTTCGGGGTATTCTTGCTCTCCTTGGCAGAGCTGAACTTCATGTGCATTTTTATGCTTTTTGCCGATAATCGCACTGCAAATTATTCGCAAGCCAAAAGTAAGAAGACTCTCAAACAATTAAAAATATTTGCAGGTGAAAAAATGAGAGGCAAACATGTTTTTTTCGTTCTTTTTTTTACGGATGATAATCATCATAATTTTATTTTTATTTTTCCTTCCATCATTTTGGAGCGACCCGCAAAAAAAAATTAAAGAGAGAAGAGAAAATTTGCCGCATGTTTGATCTTGATATAGTTTTAGCCATTGATGGGCCACAAAAATGTATAAAGAGAAAAATTTACAACCGTCCAGCTTAAAATTTATGCTCGGCAGATGGACAGTGGAGGAGAGCCTTAATTTTTTTGTGGTTTTTTTTGGCTGACTTGTTGAAAATTTTTGGACATTATTAAAACATCAAAATTCAACGGCAATTTTTTAAACTTTAAACTTTATTTTAAGCGAACAAAAAATCGAGAGCAGGAAACTAATCATCTGATCATGACACCATCACATGAACACAAAAGCCTTCCTTTTGGTCTCACAATGCTATCGCAGGAGAAGAAAAATAAAATAAAAGAAGGAGAGAGCAGCAAAAAAAGAGCAGATGCATGTTAGACATGAATTGTTGGCATTATTATTTCGTATATGATTAACATGATGGATTGCATACGAAAAATTTTCGTTCCACTCTTAAAATCCAACATTCCCGATAGCCGAATGTTTTGACAAAATTTTCGCAAGCATCGATTGCAATCGAAACAAAACTTATTTTTTTCTGTGGCAATAAAATTCATCACCATGTGATGATCATGAAACCGTTTGCATTTGAAAGGTGCTGGCTTTAGCGAACGACGAGAGAGAATGAAAAGTAATGGCAATGTTCACGAAAATATAAAAATTTCGAACAGCAGCAGACAATCGTTGAAACTGGTTTCGTTCTTCCTTCGCTTACCTTTTTGCTGAAATTGTAACCGATGGAAAATAATACGAAATTTTTGGGATTTGATAAAGAGAGCTGAAAGAAGAAGAAGGAATTGTGACGAGGGGATGGCAGAAGGAGGTGAAGTAAAAATTACACCGATTTAAAAAAAGATCTGTCATGTATGTTGAAGAATATTTTGCAATATTTGAACCTTGTTAAAGATGTGATTAGAAAATATCTAAATATTTTTTATTCTACAGATTTTAAAAAACTCTACGACTAAAAATTTGAATTTTTTAGATTTATTTTATCAAATCTGGCGGGAAAACTTTTCTAACCTCAAAAATGTCCGATTGAAAATTTTCTCTTCCTTTTTTCGTAATCAACCGCCTTCGTCATTAAGGATCATTTATGTGAGGTAATAGAGAATGACTACAACATTTTTTTCCAACAGCAGCTGCTACTGCCGTTCATCGTGCTCGAAAAATAAAGAAGTTTCCTCAAATATTTACCTGACTTATAACGCTCTCGCATATATGACAAGCATGAGTCGTTTGCAAATTGTTATTTCATTTGCAATTTTTAAATAATTAATAAAATTATGCACGAATTATGCAGGATAATAATTTAAAAAGAGGTTGCACAAACACAATGATGCCACAATTGTGTATATGCGAGCAGATCCCATTCCCCACCTGGTCTGTTCGTTTTTTGTATTCAACATCATCAAGAGAAAAACTCATAAGAAAGAAATTTCAAGTTGAATCCATCCGGTTGAGGCATTGAAATAAGAGAGCGATACCTAATGGGAAAAGCGACGCAACAATTGAGTACGAAATGGGCATGACAGAGGGAAGGGTTGATCTTGAAAATTATTCCATTTTACGAAAATGCGCAGCACTTCGCAAATAACATTTGCGTTAATTTCAAGTTCATAATAATAATAATATTCGAGGGTTCTCGCTCGCTCGGAGGGAAGATTTCGTTTCTCAATGTTATTTCCTCTGCTGCTGCTGCTTTTTTTGATGAATCAGCGTCGATAAGGACACGAAGGAATGAATGAGGAAACAGGAAAAACTTGCAAACATTGCCGTGATTTCTTTTGCATCTTCTCACCGTCACGGATGAATGTTTGACCTTTGATGTGTGAATAAGTGCAGAATGCAGTGAAAACAATGTAGATGTTGATTTTTAAATTAAATATTTTTGTTTTCGATGGAACATGTGGTTGATTATAGAAGCCAACTAATTGCTACTCTCTGGATTTTTGAGATCGAATAATTTCCTGTTGCTTGAAATGCTTCCAAATGTTATCCTTTTGGTGCATTTTCATGAATATCGCAACAGGTGCGGAATTAAATTAAATTGTTACTACTTTAAGCATTAAAAATTTAGAGAGAGGATTGTGGATTTTTTTTAATTTATCTTAAAATTCAAATTCGTGTAATCATTAAATTTTTCATGGAACTAATTTAAAATTGAAAGCTGACAGTTCAGTAACTCTCGACTATAAAAACACTCAAAAGACACTAAGTTACTTTTTTCATTTCCTTAATCTCATCAAAGAACTCCCACAAGAGAACTCTAGAGAATTTTTATCCCCATATTTGCACAAAAGAGAAGTTGAAACGCTGCAAAAAAAATATTGAACTTTTCTATTATCATCGTCATCATTTTTACACTACATTGAGTCATTCAGCTCTCAATTATACAATTGAACAAAGACCTCATCCACTCAATATATCATCTTAATAACAATTGAGAAAGCAAAAAGAAGAGAAAGATATTCAGAGCAGCTCAATAAAGTTATGAATTATTGCGATAGTCTTACAATCTTCTTTTCATGTTACAGCTCACAACTAGCTCTGTATGCAATGGGTCCCTGATTTCAATAATAGATCAGCACGTGGTATGAAGAGAAAGAGCAACGGATGGCTTTTTAACGGAATTTTCACGGTCAAGACTTTTGTCTTATGGAGCAACACAATGGGAAATTCTCTCTTGCTCATTTCCTCTCAACTGTTTGAACATTTGCTGAGACAATGAACTGGAAGAACTGATTTTTTTATGTATATTGTCTAGTTTTGCTAGCCGGCAAGTCCTCTCTCACTTTTATGATGTCATTTTTGTTTATAACAGCTGGACAGTCCATGAGGAAATTTTTCTAGCTTTTCGCAAATGATTTGTTAGCTTGTAATTTTTTACTTTTTGAGATGCTCCATGTTGAAAATTTGTAGATCCAAAAATTTTAAAATTTTAACTCATCTTTAACCAAATCAATTGAGGTTAAGATAAAAAGTAAAAATTTAAGAAAAAATATCTTTTGACCAATTTCCACCCCAAACGATCCATTTCTGTAAAAATTTGCATTGAATTTTTTCCATTTACCTGGACAGAAAGTACAGCCAGACATTTCTACATCTTCCAAAGAAAACAATACGAAAACAATTTCAATGCTTGAATGGAGAATATTTGCTGCGTTTTGTTGCAGGTGAAGCAACAAGCCGATCGAGTGAGTGAGTGAGGAGGAGAAAAAGAACAAAATTTTGCATTCAACACAATTTGCAAATTAGATACAGCAAAAGATGGTTCCAGTAGAAACCTTTTTTCCTCGAAATTTGCGGTACATTTGCAAAAAAATAATTTTAAGCTATCGTAAAATGTAAAATGCAAATTGCAATTGCTTGCACAGACATTCCTGAAAGAGGTGTGGACCTTCATTGACTTTTACGATGATAACCTTGAGAGCATGTGTAATTGGTTCAGTCATAAAATCTGTAATTGCACTCCCCGAAAAAAAAAAGTATCCACGTCATGTCGAGAAAGTGAGTGAACTTAATTTTATAAGGCAATAAAATTTCAATTATTTACTTAAACTTCAACAATCAAGCAGAAAAAGTTTTGTTCATTTTCAGTGAGAGAGAGAAAATTAAATAAATTGACATGAACAATATCAACTGAGAAACTCGTCTTTTATCACCATGAGCGTACACAAAAAAAGTAACTGTTGATGGGCTTCCGAAAAAAAATCATCTGACGACTTCAATGCTCGTTAAGTGAATATCATCGAAAGAAGAAAGCCCAAAAGAATTCTTCTTCTTTCACTCGCTCTTGCCGTTCTCTGTTTGATGATGTCGAGTTAAACCGTTAAATTGAAGGAGATGATAATACCTTTCGCATAAAAGCAGCTCACAGATTAAAACGATCAGCTTGCGATGATTGACTTGGAGAAATGAGCAGAATTCGACAGTGAGAGAGACAAAAAATCGATTAATCTTAAAAATTTAGTAATTGGATGTCCAGCATTTTTGAGCAGTTAGTTATTACCAAAGGAAGTCATAATACATGAACAGCGACGATGGGAAACTTAGGAAATTCTCTAAACGTAAAACTTTACTCTAAGAAGAATTTTTGCAATTGAATTTTATTTTTTCGTCTTAAAGCCTTTTTATATTTTATAAACTCTTTTTAAGCTCACAAAAATTTTATCACAATATTTTTGAATTTTTTTCTCCGTGTACATCGCGATCATGGCCACAACATATTATGAATAAAAAAGGACAGATGTTGAATGAGAAAGAAAAACTCTTTTTTTTCGGACATTGAATAATGCTGGCCTCTTCCGGCCTCACATTCAACAATCAACATCATCATCATCTTCAATTTAGAGTGAAACAGGAATAAAAAGTGCATAATAAATTTCTTCAAATGGATTCGTCATAACTCCAAAAAATTGTGTTCATCTGTTTGCCATATCCTCGAAAAAAAATATTTTTGAACGTGCATCTCCTCGAATGCGTTTATCGACAAACGGGCATATACAAAGGCAGGTGAAGAAAATTAAGTGCTTGGTGCGTTGCACATTTTTATTACTTACGCTTCGAGGCGATATAAATGGAATGATCGTTGGAGTCAGAAGAAATTATAAAATTACACGTAATAATTTTTCGACAAAAAGGTCCCTCGAAAATGCATCCACACGCCGATGGTGGAGATTCACTGCAAACAGCTGTCAAATTTACAAATTAACTGAAATTAGTTCCATGCCATAAAAAAATGAATTTTTTAGTGTCCCAGGAATTTCTGATTATTTTTTGAGGTTGAGGTTAAATTATTTGATGTCCTTTCTTCCTCATCAATGAATAATTTTTAAGTGAACATGGAACTTCCATAAATTGCTTAAAATTTTTTAACAAAAATTAAAACAGAAACTTTAATTATTTAAATTAAAAATTTTCTAAGTATCCAACCCTTTCAATTAAATTCAAATTCTAAGAAAACACGAGTAACCGTAAAATAAGTTTTATTATCACTGTAACTCAAAACTATCATCTCTCCATCCAGGTCA
The DNA here is from genome assembly GCA_038502055.1 of Tanytarsus gracilentus. Taxonomy (NCBI): domain Eukaryota; kingdom Metazoa; phylum Arthropoda; class Insecta; order Diptera; family Chironomidae; genus Tanytarsus; species Tanytarsus gracilentus. The sequence goes on along the minus strand of JAXRKN010000033.1, from coordinate 1,695,890 downwards.
GACTTTATATAGCGTCGTAAAACACACGAGAGAATGCAAAATGACTTTCCAGTGCTAAACCTCAGGTAAGCGTCAACTTCTTTCATCTTCTCAACTCATCCATAAGAAATTTTTAATTAATTGAAAATTAATTGCCCCAAAACAATTGTCCGTGAAAGGATTTTTTTTTCCATTTAGAATTCGGGCATATTAGAACGCAAAAAGGAACCTCAAAGAGAGAGAAAATATATTAAACCGGTTTAAAATTTCTCGAACAAAAGATTTTAATTTTTTCTCCTTTTTTGCTGCTTTAAGAAAAAATAATTTCTAAGAAAATTATGTAGGGAGAGAAAATTCGTCGAAGAGATGAGATTTGCCTTCATTTAAAGAATGGCATGAAAAAACTGGAAAAAAATCTCATCACAAGTTTTTTTTGTGTAGAAATATTTTTGCGAAGCTTACATGTTAAGTCAAATGGAAATATTCTCGTAAAGGCTTAATGCCATGCTGCAATGAAGCTCTTTAATCTTTCGTAAAAATAGCTAGAGAATTGCCTAAAAACTATAGAAAAAGAGATTAAGAGACTCGTTTCTTAAGATATGTTTTCGATACCTGGCAACAGCAGCAGCAAAAAATTATGTTGTGAGTTTTTTGTGCGACAAAAATTTAGGGAAAATTGGGTTAAAATGAGATTGATCTGAATTTAACATCAAGAAATTGTTGAAATAAAAATGTACTAAAATTTAATTTCATAAATTTTAAAAATCCTTTCTAATTTCATTCACATAAAAATATCAAATTCAAAAGGAGGCTGGAAAACATGTCGTGGATGTTTTGAGTAAGCAGAGAAACACAAAAGACTTCAATCACTGATGGAAAAAGGAACCTCAAATCATATCATCATGTCATGAGTCGTTAAGACCCATTCTTCTAGCAACTGCGATGGGTTTCAAGTGAGAGACATTCAACAATTGCGTAACAAAAATAAAGCATTTTCAAAAATTATGAATATTAAAATTATAAAATCATCAAACCTTTAAACATTTCTTTCCAAACGAACCCCAAACACGTAACTAAAAAAGTACCGTGAAGAAGAAGAAAATTGAATAATAAAAAAATATTCAGATCGTTTTTATGCTGATATCAAATAACAAAACAATACGCATTTAATTATTATTATTATTTGCTTCGCATAGCTCGTCATTGAATAAAGAAGTTTTTGATGTTCTTTCACATTTCCCATTTCCTCTCTCACTTACTCGCATTTACTCGCTGATGAACGAATATAATGAAAAATCATATTTGAATGATTTGAATGGGTTAATTTTGGACTAAGATCCGTGACATGGAGCCTACGGTTGTTCTTGAGATTTCTCGCTAAACTGATCAATTTTCAAAGAGGCCACTTAAGAAACCAAGCGGGCGAAAAAGTGGGTTAGGGTGATCAGAAAACTTCCCTTGCGAAAGAAATTCTAAAGACACTCAATGACGCATGGATGATCCTTTAACTCGCATAGAATATCCATTTAATTAACATACTCGGCATTCGGCAATAAAAGAAAAAAAATTTACATCACAAGAAGAAGAAAATGAGTGAAGTTGAAGTATCAAGAAGAAATATCCGATTTTTATCTGATCGTCCCTATAATTATCTTATCCTACATGCATTATAATTATCTATTATGTGTTGAGCTGTCTGAAACTCATTTTATGCAAAAATATATATATCTAATTTCAGTGCGAGCGAATTTCTTATTGGTCCATCATGTTATACGTGTGTGTTTCGAATAAATTAGCTCAATCTTGATGATGATCATAATGCCATAATTCTGAGGAAATTTAGATCGAAATCGTTGGGTGAAATATGCAGAAAATTATAAGGAATTTTTATCAATTTAAAAGCTTGATGACTCGAATGCGGTCACGAACGCTTTTTAAAGCTGTTAAAAAAGTTAAATTGATCAATTTATTAAATCTTTGAAAATTAATAATTTTGACTTCCCTCATGCGCATGCTATTGAACATTTGTTTGCTTGCACTGATTATTTGTTTGGTGAAAATAAACCACCTCTCTTTTGCCTTGCTCTCTTCGACATTTATGTGTAAGATGAGGTGTAAATTAATAAGAAAAGAAAAAGTTTTTTTTGTTCAATTCTCACGGTTCGTTCATCACTGAATAACGTGACACAAAGTTTGACATTTTAGATGAAAAAAGAGCGAAACAAGAAAGGAAATCGCCACCCCTTTTTCCGATCTCGGGGTAGCGATGAAATCCTTTTCAAATTGAAAGACACTCCTGAATCCTGTCGCATAATTCAATGCACAACAAAAGGATATAATAGAATAAAAACGCTCAACTTGAAACAGTTATAAATTTTAATCTCTTTTTAATATGAACGCTCTGGTGAATTCTGCTAAGAATCTCGCTCACATGTCGAGGGGTTGCGAGTGAAAATTGGGTAAGGAAGGACCTTTAAATTTATTTAAATTAACTTTTTTAAATTTTCGAAATAAATTTGATTTTTAATCTTCCAAGAAAAAAAATCCTGGATCTTTTCAATCTCCACTCTAAAACACAATTTTTATAGTAAAAGGAGAACATTAATCACAGCGCGTTGTTTAGGGTCGTTCGAGATTTCCTTACGATATTTTCTGCTTTCATTTCAATAAATTAAATTCTATTCTTCTATTTTGAAACATGCTTTGAAAGTTGTGCGTATTTGAATATGTTTTCTTGGCATCATCTTCGAGCATGTATGAACAGGATATGTCTCGAGTAGTGGATTAATATGATCATGTTGTACACCCTTACGAAGAATGCTCCTATGTGTGTGATGATGCCGCAGGATATCGCTGAAAGTTTTTAAGAAGATCCAAACCCTTATTTTAAAATGTTGCTGGAAGCTTTAAAATATAACAAATATTAGTGTACAATAATATGATTTTAATCAGTTTACTCTCTTCATGGTTGCTACTTTGAATTCTATCGTGCTGCAATTAACTTTGGTTCTACTGATTTTTTCTATAGAGAGCTCAAAATTTAAATTTATCAACCTTTGTAAACGTCTTTTTCATTGGCCAAGTCTTCAAGGACATTTCAAAATCCGAATCTCCTAAAGGGATATATTTTAAATTAAATTTTATCCCTTACATTCGCGATTTTTCACTATGCCTAATGAAACATTGTGTCATGCATATTATAAAGAGTTTCGCCTATGGAACAAAATCTAAATTGCTTCTCTCTCGTGTTCTTATTATTTACATGAATTCATAATCATAATGCGCGAAAAATAATTATTCATTCAAATAGGTAAAACTCGTTCTTAAATGTGAAACGACAAATTTATTCTCCATTCAAAATAGATCTTGGAAATCTCGTTTTTTTTTGGAATATCGCGAAAGCTAGCGTAAGAAATTAATTTTCATTTCTCCATTGTTCATTTAGCTCCGTGTCCATCTGATATGTGTTCGTCATGAATGATGTGTTTACGCTAGAATTAGTCCAAATGAAATTGCTTTTACTACTTTTTAAATTGAAATTTTTTCTCTCTCGTACGGGAGAAGAAACATCATTTGCATCTTTTTGTAATTTGATAGCCATAAAACTACTTCTTTGCATGAAGCGAACGCTGAGTGGAGGAAAAAAATTGGAGATGGAAATTTATGAGAATAATGGACATGGATAGCAGTGACAAAATACTTGCTGTATTCAACTTTCTTATCGTCACATCTCAATCTCACATGCGACACCTTTTTATGACATACAAGCTGCTACTTCATTGATTTTTCTTCGTATATATGAACATCTTAATTTAATAATATATGCTTCTTTTGAGATCACAAACACTGTTTGAGAGATGTGAGAAATTAAAGTAATTTTTGGTGCATGGAAAATTTAAAAGTAGGTTGAAGAGTTTTAAAATACTTTTTATAGGTTCGAATCCTATAAATTCTTCTTAAATACATCGATAAATTTTTATTTCCCAAACTCAAATAAAACAGCTTTCAGCTTCCTTAAACTCACGCATTATCGCAATTTTTAAAACACCGCCAAACACTGCAAATAAAATTTATCTGATTTATTGCTTAATTATAGCCTTTTTGCATTTTTTAGTGCATTCTTTTCGATATAATTTTTAAAGCCTTGCTCCTTTAATGCATCATTTTATTAAATCTCTCACACTCATATCTCATTTATCCATTACACTGAACTGAATAACTGCCCATTAAAAGAGCAATTGATTGATTTAGATGTTGATTAATTTAAATCAATTTGAGAAGAGTGTCTTGAGGCGCATAAGCGAGAAAATTGCCGTGAATAAAATCTTGATTAACATTCATCATCATGCGATGCACGTTTATGTGAGGATTTTTATTATGGGTTGATTTTCATTACAACTGTCACTAACTGAAAATCGAAATAGAAGATGAATTGGATTGAGGAAAAATTTATTGCGTAGCATATAAAATTTCCATAAAAAATAAATTAGGAAATTTTTATTTCGTTGTAATGAAAATTTTTGGATGGAATTTATGAGAACTTGCATTTTTTTGAATTTTGAAATCACTAAAGAGGTTTTTGATAATTTTCAAATAATTTAAATCTTTCTCTTAAATTCTACAGAACCCTATCATGGTAATAATAATTAAGTGTCAAGGACTTGACTACAATTACAAGTTCACAATAAAAAATAATACTTTTCGAAACCCGTAAAAGAGTAGTAAATTATCCTAGGAATTTATCATATTTTAATAAAACAATAAAAATATCTTTATTGCACGAGGGATCGGTTGGAAAATTTAAGTAAAAGGGTTAAAGGAGGAAAAGGCTGTAAATGAGTTTGCTTGATGTGGCATGTCAAAAGAAACAAATTTACTTGTTAAAAATTAAAATTTGTCGTAGATCACTCACAATAGGCTCATTGTCGTTAAGAGGCGAAAATTTGAGCTAAACTAAAAAACTGGTTTCTTAGCGCTAATGAATCATGCTGATTTATCTCTTTCTGTTACTTTATTAATTCCCAAAGAAATTCTCGTCTGCGCCATTTTTCACGGTTTGTTGGTAAATTTCAGTAGCAATTATATTTCTTTCAATTTCTTATAGAATTTATGATGCGCGGCGTAACACAATAAAAATATATTTTATTTACAGGATATAAATTTATTTATTGACAATTATAGTCATAAACGGCATTAAAAGAAGAATCTCATCCCTTTTAACTTCTCCATCGCGTTATAAATCCACATTTAAGTGTGCACACGTTAAAATTGCAGAATTTATTATGTGATTTCGATCACATTTAGAAAAACCATAAAAATAAAAATCATCGAGTGTATGTGAGGGCATTTAAGAGTTTTTTATATCAGCACTAAAATCAGGATATTTTTCAAACAGCCACACATGTTGGAAATAACCCTCAAATAAAAATATTTACAGTTGACTTGTAGTTCCTTAAAAATATTACTTTAACCCTCATTTGACATCGTTTCATAAAAATGAAGACTTTCTCTCTCTTCTTTTTTTACCACCATCAATATTCGGTGCGATATGTTTGGTTAACAAGAAGCAGTAAAAATTTATGCTCATAAAATCATCATAAAACATTATTCAAATAAAAATGGGACCATTGCCTGTCTAAGGACGCTCATCGAATGATGAGTTGCTGTTTGCTTTTTGAACAGAACACACAATACGTACCCTCCTGAAATAAAATATGTGTGTATATGCTTAGAGAGTCTCTCTAATTTTTACTATGCTGTAACGCTTTAAAATATACAAGCAAGAATGTCCTTGAAACGATTCAAGGTTTAGTTGTTGTTGAGCCAAATCGCCTCGAGTTCTTAGAGACTAAACGAATTTTTAGGGGTGATTGTTATAGGAAGAAAAGGCAAGGTGTGAAAACTCAAAAATTTTAACATGTATGTTGGTTAGAAAATTTAAACTTCATTAAGGATATTTCATCTAAATTTTAGATTTTCAGGTTAATTTAAATCTTTTAAACTATTTTGAGGTTCGCCTCCAACGGTCATTGATGTCCACTCCTCTTAAATCTCTAAATAAATTATTGAAAGGAAAATCCTCCGGTTATAACTAATGAAAATTGATTTGCGAGGATGAAAAACCTGAAAATCATATGTATTAACACACGAGCATTATTTTCACCCCAAAATGCAGTGCGAATGTCAAAATGATTTAGTCTAATTTGTAGTGTGCAAAAAATGATATTCTTTACAGCACTTGGCACTGTCATGTAACGCATGAGTTTTAGATTTTTCACTTTCTCTTACCACCTCGATGACTTTTCTTAGCATTTAGCTAAAGGTAGGGTTCGAATAAACTCTCTATGGTATTATAAAATATTGCGAAATTCAACCGATTACGTCATCCTGTAAATAATTCAGCGTGCTCGATTTTTCCCCTATAAATATAAATTTTCAGGATGATTCATCGTCATTTCCATGAATTGGTTTACATTTTTATTTGCGCAGCATATGAAAAAAAATTTTGTGATTGGAAAATAAAAACTTGTCAAAATTGAGACTGTGACTGGATTAAATTTGTTAGGAAATTTAAATTCATGATTTTTTGCCAAAAATTGGTGACCTTTGAAGGCATTCTCGAATCCTGCGCTTTGTTCTCAAATGATAAATTTTTAGAATCTGAAACATGAGTAAACATGCTTTTTGCGCAAATCCATCTCATCCATGCTTATGCTTAGATGATTTCTCAAGTGTCGGACTCAATGTCTATGAAATTTGTTATTTTTTTAGGTATCGTAAGAATATTCAGTTCACTAAGAAAAAGGCGGAGGAAAAAAGTGAAAATCCTTTGAGTGAAGTTTTATGAAAAGGAGGCAGCAATGGACTGAATGTAATCCATAAAAAACACACCTGGAAATGCTGAACAATAGAGAACCAATTTTTTTTCAAAAATCATAGTTTTTTGCTTGATGCTTGATTGAAAGCATCTCAGGATGTTTGTTCAAAATATTTAATTTAAGTTTTTTTTGCTCCTCACTTTATGTTTCATCCGCTCGAGAGTGTTTGTCTTTCATGTTCGGTGAAAAATATTTTTTAAACAGTTTAAATAAAAATTTATGGGATGAAATATGAAGTGAGATGATATTGAAGGCATGTGGTGTCTTATGATTGACAAATTTTATGGGTTTTGAATTGAATGCACTTCCCTCTTTTGTTTTCGAGGTAGTGTGACAGATTGGAAGCGAAGAATGGACAAGATATGGCGTTAAAATAACACATTCAAAAAATATTTTGTTTAATAATAAAATTTTATAATTTTTAAATAACAAAACATCGAATTCATGGTGTGTGAAAATTCTTCCAACTACTGTCTATTCACCTTTCGACCACCATTGAAACTATTCTTAAATATTCAGTATTTTTTTTTTCGTGAATAATTACCATCTAATAGCATATAAAGAATGAAAGAAGAAATTTCTCTTCATCATGGAAATTACGGTACCTAATAAATATAAAAGAATTCTCTTTTCATGTTGTCATTCAATTGAGAGTTGAGTGTCAGTCAGATAAAGAAGTTGTTGAACCAATTAAAAATTACGTAATTTCCACCCATATAAACGCGACTCATCGAATCGTGCCTCGATTATTCTCTTCCTGTCCTCTCTATTAATTTCGAACATCAGAAGTCAATTTCTAAGTCCCAAAAAAAAAGTTTAATATGAAAGTGCATGGAAGCGTGAATTGCGACCGTAGATTGATCCACGTGTCTTTTAGATAATTTCACATATGTGTGCCTGCCGTATGTATCTGCAGAAAAAAAAGTGTCAAGCAAGATCAATTGTATTACATGAAATTTCACAATCAACCTCATCATTCATTCTCGAAAAGTATTTGTCATCTGCTCTCTCTCTCTCAGGGCTTGAAAGAATCGGAGAAAGATGAAAAATTGAAGAAGGAAAGGAATTTCGATTTTACCTACGAGTTCCTTTTTCTAGGAATTTTTTGAAATCCCTTTTAACTCTCGCATTCGACCTGAAAAATGTGTTTTTACTTTTTAGAAACAAAAAAGTTTAAGGAAGCGATTTAGAAGAAAAAATTATTTAAAATCGATAATTTTATATTTTTTTGGATCTTAATTTGAAAAGTTGAAATTTAAATTTCAAACAGATTAAATTAAATTTAGCAGCTAAAATTGAATGGCTTCACATGCAAGAGCAAAAATTATTAATGATACAATTCACCATCATAGGAGTGTCGGCATGTAAGAAGAAAACTCATCATCAATGTCGGCAATCAATTCTTCATTTTTCAAAATTTTGTGGTTTTAAGAATGAAAGAAAGGTTTTTGCATATTTGAGTTGAGAAGAAGAAGAAATAATTCAGGCTCCCAGAAAAAAAAAGAATAAAAATTATGTTTTATCCTCCAGGTGCAAGAAGTGTAGATCATAATAATTTTTACGTGTGCTCAACAATAGGAACAAGAAGCAAGGCACACATACGAAAAAAAATTGGAGACAGCTGTTCTTATTCAACAGCGCCACAATGGTCTTGGCATAATAATAAATTTTAATCGTTAATGATACATCAGGCCCGTTTGATCCTCGTACACATTTTTCGTGAGTCGCGTGGAATGCCTTTTTGTTTATGATAGAATTGTTTAAGCTCAAAACTCAACGAGGGTTGGCTTGAAAAATCATTTTTAGCGATGTTGTTGGCTCTCTTTTTCGCGAATTTACTTTTTTCATGAGATACCATTTTCGGGACAGCTGTTAATGTTCAAATACATCGTGTTTTATTGAGCACGAGTCACCTGCTTCGAATATTAATCAATTAAAGAAGAACTTTTAAAGTATAGGAAATGTAAATGATCATTAAGGTTTATTTGCGAAGAAGAGTTTTTTTGATTGCCGTTTCTTTTATTATTATTTTTTTAGAGAGTTACTGCTTCATTCAATAAAAATCGATCATCTTCTGAATATTTAATTATTAGTCATCGTGACACAATTAAATTCTTTACAAAGTTCACATGGTGAATGACCGTTAAGAGTTTAAATAAAAGACGGTTTCAATTTTTAAAAATGTACTTTTGTTTTTTTTATAATCGCATGACATGAGCTGACTCTCACAGGAAGGGTGCGCCAGTCATCAGTGTGGAAATTATATTTTATTGTGCTCCATAATAAGTTCATTAGCTCTCGTTTTGCTTTTCCAATAAAACTTTGTCGAGTTTCTCGATGAAGTTGTCAATTTCGGATTTGCTGATGCCAATGGAAGCGGCAGCCGTGAGATATTGAACACCATTAGGTTCTGTGATGTGAGATCCCCATCCGATAAAGTTATGACTGTCGATGATTTTGTTCTCTTTTGTCGAAATAACTCGAACTCCACTAATTGACCGTGTGAAGAGCCGTGAACCGATCATTGTTGGATTTTTATAATTTCTCAACGTCATTGCAATTGAAATTGGATTTCTTTTAGTGACTAAAACTTGCTCATTGTGAGCTGATGCGAGAACGCAAAGTTTTTCTTTCAGATATTGAAACATTTCTTTTCTCTCGTTGACCATCTTCATGTAACCATCTCTACCTACATGCAGCAATGTCATAAATACATCGAGCACTTGACTTGACGACGCTCGACCTGGATATGATTTTGAGACTTCACCAATAATTTTATCATTAAATCCAATTAAAATGCTTCCACCGACAGGAACTAGAAGATTTTTATCAGTAGACTGGACGACGATGTCGATGTTGCCAACACGATGAGCTTGTTCAATTTGGTGAGTTAGGTATGTACTTTGGAGGCCATAAGCGTTATTTATGACGTGTGGAATGTTAAATTTCGCAGAGAGCTTTGCTAGTTCCTCTAAATTATCACAGCCACGAGGAGCAAAGCATGACGTGGTGGAAACTATACAAACAATTTTATCTGCTCCCAACTTGTTAATTTGCTGCTCAAATTCAGATAAATTAGTTCTAAGCTCATCATCAACCCTTATCGTGTCAATAACTATTGGTGTAAGATTTGAACTGACGATGGCTTTAAAACATGACTTTTGATCAATCCTCGACCAAAGCACAAAGCTTGCGTCTTTCCTCTGAGACTTAAGATAGAGCAGTGATAACATCATAGCCATGCCAGTAGCCACGGGAAATAGCATGCACTTTTTAGCACTCTTAATGCCTACCATTTTCACATAATCAAGTAGCATTTCGTTAACTAATTGGTTCATTAGTGAACTCCCAGCAGCTTTTGGTTGATTCTCTGCAAGGTCACCCGATCGTCCGATACCATGTGATTGATTGTAATGTCTTCTTCTTACCAAGTCACAAGCAACTCTGCCTTCCCGTTCGCCGACACCACTCTTACTTAGAAAATTGTTTGTGTCCAAAGATGAAAGTTCATTGACTAACATTTCGATTTCGAGATCAGCGAAGCCATTGTCTGGGATTTTACGCTAATTGAGTAAAACGTTATAATTAGAAAGCTTTTATGATTCATGTGCGTCATTTACTTTTTCAAGTAGCTGTTTAATTTTGCTTCGACGCTGTCTTCCTGCATCGTTTGCTATATTCTGAAAGAAATTAATTTAATTAGTTGAATAAAAAAGATTTTAATTAAATTTTACCAAGTAATTGATGGGAACAAGTCGTGAGCATAGCTCAGTAATCATGTCCTCTGATATCATTTTGATTTTCTATAATAAAAATTAAATAACTTGAAATCACATCAATTGCTTTTAAGGGCCACACAGTCTACACTAAAATGAAATGGGAATGAAAACGCCGGCTTAAAAAATTTCCTTTAAAAAAAATAATTTATGAATTTATTTTCAATTTTTCGAGTAAATCACTGACATCAATTAGGCCACGCTTAATTGTGTTCAGCTTTTTTCCAGCTTTCAAAAACCGATCATTAAAGTCTTTAACGTGTATTTTAAGACAATAGAAAATCTCGTTCAAATCCTCCTCGAGCTTGTATGAGAAAATGTGAGGAAAAACTTCTTTGAGGGATTGGAAGACACTGTCTCTGATGGCATTGTCACGTGAAACAAAATTCAATATGAAAATTCCGTCGGATGCTAGTGAGCTTTCAACTGCTTTTAGAATGTCATTTTCTAAGAATTCTTTAGGTGGGCAGCTCATACCTTTGCTTGGATCCTTGCTGTCAACGTCAAAAATTATCGAGTGGTATTTTAATTTTTCCGAATTTTTCAGGAATGTCAGTCCATCGTCCACAACAACATCCAGTCGATTTTTGTCCTCAACAAGTCCAAAATATTCCTTTGCAACTTTCACAATTTCAGGATCGATTTCAACGGCAGTCATGCTTAATTCTTTCAAATGATGATAGATGTATGTCAAAAGCCCACCACCACCAAGTCCAATCACAAGATTCTTTAAATTCTTGGCATTCTCCATCATTAAAATTCCAACAATCAAATAAATGTGATGCTGACATGAGAGATGATTGTTGTCAGCAACGATACCCTTCTTGACTCTTTTTAAGAGTACCTCAGACTGAATTGCATTTTGATTGCTCATGAAAATCAGCCGACGGAGGACTTTTTCATCAGTTGTAACATCTTCAATGACGAAATCACCCGAGATGCTGCTGGTTCCTTTATAAACTACATTTCTCGATCCAACATCACTGCCTAGCGAGAGAAATGGAATTTTACTCATGTCTCTTACACTTTTAGGCGCAAATGACTTTACAGTTTCATTCAGTTCCACTTTAATGTCATCGATTGATGTGTAGCTTTGATTTCTGTGCATTATTACGATTGCTAATCGAGCATGTCCCGCTGACTCGAGCAATTTCTTTCTTCCTTGCGGAGTTGAAAACAACCATTCAGTCTCGCGTCCCTGAGGGCAAATAAATGCTGCATAATCTTTTAAATTCTTCTTGTTGGCTTTTTGATCGAGAATGAAAAGTGAAAAGCGTGGAATTTTCTCGTTAGGTCGATAGAGATTAAATGTAATTTCCTCCTCGTAGGAGTTTTTTCTGATCAATCCATTTCTAATGATTGATGCACGTTGAATTGAAAGCACTGCATTTTTAATTCCTTCCTGGTTCAATCTCTCGATAGTTTCATTGTCTTGTGATATTTCATAGATTTTACTTGGAAGCTTAAGAAATTTTGTCAAGATAACGGCAAACACTGGCATTGACGTTCCATCTTCGTTTGAATTTTGTGTTTTTAACTCGGCATCAAGACATCTAACGACTCTGAACAAGAAATTGTTTTCAGGAAAGAAATCAAGGAGGTATTTGATGATGTGCTCTTGAAGTAAAGAAATGCACACAAATCTACCGCCATTCTTGAGCACTCGCTTAATCTCCTCAAAGTACTTGATGACTGACTCATTAACTGTTTCCGTCTCTTCACTCATCATTGCATCCAATGTACCCTTGTCGAGAACAACCGAAAATTCTTCATTATTAAATTCCATTGAAGTTGCGTCCATCGTTCGCCAAACACAATTCTTGTGAGCTCGCTTCATTTGTTCAATTACAACCTCTGAGATATCGATATTTGTGATTGAATTATAGCCTGTTTTATGCATATCCACTGATAAGAGCGAGTTACCGCAACCTATCTAAAATTAATTAACTTTATTTTAATTATCACAGAAATAATTTTTAACTTACCACTAAAATCGAATCCTTGGTCTTTATGTACTTCGTTAAGACACCGCATAATTCTGGAAACTGTAAAAATCATTGCAAATCAAGTTGTGGCAAAATTTTAATTTTTTAAATACCTCTCCATACCTAAAATTAAAATTTTATTAAAAATCTCTTAAACTTCCGGTTAATAAAACTTACCAGTCGAATGCAAGCTTGCCTCTCTTTTGGAAAAAATTATTCCAATATTCTTTTGTAGCAAATTCTTCTGATGTTTTCGGCAATAAATTCATTTTTAATTTTCTCGACGATGAAACGTGTTGAATGTTTACAAACAAATAAGCGATGTTGCCAAATTTTTCTACACCATAAAAAGCTAAAAAAAATTCAAATTTAAATTTACCGTTATTTCTTGAACATTGTTCTTTATTCAGATAATTCATTTTCTTTCTCGAGCGTGGTCTTTGCCAATTTCTTGATTTTAGAAACATTTGAAATTTCGCCGTGCTTTGTCTCAAAGTCTATATACTTTTGATAAATGCTCTTGAGCTTTTTGAGAGGAAATTTAATAATGACAAGTCGCTCGAAAAGTGAACGAGCAATTTCAATTTGGCCCTGCTTCACCATCATGTCAATGTAAGTGAACCATATATTCAGCTTTTTGTTGTAACTCGAAAGGATCTTCTCAAAAATCGTTTGTGCAAAATCGTTGAGGTCAAATCGACTGGTCAACAATGCATATTTTACCATGAAATCGACATCTAAAAATATATTAAAATTAATATTTAAGCTTAAAGTTGCATACAGTTACTCACGTTGATTCTCCTTAAGACTGAGTAGAGATTTTGGTAACAATTCTTTCGCAAACTTTTCATTTCCCATTTTTAGATAGGCCTCGCCAACTAAAATCCACATTTCAGGAATTTGCTTGAATTTTTTCTTCAGTACTTCCACAATCTTGTTGGCCTCATCGAATTTTTCCATTTCCAAGAAAATTGACAATGTTTGTGAGTGGATTTTAAAAGAATCGTGTCTCTGTGTCGCATCTCTAAGTGCATCATTAAAGCTTTCATCGGTTCCATAGCGAATTTCGAGGTTCAACAGTGCAATCCAAACATTAACAAGTTCCTGCTCCTCTCGATAGTTGATGGATGCAATTGCTTTCTTAGCAACTGATCTTGCCTTCTCGATTTCAGCTGTTTCCAAGTAAAATGCCATGTACTTGATCCACATAAAGCTACTGTTCTTGTCCTTCATCAAAGCCCTCTCAAATTGATCCGGAGTGTGTGGATCAACGTTTGGATCTGCGAGTTCATCTTCTATTGTCCTTATTCGCTCCTCTTCATTCATATACCTTTGATATCTCTCAACTGCAGTGAGTCTTTGCTTTTTCTTGCCTGGCTGATCATCCTGAATAACTTTTCGCTTCTGATTATTTTTTTCAGTGCACCAAAAATTCGAAATTCCCGGCAGTTTTGAATTTGTTGTAATTTTACTCTTATTTATCACTTGCGGCTTCATGTCTTCACTTTCACTCGATGATTTTTTACTTTCCCTCTTCTTTGAATTCATTTTCGTACTTTTCCTCGCTAGTTTTTGCATAATTTTTTAATTTTAATTTTTCTTTTCAATTTGTAAACAAAAACACGTTGTGGGAATAGTTTATGAGTGATGTAACATTTGTGTGTGTGTGTGTGTATGTCGAGTCATCAGATTTTTTTTCATTCATAAATTATACTCAAAGTGTGGTCATTTAAAAATTTAAATTTCAATGTCATTAATTATGAAAATGACGGAAATGTTTTAAATAAAATGTCGCGACCTGTAAAATATTTTTTATACAGTCGGCACTGTCAGCCGCCGTCATCATAAAACAAGTTTTTTATTAAAATCTCGCTCAACAAGTCTCTTTCGTAACACTCCTTTAAAAAAAAGTGTATCAATTCCTTTCATTTTAAGCTTTTAAATCAGTACTCGCTAACACTCGTAAGTAATTAAGCCACAATGAGTTTCCTTAGTTCCATTTTGCTTCCCATACTCCTATTTTTGTAAGTCTTTCCTGTACTTTTTCTCCTGTTATCATATTATCAGCTGCTCTGTAATTATTGTCATACCTTTCGCTTCATTCCAAACGCTACAATTGTTCATTTTTTTAATCGCTTTATATCGCAATCGTAAGCTCTTCAAAAATTATCAACTTAAATACACTTTCCATGATTTTTGTTCTTTTTTAGATGTCTTTGATAAGCCAGAGAGCTCAATTGCTAAATAAATTTTGTCATCATTTTTCTCGATTTTCCAGCATAAGTATCAGATCAATGGCATCGACATCAGGGATGGAAAAATTTGCGATACCTCAAAGGTACATCGAATCAACGCCTTCAGTATGGTAAGTTCATTTTTAAATCATTTTTATGTAACTTCACTTGAAACGCAATTTTTTCCAGGGTCGAATATGTAGCACTTGCTTTGAAATATAAGCCGCTCAATTTAGGTAAGAGAAATAAATGAAACAGTTTTATTAAATTTAAAATTCACAAAATTAAAAGACGCAGAAATAATTTCAAATATTTCTGTAACGGAAATTTGACACGTGGTTTAACTTTAAATAACTTTCGTAGGTCAAGGGTTCCCTGACTATGCACCGCCATCTTATGTAACAAAGGCACTATCCGATGTTGCTAATGGAGATCATTTATTGAATCAATACACAAGAGGGTTCGGTCATCCACGTCTCGTTAACGCCCTATCTAAGGTTTACTCACAATTGATTCAAAGAGAAATTGACCCTAACAATGAAGTAAGATACGATATCAAAATATATTTTGCAAACTAATCATGTACTTTTAGATAATTGTCACAGTCGGTGCTTATCAATCTCTCTACAATGCGATTTATGGTCACATTGATCATGGCGATGAGGTCATCATCATTGAGCCTTTTTACGGTAAAATATCAATTGAATGTTTATTAATTTTGTTATAATAAAACGATTTTTCAGATTGTTACTACGACATGATTAAATCTGCTGGCGGCGTGGTGAGAGGAATTCCATTAAAGCCAACAAAAAGTGGTGTTATAAGTTCGGCCGATTGGAAGCTCGATACGGTTGAATTTGAAAAGCTCTTTAACAACAAGACAAAAGCTTTAATCTTAAACACTCCACACAATCCACTTGGAAAGGTCTTTGATTTGGAAGAGCTTACAATGATCGCTGATTTGTGCAAGATATGGAATGTCCTCGTGATTTCTGATGAAGTTTATGAGCACATGGTTTTTGAGCCCAACAAGCACATTAGAATCTGTACTCTTCCTGACATGTGGGAGAGAACACTTACTATTGGCAGCGCTGGAAAGACTTTTAGTGCAACTGGATGGAAATTAGGATGGACCTATGGGCCCGCTAATTTGATCAAACACATGCAGCTCGTTCATCAGAACTCAGTTTATACTTGTGCGACACCACTTCAAGAGGCAGCAGCGATTGGTTTTGAATTTGAACTTTCACGTTTCAACACGAGCGACTCATTCTTTAAATCATTGGCTGTTGAGCTGAAAGGAAAACGTGATTTTATGGCTAAATTTTTAGTCGAAAGTGGCTTTGAGCCAACCGTTCCCGATGCTGGCTATTTCATGATTGCCGACTGGTCTCATCTCGCTAATAAAGTCGATCTTTCATCTGAAAATGATGAGTTTAAAGACTATCGCTTCACCAAGTGGATGACCAAGAATATTTCTTTGCAAGGCATCCCACCTAGTGCTTTCTATACTCAAAAAAATAAAAAGCTCGGCGAAGATTTTGTGAGATTCTGTTACATCAAGAAAGATGAGACACTCCAAAAAGCCGCCGATATTCTCAAAAAATGGTACAATGGAAATTAAAAAATTTCTATGTTCGAATGATTTGTGTGTGCGTCACAAGATGAATAAAAAAAATCAATTAAAAAGTAAATGATTGAATTTTGCACTAGACAAGCACTATTGTTTATTAATTTTCTCCTCCTTTTTTCATCCAATTTTTTGCAGTGCACGTAATTATTAATATTTTCATCGTTACATAACTGGTTTAATCCAAAATTTTTTTCACTTCTTTCACTTGATGAATGATTAGAACTTTCAGAAAAACATACTCTCTCAATCCACCGGCGAAATTTACATCTCAAAGACAGTCTTGAGTGCAAGTTCAGGTTGATCGTAGCCTAATTCTTCTGGCGTCTCGACACCCAATTCTGTAAGAGTTGGTCGGATTTCTTGGAGCATATATGGCCAGATTGTTGCTTTGTGTGGTCCACATGAGTCCTTAATTCCCTCGAGCCATCGGATGGCCAATGCGTAGTCATTCAAGCGACGACAAGCTTTGAGAGCGGCGATAACAATTGGTGGTTCTGGCACTAAATCCATGCCGAGTAAGTCGTTCATTGCTTTGCGTGCTTCCCATGCATCGATCTCGGCACGGTTGAAGTATGCCTCATAGCGAGCATCAAATTCAGCATCTGTCTCACTCGAGTGTGATGAGTGGCGAACGGCTGTGACGGCAACAGCTCTCGATACGCCGAACGATCCACGAATAACCTGAGAAAGTTGACCTGCGGCTGCTCTTAACATGATTTTATGCTTTTATCGGTAGATTTTCACAACTAAAATGAATTATCGAAGGAGTATGGAGGTTAATAAACAATTTAGTGTCCTCAATTATGTAAAATAAACTTTTTAAATGAATTAAAATTGTTTTTAAAAAATTACAGCTTACTTTTCAGTGTTACGAAACTCGACGAATAAAATCGATAAAAAAAATTCTTTCGAAGTTCGAATGTCGTACAACTGAGTTTTCGATATTATTTATAACTGGGGTGATTCTTTAACTTTGTCACGACTCACGAGGGAAGATTACTAAAAGTTAAATTAAAGTTCTTGAAAGTTATTTCGTTAGGTTTAGTTTTTAAATTTAAATTGTACGTTAAAAATTTGTATCACAGTATAGTTGTGACACTTTTGAGGAATTACCCACACAAGAGTAACTCGAACTTGCAAATTCGGAACGGCAGAATTTAAAATTTAATAAAACAACCAAATTAAAATGTCAGCGACAACAGTGTAAGTAGAAAAATGCTCACAAGAGTCTAATTAATCATCGGCGCATGAAAGAGAGCAATTAAATTGCATATTTAGGTGGATATTTTGACTTTTTCTCCGACGCTAAGTGTCTTGCCTCTTTTTTTCTCACTCTCTCAAAAATTAAATTCTCGAAATTTCCATCGATAGAGCTAATTATAATTCAAGTGACTTAATGACCTTTCGAATGCTCACAATTATGCAATTTCGAGCATAGCATTAGTGAGTTTATGTTGAAAAATACATTTGAAAATTGCAAATTAACCTCTAATCTTTTGCCTCTCTCTCACCCTCTTTATTAATTTATTCTAATGTGTGTGTGTGTGTGTCTTGTTACCATAGGATTCCACCAGCAGTTGTATGGGCACAGCGAACTGATGAGCTTTTCGTGACCATCAACATAGAAACAAAAGATCCTGAGATTAAGTGAGTTCGTTAATATATTCATTTATTTCAATTGTACTTAACCGTTTTATATGGACATTTTAGGATAGATGAAAACTCACTTTTCTTCAGAGGAGTTGGCGCGCCGGACAACAAAACCTACGAGGTGACAATTAACTTCTACAAGAAAATCAATCCAAAGGGAGTTGAGAGTAAAAATAGCGGAAGATGTTACGAATTTGTCATTGTCAAAGATGAAACAAACGCCGCATACTGGCCATCGCTGACGAACGATAAGAAAAAACCTCACTGGCTTAAGGTTGACTTCAATAAATGGAAGGACGAAGGATCGGACGATGAGGAGGCCCAAAATGAAATGGGCGGCATGGGCGGTATGGGCGGTGGTGGCATGGGCAACTTTAATGATCTAATGGGCTCGATGGGAGGTATGGGTGGCATGGGCGGAATGGGAGACATGATGAGTGGAATGGGTGGTGATAAACCTTCATTCGACGACCTCGAAGATGAGGAAGACAGCGATGACGAAGAAATTCCCGACTTGGAAGAGGCCAAGAAATGAGATAACTTCCGCTCTCGACGTGTAAAACATAAGAAATCATTTAACGTTTAATATCCATAAGAAAATACATCCGAGAGAGAAAGAGAGAGAATGAATATCGGCATTTGAGTTTAGTGTTCAATTTAACTTTTAATGAGTTTCTTTTATTAAAAACCGCAATACACAAACTGCAAAGGTGAATTGAAACAAAAAAGTTATTCTTTTTCTCTTTTTAAAAAAAATATCCCCCAAAAAACTTGGTGTAAGAAAATTATCTCATAAAAAAAACGGCTCTAATCATTCAATTGGACAATTTGTAACCTTTTTATACAGAAAATTTTCCAAGTTTTCAGTTTTATTTGGTATGATTTTCATGCACTCTCCCTCTGCAACAAACAAAAAATGAACATTTTTAAGTCAAAATGCATCAATGAATAAAGTTGGAAAAACAAATTTCTCGTAAATTTTTTTTATCTTTTTCATGTGCGATTTTTAATTTTTCAGAATATTTGATTTTTAAGCGACTGACTGTGTGCTTAAGGATATGCTTCTTATCAATAATTTCTTATCTGGGTCATAAAATAGAGTTCATCGAGCACTTATCAATTTTTTTTTTAAAATTATGGAATTTTTTATATTTAAGCAAGCTTTGGAGATAGAAATGTGCTTAAAAAACTTTAAACATATTAATAAAAAGTCAGTTTATGGATTTAAATAATTTTTCATTGAATATTTTCCGTTACGCAAAAATTCAAATTTAAATTTGCCCCTTGCGCAACTACGGCGTGTTTCGATAGATTTTGAGAGACAAAAAAACGAAGAAGAAAAAAAAGAGAGTTTTTAAACTGAGTGAAGAAATTTTGTGAAAATTTTAATTTGACGGATAAATTCGTATTTATTCTGCATATCTGCTTAATATTATTAAAGTTAAGACTCGCATCTCGTGTTTGTAGTTCAAGAAAAGTGAGTATCAAAAGGATTTCATTGTGAAAAATCGCAAAAACGAAGCATCAGTTTTAACCGTTACAATTTTGTTGTTTTTTCTCATCTGGATTTGTGGCAATCGACTTATTTTGCAATTTTAATGTCCACTTTTCGAAAGCATAAAGTCGTGGGAGTTTGGTTACAATCAGTTATGTTAGCGATACTTTACTGCGCCTTGCACCATAGAACTTTTCCTGCTCTTAAAATAGAAAAATTTATTCTTAGAAGAAAAAGAGAATTGATGCGAAAGAAGAAGATCCAACACGGTTGTTGAGCTGGAGGAAATGAAAGTGCAGTGTGTGTCTAATCTTGCTCAGTGCTTAGTGATGTATAGCCTGAACTAATGAATCACGTCGAAAGTTTTTTTAGGCTTTTCACTTTTTTTTGTGGCCAACAACAACAAAAAGAAAAATCTTTTCAGTTTCAAGTTCGCACAGGCGCGCGAGACAACAATCGCTTATAGATTTGATTTGTTTCGTGAGATTTTTTTAAAGTTTTAAGGTGCAATTATTTTGTTTTTAACGTATTTTTAGTGTTTAAATAATAAACTTGACGAGTAACTTCAAAAAGTGTTTCTAAATTTCTAAAAAGTTTAAATTTATATTTTCATCAAAATTAGTCACACACTGTCGAATAAAAAAAAATAACAATTTTCAAAAATTTGTCCATTACAAATTGACAAACTTATAAAAAAATTGTATCGATTTCCAAAATGTCTTGATCGATCGAATGTATCCGCCGATATAATAAAATTTCACGTTTCATTTAACTTTCCCGTACTCTCCGCAATTACGACTAAATTAGCCATTGTTTAAATTTCGTGTGCAATAAAAGCATAAATATATCAAATTAACGACAATTATTTCTCATTTATATCGTTTTAGGACAGCAAAAATCTTTTATCCTCTTTCTATCATACGTTCAGTGAGCTCTTATGTGAGACGACGACGACGACATATTGATCTGCTTATTGATTTTTAGTTCTCTACCGATAAAATAATAAAAAAAATAGAAAAGATTGTGACCCACTCTCATCCGTGTATAAGATTAAAAACTATTGGCAATGGATGATGAAACGGAGTTCAAGAAACTTCCCGTCGACGAACGATGTGTACATAAATTGTGGAAAGCTCGCGTCGACGGCTATGAGGAAGCGGCGAAAATATTTCGCGCTATCGATGATGAAAAGTCACCAGAATGGAATAAATTTCTGGGTTTAATAAAGAAATTCGTAATTGACAGCAATGCCTTGGCACAGGAGAAGGGCTTGGAAGCGGCACTCGTATTTGTGGAGAATTGTGGCCATGCTGGACGAACAGTCGGAGAGGTGATGAGTGGCATCGTTACAAAATGCCTTGGTGCACCGAAAGCAAAGACAAAAGATCTCGGAATGCAAGTCGCACTCATGTTTGTTGAAATTGAAAAGCATGACGCAGTGATTGAAGAATTAATCAAGGGATTTGATCAGAAAAATCCTAAAATCGTATACGCATGTGTCCAAACCGTACTTCAGGCACTCCGAGAGTTTGGCTCAAAAGTAGTGAACGTGAAGCCTCTCGTGAAGAAAATTCCACAGCTCTTGAGTGATCGCGATAAGACAGTGCGTGACGAATCGAAACAATTGACAGTCGAAATATTCCGATGGATTGGACCGGTATTTAAAACACAACTTCAGTCACTTCCACAGGTGACGCTAAATGAGCTCGAAGCTGAATTTGAAAAGGCCAAAAATGATAAAGCCATACCAACACGATACTTGAAATCGCAACAGGAGAGACAAATCTTAGAGGCTGCTACGGCTAGTGCTGATGTTGGAGATGGAGATTGTGATGGTAATTATTAATTTAAATATAACTTCTAATGTAACTAATTGCATCATTCATATTTAGATGACGAAGCACCAGTTCGAGAAGAAATGGATCCAATGGACTTGATAGATCCGGTTGACATTCTTTCAAAGTTGCCAAAAGATTTCTACGATAAGCTTGAGGCTAAAAAGTGGCAAGACAGAAAGGAATCGCTCGAGGCACTGGAACCGCTCGTTGCCAATCCAAAACTTGAAAATGGTGACTATGGAGATCTCGTTCGAGCGCTCAAGAAAGTAATTACAAAAGATACAAACGTTGTCCTCGTGGCGATTGCTGGAAAATGCCTTGCACTTTTGGCAAAGGGACTCAACAAGAAATTCTCACCGTACGCTGTGGTCTGCATTGGCGGAATAATTGAGAAATTCAAGGAGAAAAAAGCTAATGTCGTTACAGCATTGAGAGACGCAATCGATGCCATTTATCCAGCAACTAATCTCGAAGCAATTCAAGAGGACATTATCGCTGCTCTGGCAAACAAAAATCCCAGTGTAAAGTTAGAAACGGCTCTCTTCCTCTCTCGATCATTCACCAAAACTCTGCCTACGGTCCTCAATAAGAAACTTTTGAAAGCCTACGTAACAGCACTTCTAAAAACGTTGAATGAACCGGATCCGGGCGTTAGAGATGCATCGGCCGAGGCAATTGGAACAGCTATGAAACTTGTTGGAGAGAAAAATATCTCGCCTTTCCTCACCGAAGTTGATGCTTTGAAGATGGAAAAAATTAAAGAGTATCACGAGAAGGCTGTGATTGTCGTGAAAATTCCAGGCGGCGCCAAGAAAGAACAGCGCCCGCAAACAGCACCGGCTAAAGCGGAAATTAAAAAGGCAGGTTCGTCAGATCCTAAGCCCGTATCACGTCCAACAACCGCTAAAAGTGTGCCAGCAAGAAAACCAGCTGCATCGAGTTCAAATGCAGGAGGAATTTCAAAATCGGCGAGTACAAAGAATGTCCTTCCAACCGAGAGAGAATTAACGCCCGAAGAAGTCGATGAGCAAGCAGCAGAAATTTTGCCATTAGATGTAATTTCTGGTCTCACCGATTCAAATTGGAAAACTCGCTTAACATCGATCGAGTCGCTAATTCAAAATCTCTCGAATTTCGAGGCAAAGTGCGGTCACACACAAGTGTTTGTGAGAGTTATTGCCAAAAAGCCGGGCTTAAAGGACACAAATTTTCAAGTTCTCAAACTTCGTTTAGACGCAATTAAGACAATTGCGGAAAGTTTCGGAATGACTGTTACTTCTGCCGATTTCATTATGAATGAGATTACTGAAAAACTCAGCGATCCTAAAGTCAGCACATCGGCAACGGCAGCACTTACTG
The DNA here is from genome assembly GCA_038502055.1 of Tanytarsus gracilentus. Lineage (NCBI taxonomy): Eukaryota > Metazoa > Arthropoda > Insecta > Diptera > Chironomidae > Tanytarsus > Tanytarsus gracilentus. The sequence goes on along the minus strand of JAXRKN010000033.1, from coordinate 1,673,063 downwards.
CAATCTCTGAAGCAATTCGTCTCGAATATACCGTCTCGAAAGTCATGTCGTTTGCTTTTGAACAAAAATCACCGAAAGTTCAGCAGGAATCATTGTCATGGGTTAATAATGCACTTCGTGAATTTGGCTTTCAAGTCAATCCAAAAATGCTCATAGACGATGCAAAGAAGGGCGTAAATAGCACAAATCCGGTGGTGAGACAGGCGGCGATAACTTTATTGGGAACAATGCACCTTTACATGGGACCGACACTAGCAATGTTCTTCGATAGTGAGAAGCCAGCATTGAAGCAACAAATTCAAACGGAATTCGATAAGAATGCCGGTCAAAAGCCACAGCAAGCGACGAGAGGAGCTCAAGCTAAAAACTCCTCGTCAACTGACACAATTGGAGGTGGTTTCGGAGATGATGATGAAGAGCCGCAATCGCCTGTTGTGAATCTTAGTGACTTGCTGCCACGCGTTGATATTTCACCATTCATAACTGAGGGCTTAATTGCCGAGTTGAGTGATAAAAATTGGAAAACGCGCAATGAGGGCTTGGAGAAGTTAAGAAACATTTTAAATGAGCATAAGTTAATTAAATCGACACTCGGTGAACTTCCGCCAGTGTTGGCGCAACGATTAGTCGACAGTAATGCAAAGATTGCACAGACAGCCGTTGAGATTAGTAGTCAAATTGCTACGAGCATTGGTCCCGGTTGCAAGCAACACATTAAAGTCCTTTTACCGGGCATTTTAAGAGGTCTCGGTGACAATAAGGCGTATCTTCGTCAAGCGTGTATATCCTGCATGAATACATGGGGCGAATTGTGTGGATATAAGGAATTCTTCGAATGTGAAATGTTTGCCGATGCTCTAAAGAGTGGGACACCAGCGCTAAAGGTCGAAGTGTGGGGATGGCTAGCTGAGAAATTGCCAAATGTTCCACCCAAAACCATCAACAAAGAGGAACTAATTGCTTGCCTTCCACATCTCTATGCCAACATCGTCGATCGAAATGCAGACGTCCGTAAAAATGCAAATGACTGTGTTCTTGGCATCATGATGCATCTCGGCTATGACGCCATGATGAAAGCCATGGATAAACAAAAGCCAGCGACTAAGAAAGACATTCAAGTCGCTCTCGATAAGGCTCGTCCCAATTTGCCAGTGAAGCCATTGCCAAAGAGCAAACAGCAGGCACCGATTGTTGAAGAATCGAAAGTCGTGAGAGGTGGAGGTGTTGCAAAAGTCGCAAAACCAGCAGCATCAAAGCCAGGCAGTGCTAATGCAGCAGCGAGAACTAAGAAGGAAGAGGAAGTCGATACATCGCCATTTTTCGCTGCAAATAATCTCAAACAACAGCGATTCCTCGACGAACAAAAGCTTAAAGTTCTTCGATGGAGTTTCACGCAGCCACGCGAAGAGTTTACTGATTTACTAAAAGAACAAATGACAACGGCAAATGTCAACAAGGGTCTGATGGCAAACATGTTCCACGATGATTTCCGCTATCATCTGAAAGTGATTGAAACACTCATCGAAGACTTGCCGCACAACACACAGGGACAAATTTGTAATCTCGATCTTATTCTAAAATGGATTTCACTTCGTTTCTACGACACAAATCCCTCGGTACTGCTTAAAGGGCTCGACTATCTCAACTTTATGTTCCAAACTTTGCGTGATGTTCGCGGCACTCTCACCGACAATGAAGGCTCTAGCTTTATTCCGCATTTACTCACGAAAATTGGCGATCCTAAAGATGCAGTTCGCAATGGTGTACGACAAATTCTCCGTCAGATTTGTCTCGTTTATCCATTCTCAAAAGTATTCAGCTACATTATGGATGCATTAAAGTCAAAGAATGCTCGCCAACGAACAGAATGCCTCGATGAACTTGGCTATTTAATTGAAACCTACAATTTGAGCGTTTGTCAGCCAACACCACAACATGCACTCAAAGAAATCGCTCGTCAAATTAGCGACAGAGATAATTCGGTGAGATCTGCGGCGCTAAATTGCATTGTAAAAGCTTATGAGCTGGCTGGCGATCGTGTCTACAAGATGGTTGGTCAACTCAATGAAAAAGATTTGTCAATGCTCGACGAGAGAATTAAGCGAAGCAAGAAGAGTCCTAAAGTTCAGCAGGTTGAGGTTAAACAATCGAATGTTGAGATAATTAACGTCGTGCAAGAGGATCCGCATGAATTGTCGGGTGGCGAAGAGGAATTGCCGTCGGAGGAGGAACCACCGCCTCGGTAAGCTTTTAAATCTCTAAATATTTAAGGTAGATTTTAATTAAATAAATAGACGTCAAGACGACACACGATCAGAAGCATTGGATAACGTGTCAAATGAGCAGAAAGCGATATTGGAAAATTTACCAAATACTGGCACGACTGTTCTCGCTTCAATCGCTTCACCCGAGTGGCCATCGTTGTCTCAAAATCATTCTTCAAGTGCCTCTCAACCGTAAATTATCAAAATTTTCAATAACTATTCCGTGATCGTCGCTTTTTATGTTATATATTTTCCAAACGGCCACATTTCTCTGTGTTAACGCAGCTTTCTCGTCTAATTACTAACAAACATAAAAAAATAAACCTACATCGATGACTGGAAAGCAGAAAAAAATTAATGTCTCTCATATTTTCTATCTCAATTCTCTTATGCTTCACACACATTTTATCGCGAATAAAATTAAAAAAAAATAGGATGTTTGAACCAGCACCCGTTAATTCACAAACGCGAGCACCATCAGGTCCGTTCGGCCTAAATACCGAGATTATTGCGGAAATAGAAAAGGATTGGATTCGTTGCGATCAAATGAAAATGAGGGATTTTTCTCCAATCGACCTCACATTTACCGAGCAACCGATACGAACTAAGATGATAAATGGTGTCTGCTATCCCAATGATAGACTCCAACACTTAATGTTAAATAAAAGTCCATCGCGTCCACACTCGGCTAATGTTACTTTATATTCCGCTTCCAGTCCACAGAAGCAACAACTCTTCACCACCTCACCGCTTCAATCTAATCATCAACACCAACATCATCGACCCGCGACAGCACCTTCCGCTACAGTCGCCGATCCATTGCCCAATTTGATGGAAAATATTCCAAAATACGACACAAAACTCCTCAATATAATCAAGGGCATTGGACATCCCGATCAATATGTGTCGCATGCGTCTCTAAATGAACTCTCCGATATCATCGAGTCACAGGAGAAGCAGGCAGTGCTTCGAGACTATGAGGAAATTTACATTCAGAGCGTACTGTCACAATTCAAGGTAATTTTTTTTAGCTTTCATTAAACATCATAAAATATTTTTTTTTTTATATTTTTAGCATTTGTCACAGCGTCCATTAAGCGAGGCGGTTTCTCTCTATCAGCCACTCCTCAACAGTATTTATCACTTTTTCTCCTCGAAAACGTTGGGACAAAACTTGCGAGTGGATAGCATTAAGAGCATAATTTCCGTTCTGCTTGGTCTGATGTCCGATCAAAAACTCGGACCCGGCGAAGAATATACAAAAGTCATCAACAGCATTTGCCTCAAAATCCTTGATCGTTGCAATTTTACGCAACTAAATTGGTGAGTTATAAAAAATGCAATTTATTTGTAAAAATTAATTAATTAATTATTTACAGTGCCCTCGTTCGTCTTCTCCGAGAGACCTGCTCATCAAGTGCTTTACCTAAATTCACGGAACTTCTTATGAAGTGCATTTGGAGAAATGTCAAGCTAATGCCGGAACGTGTCAATGAACTTGACTATGATGCTCTGTTGATGGAAATTCACGACTTTATGCTCACACTTCCGACTACGTGGTGGGCGAATCGACCTTCAGACACTCCCATGCGCACGATCAAGACAATTATACACAACATGACGAAAATTAAAGGCGCTGGAATTTTGAACCATCTCAACAACATTCCAAAACATTCTGAACTGTAAGAAATGTCTTTGCCATATTTAGTTAAAGTTCTAAAAATAATCTCTTTAATTATAGAAACACATATGTTTTGCGCATATTGAAAAAGGAACAAATAGCTATGCCAAACAATGCTCCCGAATCGAATCAACAGGCATTTGTCTCGCAACAACATCAGCAGCGTTCACAGCAAGATCGTATCAATCGAGCGACACACGATCAGGTCAGCAACATCTTTAAACTTATTTCGGACAAGGAGACTTCCAAGCAGGGCTTAAGACAACTTTATGAGTTTAAGGAAAATCATCCGGAAGTCGATATTCAACCATTTTTGAAAGGTGTCAGTCCCTACTTCCAGCAATTCATCGCCGAAGGTCTTTCGGAACTTCAAAATGGCACCAATAACAATGCGAGTGGTGATAATGGTACGGCAACACGTGTACAAGGAACTGAAACCAGCTCAAGCAATCCCGACTACTGGATGCAGAAGCTGAATATGTATAAAATACGAGGAAAACTTCAGACAGACGATGACCGAGTTCCAATGATGGATAATAAGATTGCCGATGAGAACTTGAATGTCAACCAAATGCAGAGAATGACATCGTCGAGTGGAAATAACAAAGATGCAAGTTTTTTTTGTCATGTTATCGTAAATTATTTTAAACATTTAAATTTTTTTAGGTGGCTCTAATACCGGCTGATCGTTTGGAACTTCTTCAACAAAAACTAGCACAGTATAAGCAAAAGTAGAGCACATCTCCACAATTAAACACACACACACTCCTAATATATGATCACGAAAGAATTTTTACCAGCAAAAAATATATATTTCACTCTCTCTAATATTTGCATTTAGTTATTAACGATTTTAATGAGCTTTCCTTTGTTAAATTTACAATATATCATCGAATGTCATTTTTGCCAATTTTATTTTAACCTGTTGATTTACTCGTTAAACATTAATTAATTGATTTTTGTTCTCTCGCAAAGCTCTCAATAATATTTCTTAAAAAAACAAGCATAAATGATGTTAGATTGCTTTCTTGGATAGAAAATTATTAAGCGAATATTAAAATTATTTTACAATGCATATTTGGCCAGATTTTTTATTACACTCGCCAAAATTGATATTTTTTGGATGAATAAAATTGTTGATTCGCTTAAATAAAAGATCAATTAAAATCCTTTTTGGTATACAGTCATTTATTGAGAAACATTTGTCATAGCGCTGAACTAACGCAAGAAAACTTACTCCTTGATTCTCTCTTTAAAAAAGAATAAAGACACAGAATGTTTAAACAACAAAAAAATAAATTCTTTTAATAATTATTTCAGGTGGAAAAATATATGCATTAAAAAATTTCAGTTTGTGATGTGTAAAAGTACAAGTCGGTTATGTACATCATTTTATTTTAAATGCAACAAAATTTATCAATAGTTAATTTTTTTATACGTAAGAATTTAACAGCATATTTGAAATGATAAATAATGAACTTTTCTCTCCTAAATAATATAGTAATACGTTATAATGTTTCAGATACAACTTTATGGTTCTACTGATCGACCATGCTTCGCTTTAATATTTCATTCAAGTCACTCTCATAGTTATCGGAATAGTCAGCATTAAATTTATCAATTTTGTTCGGTTTCACATCTGACTCCTTGTATTTCTTCACCCTTCCCGTGAGGCTCATAGTGCTTTCCTTCTTTCCCCAAGCAAACGCATCCACCACAGAGTTGTTTTTTCTCACTTTACTTTTACTTGTTGAAGTTCCCCATGCATCTCCATTGCCATTTGCAGCCACACTCGTCACATTAAAAGCTTCAACGTTTGAGTTGTTATTATTGAATGCATCAAAGTTCGCAAAATCTCCGTCGAAATCGAAACTCGCCGCTGTAGAGTTCTTATTTTTCTTCAAGTCAGTCACGGATAAGCCAAACGGATCGAAAGAATCTCCATTTTTATTGTTGCCGACATTATTATTATTATTGCTAAAGTCGTCAAATGCCTCAAATGCGGATATCATTTTGTTGTTGTTACTAAAGTCCGGCTTGCCAAATGGCTCGAAATCTGTGCTCTCTGATTTAGCGAATGGATCGAATGATAATGAAGTGTCTTTATTTTCAACCTTTGCGAATGGATCAAATGCAGATGCATTGCTGTTGATATCCACTTTTTCAAAAGGCTCAAATGCTGATGCTGTCGTTGGTCCAAAAGAATCCTGTCCGAAGGTGTCTTTCTCAAAGAAATCTTCGACTTTTTCTAAAAAAAATCGTTTTATTAGTTTTAAAAGAAAAATAATTTAATAAATTTACCCTTTTCAACTTTTCCTTTTTCGTCTTTGAATGGATCTTCAATCAAGAATGGATCCTCATAGCGATAATTTTTAAATGGGTCTTCCTGAAAATCTGTGCTCAATTCCTGCGACGATTTGCTGATATCTTTGGTTTCAATTGTGGTCTTTGCAGATTCAACAGTGTGAAGCGACGTTGTCGATGCCTGCATGTAATATGGCAATAATTTAACAAAATGATATTTTTTTCGAATAATGTTTCATCGGGTTAATTTTTTTTATTGATTGTTATTAGTTAGTTGTTATCTTTTTTTTTTATCTACAAGTCATCGTTAAATGGGTTCAATTGAATTACATAAATTTACAACCAATTAAATATTATATGAAGCTGAATTTTAATTTACAATTTTTAATTATTAATTTTCGAGTTTATCAATTGTCTATTGAGTATTTTTTAAATGATGAAATGCATTCACTAGATGCTTTGGAAGTGCAAATGTGACTCAAGTGAAAGTGTAATAATCAAGCGATGAAATGATCATCGATAAGCGTCATTAAATTATTAAATTATCTTGTAAAGTGTGTTAAATTTAAATCTTTTTTTAAATAACGACCAACACCAAATGAGAGCTGCGTTTTATTAGACGTTAAAAAATTTAGGAAATTTTGCAAATTCAACTCGATAAATTTAATGCATCTTTTTGTATTGATTTTATCGATGCATAAAAATAAATTGCCAAAGATGCAAAATATTCAAACTTTCAACGAACTGGTCAGCCCTCAAATATTAGCAAATTTAAAAATTAGTACATAATATTAGCTACATCTTCATAAATATCGTTTTTTTAACAGTTAATAATTCCTCTATGTATATTAGCTTTTTTTTATTTGATATAATGCGGTCCTTCACGCGCGAAGAGAGATGAAATTTGTTAGTTTTATCATTAATTTACTGCAATCCATATGGAAGGAGGAAGAGAGAGAAAGAGAGAAGAGAAATGTCTCAGTTTAACGAGTTGCATAATTTGAAGCTCTTATCAAAAAAAAATTAAAGCAATTACGACAGAATTTTTCCGCATAATTACTCAACAAAAAACAGCAACAAAATAATAAGAAAAAAATCCTACAACCAAAGCGATAAACATGTGAGAATGAACTTGCGGAACTAATAACAATCACTACGAAAATAATAAGGAGATAAGAAATTAAAATTTTAGCTCACCTTCAAATCGAAATCTTCAAAATTTGCGAATGACGACGACGATGATGATGGTGCGAAAGCATCGGGAGCTTTTGGTTTTGGAGGTGCTGGTCTTGGTGGTGGCTTTTTCGCTTGCTTTGGAGGCAATGCTGGCGATGGTGATTCAGGAGCGTGTATGGGACTAACAGTTGAGCCTTTTGGTGGTGCGTGAAGTGCTGCAAATGGATCACTCTCAAATGCGTCTTTGCCGGTCTAAAAAGAGAAGATTATTTAGATAATTGGAAATTATTTTTTAAAAAAAGAATTACATCTTTTGTCGTTGTGACATTATTGTTGTTGTTTGAGCCAGCGAAGGGATCGTTGGCGGCAGCAGTCGCTCCAAAAGGATCATTCCACTTATCATCGTTGCCCCATTTGTCACCGAATGACTCATCACCAAAAGCATTAGCTTTATTGTCAAAGCTATCTTCAAAGCCAACCGATTTTGTCGTTGCGGGTTTAAAAGCATTATTAAATGATGAGTTATCGTTGAACGCTAAATGTAATAAAAATTAGTTTATGACTACGTAGACAATGTAAATTATTTTACCATCTTTTGGCTTTTCCTCGGGCGTTAAAATTCCCTTCTTAAAATCTCTAAATTCAGGCTCAATATTAAGAGAGTAGTCACTGACAATGGCCGAATTATTTTCCTCAATGGCAACCTTACAGAGTTCAAGAGCATCCTTCATTTGACGTTGAATTTCTTCAAGTTGACTGAACATTGCGCGAATTTGACTTATCTGAAGCTGTGTGTCTTGAAGTTGAACGGAAATTTTATCCTTTTCCTTCAAATTTGTATCATATTCTTGTTCTAAGGCCTTCTCCTCATCCTTGAGCTTCTGTAATTCTTCTTTGCGCGAATCAAGTTCAGATTCCTGTTCTTTAATGGTATCCTCTTGCTTCTGACACTGTTCTTTCAGTTTATCAACCTTTAAAATGAGTTAAATCGATTAAGTAAAATTGATTACAATAATGTTAAAGCACATAAACACTAACAATGGTCAATACATGAATTAATTGAATTTTGAGTTCTGACGAAGACAATTTTTTTCTAAGCAGCACAAACCTGTCGTCTTGAGACTCTTATTTCTGCTTCAATCTCAAAGTTCTAAGTCAAATTTTGTGTTTGTTTCACGAAATAATAATTATGAAAATGATAAAATCATGCAATTAATTACTTAAAATTCTCATACCTGAGCTTTCAAGTCATCGAGACGCTTCTGTGCTGCCTCTTTCTGATTCTCTAATTGCTTTAGAGTTGCCGTGAGAGTATCAAGTTCACTCTAAAATTGATAAAATTTCATTGTTTAAAAATCATCTTAATTATATAATTAGTAAACTCACCTGTAAACTTCTCATTTCCCCGTTTTTAATGCGAATGTCAGCTTCTTTCTGTGCCACCTCTGCCTCAATGATGTGACGTTCCTTCGTCAATTCTTCAATCTCCTTGGAAATCATATCCAATTCGGGATTAGAATAAATTGGTTTCGGCGGCTAAAAAAATATTTCTTTAATATTCGACACAATAAACTAATCTCACATCTACCTGTGGCGGCGCTGCATTAGGACGCATGCTTGGTGGTATCATTTCGGGCGCAAGAGCTTGCGGTGGATCAATTCCCTTCTTTTTGCGATCAATGAGCCACATTGCCAATGCAAATTGTTCGTTGTTGAGTTTACCGGTTTGTCTCGTGTCGCAGAGTGCCCAAATGTGAGCGAGCATGTTCTGTGGCAGACCAGACTTGAGGAAGATATCCTTAATTTCTAAGCCAGAGACTAGTCCGTCCTTATCCAAGTCGCTCTTCTCGAAAACCTCTTGATATTTGAGCTTTTCAATGGTTGTCAATACCCATTCGCCGGGTCCATATAAAATGGGTGCTGGAATTGAAGGAATTACGGCGGGAGCCATTGGAATGGGCGGTCTAGCCGGTGGTGGAATGGTTGGTGGAGCGACAGGAACTATGTCCGTGGGAAAATTAGCCACAAAACCGCCTCCAAAGTCGTCGTCAGCGGGCGCCGCTTGAAGGGCTTGCTTTTGAAGTTCCTTTGGTAGCGCTGATGGAATGGCACGATTTTCGAGTGCTTTATAGACTAAATGCATTGCCACAAGAAATTCATGTTCATCGAGCGAACCGTCCTTATCTTGATCAGCCAACTCCCAGATAGCACTGAGTGTGTCGAGTGGCAGTTTTGAGTTCATAAGCACACCTTTCACTTTATTTCCGGGTAACACTCCATTTTCTGGCTGTAATTGAGTAAAGAGCGCTTGATATTTTGTCTTTTCATCGGGCTTCATTGTCCAATCGGCGTTAGCTGATGCTGCAGCTATTGAAGGATGTGGCGGCACGCCCGGATGAGTCATTTTTGGAACGGGTGGCGGCTTCATTTTCGGCACATCACCACACCGCGGTGCATTTGTTTCTAATCGAAGATTCTTGACATCAATTTTCTCGCCCGCCTGTGCCAAACTGATGAGCTTGAGGGCAACAAAAAGGCCAAGTTTATCGAGAAATCCTCTCGCAAGTGGATCCGATAAATCCCACACCCTCGACAATACCACATCAGAGAGACCCGATTTTTTCAGAAACTTCGCAGCTTCAAGTGCTCCAATTTGATTCGTGTTTTTCGGATCAAGTCCTCTATAGTATGCCTCATAGACATCCAAGTGCCTGCCTGCAATCTACAAAATTGATTACAATTAAACTGTTTGTGATCTCATTTTACAGAGGAATTTTTAAATTATCGATTTTCTTTTTTTTGCATAAGAAGTTTATTGATTTTTTGAAAATTAAATTTTACCTCTCTTACGTCCGGAAAATTGGCCATTCTTCACTACTTTTCGATGCTAATACATTAATTTGTTAGAGTACTGTCAATTTAAGTCTGAAATTTAAGCGATTTATGCGATAATTTTAATTTTTATGAGATAATTTTTGATTTTGAGAAAATTTGAGTTTCGAAGATTACTCGCCAGATGTCGAACGTGACAGTTTAAATTAAAAAAAGCCGTTACACAGAATTCAAATCTTAAGATTAATTCGATGTTTAGGAAATTTTAAAAATTTAATTATTTTAATTTTAAATAAAAGTGATTTTTTTTCTATTGAATTTCTAATGTTGTTATAAAAAGTGATAAAAACTAACATGCACTTAAGCATGCGCTTTGTCTTATTTACAATCATATGTTTTCTATAAATATAAAAATATATAGAAGATATAAGCAGAAGAGGATGATAGGTGAAAATTTTGTGAAAATTAATTTTTATTAGACTTTTGCTGCTTTTTCGCGACATTAGACGTTAATTTTATTTGTGTGATAACGAAATGAAGTCGAAGAATCTTTTTCAAGAGATAATTAATCGATCAAATTATGGGGGATTCGAAAATAAGCGAATACAAAGGGCTGCAAAAAGTGAGTGTATAGTTTTAAAAATAATTTTTTTTTGATAAGATAAACTGAAGGAATTGCGATTTGTAGCTATTTAAATATATTATTAGCTTTGTTCAATTATGCATTTCAAATTTTCAACATAATTAAATAATCGGGTGAATCCTTTTAATGAAATATTTTAGTGATTAATGAAGTGCATAATTATTATTGACAATCACTATAAAAAAAATAAATTTAAAGTTAAATTTTAATATTTCGTTAAATTTTTGTATTTGAACCTTTTAAATTTTAATAAATTTATCAAATTACAAAAAATTGCAAACGACAGTTTTAAATTAATTAAATTAATTCCTTCAAGCTTTCTGTCATTAATTTCATAACAACCACCTTATAATAAATCGATTCACGTTTTAATTTAATAGATTCATTGGCATTCACTCAATCGTTAAAATTGGATAAAGAACTTGCTGTGCATAAGGGATGTGTCAACACAGTATGTTGGAGTTCAGATGGAACAAAAATTTTAAGTGGCAGTGATGATCAGAAACTGGTATTAACCGATCCATTTAAGAAGACACCAGAAATTCTCGTACGCTACACCACCGTACATCGATCCAATATTTTTTCTGCAAAATTTTTACCTCAAAGCATCACGCGAGTGGTGAGTTGCAGCGGCGGAGGAACTGTGCTTTATACGGACTTTGATGAAGTAGGACTGACAAGGGAAAGTGATGAGTCAAATACTCTTGTGGGCGGCAGTTATCGAGCACCTAATCAAGACCTGTCACTCTTTAATTGCCATACAGGCACGTGCTATGAAGTTTTAACGGTCGAAAGTGAATACAACAATTTCTTTAGTTGCGGTGAAGACGGAAGCGTTCGATTTTACGATTTAAGACTCATCAATAAATGTCAAAAGCAATTTTGCCGTGAAAATATTCTCGTTCTATCGCCAGAAAGCGTCACTGCGATGAGCTGCTCTACAATTTCTCACAATTACTTGGCTATTGGATGCTCAGATAGTCTCATTCGAATTTATGATCGGCGCTACTTAAAATTAGTCGAAATTCCCTCAACCTCAGATCCAACTGCCTCGCCGCCTTCACTCATTTCACTCAGCTCTACACTGCAAACTAAACCCGTGAAGATGTATAAAATTCCGAACGAACAAAAGCACCGAACCTATCGAATTACCTCAGTTAATTACAGTCGAGATGAGAGCGAGTTGCTAGTGAGCTTTAGCTCGGAATATCTCTATCTCTTTGATATGAACAATGATGGCGTTTCGAAGGAATTAATTCCGCCTAAAGTGTCGAGAAGGCATCGTTGTCGCGATTCACCGAGAATCTTAAGAAAATTGCGACTAAGAGGCGATTGGTCGGATACGGGTGAGTAGTTATCAACATTATGAATCTTTAAATTTAATTTCTCGTAATTGTTTAGGACCTCTCTCTCTTCCAACATCAGAAGCTAGCGCTCAATCAAGGCCGCAATTGAACAGCTCAATCATGAATAGAATGTCGAGTCTTTTATCTCGCATGTTAAACGATAATAACTCGAGACACCAGCGAAATCAACAGAATCGTTTGAGCAGCGAAAATCGAATTGCTGAAGGCATTCAAATGCTTCTCGCGGGCGAACATGATGGAGAAAATAGTGAGGCGGTCGGAAGTGCAAGTGGAATCATTAATAATTCATCGAGTCCTAGTCATGATGATTCTACGAGTAGCAGCAGTAGCGCAAGCTCTAACTGTAGCAGCGGTGATGAAGAAATGGTGCAGTTGGCAAAGTTTAATTATGTTAAACAAAAATTTGTTGGCCATAGGAATGCGCGAACAATGATAAAGGAGGCAAACTATTGGGGAGACGAATTTGTGAGTTTTTAAAAATTTAACGTAATCTTATTTTTCAAAAAAAATTACATCAATTAGATACTCTCTGGTTCGGATTGCGGTCACATTTTCATTTGGAATCGATCGAGTGGTGAACTCGTTAATTTACTTCGAGCCGATAACCACGTGGTTAATTGCGTTCAACCTCATCCCACAATGCCTATTCTCGCTTCCGCTGGCATCGACTATAATGTTAAAATTTGGAGTCCAACTGACGAAGAGGCAGAATTTGATGAGAAACAAGCTGAAGACGTAAGCTATAAAGATGTAGTTTGGATATGAATAATTTCGTAATTTAATTTTCATCCCCATATGTAGATTATGCGAAGAAATAAATTAATGCTAGAAGAGACAAAAGATACCATAACTGTTCCAGCCTCCTTTATGTTTCGAATGCTCGCTTGCCTTCATTCTTATAATCGCAATAATAATCAAAACAACGAAAATGACGACACAAGTTCATCGGGTTGATTAATTTATAAAATAAAATTGTTATAAATGTTCTCGTAATTGCTTTAGCAAAATAAAAATCAAATCAAATATTTAAAGTTCTTTGCATTCTCTTACATTTTGATAACACTTTCGACTTGCTAATTATCTTTTCAAAAATAAATTACATAATTTTAGAAAATCTATCCTTTTTTAGTAGTTTTCTCTACAGAGCTTCCAGAGGTGCTTTCAGCTTTTGCTGTCGATTTTTTTCCATCTTTTGACGGCTTTGTGGTGTCTTTATGCTCTTCATGATTCGGTTTCTTAGTCGCTTCTCTTGTTGTTTGATGATCGACTGGCATTTTTGTTGACTCCTTTTGATTATTGTTGGGACTTTCATTAGTCGGTTTTAAACTTGATGACATTTCATCTTTATGATGGTTCAAAAGTGTGCCGTTAATGGATAAATTGCATTTGTTACAGTGAACTGAAATGTTTAAAGGCAAATTTTAAGTTACAGGAAAAGCAAAAAACGAATTAAAAATTTTTAACGTGTTGACGAAAATTTTGACATTTTTGAAACTCATTCAAATATTTTTAAAAATATTACTTGTCACATTTTTGTCATCGAAGTCGTAATCATCATCGTATAGCCATCCAAACATTAACTGAAATTTTTTATAAAATATTCACTTATAATTTCTATCAAGATCAAATGAATTCACTCACTTCAAACCAGTCATAATCATCACTACTTCCCATCTTCCGTTTTGCGTGTGAAGTACTACTATTATGACTCACATTTAGGCATGATGCACCGATTGCAAAATAAACTAAAAGAAAAGCTAAAGTTTTCGTCATTTTCATAAAACGATGTTAACTGATTCACATTTTGCGATAATTCTCGCTTTTATATTTTATTTTCATAAGAATTTTCTGTGACATTGAAATTGAGACGCATAAAAAATATTTCAAATTATTCGAAAGCATGCATGCAATTTTAAACAGGAAATATTTCATATTTATGGGCCTATGTTAAGGTCAAAAGGGAATTTTTTTTATGCACTTGAAAATTTTTAGCGTAACCCACAAAGTGGTGTAACGCTTATATGCTCGTGATTCCGTCCGTCCGTCCGTCCGTCCGTCCGTCCGTCTGCACAAGCGAGATCTCGGTCCCTGGACCAGCTAGAGACTTCTAGTTTTCGCCAGATGGTAGCTCTTAGGGTCTATATGTGCAGGCACTGACTATTTTTTGAGTCATGACCTATGGTCGTGCCATGGACGGCCACAACGTCCATTTTTCATACAAATTTTCTCTTATATGGCTTCATGGGTATCGTTGAAGTCGTAATTTGACCAGGAATCGATTGGCATTGATTCGTAACTTGACCAGGAATCGATTGACATACATGCTTTTCGAGTCGTGACCATAGGTCGTGCCACAGACAGCCAAAATGTCCATTTTTCAGAACTATGGCTTCATGGGTATCGTTGAACTCGTGATTGGACCAGGAATCGATTGATATAGATGATTTTTGAGGAATGTCCATCATGGCCGGCCAGTAGTGCCACGGACAGCCATAATGTCCATTTTTCAGAACTATGGCTTCATGGGTATCGTTGAACTCGTGATTGGACCAGGAATCTAATGACATAGACGATTTTTGAGGAATGTCCATCATGGCCGGCCAGCAGTGCCACGGACAGCCAAAATGTCCATTTTTCAGAACTATGACTTCATGGGTATCGTTGAACTCGTAATTGGACCAGGAATCTAATGACATAGACGATTTTTGAGGAATGGTCGAACAGGACTGCCACGGACAGCCAAAGTGTCCGGATTGACTTAAACTCATTTTTTATGCACTTGATTTTCAAACACTGATCTGTTACAAGTGGGTTACGCGGCAACACCCACGTGTGGGTTTTGAAACATTTTTTACCCTTAAGTTTACTATTTGAAGTAAAGAAAAAAGGTTTAACTTTTTAATTTTATTAAATTTGAGGGCAAAATTTTTTAAACCCTCAAAAAAATATTTACTTGTCACATTTTAATTATTGAAGTCCGAATGATCAAAAATCCATCCAAACCATTAATCGAGGATAAAATGCATTCGGTTTTGAATTCGGGTTGGTCCTTAGGTTTGATATGCACAAAACGCAAAAAATTATGCTAAGAAAAATTACAAACCCGATTTTTTTAAACATTTTAAAAATTTAAATTTTTCCTCAGGTCAAACCTTTGACTACTAAGCTCGTGCACTGAATTCCTCATCTTTTTATACGTTTAGCTACTTACACAAAATTTAATCTAGTTAACTTTCAATTCCATAAAAAATATTCTGAAATTATTCAACGACATGCTCTTAATGTTTTTTGATGATGAATAGGAAATTGTTCCATTGATGATAAAATTGCAAACGGTTGCAATTTATTTTTAATACTTTTTTGATAATTAATAATTATTGATAAAGAATATGAAGGTAAGATTAATAATAATTCAGCATTTTTCATCAAGTCGAAAATTGCTGATTAAATTTTAATTTTCGAGAAATTTTTTTTAAAAACTGATAACACAACATATAATTTTATGAATCACTGAAAATATCGCATATTAAAAGTTCTACCATTAAATTTTTTTTCATTTTTTTATTCTTCAAGTTTTGCAAAAATATTACTGTCCTCATTGAAAAATGAAAATTAACTTTTATGAAATTTGGAATTTTTTTCATCGTTATATCATTAATATTAATGCATATTTTATTAATTGTGGTATGTATGCGCGTGTATGTCGATTCCTAATTGAAATTTTTTCACTTTCGGAAGCTGCTGATACTTTTAAACATGTGGAAATGGCTTTTCCCGTGGGGATCTTATTGGTTGAAAAAAATTTACTAGCAGCATTTCTTCTGCTTTCTTGGCTTATCGGGACCGCGTCCATCTAATTTAATTTTATCGTTCTGCGAATCGCTTTGACTCTGCATTTGTTTTTTATGACGGAGAACTTTCTGTGTTATCGCTAAGAACATTTCTTCTACATTTATGTTATCTTTGGCGGAAGTCTCGAACAGTTGAATTCCCATCTGCTCAGCGAAACGCTGCGCGTCTTCAGTTAGAACTACTTTACGCTGAGGATCGTCATTTTTGTTGCCAACTAAAAGAGATAAGAAAATTTTATTTTTCACCACGAAGCTGGCTCAAGGGGGAGGACATGAAGATGCAAGATAAAAACTAATCTTTATTGCCCTCCTCATTCGACTAATACTAACCAAGCACTTTATTTACAACTTCACAATTGCTATCGATCTCCTGCAGCCACCGTTTGACATTCGCAAATGATTCTCCATTCGTTACATCGTATACGACTATCACCCCATGTGTACCGCGATAATATGTATTCGTTATTGTTCGGAATCTCTCTTGACCCGCAGTATCCTATAACAAGATGAGAACATTTTTTTTAATATATATTTAGAACATATGTGTGGGAAATTAATGATGATGGCATAATCATATGTGCAATGAAGAGAATCAAGCATTTTATTAGAATATAAAGAGAGAGAGAGGGTAGTTTGGCTCAGGTGAGTGATTTAAAGTTCTAAAATTTAATACTTTTATAATTCAGAAACTTTTTTTAAAATCAAAGAATTTTTTAATTTATATGAATAACCCAGAGTTAAACTTCCCTTGCGATTTTTTTTTTATTCTGATTCATCTCGCAACATATCTTTTTTCTCACCCATATTTGTAACTTTACGCGTTCACCACCAATAACCACGGTTCTTATTTTGAAATCAACACCAATTGTTGTGATATAACTTCCGCTAAATGTATTGTCCGAGAAGCGAATGAGGAGGGAAGACTTGCCAACTCCTGAGTCACCGATAATGAGCAGTTTAAAGAGATGATCGTAGTCGCGGGCCATTTTACCATAAATGTAGTTTTTAAAATACCCCTTTTCACCTTCTGATTTGTGTAATAATAATAATTAATTAGTCACACACACTTAAAAACTTTTTATATTTTTAAACTGATGAGAACTTCTTGGCCAGACACAAAGCACTTGCTGTAAGTTTTTTTTCTCTCTCGCTTTATTGATTCCAAATCATCCAGCAGACACAAAATCTCAATTGATAAAAATTTCTCAATATCAGATGCACATTCCTACTAGCGATTACTCAATTCCATAGTTTTTTCCTCTTTTCTGAAGCGATTGAATTTTTTTTTGTAAATTTCCAAAAACGAAATTAAGACTTGCAAAATAATCCAACTTTGACGTCAAATTTTGACACACTCTGATTGTTATCGATGATAGTTTGCGGTTCTTTTCATGTTAAA
The DNA here is from genome assembly GCA_038502055.1 of Tanytarsus gracilentus. Taxonomy (NCBI): domain Eukaryota; kingdom Metazoa; phylum Arthropoda; class Insecta; order Diptera; family Chironomidae; genus Tanytarsus; species Tanytarsus gracilentus. Next base: position 1,655,546 of record JAXRKN010000033.1, on the reverse strand, counting down.
TGTCTTTTTTAAGGGTTAAAATGGCAATTTAGTGCGAAATTTGATTAAAAATCGCTCACTTGATTTTCGATATGGAATAAAAATACAAAAACAACAATGGAATTTAAAATAGGGCGGGAGATGGCAGTTATTGAATGCGCGATTGCTCAGTTGCTTTATTTTAAAACGAAATTTAACTTAAAAAATTTAATACATTAATTAATTGAAACGTGATGGAAAGTGAAGAATTTTTATAGGAACGATTAATTTTGATTTATTAAATTAAGTATTTAAGTTGTAGGATTGATGGGTGGTGGCGGAGTAGGAGTAAGAGGAGCAGTGGGAGTTGGTGGTGTAGTGGGTGACGGAGTGCTAGTAAAATTACCCTTAGTTGTTCGATTAAAAACCTCCAAACATGAAATTACATTCATTTTATAAATTTCAAAGTTTTCATCCATAGTTAAACTATCTGACAGCCAATAAATGCAATATTGTGCAAAGCCAATGCTTAACCTGTCTTGAACACAATCTAAAAACGATTTCGTATCATTTTCTTTTTTAGGTTTACATTCTTCGAAGATAACAGCGAGACCAGCGTAAAAATACTTTCAGCCAATAAAAAATTTTTTTTTACATATGTATGTGTGAGCTTTATCATCCCTAAAAATTTAATTATTTTTTTTATCCATGTAATTAAAATAATTTTTCCCGAAAAGAAGTTCTAATGGACATATTAATGCTTTAATGAAGCTGAAAAAAAATTAATTAGAATCATCCGAGTCACTAATTAGCTCCCTTAGAGCTTAAAATTAACAATTTTTCTCATGTGGGACCCCTAATAAAAATCTTTGGGGTCTTAGAGTCACTAATTATATCATTTTTAAGTGCTAATTAATAATTTTGAGTCTTAATTAGATGAAATAAAATATAAACTTAATTATTCATATCGTTAATTAGCTCCCTTAGAGCTTTTTTTTCTTGTAATCTCGCTAAAAAGAAATTTGGGTAAATTTGATTAACATTCTTAAATCAGAACTCACATTGATAGTCCCAACAAGAAGCATAAAAGAGCAAAATCCGTATACGACCATGTATCCGATGACCAACGTTAAAATTAAATTAAATACTACCAAGAAAAAAATTGATTACTAATAAAGTCATTACAAAGCAGATTAAATTTTGTTTTTTCGAAATGATGACTTACGAAAGTTTGAATTTCTGTAAGAAAGTGATTTTTTAATTACTGGTAACATTGATGAGTAAATAATTGCGAGAATAACTATAGTTAAACTCAAGATGGCAATTGTTAGTAGTTTAAAAACCGCTATCCATCTGGCACATTTTGGGGAATAAATAAATGCAGAGCATTCAACTTTTTCGGGCATCTTTAAAAGTTAAATTTTCCAGTACTGATTCACTAAAATTCTATTTGACACTGAGAGAAATATATGAACAGTTTATTTTTATAAAAAACGCGTGATTGAGAGAGCGGAGGAACTCCAATATATTGAAATGAGAAGTTATCTTTGTTTATGTATGAATATCCGCCGGAGTTGTCTGGATTTGCAAGTTAAATTTAATTCTACAACTTTTGTCATCTTCGGCACAAATTCCTTTTCTTTGTGTCTCCAAACACTTCAAATAAGTTTGTGAATTTAGGCAAAATTTATGGATTGCATTTAATACACAGTTTGTACTATAATCGTTAGCTTCCTCGCAGCTGCTCTTTATACATCGTGCTTGCTTAGTATTATTTAATTCAAATTGGCATTGATCAAAATTTGCGACTTTCTTGTCATCAGAAATCGAACCCTTTGATGCATTGTATTTGCTATTTTTTCTAAAGTCAAAACGGACTAACATATCGGTAGTTTCATCATTTGGAGTTTTCTCGGTGGTTTTTGTTGTAGCTGATGTTGTTTGCACGGAATTCTTGGTTGTTGATGCTTCAGTACTTGCATGAGGTTTCGTGCCGCTTTCACTTGAGCAATCACTGTCATCGTCTCCAGAATCATATAATTCGTCAATCAGCTCATCAAGTCCCTAAAACGTTAATTTTTAATTCCTAATTTCAAACTCAAGTCATGCACTCACAAATAAAAATCTCTTTCTCCTTTCAGAATCATTTTCACTTCCAATCGGACCCTCGAGTCTGTTGATTTCTGCCCTCACATCTCTTATGCAAGTTTCAATATCAAATGCTTGTGGTCTGTCAATACAACTGTCGGCCATTAAAAGTTCTTTGCAGATAATTTCAGTTTTGTTACAACGCATAACGATACACCTCGCTACAATTCTAAAGTCTTCATTTCTGCAAGAAATTTTATCTGGGTTGTTTGAGCCATCAGTTCCACCCGATGATTCGCCATTGACATTGCCATTTCCACCGTTTGAATTTGATCCTGAATTACCGTTGGATCCCTCATTATTTGAACCTCCAGAGCCTGAATTACCATTGGATCCCTCATTATTTGAACCCCCAGAGCCTGAATTGGATCCACTGTTTGATTCTGAATTATCGTTACCACTGTTTGATCCACCATTTCCGTGGCCATTTGAATTACTCGAACTATCTCCATTGCTTTGATTGCCACCTTGATTACTTGACGAAGAAGCAGCACTCCCAACATTAAGACCATTCGAATTCGAAGTGCTTGAGTGTTGACTATTCCCATCTGATCCATCACTTGATCCACAATCATCATCTTTTAAAAATACTTCAAACCATTTCCCGATGTCCTAAAAAAATATTTTTTAAATTTTATATGGTTTTTAAAAATTAATCACGTTTCTATTTAAATTCACTCACAAAAAATAATCGGGAGCTTTCATGTTTTTTTTCATCACTCGAGATAACGTTTGACTCACACGTGATGAATTCAAAACTAAACACGAGCATGAATAGTAATTTAAATAAGAATTTTAACATTTTTTAAAGCTTATTTTTTTTCTCTCAAATATCCAATGAATGACTGTTCTGTGTGAGCCTCGAAAACACCTTTAAATAGTGAAGAAAATCTAGAGCAAGATAATCAATTTTTACAATCATGAGACTAGAATTGAACCATTCATCAATCCAGCATTTCAAGTTCATTCCAAAAAACAATAAGACAATTTCAAATTTTCATGACAGTAAAAAATTGAGTCATTTTTTTTTATTTTTTGCTAGTTTCTGTATACATAAAGAATTTTTATGAAAATTTAATTTAAGTCAAGGCTTTTCAATTATTTTAATAATTTGATCATTTTTTTGTTACTTTTAATTTTTAAAATTTGCGAAACTCTAAAGCATTTTTTCCTGTAATTTAATTTAATTGCTGTTGGCATAATTTCGTCTCAACAGCAAAATCTCTTTTTTCTTGAGCTTAATCGCAAACATTGATTGAATAAATTTATGAGAGTCTAAAAATCTTTGATCTTTGGAAATATTTCTAAAAAGCTCGGCTAAATCGGTAATATCTTGAATTTTCATAATCTCATGTTTAAGCGTGAGCACAATTTGAAGACTAGCCCTGAAAATGATTTTATGTCCTTTGCCGTTTCCATTGAAAATGACATCCCACACTCGAAGGGTTGTCTCAATTGGCAAAACTTCCGAGAAAATGCAGATCAACCACTTAGTCATTATCACAATCCACGGCAAACCAAGCTCGTTAATTTTTTCATTGACGAGTGGCAAACGAATTTTGATTAGCTCTGTTATCACCTCAATATCACGTTTTAAGCCCTTCATGGTTTTTGTGTGAAACTCTGGCACGACATTCTCGATGAGATGTTTCAAGAGCCAAAATGTTGCCTCCTCATCTCCCGCCGTAACTATGAGTAAAAGTCCAGCGATATAATTGAGTCCCTGGCAATATCCGACCACGGGATTGTGCGTTGCAAATCCAATCAGAACATTATAAAGTGAAACTTTATATTTATCGAAGTAGATGTTATCGGGGTAAGTTCGAGGGAGATCAATTTTAATTGACTCCGATGTGTGGCGATCGAAATTTTCTTCGTTTTTAAAGAGATCTTGATAGAGGTTTTGATGTTGTTCAATTAACTTTTGACAGCCACTCGTTTGAAGCCAGACTTGCTTGCGGAGGTTCGCAGGGATACCTTAAAAATTTAACGGACAATTAGCACGTGATTATTTGAATATTTCTTGCTCTATTAGTCATCACTCGCATATATGCACATCCCATAACAAATTTTACAGAAATGCTAATTAGAGTATGACTCACAGCCCTTCTGTGGCATTGCAATGCTTACCTCTTCTAATCAGTCTCTTAAGCGTATATTCACGAAAGAGAAAACTATTTTTATAAGCGGACTGTTGAAAATTTTTCCATTCTATTTGTGTTTTTGTTATTTTTGTGTAATATTCAGTTGCTGCACTTAAATATTTTATTTCTTCTTCGCTACGCTTAAAACCATACTCATCAATATCACTAATGAGAGACATGACTAGGAGACATTTGCTAATGATATGTCTAAAATTAAAATCAATTGACTAAAATCATCCTAAATTTCTTTTACAGTAAAAATGTTTTACTAAAATGGTTTAAGCCACAAATCATCGAGTGACGTCTGGTTGTCAAGAATTGAAACTGGAGGAAGGGATGAAAGCTTTGATTTTTTTTTATAATAAAATTTTTTATTTTATAAAAAAACATACAATTAAATTATTAAAAAAAATTGTTAAAAGCTTTCAAAATAATAATTTAATTTACATCCACTTGCTTTAAATTTAAGAAAAAATTAAAAACCATCCCAAGTTTCTCACCCTTGCACACAATAACAAACCCGGAATTTTTATTTTTCAACACGTGAGAATTGTAAATTCAACTAAAAATGGATCTTTTTGTGATAAATCGGTAAGAAATCGTTAATTAAACATTTAAATACATTTTTTAACTCAAACCATCTTCTAGTTATGACGAATCAAAGTCAAACAATGACAGCAAAGATCGAGAGGCAAGAATTTTGGAGAAATTGCAAAAAAGAATCGAATTAAAAAAGAGCAAAAGAAAAAGAGATGAAATTGATGAGACACTGAATGAAAGTGTTGTTGAACCTCAAGAATCGGCCAAGAAAAAGAAAATTAAAAAATCTAAAGATGTTATACAGGAGATCGACTCTCACGATGAGGATCAAACATCAGAAATTGAACATCCAGCTGAGATTATTGATCAAAAAGACACGCAATATAAAGTATTTGGTGAATATAAATTTGAAGAGCTTCAACCAATTGAAATGATACTTCCGCACTGGCTTGCCAATCCTGAGATTCTATCAAATGACCTCGCAACACTCGGAACTCCCATCGTTGATCTTAAATACATCTGCGAGACAATTCAGAAAAATTTAAAGAGCATGAAGATTAAAAATCTCTTTCCAGTGCAAGAAAAACTCATGCCATGGATCTTGGATGTTAATAAGAAGCCACTGCCATTTCGTCCAAGGGATGTTTGTGTGTCTGCCGTGACCGGAAGCGGTAAAACTTTATCATATGCCGTTCCGATCGTTCAATACATCAACGACAACAGAAAAGAGGGCAAAATAAGTGCATTAATCATGCTTCCAGTTCATGAACTCGCAACACAAGTCGCTGAAGTATTTGACAAACTCTGCAATAACTTGAAAGTTCGAAGGGTGTTGCTTTCGAAAAATCGCGATTTCAGAACTGAACAGAACTTGCTGCTCGACGGAAACAGCGCTAAAGCTGATATTGTGATTACCACGGGTGGTCGCTTAGTTGAACATCTTTTCTACACAGAAAATTTCGATTTAAAAAGTCTCAAGTTTCTCGTTATCGACGAAGCTGATCATGCGATGTCACAAGTCCACAACGACTGGTACAATCATCTCATGCAGCACATAGGAATCACTAATGAGCTTCAATCGAATCGACTTAGCTATCGAGATCTCTTGTCGCTCGTTAAGGACGATGGAAATATAAAAATTCCCCAAAAATTGCTCTTCTCCGCGACGCTCAGTCAAGATCCCGAAAAAATATCTGCATTTAATCTCTTCCAACCGAAATTGTTCACGACATCCGATAATCAAGAGGATTTGATTAAATATCAAGAGAGAAAAATGCAAGAGGAACAGCGTGGAAATTTCATTGGAAAGTACACGACGCCGGCAGAGCTAAAAGAGTTTTATTGCATCACCGAGTACAGACTCAAGCCATTGTGTCTCTTTGGACTCGTCAAAAGGAATGGATGGAAGAAATTTCTATGCTTTACAAACACAGTCGAGACATCACATCGACTCTCTTTTGTCCTACAGACGTTGCTTGGCAATGATTTAGTTATTGAAGAGCTTTCATCGCTGCTGTCAGTTAAAGTGAGACAAAGAGTCATGCAAAAATTTAACGCTGGTGAAGTTAATGGAATTGTTTGCACTGATGCACTCGCTCGTGGTATCGACGTGCCGAACGTTGACGCTGTTATCTCCTACGACATGCCAAAGCATCTTAAAAATTACATTCACAGAATTGGAAGAACAGCGAGAGCTGGAAAAGTTGGAACCTCAGTCACAATCATCGCACCCGATCAGATTAAGCTGTTTGAGAATTTAATTACTACTGCAGATAAGAAATCTGTAGAAGAAATGAAGCCGGATAGACAATTTGAGGAGGCGAACGCTTTAAATTTTGCCAATGCTCAACAGAAATTGAGAACAGCGCTTGAGTATGAGGAAAAAGAAAAGAAGAAAATTCATCAAAAATCAACAGGCGTTTCTCTGTTCGAAAAGCTTCAACGACAAATCAAGTCAGATGACAAAATTGAAGTCGTTCCCGAGTCATGGAAGGTTGAGAATTTAAATGATAAAAATATTAATCAAACAGGGGAAAAGAAAGTCAAGAAGAAAAAAGCTAAAGTTAATGTCTAAGTTTTTTATAAATTGAAATATAAAAAAATAAATTGAAAAGTTGAGAATAATTTTTTATTCATCTTTTATTTTATTAAAACAAATTAAATGCATTCATATGTGAGCATTTTAACAGTAAGTAACGGCTTCAAAAATATTTTCACAACTTAAAATTTAAAAAAGAAATAACTTGGTATTCAAAATTTATCACTTCCACTCGCTCCCGAGTCTCTCACTGTTGAAACACTTTCAGCTTCGAGTCCAAAGAGCTGCTGTGAAGTTCCACCTGTCTTTCCAACGGTCGTCAATTTGTCTGAACTCTTCATGTTGACGGGCGTCGATGTTCGAAGCTTTGCATTTTGCGATGAGTCACTTTTGGGTCTTTCGCTCGTTGTAGAGCTTGATGCGTTCAAAAGTGATCGCATGAATTGACTGCTTAGCGATGATTCGTCCGAGAGAAATTTGTCTTTTTGGCTCTTTTTCATAAGCTCACGTCTTAGAAATTCTCGTAAATCTAACGGCCGTCCTGCGCTATTCGAGGAACTGCTTGTTTCTGGCATTTCAATCTCAATTTCTAGCCTCTCACTTGAACTTGAGCTCTTTTGCTTTTTAGCTTCTTCACTTCGTTTTAATAAACTCGCTGCCCACGACAAGCCGGCACCTTGGAAATCTTTCTCGATTTCTTGTATTCCAGTTAGTGTGTCATTCGATTTTGGACTGTCAGGTGGTGGAGCTGCCATCGTCGCATGCTTTCTCTTCGTCGGCGTTTGTTGAATTTCAATTTGAACAGTTTCGGTGTTTGCGTTTTCGGGTGTTTTAATAACAATTCGACTCTGCGCTGGAGGCCTGCGAGGTGATTGCGGCTGAGTGATTTTAACAGTCGTTGTCGGCGTAGATTTTTCAATTTGTCTAACAAACTCTTCGTCATTTTCAACTATTTCCAGAGATGTTTCTCGAATATTTCTCTTCTTTAGCTCTTCCATTACGTCCATAAGTGAAGAATCCGATTGAGCGTCTTCGTTGTTTTTAGAAATTTCCAAATCAAAATCACATGGATTGACAAAAGTTTTCAAGTTTATATCGGGAAGAGCGTCTTTTAGATCGCTTAGTTCGGGGAATGATTTAATTGTGAAATGATGTTCACCAATGTTCCCTGCATACTCATCAAAGTCAGGAAATGAGTGGAGATTGCTAACACCTGCAAATTTAAATAAATTTAATTTGTGATTTTTAGCAATTTTAAAATGCTTACCAGGCAAATTTGCATCTTCAGGCACGATATTAACTTTGCTTGCTGTTGGCGTTTCAATTTCAGCAATAGTCGAGAGTTCATGAGGCTCGTGCTGCTTCTCAATTTGTGGACTAAAGCTTTTTAAAGTCAACGGAGGTCTTTGTGGTTTTTGTTGCTGTCTTATCATCTGTGAAATATCCTTGATTGTCTCGTTTTCACCTTCTGTCGTTGTAACTTTAAATTTGGGTGTCTTGATGGGTTGGAAAGTGTTTGCGTTTTCTTCAGAAATACCTCGAGTATCGGGAGAGTCTCTAATGTCCGAGGAGGTTACAGGTCGAGAGAGAATTGATATTCCAGAGTCTTTGCTGACACCAAACGGCCTCGTTTGCTTCTGTAAAATGTTATTAATCTCTTCCGACGGTGGATCTTCTCGCTGACTCGGCGAATCCTTTTGATCGCTTAAAGCTTTTTGTTGTGCGATTTCTCGATACTCTGTAAAAACTATTTCGCCACTCGAGAGGGAATTTTCAATGAGTTTGAGCTTCTCTTGTCTAACTTGTTCCATCATTCGTGTTAATTCGTTGATTCTCTGACGACAATTGGCAGTGTATTCAGCATAGTTTGTTAGCATCGAAGACTCGAGATGTTTTGTGACTTTAATCATGTCGTTTTGTGTGATGTCACGGCGAGATGATGAAAGCTGTTGTGGTGGCTGTGAACTAACTGGTCCAACTGTTGATCGTGAAGTACTTGGATTTTGTTGTGATACAACTGGACGCACTGAAGGCTTACTAGAAACACTAGCACTCGCTTGTTGAACTCTACTTCCACTCGTCGATGCAACTCCCGAACTTTTATCCTTAACACCTCGATTTTCACGCTCTAGCGACTTTCTCTCACCAGATGTGACCACACTTTGTGGCTTCTTTTTATTTAGTGCATCACGCCATATGCCCTCCATGCGCTTCTCATTAATTTGTTCCTGTTGAACGCTTTCGATTGTGTCGTTGACTTCATTTAGAAAACTGTAATTGTCATCGATAAATTGCTGCAATTTTTGTATTCTGTCGGCATCAAACGAAGGCTCAACAATGATTGCCGAATTATTTCCACTCGTGTTGATTGTGGAGCTGCCGGGAGTTGTAACAGAGCTCACATCGACGTTCAGCTGATTCCCAATATTTGTGTTCATACCCAATAATCTCGTGATGTAATGCATTAATGCTGGATTTAGTTTATGATGAGCTTTTCTTGATGTTGCTCGACGCTCAACTAGTGGTACGTTTGGAATATCGGAGCTGACAACATTTTGCAATTGATCAGGTATCGATCGGTAGGAAGTTGTCGATGATGAATTGTCTTCCACAGTACTAGTTCGCTTTAAGATTGACCTTGATGGTTTTTGAGATTTTTCATTGCGTGCAGGCTCAACATTAGTGGAAACTATATTTGAAGACTTTTGTGAAGGCTTTTGTACATTTATGACAGTTGGATCTTCACTCGATGTTAATGGTTCTTGTGGAATTTTCTTCTTAATCGGTGTCTTTGGATAAATTTTACCGGGCTCACGACTGAGTGTGTCAAGGCATCTTATTGTTCTCTTTTTTTTGCGAGGCGATTTTGTAGATTGAACTTTAATGATAATTTCGACTGGAGGCGCAATAATTTTTTTAGTTTCCTGAGAAGACTCCGATGAAGATGCACTTATTGGTGGTGTCGGTGAATTTTCTTTCTGCTTCTGCTGCTGTTTATTAAACAACTCTCGAAGTCTATTTTCGAGTCGAATTTCTCTTTCGCGAATTTGTTGCTCTCTTTCGTTCAGTTCCTCGATCTTTTTCAGTTTTTCATTGTTCTCGACATCAAGTGAAGCTTTTTCCTGCTCTAACTTCTTCAAACATTCCATCACACGCTGCAAATCAGGTCCTGGAACTTCTTCGCCTTTTTCAAGTTCGTTTAATATCAGCCTCTTTTGATGATTAATTTTTTCGAGTAAATCTTTGAGTCTTTCAACTTTAATCAGATTATTAATATCAGAATTTTTCTGAGTCTCCAAGCTACTTGCGGCGACATTTACATCACTCGATTGTGTATGAGATTTTTCTTTCTCACGAGCAACAGGTGGACATGTGATGACATTTTTCTTAAGCGCTTTCTCGACAGCTTCATTCATTTTCTGTTGACGATTTTCCTCCTGCCGAATGAGTTGATCTCGTGATAGGGGTTTTGAGACCTGAAAAGTGAATATTTAGTTATATTGAAAAGTATAAAGAGAAAAAAATTTGCTTACATTAGATTTTGACCTCAATTCTTGCTCCTGCTTTGATAACTCGTCCATTTCTATTCGAAGTCGGTCATAGTCACGTCGAATTTTCTCCTTTTCAAGAGCTTCTTTGGATCGAATCTCGCAAAGCTCTCTAAAAAATTGTTTTTTTAATAATCTTAAAAATTAAAAGTTTCAAACTAATTTACCTCAAAATATCCTCATTAATCTTTCCCTTTTTCATTTCAATTTCGTGTGTTTGACGCTGGGCCTCTTCCATTGCATTTAATGACCTCGTTGGCTCATTTCGAATTACCAAATCTTTCTTCGGCACATAACTCGTTTCGTACATGTTGCGAAAGTCCACATATCGAACACGGTTATTTTCATCCGCATTAGCTTTCGATTTTTTGGGTGATGATGTAGGCTTTTTGGTGGTAGTCGTGGTTTTTAATTTTGTCGGAGACTTTTTTGACTTTAAAATACCTTTTTGAGGTGATTTTTTCATGTCCTTTTTATTTACCAAAGGTTTTTTGACTGGTGTAAGTTTTTCAGCAGGTACCGAAATAATTTCAATGTCCGATGAAGATTCGGAGGAGATTTCAACAACTTTCTGTTGTGCTATTTTCTTGGTGGGTGCATCATAAACTTCTTGCATTCTCTGCTTGAGTAAATTCGTTATTTGATTGAACTCCATCGAGTCCTCTTTCTCATCAATCTCTTCCGCACTGTCACTGTCGTTTGTATTTGATGAGTCTACCGAGTTTGAGGTATAATTTTGTGGATTGTAGTCAGTTTGATGTTTGTGAAGATTTGGTTTGCTCGAGAATTTCGGAATATTTTCCTCGTCAGATCCTGAGTTTGCTTGAGTCAAATCTATATTAATGTTGCAATCTTTACGGATGTTTTCACTAAATCCTCGTTGTGTAAGAAAGTCAGCCTGGATGCCAATTGTCTTTTGTTGTTTTCGCTTTTTCTTTTGGAGTCTGTCTTCAGCCTCCTTTTCGCGTCTTCTTTGTTCTTGGAGCATCGCAACTCGACCCCTGCAGGCGGCCATTAGATCTTGTTCTTCGCGAACTTCCCTTAAGGACTCACTCTCCTCACAACTGGCATTTATTGCCGCAATATGAGCATTGCCAAAATCCTGTATACAGCAATCAATTTGATTCTGGATCTGGCTTTGTCGCCTTCGTTTCCACTCATTTAATTCCCTTTCCTTGATCTTTTGCAACTTTTTTAGCTCTTCGTCTTTAGCTGTGCGCACTTTGTCGCGTATCTCCTGAGCTATTTCTTTCGATTGTTCTCTGACCTGTAAAAAGTGCGAAAAAATCAATAGAGAAAATATTATTTCATTTGTTTTGACCACTCACCTTCAGTAATCGATTTTTGCACCTTTTCTCAAGTTCCGCTTGCTCTGCATAACTTCGACCAATGTACTTCATGCCGTTAACGTTAATATTTATTGACATTTCAACAGACTTAGAACTTAATTCATGGCTTTTAAAATTAACAAAATTTAACACGATCGTTGAATTGAAATTGAAGAAGAATAAACAAAATTGACCGTTGAGAAATGTAAATTCGCTTGTAAGTTTGAATTCGCTCAACAGATTTATATTTCCAAAATATACGTTAGAAAATTATGAGAGAGGATAAATTTTTTTATTTTTATTTTTGAACAATAAATTTAATTTGCAACTTTCTAAAAAAATATTTTTTTTTCAAAAAAGTTAAATAATTTTTTTAAAGCCTTCTTAGTCATGTCAAGTTTTTTCACAACATAAATTAACTTTTCAACATTAACGGACATAAAAATTTTAAATTCGCACGTAGCTCATCTAAACTGTTGTGTTCCCCTCGAAAATAAGTGAAATTTTATTAAAATTTTCTCTTCAAACTTTACGCCATCAAAACATCTTTTCTGCTTAATTTTCAACACTTAACAGGTACATAATGCAAGTGTTTACAAAATTTAATACAAATAATTAAAGAAAAAGATGAAAGTAAGCTAAAAAAGTGACGAAATTCAATCGTGTGATCTCCATTCTGATTTTTAATGATTTGTTGTTGTTTTTTTCATATCCTTGAACGCAATATTTTTCTTCAAAATAATAATGTTTAAAAACAACTCCACCAATGACTCATCGCTTTATAGCATAATTCGGATTTTCCCGAGATTTTTTTTTTCAATGCACCACCCATCACCACATGACATAATTTTTTTTTCTCGTTTCTTAATTTCCTAAAGACTTATTCTGATCAGAATAAGGAATCAAACGAAGCTTTAGATGAAGTTATACAATTGAAAGTGTTAAAAAGTCAAAGATGAATCCTCAAACTGATTCTCATATGATGGTGCAGAGTGAGATTGGGTTAGTATTAAAATTTTTTAATGTTACAATTTCATCATGCAGAAAATATAAATTTAAATCATTTTAGTCAATGGGAACACGCTATTAACTGCTACAACGGTCAAGATCCCCTCGATTTATGGTTTCGTTACATTTGTTGGCTCGAAACAAACCTAAAATCGGGGCAGGGCATTGAAGACAAGTTCCGGAAGGCGGTCGAACAATGTCTTTCACTCTATGACAAGTACGAAAACTACAAGCAAGATCTTCGTATGGTAAAGTTGTGGATAAAATATATCGACTTCCAGCCAAACAAGCCAAATCTCTATAAAATTCTCTACCAACAAGGCATTGGAACAAAGTGTGCAGCTTTCTATATCGGATGGGCTCACTACTACAATTATTACAATTCTGATAATTCTCTTAAGCAAGCCGAGTCAATTTACAATCTCGGTCTGCAGCTCAAAGCTGAACCGTTGCATGAACTTGAGAATGCACAGAAAAATTTTCGCTATTCCGTCGCACAACGAATGCTCTATAACGATGAGTCATCAAAAAAACGTACTATTTCATCGCTAGAGGAGCAGCGACAACAGATTACATCGCTCTTGCCTCATCCAAATAGTCAACCTAGTCAGCCGGCACTCAAGAGAGCGAGAACTGAGTCGTCGGGTAGCGATTATGGACATTCGAGTTCAAACAGTGGCTACAATAGTCCTTATAACTCTCAAAATGTCACTGGAAGTGGCTTTCAAGCTGTTCTTCCTCCTTGTACTTCGAGTGTCTCGCAACAACCTATTGTGTGTCCTCCTAGCATTCCCGAACAATTAACAAGCTCTCAACCACCAATTTGCCAACAAAGTATCCCTCAACCATCGATGAGCACTCAACAAGCGGTACACACACCTCAGCTTTATCCAAATCATCAAGCTTACTATCAACATCCAAATGAGACTGCGTATGCTATGAACACGTCTATGAATATATCAGCTCAATATGCATTTGATGAAATAAACGCATACTCAACTTCGCATGTTCAACAAACTATCAGCTACACTTTCGATTGTGGCTTTCAAAAACCACCGAATTTCATTAATGGTTCGCGAAACTCTCATGAGCCATGGGATGGATTGCTTTTCCTCGAGGAACCATACGACCCAAATCGCAGATGTTTCTATCCCAAGAATCAAGTCTATCCGGGTGATGGATGTGAGTATAGTCTCGAGGAGTTGATGGCTACTAAATGGCGCATCAAAATGGAAGAAAAGAGAAAACGCGAAGAGCTGGAGAAAATAAGACTTGAGCAGGAAAGACAAAGACAAGAGGCTGAAAGAATTAGACAGGAACAGGAAGCAAGACGTTTGAGGGAGGAACAGGAAACAATGAGAATTAAGATGGAGCAGCAAAAGGTTGAGGCTGAACGAATAAGAAAGCAGCAGGAAGAAGAGCAGAGACGATTTCAACTGTATCAACAGCAGCAAGTCCAACAACAGCAACAACAATGGAATGCATATCACAGTCCAGTCAGCTTTGGCTCACCAACTCCATACAACTATCAGCACAGTCCTTTTGAGAATAGTCCACAATATTCGTATGCACACGATCACCAATACCAAACTCACTATCAGCCACAGCCTCCTTTCCAACATAGTCCTCATGCCTTTCAAAATTCGCCCAGCTATCATCAAATGCCGCCGCAAAATCATCAAGGCGTGATTGTCAATAGAAACCAATATGAAAATCCTCAGCAACATAATTACTATCAAAACTATGCACCGCACCAACAAACTCATGTCCCACCCCCGCCACAGCATGGCTATGTAGAAAATAACTATCAATACAGTCAGCATGTTCAAATGCAACAACAAATCAAATATCCAGAACAAAATCAAACTCTACCGCCACCACCAAAAACCAAATCAGATGAGCCAGACTATCAAGATGTAGAATATCTCATCGATCATCAAGCTGAAATTGATCCTCGAATACTTAAACAGCCGATTATTGAAGGCGCTTCTGACTCGGACTCGAGTAATTCCGATGAGAGCGAAGAAGAGCAAATTCCGACAATTGTCAACTCGTACATGCTAGATGATCTCGAAGAGCAGATTGAAGCGAGCACAATAAGTTTCTCATCAAACGGAAAGTCGCGTGATAAAAAAATCACAATTAAATTCCGTAAAGAGAAGACAATTATTGCAAACTCCGAGTCAAATTCATCGTCGAGTCAAACGAGATTGAAAGTGCCTTTAGAACCGTCTTCAACTTCTTCGTCGTCGCAGAGTAGCAACAAGAAAAAGCAAAAATCTAAAAGTGGCGAAATTTTAACGTCATTCGATGGCGAAAACACGCAATTTATGCCGAGTGCAACAAATAGCAACTCATCGACACACAATGATCAGAGTTTTGGTAAAGTGACATTCAATGGATGTGTAACGCCAATTAGAAAGCAGGCAGCAAGTAAAACTTCAACGCCTGTCAGCTCATACAAGTTCCTTAAAAATAAAAGCTCATTCTTGAGTCACAACGACGAGAGCTTTACAGGTGATCAAAACTCATTTTTCCAGGCTGAGAATGACGATGATTTTAAGTCAAAGAGATTAGATAAAGCTCTTGCGACTATCGACGATCATCAAAAGAAGCGAGACATTGATCCATTCAACTCTGAATTGTGTCGTGCGTTCTTAACAAAAATTAATTTCCCATCGCGAGTCAATGGCGAAGGCTACAAAGTGATTAGCAATAATTTACCCAAATTCATGAAAAATCAAATGGTTCCGATTGGCGGAGTTAATTATCAGCTAGAGAAGGAAGTTGGAAGGGGTTCTTACGGTTATGTCTATCGGTAATTCAATTAATTAATTTTCAAATGCATTTGATTGACTTTTAATCTTTTATAGTGGTGTAAACTTAAACGATGGAACAGTTGTCGCTTTAAAATATCAACGAGCATCGAATTTATCCACATGGGAATTATATATTTGCACCGAAGTCAGGAAGAGAATTAAAAATGCGGATATTGTAAGTATCTTAAACATTGATAATTGTTCGATAATTAAAGGTTTTATTTTCACTTCTAGCTTCCCGGTTTCATGTCAATAAGTTCAGCTGTAATTGCACCCAACGCAAGTGTTTTAATCTCTGAATTTTCTCAATATGGCTCGCTGCTCGATATCAACAATCGAATTAGAACGGCAACCACTAAAGTTATGCACGAAAGCTTAGCGATGCATTTTGCAAGTCAAATATTAAACATTATTGCTCACTTACACGACTCTAAAATTATCCATGCCGATATAAAGCCTGACAATTTCTTACTGATGACTTTGTGAGCTTAAATTTAAATTAAATTAATTCAATTTATTGACTAATAATTTTACTTAGACCGTCTGCCGATGATCACGTTCCAAGCTTAAGGTTGATTGACTTTGGATGCGCTATCGATATGACTTTCTTTAAAGAGGGACAAGAATTTAGAAAGGTAAATTATTAAAAGAATTAACTCGATTACGAATAATAAATTTAAATTATTTTTAGATAATCGAAACTGATGGCTTTACTTGTGTTGAGATGCAAGAGGGAAGAACTTGGTCATATCAAACTGATTTATTCTGTATAGCGGGAACAATTCATGTGATGCTTTTTGGTGAATATATGCAGGTCAATAAGAAATTTGGCCAATGGGAAATCAAGCAAAAGTTCCCAAGGTAAATTTTTATATTTTCTTAAAATTGCAATTTTAAGTGATTAATATTTTTGTCCTTGCACAGATATCTCAACAAAACTTTATGGAATGAAGTATTCTCGAAACTATTAAACGTTAAAGATGCAAAAAGTTTGCCAAATCTTCGCAGTATGAAGGCAAAAGTTGATCGCGATATTAATGACAATGAACTCGTCAAGCACATTCGCACTTTGAATAATTTGATAAGAAAACGATAAAGAAATTAATTTATCGTCTCATTAATTGACTGCAGGAGAGCAAAATTAATTAGCGAGTTTAAGACTGAAATTAAACTCAACTCCTTTCATATTCCGAAAAATTACCACAATTAATATGCACTAAAATTGTGTTAATTTAAATTTCATCACTCAATTAATTTTTGGTTGTCATAAAAAATTCCTTTAAATTCTTTTAAAATAATTTTTTTTTATTTAATCTAACTTAAACTTAACCACACAAATGAATTTTTAGGGTTAACTTATTTAGAAACTGAAATCTCTAGATCTTGTCTCTAGTTTATGTGCATTCATTTTAAAATTCCAAAGATTGACCTTAGTTAAAATTTTAGTCCACGTTGGTAATCCATGTTTATTTAGTTAGAAATGCAAAAAAAAATTATCTAATCTCTCTATCGAAATAAAACATTGAAATTTGCAAAAAGACAATTTAAATATCATTCACATAAATTAGAAAATGATTGTAGAAAAATTTATGGTGAAAATTATAGGGCTGAAAATTGTGACAATTTGAAGATGGTAGAAAATATAGAAATTGTATGAGAAAAAAAATGTTTTTTAAAAATTTTTTTACAGAGCAATTAAAATTGACGAGGTTTAACTTTTGATGCTGGAAAAAATAAAGAAAAACCCAATTCTTCTTTTCAAACTAAATATAATTTTTATTACGAATAATTAATAAAAGTTTTACGATATAAAATTCAAGATGACACAGATTAAGCAAATTTATTTAATTCATTTAACTTATAGATTCTAAAACTTTCCGTTGAAGCTGATCATTCTCGTTTTCTTACTACTAAAGCGTGATTTTTTAAAAGAACTCTAAAACTCAACAAAAAAAAAAGTTTGTTAATACAAAAAAATTTCAACTCTGCTCAGTTTTTTACAACAAAGAGCTTTCGGTTTTATTTTTAACAATGAAATCATTTGGGTGTAGCTATAAAGGCGAAAGCAAATATCATGAAATAATAGTGTTTCAGCAGGACACTGACATTAAGACTGCAACTTTTAAAGAATTGCAATCTTAAAAGATTTGCTCACATTGATCGTGTGAAGAATTTGGTAAACATTTTCTATATTCTCGCTAGCTACGCGTTGCCGCGAAAGACAACAATATCCTTTCATTATAATTTTGAGAATCAAGTCCTAATTTTGAATAAATAACTTTTATGATCGGCGATTGTACTAATTATTACAATTTTCTACAAATCTACCTCGCGTGTTGCGATTTTTTAAAGTAGAAAAATAATTAATTTGTTCTTATGCGATCCTGAATAAATTTGATGATTTAAATTTAAAAAATGATGACTGTTTATGCAGTACGGAATATCGAGTTATAATTTTTTTTTAAAATCGTTCTATAAATGAGGGTGATTGAAGTGACTTTGGAATGAAGAAATGCCACAGAATGATTACGTGCTTCATTTCTCGAAGTGACTTAAAATATTGAAATTTTTAATCTTGATGATTAACTTTTTTCGGCGATGAGTTGACACTTTTATGGTGGTTATTTTCTTTGCGAGGCGTTCCATTCGATTGCAATGGTTTATCTCGATTTTCGGAACTATCAGAAATGTCTTCTGAGCTTGATCTTATATCGCCTTCCATCTGACCCGCTCTTATTGTCTGGACGACTATTTGCAATATCATGTACGTCCATATGAGATGTAGCACGAGCAGAGCAATTAGGAGGGAATTGAAGATATAGTAAACTGGATACATTGGGAGGACTCGTGGAGCTTCCACTGATGAACTGTAGATGATGCGTGGATAAAGCATCAATCTTGTCACTATCCACGTCACCGTGAAAATTCCAAAAACAGTATCGCACGCTTTCTGCAGACTAGCATACTTTAAAAACTTTGCTGCCTCCAAAAAGATATCGGCACAATCGTGAACGAGCAGCACAAGTGAGCCGATTCTATGGAGGTTACAAATCCAGCTGAGCCCAATGAGCGTAAGAGTGAGAATATGATGAATAAACATTTGCCAGAAGTCTTTTCGCTTATTATCGAAGCATTGTGAGAAGGTCAGTGACCAATAGAAGGCCATCGAGATCATATAATACCACCAAACGTCATTATTTATGGACTAAAAAGAATTTAAAATTTATGTTAAAGTCAACAATATAGTGTGTAAAATGAAAAATGACTTACCTGATGAGGATATGAGTACCAGCATTGATTAATGTCCCAGAGCCATACTTTGTCCCACATTACAATCATGCCGAAAATGAAGCTATACGTGTAGTAAATGCAGCGCCAAACATTTTCGCAGAATTTTTTCAATGTCGTCGGTTTGTCTTGTGCCTTTCGACGTCGCCACCACCGTTCAATTTGACGCTCCGTTAGATCGAATTGTTTAGTTAAGGTTACGATCTAGAAATTAAGTCAAAATATCAATGTCAATCCGCAGAATGAAAAATTATTCAAGTGATTAAATTTAATAAAATTATCAACATCAAATGCATGCCAGAGATAGAATCTAAATGATTTTTTTTCATTACAAGGCCGCAACTCGGATCATTAGGCGTTGCACATGGTTTATTGAAACATTAAAACAGCACACATTTAAGCTGAAAGCGAATCAAATTCCAGAGACGTTTATTTTTAGATTTCTCTCAATAAATATTACGGAACTTTATACAATAAAAAAATCAAAGAAAATATGGAAATTTATATCAAGAGAGCGCAATGAAGAACGAGTTATCAACATTCTTCTAAATTTCAATGACCGTGAATAAATTAAATTCTAAAATATTTCAACGCGTCTGAGCGTCATTTTGAAAGGAAATGTTCGATAGAAGAAGAAGAAGATTCTACTTACAAGTTTATGATTTAGTTTAGCATTCTTTGCATAAGTAATTTCGAGCTCCTTATTGGGAACAGGTGGCTTGGTTTTTGTTGATTTTATTCCAAGCGAGCGTCCAAGTGGCATAACCCAATATCTAAAAAAAGAAATAAAAATAATAATCAGTAAAGTTCATGAACTTATTTGTCAATTAAATATCTTGATCGAAACATTGTGAGGGTTGAGTGATAATTAGACATGGAAAATCAACGACAAGTGAATCGGCAAGTCGGCGGCAAATTATGTTCGTTATGAATCATTTTCGTGTTTTTAGAGCGAGCACATACTGGAATTCCCACATGATATCTCAAATATTTCACACATTAAAATCATTATATAAAATTCTATGTCATGGGATAAAAAAAAATAAATGGTGAAATTAGAAATAATTGTTCTATTATAATGTTTTTTTTTGTCATAAAGCTAGTGTGATTCCCTTGAATTTTCCACGACCCCAGTAAAATCCTTTCGTCGGCAAGAAAAATCAGAAAGATTGTTAACTATAATTACTGCATGTGTGCGCTCGACAAACAACAGTCTGCAAAAGCGGCAACGATCACGCGATATTTGGAGGAAAAAAAACTGATAATTTTTTATATAGAACGCATTGACGCCTCGTCATTAATGTTTTAACTGGAAAGTGAGTAACTTCGAAAGAATAAAAAAAAGAATCATCAATTTAGTATTAAAACTATTGCCCTCGACATGCAATTAAATATTGGTTATCTTGTAAAATTCATATGATGATTATACGATGAGCGATATATATATTTTTTTAAATCGAAATTAGAGTGGTGAATTACCGGGAATCCCTTATTGCACTTTTATCAAATTGACCGTAATTTTTTTTCTCTCTCAAATTTCGAGTGTTTTTGCTTCGTAACTCTTTCCGATAAGAATATTGCAATATATTAAAGCAGCACATGAGAGATAACGCGTAATAATTAAGTAATTTATCGGCACTCGAGTGGCTGTAGTCATGTCTCAGTGATAACCCGCAATCTTCACATAACAATTAGGAACAATTACTATCATTTCATGTCGCGATAGTTTCAGTCACGGGGAAATCAATATAGCACTGCCGCATATGCACGCCTTAGTGTATTCTTTCATGCCTTTTTCTCTTATTCTTCTTTTCGCCCGCTTTCGAGGTTATTGGTTCTTTATGTTTTTTTTGACACTAATTAGCTTAACAATTATCAAAAGAATGAACTCACGTTTCCACTAAAAATCGCAGTGCAATGATGATAAATGACATTGGAATCGGCCAGAGGAGATGTCGATAGTCAGCATAAGTGATATCATCGCGGCTGCCAGGCTCAATGTCTCTCCAAGTGACATTCGGCGGAAGCCAAACCTTTATTTGAAAAATTTACAAATTACTTCACTCATTTTTTTCGCTAAATTTCACTTTTTCTATAAAATCATTATTTTGTGAAAATTTCGCCACTCAAAAAAAACTCCCAATTTCCTTACATCTTCCGTCCAGAATGCATTTGAGAATTTTTTGAATAATTCCATTTCTTTCCAACTACACTTTTACGCTGCAGATCTTAATTAACCACTCAATTGAAAGATAAAAGACTTAAATCACTAGTTTTCAGCCGAGAAGTTCATTAGAATTTAATTTAAATTTCTAAGCGCTCGCGAGAATTTTTTTCGTTTCTCTCTTTTGAGCTTTGTTGAGCACCCTTTAGAATTATCGCGCAGGGAACGTCATAAAGCATAATTTTTTA
This sequence comes from Tanytarsus gracilentus, assembly GCA_038502055.1. Taxonomy (NCBI): domain Eukaryota; kingdom Metazoa; phylum Arthropoda; class Insecta; order Diptera; family Chironomidae; genus Tanytarsus; species Tanytarsus gracilentus. The sequence goes on along the minus strand of JAXRKN010000033.1, from coordinate 1,634,315 downwards.
AATTAATGACAATCGACTTTTTGAATAATATTCAAATAAATCTTTAAGTTTAATAGAATTTTTAAGTTTTTATAGCATTTACTTCAACTTAATTGCTGTAAATCTTTCAATAAATTAAATTTAAAAAAAACTGTTACAGAAAATTTTAAATCTTCTCTCTCACTCTCTCTCTCTCTCACCATAAAGTAAACATAAACAAACTTTTATATTAAAAAATAATAATTAAAAGTTAAAATGACTGAATCGACGCAAGTAAAGGAGTATAATCTAGAGAGGGACTGTGAATTGCGCTTCGAAATCGAGAGCAAAATGCAAGTTGTTGTTGAGGTAAGAAAGAAGTGAATTTAAAAGAAATACGAAATCACATTTTAATTATTTCTTTTTAGCTAAGGTCGGGTTTTGCGGAGCTGTATGGGACGGAGCTTGTTAAAACCAAAAAATATACATTCATGCAAGGTGCTAAGGTGGCTATTTTTTCATATCAAGGATGTGTCTTGCATTTAACCGGCGAGCCTGACGTCTGTTACATCGCTCGAGAGACTCCGATGGTAAAAATTTAATTAAAGCAGTGTTGAACATGATTTCAAATCTCTATATCTATAGATCCAATATCTTAATGTGCACAGTGCAATTGAGCAGATGCGAATGAAGGCAGAAGAGAGAGAAATTCGAGGACCGTCTGTGTTGATCGTTGGCCCAACCGATGTGGGCAAGAGTACGCTTTGCAGGATTCTACTTAATTATGCTGTTCGACTTGGCCACCGACCAATTTTTGTCGATCTCGGTAAGTGGAATAATTTTTTTTTTCTCAAAAATGTCACAATTACTTTTCGTTTTTTGCACATAGATGTGGGTCAAGGCAACATCTCAATTCCAGGCACGATAGCATCACTCCTTATTGAACGACCCGCTCCAATTGACGATGGCTTCTCGCAACTTGCACCACTTGTCATTCACTACGGCCATAAATCACCTGAAAACCATGAGCTCTACAAAATTTGTGTTTCATCCCTTGCCGACACAACAATTGAGCGCTTAAAGGATGATAAACGAACAATGTCTTCGGGCATGGTGATAAACACGTGTGGGTGGGTTAAAGGAGCGGGATATCAACTCCTATTGCATGCAGCCAAAGCATTCAACGTTGATGTAATCCTCGTAATGGACCAAGAACGTCTTTACAATGAACTCTTACGTGACGTCGACTCATCAATCAATGTCGTATTTATGCCAAAGAGTGGCGGTGTTGTTGAAAGAAGTCATCAGGCGCGTGCTGAGTCGAGAGACATTCGAATTCGAGAGTACTTTTATGGATCACGTGATTCACCTTTCTATCCTCACTCCATCGACATCAAATGGTCCGAGATGAAACTTTACAAAATTGGCGCACCAGCTTTGCCGGACTCGTGCATGCCGCTTGGAATGAAAGCGACAGACACAATGACAAAACTTTGGCCACTCCAACCCGGAGCTTCATTGATGCATCACATTCTTGCTCTCAGTTATGCGGAAACTGCCGAACAGGATGTCCTGAAAAAGAACGTGCAAGGGTTCGTCTGTGTCACGAATGTCGATGTGGAGAGACAAACAGTAACGGTTCTTTCACCCCAGCCTCGTCCACTGCCCAACGTTGTCATGCTATTTTCGGAATTACAATTTATCGATAGCCATTAAATAATAAATTATAATTACAAACATTTGATTTGATGTTCAATAAAAACATATTCACAACATGCGGCATTTTTTATAGACAATCAAAGTGATTTTTATTGAGGATATTTCTATTTGTTTGATTAGCACTCCATGAATGAAAATAATAATTTCCACTCGATCCTGGAAAGGACAAAAAATATTTCTCAAACGAACTTTTTTTCAATTTTTTATTACTTTTTCTTTTTCATCGGGGGATCAGATTTGATTCACATAATCATACTTAATAATTATTACTTCTTTTTATTTATATAGCTCTTCTCGTCGGTGCGACAGCTGTGTGTGTTTTAATTCGTGTTTGAAGTCAACATACACCGCATATATAATTTAACTTTTCTTACTTTCTTCATATATGTGTATGGCATAAAAGGATCATCATCATATTTTTTTTTCTCCTCATGCTTCTGTGGGTTGAACATCATCTCGAAAATAATCGTCAAATAAATTTATCTTAATGAATTTCATTTTTTGTTTTTCTCTTTTTTTTATTTGCACAACAATATTGAATTTATCTTTTCCTCTTTTTTTTGCTTATGAATTAAAATACAACAAGTTAAATATAGACACATTTCTTATATTCTTTTTTTCTTTGTGTTTGCAAGAAGAAACGGAGGATTTTGGGACTAGGTTTTGACTTGCTTTTTCCGTTTACATTTTAAAGAAGGATGTCAGGGAAATTATGTGGCTTACACACACGACATATAAGATAAGAAGAAATTTCATTAATTTCTCTGCTATTGACGGTTTTTTTTCTCTCTTTCACGTGTTCATCTAAAATAGAATTCGCTATCGTTTCTCAAGTAGAAGAAAAAAGGAGGAAAAACTAAATTAAATTTTCATCTCACTCTTTTTTTTTTGGCATCCATCCCTTCCCCACCGAAATTTTTTATGTCGAAATTAAACTTTTAATGCGGCACAATGTGGAGTAGTCCAATTTAGAGACAAATTGATTATTTGTTCTTGACTCTTGTGATCAATGAAATGGAAAATTATTTTGGAACAAAAAAAAATTAACCCAATTTTAAGAAGATTAATTTAATGTTAGAATTTTGAGGTCAGAACTTTTTTAAGAACCTTTTTTATTTTGAAAGTTTTGAGTTCTGTTGAAACTCCAAAAATTAGTCGGCATGCTATCGATTTTCAAATTATTTCATAAATCGATAAATTCATGGCAAAAAAATTAATCATGACCGAGATTTTATTGAAAGAATTTTTACGAGTGCTATCTTTTATTTATCTACTTTACCACTCAGAACGTGTCGGAATAAATTTCATCTCGTAAATGCTTTATGACGATGGCATTTTTTTCTTTATCACTATTTTTTCGTACACACCATACGCTCGTAATCAGAATTATTAAGGGATGAAAATTCAATTTGTTAGAAGTTCCTTTTGTTGCCCGACTAAAATACAAAATAATTTTTTTTCCTCTCACACATCCTTTTTTTGCTATCTTCATACTCTTTCTACATATTATAGATGATGATGGCTTTATAGGGCAACGTGATATATAGAAAAAGGCAAAGGCGTCATGAAAGTTTATCGAGTTTGAAAATTGTGTGTAAAAGACTTGTTTCAGAGCATTGATCTCTTTTATTGGAATTTTTTTTTCTAAAAGTATCGGAGGATTTGTGGTGTAAATTTTTTTATCATTTTTCTTTTTAATTTTGGAAGTTTTCATCTTTATTATCCAATTAGTGTTTTACACTTTTCCATCAAATTGCTTATAATCAAGTGAATTTTTTTTATTAATGTTTTCTTTTCATCTTCCCTCATGACTAATTAGTACACAACAAATAATTTTCTCAATTCGCCCCTTTTAAAACTATTCACATAAATATTTTGTTTTAAAGATTTTTTCCATTTGATTTTTCATTAAGCTCGATATGAAAAGAGATGTGATTCTATATAAATGAGGAGTTTTTGTAAAATTTAAACCAACCACGTGGCGCCTAAACAAAATTTTACAAATCATCCCCGCACAGTTGAGGAAAACATGCGTTAAAAATAATGACGGTCGCTACACTTTAATGTGAGGTCAGCAGGTGTGTCTCAGTCATATTCATTAAGAAGCTGGTAATGAAGAAAATATTTTATACTTTCTAAGAATTCAAAAAAGTTTGAAATAACTTTTATAAGTTAACAAAAAAAAATCAGTTAAATCTTTTAAAGAAGAATTAAAGAAATTTTATTTTCCGCAGAGTGGGTCAGACAGATTTTACAGCCTTAACAGTTGTTATCGTCCTCAAGTCTATCGTTTTTATCACCCAAGCATAACCCTCATCACGCATTGTATAGCTCCCATCATCATTATCTCACACCAATTTTTTTCCCTCGCCACTTTCTGCTGTTATACTAATTACGCAATTTGTTTTAATAAACGTCGAACGAAGTGGTTTTTTTTATACACAGTTTACACACCGAGAATATTCACTTTTTTCCATCTCTCAACTCTTTTTTACTGATTTTAATAAGTTAAAACACAATGGAAGTGGAAAAAATGCAAAATGTGGTCAAAGGGGGAAGATTTTGTCGAAAGATGACTCGTTTGATGTGTGTGGTATGCATATAGCAGCTCTATATAAGCATTTTCCTCTCGATAACATTTTCTCTTGTTGTTTCTAGTCTCTTCTCAATACACTTTATAAATATTTATAAATATTAATTCTTTTTGATAGTCTTTTCGAAGAAGGAGGGGGGGAAGCGTCATCCTAAGGATTGATGCTCACTTATATTTTTCTTTTCATCAACTTAATATTTTTTTATACATGTAAATGGCATTTTTGCATGCACTTTCATTTTATAAATATATTTATTTTTTACCATGAAAAAAGTTCTCATCAATTTTTTCTCTCCTTTACTTATCTCACAACGACGTTTAAATGACCACAAACTTGGTAATATAATAATTATTTTGTTTTTATTGTTTTCTAAAAGTTTTTCTTTGCAGTTTTTTATTTCAATTTTGTTGTTGCCTCAAGGCGAAACAGCAGAAAGTCAAAATTCAGCACGTGTTGTGCGCTTAAAGGGGTTTTAAAAATTAAAGCATGTAAACAATCTTGTAAATTTATTTTTCAATTACAGTCGTTGAATCAAACTGAAAATGGTTGACACGCATATTTAGGACAAACAATTGTTCTGTTGGATTGCGTCACCAAAAAAAATTTATTTTTTAAAACACCATGAGGCACCATTTTTATGTTGAAGTTCTACAACGAGCTTTTTGATGAATTTTATACTGTCTGCTGTTCCCTTGATAGTTCACTGTTTTTTTTAATGCTCTTTCATCAATTTTTACGACTACTTTTAAAAGCATCCTGCTGGTTAAAAAATATTTTTTATGGCATCAAAAATTATAAAATGAAAAAGTTTGTTCTGAGCAAATAAAAAGAAAGAATTTTTGAATAGGAAATGCTGGACTTTTTATTTCTCTTCTAATTTGACTTTCGAAAGCTCTATTTGTTTAAAGCTCCCAATTGTTTATACGTGTGTGTGTGTGAGTGAGTGAGAGTGGATAAATTTTAAAGTGGCACTGATGCTGACTCATGATTAATTTTTATGCTTTAATTTGTAATATATGAAAGTTTTTGGGTCTCACTATGTTTTCTTGTTATATAATAAAAGATGAGCCTACATACGATAATTTAATTATAATGTTGCGGTCGACTTTAGTCATCTTACACATGTAAATATCTTTATATATTTTTTTTTGAAAGCCTAGAAGTTTTCTTTATTAGTTTTTGTTGGGGGCAGTAATCCCATGACATTCGTCTCTGTATTTAAATTATCATCATTAAAAATAGTTAGCGTGCGTGGAGTGTCTTACACGAAGACATAAAACTAAAAATTTTTTTTGCTAAATTCTTCTCTAAGATTAAAATAATCAACAAATTCCCTAAAGATTTTCTCTGTTAACAAATTAAAAAATAATTAAAGAAACAAAAATAAAACAAAGTTGTGCAATGTTAAACATAAATTTTTGACTGTCAGAGGAGGGCAAAATTTTTTGTTTTGAAACTTTTTAAAAAAGCTTTTGATTTTATTTAAGTTTAGCAATAGCCTTTTGTACCCAATGCAGGAACTGCCCTCCTCTCGGCTTCTCTATTCTTACAATGTGAGAAATAGCTACTTAATTAATTTCCTTATGTTACATCTTGCGTCACTGCCTCTCTCTCTCTCATATATATATAAATTTGATATTTCACACACACTGTTTTCTTAAACATTGATATTGCAGGGAGTGAGGCAGAGATAAGGGAAAAATATTAATCTTGTTATTGCGTTCTTGTTTAACATTCATATTATATATATAAATTGTGTGTGTGTGGGCTATGATGGCAAGAGAGTTTTTAATTTTCTAATTGCTAAAAATATAAAATTTTATCTCATTTTATCGCAAAAAAATTTATGGCTCAAACAGGAGATGGAAATTTCAAACCTAACACATTTCCAGAGGTGTATTTCTAGAGCTAAAATTTCAAGTTATTTCAGTCAATTTTCTTAAGCATTTTTATCATTTAAAAAAAATTTAAATTTAAATCGTGAGGAGCTTTTAAAAAAAGATCCCTAAAAATTCAATTCTCCATCCCATGTCACTGATGATTTAAACCTTCACATCCGTTTACACTCTCGGAGTGTTTCCATTAAATCAAAAAGTTTTCTTCTTAAATTTTCTCGAAAGCCGCATGATGATATTCATCATATAAAAAAATTAAGGATGTTTACATTTTTATGCCCACATTATATATTTTATTGTATGTGTGTGTGTGTGAGTGTGTGTTTAAGAGAAATAAACTCAACATTTTTAAAACACTTTGTTAGAAACAAAAAAGAAATCTTCGCCGTAAATAAATAAACAATAATTTTTTTTATCATATTATTCATCATCATTATCTCTCTTCTTTTTTTTGTGTGTTCAATGCCAGCTCAGAACAGCCACAAAAATAATAAGAATAAGAACTATATGTAATAATTTTTAAAATGTGTTTTGTGTTTTTTATCTGCCTTTATGCATCTGTTTTGCGTTTAATTATTATGTTTCATCATCATCAAATGAATTACATTTTTTTTATTATTTTAAACAAAAAAAAACTCTTCACACAAATTCTCTCTTATTATCGCTTTCCTTTTCATATAACATTGTGTGAGTATGTCTATTGTTTGATGGCAATATAATTGCTACATATCGACGACGAGGCGGGAGAGGTTTATCGGATATCAGCAATATTAGATTTGCTGCCGAATATCTTGATAAGTTGCGATTCATAGTCATCAATATTTCGCTTCATGATATCCATGCATGGACCGAGTAGACGCTCAAATGCCTCAACATCAATAACTGTAGGGGGCGAAACAAAATATATATAAATGAATGAAAACATATTCATGCACGAAAATAAAGTCATAAATAAATTGACTTTAATAGAAAAGAAAGAAAATTTATCGCTTTTTGATGTCAATTAGATTAGTAATAAGTGATGATGATGATTTTGTGAGTGGAGGCGTTTATTAATAGACACGCAAAGAATACTTACATGCGACTTTTACATTGCTCTGGGCATAAACCGATGCCGCACGTGGTTTATGTGTAACTAAAGCCAATTCACCGAAATATTGTCCCTTATCCAATTTTGAAATTTCCTTTTCGCCGCCGTCTTGAAGCATTTTAATTGAAACTGTGCCGTCTTCTATGAAGTACATTCCATCCGCTGCATCACCTGGACGATTTAAAAATTGTTGAAATAAATCAAAGCATAATGATCTAATAATAATTACCCTGTTTGATAATTTGTTCGCCGCTGGGAAAGACTTTTGGTACTAAAGCATCGGCGAGATTCATTCTTTCGTATGGCTGAAGAGCGACGAGAATTGGTACGCTATTGATGAGCGCTTCGTACATTTTTCGCTTTCGGAAAGCGGATTTAAGCAAAATACGTCGGAATGTCTGACGATCTAATGCCCATAGTTGACCATTAGTTACCGCTTTAATTGTTGCAGCACGCGGCATGTTATAAAGCAAAGCTAATTCGCCAAACGATCCACGGTTCTCATACGTGTGAACATGTTTATTATCATCGCCAACGTAAGCGTTATAGTTTCCTCTATTGGAAATAATAAAAAAAATATTATTAAATTTTTAAGGTCGGATTCAAATAGAGCAAAAAAAAATAATTTTATCGATTACGCTAGAAAAATTTCAAACTTACGATTCAATGACGTAAAAGTTGTCGCCGTCGTCGCCCTGTCGAATGATCGTATCTTCAGGTTTCACTTTCTTCTCAAACATTGCGTCAAGAATTTCATTCATCTGGAAGCGAGAAACAATTTAATTTAATTGAGAAGAAAAAAATCAGCGTTAAACAAACCTGCTCGGGATCGAGGGCACGGAAGAGCAAGATATTCTTCACTGAGTCACTTAAGCGCGATCGCTGCTCGTCTGTCTTTGGAAACATGACCTTATTGGCGTCCTCATCATCATTATCTTCCTCGGGATCGTATTGCTCGGCAAATACCGACTTTCGACGTCCGGCAGCAAAGCGATTGACTGGAGGCTCTAAACAGATGAGTGGAAAATTTATCAGCGATAATTTTGTAAAAAGTTTTTTTTTCTATTTTTGGCGTCAAAAAATTATTTTGCAACACTCACCATCATCCTGTGATATCTCGTCGGGTGTCGCTGGCTTTGTGATGCCAATGTCGATTCCCGTTTGTGCACGATTCGATTGAAGTTTTGAGAAGTAATCAACGGCAAAATCAATTACATCACCCGGCTGCTCGAGTAGATACGCGATTGAGAATTCTAACAGCACATCTCGAAGGCTGTCTGGAACTTTAACTTTCTGTTTCGACATCGTCGCTATCTGTATATTTATCTATTGAATTCTAACTCAATTGTCTGCTGATGATTTTCAATCACCTCGAGAACTTTTATCTTCTTCTTGTTTTAATATAATCTAGGTGGTTTTTCCTCTCTAATATGTAGATGATGTTCAAGTTGTGCGATATGCTGAAAAATATAGAAAAATATTTTTTTAATAAACCAAATGCAACTGGGTATATTTGCATAGCGAGAGAGACATTCCGTCTGCTTTATTTTACAATTTACATGTTTATGAAAAAAAAAGAGTTTTTAAATCATTTTTCTCTCATGTATGTAATTCTTCTTTCCCCTATATCCGCATCATGCGCTCTCAATTTTTTTTGTGAAATTTATTTCTTCCTCTTACATATACGCAAATGTAGCTATTGAGAAGTGATATAATTCTTGTTTGGAGTCAGCAAGAAAAAAATCCCACACATTCTCTGGAGTCGGTTTCACGCAGATATTTACTTAGAGTTCTTTCCTTAAAATTTTCCGATACCTATGGCTGACAGATTGGAAAAGTTTGTTTCATTTTCTCGAGAATTTTTCTCTCTCTGCACCTCGAGGAAGGAAGTTAAAAGGAAACTTTGTAGCAAAAATAAATTAGAAGAATTTCTGGTATGAAGAAGAAGGAAGGAAAAGGAAATTTTTGGTGTATTTTTCTCAAGGGAAGAAATTTTTTTTAAATATTACTAAGCATAAATTTTTATCAGTATTTAAAACATAAAATTTGCTTTGAATTAAAAAAGAATGCCCATCCCTGTTGTCAATTCACTCACCCGTCAGCGAGTATTTTTATTTTATTTTGTTAATTGAATCACTTTCGAGCAAATGTTTGCTCAACGTTTTATAATAAAATGTCAAGAGAATACCCATGCGTTGTGGCGAGAGAAATCCAAAAAAAATATGCGGGTTGACCACTCGTTAGTGTGTTTGATATGTGACTCTTATGGGATACAAACATTGCAAGAGATTTCTAGCGTATTTAAATGAAATGTTTCCGTTCAATAAATTTCTAAGCTGGTTCCGTCTCATAAAATTCTTTTCGATTTCATTCAAGCGACGACTCGAGCAAACATTATGAGACGAAAGTGTCGTTGAAAAGAGGAAGAGATTTGTAACTCATTTCAACAGTCAAGAATGTCAAAGTTCTCCGTCATTGTATCAAGAATTCAAATAAAGTCTGTAGCTCTGGATTTTTTTCTATTTGTTTTCTTTTTATGTCGATCTGATTCATTGCCTCCGCTTATTTTGCTCTACGAGATGCGAAAAAAGAAGAAGAAGAAGTTCAAGTTCCATTTACTACTCAAAATGTTTAACAATTTGTCATTGAAGCACGTGATGGTGGCGGTGCTTGATGATGGGTGGAAGAGCTTCAAGTGTCGGGAGATTATAGGAGATGAGACGAAAGAGAGCAAATGGAAAAGAATGAAATGTTAAATTATCTCTATAAATCACTTTCGGAAGTGATGAGTGATGAGAGCGGGAAGAAAAAAATCGCAATGAAATGAAAATTACACAAAACATGAGATCATCATGATTGATTTTTTCAGCTGTCCGAAATGACATTTTAATGGTCAATAATTTTATTGATTTATGGCGAATTCATTGCAAACAAAAAATATCGATTTCAGTTTTCTGCACGAAAAGCTTTCACCCCATCACGAATGTTTGAAAAAATCTTACGTACACAATAGAGCTGTCGAACGATGATTCAATTGCAATGAGACAGAAAAACTTTTTCCCCTTCAGGTGCTAACGAGTGTGTGTGGGTTAATTTTATGGCTCATCGAGCACAAACTCGAGCGAAATTGTCCTATGAAGAAGAAAATAAGATTTATGACGCCAGAAATTAAAAACAACGTTTAAAAAGCACTTCTTAGAATTTAAATTTCCAAAAGTGTTTTGGAATGAAAAAAAATTTTTAAATTTATTTTTCAAGCACGCCTAAGCGGAATGAAGAAGGATCTGTGAATATTTTATGGACGACATTTAGGCTAAAATGCAATCTTTCCTTCGCCACCCCAATTCTCAGCTTGATACCTCCAGCAGTGAAAAAGAAGAGGCGAGTAATCAAGGCAACCGGCCAGGCAGCCATAAGAGAGAGTATGTGAGTGCTTTTACGAACACACATTAAATTTCTGCTCTGCTAGAGAATGACAAATAAGAACTGTGAATAAATTCTTAGTATTCCAAGGTATTTGCTGCTATCAAACAACCGAATGCCTAAGAGCTTTTATTCCTCGTGCTCACCGACGACATTCAATTTCTCAATTTGATTATTCTCGTTAGACCGATAGGGAATAAACGAGCAAAAAGGTATGCGAGTAAACAATAAGCGCATTTAACATCCAGATAAAGACACACTTGAATGTTCTGCGGAGGAGCTTTTCGTATATTATTGAATTCCATGAATTCCAAATATACTTAGGGTTCAATGATTTGAATTTATTTTGGGATCTATCAAATGTGAATGGTTTGATAATTTGAAAATTAATCAAAAATAATTTTAAATGTTTGGGAATAAATAAATTTTCTAAGAATAAATTCCAGGGAAAATAATTGAGTCGAAAAAATGCCTTAAATATTCGTTACAAAAAACCTCTTTTGCTCCGAGTCCATCTTTAAAATTTCCAATTTCTCATGGAAAGAATTCTAAGCGAAATTTTCAATTCATTTCATAATGGCCGCATAACATGCATGAATACAACGAATGTGTATGTGAAAAACGTCTCCTGCTTTATGCCTCATCACTTTCATCAACATACAAAAAACAGTTTGTAGAAACTTTTATGTTTTGCTAACTCTCTCTCCCTTCATTGTGAAATTGCAAACCACACAATAGAAATGTTTCACAGTAAATGAAGAAGCTTAAAAGTCACAGTTCTATTTATTTCCATTCAAATATAACGAAGGAAACAAACAATTGTAATAAGTGCACCGCAGAAAGTGAGCGAATGGAAAAAAGAAACATACTTGAGCATGTATCACATCCAGTGCGCCACACACTGATAGCATTTTTTTTCGCAAGTGGCCTCAACAATATTTAAAGTTTGTGCATATAATTCTGTAAAGGCATTCACATTATGACTTTGAAACTACTAATTTTAATGCAAACTTTGTGTATGACTCGAAAAGGTTAGGTCTCGATGTGAGTGTATTTGAATGAATGTTTTCGAGCCCACATTTCAAATGTTTTTTTTTCTTGCCTTTCTCAACCGAGTCATAAAAATCAATATATTATGCACTAGAATAGTGACAGTTAAGACACTGAGGCTGTGCGGTCTCGATGGTCGTTTAAAAATATTCTGAGCACACACATGGACTTATGTAATACATTCAAAAAATATTAGAGAGCTTGTCACTCGACATTCATCACGTCACAACTTTAACTTTTGGGCTCGATTTGCTCTCAGCTTAATAAAAGGTAAAAGTTCAACTCCCTGAGGTAACTTTATGGCAGAATCACGTTATCAAATTAATGAATAAAGACTTTCAGATTAAATACGTGGGTTAATCAACAGTTTATCTTTAATTTCTTGAGTAGCAATCCCAAAAGACTTGAAAGTGTTTTAAATCATGTTGATGGATCATAAAAATACAGAGTAGAATATTTAAATTTTAATATTATTTTTAAACCATAATAAAAGTGTGATGGACAAACAAATATTTTTAGTTAATTATGTATTTTTGATGATATCAATTTAATTTTTGGATTCAATTAATTGCTGACATTCAAAAATCAAACATTTAATTCTTCAACTTTTTAATAGAGGATGCTCTAGCCATGATTCAACATTTAATAAAAAGCTCGAAAGCAAGCTAATTAAGTCATTAAGTCAAACCCCCCATTTGATTGATTAATTAAAAATTCCTTCACATCTGTTTAAATTCATTCATAAAAGGTTTCTATATTGAGATCATTCGCAAATCAATGAGCTCGTATAGTTGGACTTGTGTAATGTGACACTAAAAAAAATAATTCTAATCCATGAGCGTGAGCGTAAGTGACACCAATTACATTTTTCTTTCAGTCATTAATACAATTTTCGTTTAATCCACGTTTTGCTCTCAAACGAAGGTATGAGCATGCATGCATGAGAGTGAGCTAAAATGTGTTCGCTAAATTACACAGAAAAGATTGAATTTATGCTTTGTTTATATACATAAACTTTTTTTCTCTCATTCTCCATTCTCTCGCTTATATATTATTAGTTATTACCTTATCGGCACACATATTTTTCTCTCTCTCTCTCTCTTACATAAGTAAATCGACTCTCGCAAGAATAATTATGAGGGTGGGAAAAAATATTGTGGAGAACAAGAGGAAAATTTTTCCATCTCGATTAAATTGTTTTCTCTTCTTTTTTTTAGATGACCACACGAAAAGTATTTTCGATCGTCACGAGAACGAACACAAAAAAAATATTAAAATTGTCGCCATTTTTCCTCTTCATTTCATTTGGCTGCTCATTTAAATATCACATGAGATGTTTATTGAGATTTATAGAATTACAAAATTTCCTCTCTCGATGTATGAGGCAAGCAAAAAAAAATTAAAATAAAAAGAAAATTAATGAGCTTGAAACGCTTGAATGTGCACCATTCGTACATAAGTTGTCAGATATATATTCTCAAAAAGGGGGGAAGAGGAAGAGAAGGAGGAAATATTGTTTTTTGAAAATCTTATGCTCGAATAGATTTCATCCGGGGCTTTTACTTTCAAAATGGAAGTAAATAACACGGATGGAGGGGGCGAATGGACTTTTAAAGTCCGCAGGGATTTATTGCGAGAGATTTTCTAGGAATAAAAATTATTGCTATTGGAAGGTCAATGGGCCGACTCCATAAATTACATAATGGAACGTAATGGAGCGGAGATAACTCGATGACATTATATTGATACCTATCTCGTAAATTTTTATCTCAACAAGACGGAAAAGAAAAATTAGAAAAACTTTTGTAAAGTTGATTTTAAATCGCCATGAAAATGCCCCAAAAAATCTTTCTCGAAGAGAGAGAGAGATAACTTATGAAGATTGTCATGACGGAGAAAATAAATCCAATTTATAATGTTGTACTGTGAATATTATATTTATATTGCCCAGGGACCGAGAGTGAAAAGCGGCCGATATTAATGACTGAGAATAAAAAAGTTTGGTCCGATGTTGCAGAAAGAGTGTTTTGTGTACATTTAAATAATTTGCGGGTTGACTGTCACGTAAAGGTTAAATCTCTATCGCCCCTTAATCCCAAATAATCAGCTAACAGATTTGCATGTACACACTCGATGTTTTGACATCCTTCACAGCGAACTTCTAGAATGTCTCTTCGATATTCAATTTTCAAGTATTTTTCAATTGCGATAAGAATTTTTTTCCCTCTTTATCATTAGATACTCTCGTTAGATTCAATCATCATTATTTTCTCTGTTGCTGCTTGCAAACTTTTATGTCACTGATTATCAATAACAGAGCACGGTGAGCGGAGTGAATGTGAGAAGAAAACAATCAACCTGCTTTTGCTTAGGGCGACCATCTGCCTGAAATTATACACGACCGTCCTGGATTTTTAATAATTTCTATAAATTATTCTAATTTTTTTACGAAAAACATCTAGCCGCCCTACTTTTGTGTGACTTTTTTTCTCCTCTCGATATCAAAGACTACGCACGAGTTTTCAGATTATTGCGAATGTATTGAAGTTGACGGCAGACAAAATAAAAAGGTAGGTGACTAAAATCGACGGTCTGATGTGAATGAAATTTAATTGAAATTGAAAAATAAAAATAAAAGAGAAAGAAACTAGCTTTTTGCTTTTCGTCCCTCTTTGTATGTTCGGGTGGCATTGAAAGAGTGCTTTCATGCCACTCACTCAGCACACTTCAATCAGAATTTTAAGTGTGTATAGGAATTCAATATTATTGCATAAAAAAAGAAGTGAGATTGGCATTGCGGACAGAAAGAAGAGACGCAAAAATGATAATTATCACTCTTTAGATGTGATCAAAAAAATGAAATGATCTAGAGCGGATATAAATTTTATTTTCGTGAATGAATATTAATTTTCACTCAGCTATGATGAAATGCGGACGACTCAGAACTTTTTGTTGTGGGTGTTTTTTTAGCATTATAAAATTAAAAGTTGATTTGAATTTGTTTCGAGAAAAAAAATTTTGCTTTTGAATAATTAATTAAAAAAAACAATCAAAATAATTTTTTCAATTAATTATTTAAAAGTTTTAGAATTTATGTTAATTCAAAGTTTGTTTAACGATTTTCAAAAACATTTCCTCAAAAAAGTTTTAAAGCAATTTTAAATCTATTAAGTTGTAATTTTCTTAATTGATCTACTTCACTCGATAGCAGCTCACAATCTATCGCTACACTTTAAAATCCAGTTGAGCCGCTTATTTATCGAGTCTAGCGCAATTTTCGGTTCGTTAAAAAGGCCAGATTTAATTATTGATCGATACTTGTGAAAAATGCTTGAAAGTTTATTTTAAAAAAAACCATAAAAGTTTTTACAACTTTTTTGCTTACAATTTTTATTTTAAAATAAACAATTTTTACTCTAATTTTTATTAAATCTAATAATTTAATCGTGTCATTAATTACAATACCATACGTAATGTCGTTGACATAGCAAATTGATGTCACGTCCAATTAATTGATTTTAATAAAATTTAATTTTAAAATTCACTTTTTAAATTAATTTCAGGTGAAATGATAAGCCACAGTGATAAGAGGAGGTTGAAAAATCCTCCCCAAAACGAGAGAAAATAAAATCACGGGGTTTTGCATGAACATTTTAAAGAGCAGGTTGATTTTTTTCCTCCACCAACGTCAACTGGAGTGTGAGGTTTTGTGTGGTGAATGATAAGAGAAGTGGAGAAAAAATTTTAGTGACGGTGCCAATTGATCTCATAAGCGACTGCGATGACGGCAAGGTCAGGTTGTATGTTGAATTGTCTCAAATGAGAGAAAAAATATGCTCACGTGAAGCGAAAAGGAAAATTTGAACTGTAATGGAGGAAATTTTTTTCAATGTCCATTTTTCCCCTATCACATTCACAACCTGGCCTCATTATGAAACTCTCGCTATAAATTTTATTTTTCTCTTTCGGTATTTTTTTCATTCAGTTCAAGGCTCGAGTGTACTTACTTGTGTAAAATTGTATTTTTGATCAATTGAATCACACTTTTTTGATTGTTCCGATTACGTGAAGCACTTTAGATTAGAGTTTAATGCGCTACTAATATGGATTTTCACAAATTTTTCACCTCTCGCTCTCTCGTCAAATTTCGATTTTTCTTTTTTTTCCTTCACACACTCAACAATTTTCCATTCGAGAGCAAACCTTTTTCATTTCATTTTTTGCCACACAAATCGTCTCGATTTTTGCAATCACTCGACTAGTTTCACTAAAGGAGACGCTTAGCTACCGAACTAAATTAATTAATCAAACCGAAAAGAGAGATTTCCCATAAAAAATGTAGAATTTTATGCGAATGAAAATTTTTCCTCTATCGCACTTCTCACACTTTTCTTGCTCATATACTGTTCAGCTGGAAGTGCCAACTGCGGATGAACCGTACAATAGCGAACGAGCTTTCACACACACTTACTCACGTTTGGTTTGCGGGTAAATTTTCGAGGTTAGTCGGCGATAAAATTTAAATGTTGATTTTGAAAACAATCAAAGCACTTTTAAGGTTTTTGTTTGACTGAGAAAAACTAAATCCCAATGATTACTAAGAGGTTAAATTAAATTTTTTAATTTTTCTCCTTTTGATGTGTTAGTTTTGAATTCAGCTATGTGAAAATTTTATGTGAGGTGTCAGACATCATTTGCCTAAATTTATAAAATCCAAAAGAGTTTTGATGAAAATTTATGTTAAAAATTAGTTAATTAGTTTTATTTTATATAAAATATTTTATGTGTTTAGATAATCTTTTTAAAAACATAAAAATTAATGTATGAAATTTATTTTTTCTATAAACTCCATGAAGATTATGTACAACTTTTGGTATAAACTCCGCGACACCTTTTTTCATTTATGTTAGTGCTAATTGACAACAGCAAATTCATTGAGTTCACAAATTTCTAAAAATATTCCACTAAAATCGAGAAAGCTGAGTTAAAAATATCACAATTCAAATCATTGATACCCGCCAGCTACTAACCAACTGTAGTTGAGCTTAGAATCGTCCGAGTCGAGGGCGAATTTCAAAAAGAAATTTTACCGAAAACGGAGAGAAAAAAAGATAAACAGAGCGAGCTGAATTGAGTGTAAATTTTTTTGGGGGAAAGTTGTAGAAGAAGAAAAAATGGATCTTTCGATTCCCGAAGGTCTGACAATAATTCCGACGCCCCTTGCTGCTCCTTCTTTACCACCGCCGGCCAGTAGTGTCCCAATCAACACTAATGGCGAGAAAGAGCCGCAAACTGAGTCGAGATATCCGAGTCGACGTGTTCTGCGTCCTCGAACTGAACCACGCTCCTATGCTGAAGTTGAATCACCCGACATTAATTTCAACAATGGAACTGAAAAATCGGCCAATGGCGAATATGAATCGGATGATGATGAAGAAGATGCTCCGATGCCAGTAGTTGAGTTCAAAGAACTTTCTGCTGCTGAAATTTGGGAACGTGAAAGAACTTTGAGGAAGCTTCGAGAGGAGTTGAGGAATGAGGAAACGAAATTAATTCTGTTGAAAAAAATTAAATTATCCCAGCAAGTGATGAAGGAAAATAAAACACCATCGAACTTAACGTCATCACATGGTGCTCAAAATATGGCACAAAACTACAATAATCCTTTGTCAATGTTGCCGCAAGCACTTTCAAAGGGAAGTTTGACTGTCATACCAACTAACTTGGCGGCTGACTATAAGAGTTCACGACAGTCCTCGATGCATAATGATCAAGCTCAATGTTTCCCATTGCCTAAGGGTCAATCATTGCCAGGCGGTGCTACGCTGACCACTGGCACTTCCTCGCGTGCACCTTTCATCCAAGGAAGGACAGTCCTCGAAGGACGTTCATCGTCCAACTTGTCAATTACTCCTTCAGTGACCATCACCCCGACTACGGGTCCTGTCATGAACCTAAAGAAAAATGCTCCATCCGGACAGCTCAACAATTCTGTCTCAATTACACCAACGGCATCGATTTCGATCAGTCAAAATTCATCGCGTATGAATCAATCGTCGATCGAAGATAATCAAACTGCCGCTCAAAAGCAAGCGGCTGCCAAGTTGGCATTACGAAAGCAACTCGAGAAGACGTTGTTACAAATTCCTCCTCCAAAAGTAAGCGACAATAAATTTGCATACGCATGTATTCATTTTCTCAATTTGTTAATCTAATTTCAGCCTCCACCTCCAGAGATGCATTTTATTCCGAATCCTGCGAATGGGGAATTTGTCTATTTGCTCGGCTTGGAGCATGTTGTCGATTACTTGACGAAGGACAAAAAGGTTACACCGCAACCTCAGCAGCCTTTCAGGTGTGCTCAGTGTAAAATTGATTTCACGCCCGTTTGGAAAATGGAAATGGACAAGCGTGCTGGTTCTGATCAGAGTAAGAAGAAAATTATTGTAAAGTATCTTGAGATATTTTGAGATTTTCAAAAAACTTCAAATTCAAAATTTAACTAAAATCTCTTTTAATTTTAGCTCCTCGTATAATTTGTGAATCGTGCGTCACAACAAATGTCAAGAAGGCTCTCAAAGCCGAGCACACAAACCGCTTGAAGACTGCCTTTGTAAAGGCATTGCAGCAAGAGCAAGAAATTGAGCAGCGCATGGCATCACAGAGCTCATCAAGCAACGCTACTGACTACTCGATTCATTCGTCTTCATCTCAGCAGCAAACGCAGCCAAGTGTCACGATTCAGGCACAGCATTCAGTTCCACGTGACATTGCCATTTCGCCGGCTCCCGTCAAGACGCCAACAAACACACCGAGAATGCAAGATCGACTTGATCGAATGGAGCGCATGGAGAGGGAAACTTCATCGCGTCCAGCACCAACTCCGCCTAATAATGCGACACCACCGCCTTCGCATAGTTCATCGAGAAATTCGTCTAGAAATACTTCGGCTGCTGCGGCTGCAGCTGCAAATGATCCAATGTCAAGCATGAGTTTTGCTGCACAACTTAATGCACTCAGCAGTCTCGCAAGCTTGGGCAATTTTGGAAATCTCGGATCACTTTCCAACATGGGAAATTTCGGAAATTCATCACAGGCAGCTCAAGCTATGCAAGCTTTCCAGCAGCAACTCTTCAGAGGTATGAAATTTTAATTTTTTTATGCATCATTCACTAAATTATTTAAACTTTAAGGTATGTCGTCAAATAATCAAGCAAACTTGGCGGCCCAAATGCAATTTGCTCCTCTGCTTTATTCTTATCAAATTGCTATGGCTCAAGCCGCTGCCGCCGCTCAACAACAACAAGCAACGAGCACTAAGAAGCAAAGTGAGTTAAAATTTAACTACAATTCCTCGAATGTAAATTAATTAAATTTTTAAATTCATTTCAGCATCTTCGAAACCAAGCAGCAAGAGTTCATCATCATCAGCAAACATGGCGATGGACATGCAGCGTGCCCTCGAAATGCAGAGGCAATATTTGGAGATGCTTAGTCAAGCTCAACAAATGCCGAATCAGCGCAGCGGTCACAGCAACTGGAAAAATAACTAAACAGCACTTATTGAACTTGCGAAATGCTTTTAAATTTAGATTTTGACACACTTTCATTTAGATTTAAATTAAGGATATGACTACACAATTTTAAAATGATAAAATGAAAATTTACATTCTCAAACGAGGTTAATTAAAAATTAAACAAAAAGTGGTAAGCGAAGTGAATTTGGAGAAAGTGTAATTAAATCGTGAGATGACTGATTTTCAAATAATTAAGGATCTTGGAAAGGAAATTTGTAGATGAAATTATTTGATTTTCGTATAGTAAAGTTTAGGCCTAAAATGAAAATTTCCACACCAAGTTTAAACACATTTTATAAGCATATGATGCAAGCATCACTTTAAGCTCTTTTTTGTATTTTTTCCTCATCTACTTCATTAATCAAATTGTAAAAAATGCTGAGAACTCTTGAGATAAATAAAATTGTGCACACAAAAAAAGCATTTTTTTAATTAATATTTTTTGAATTGCAGGCAAATTAATTGTATCATTAAAAAGTATGTTGCGAACATGAAAAGTGGAGTGAATTAAGCAGATAATAGTCGAGTTGTGGAAAAAACTCTTAAATTCTCAATTGCCGTAAGCGGCATGACCAGAGGTTTGCATTGACATTAAAATCATCCCTTAATATGTTAAAATTTTATGATTTTTCTTCCCTGTTTTCATAAAAAAGAACAAAACTGTTCAACCAATCACAGCAACTTAGTTCCACCCACAACATTTTTCCAACGAATCACGACTCACCATTTTAATGTTCAACTTTAGACGGAAGAAATTTATTTGCAAAAACACAGATTTCCACCGCAAAAAAGGACTGAAAAACAAATTAAAAATCGTTTTAGAAGCGTTTAGTCGGTAAACCGCAAAGCGAGCGATAAAAATTTTGTGATCATTCTTTGCGAGAACGTGGAAGAAGTTTATTTTGTTGAAAACTGTTGGATTGTTAAATTTCATTAAAAAAATTAAAAATGGATCAAAACACATCGAACCAAAAGTCCTTTCTAATTCGTGATTTATTGAGAGATTTAATTGTTAATAAAAGTACAGAAAATGAAGAGTCGTGTGATGACAGTGGTAAATATTGAATGTTTAAATTATGTTGTAAATCAGAGCATAAAATACCCTTGAGTGATTTCTTTATTAATAGAGAGGGGTGTCAAAATTGTGATTCAAATTTAACAAAGCAAACATAATATTTAAATTGTGGAAATTTTATGAAAATTTTAGAATAAAACCGAATATCAAAAAATTAAGCTCTTATAGAGCTGATAAATAAAAAATATCAATAGATTTTTAATTTGAACTCGAATTCTTGTTTTTTAAATTGTTAATAATCTTTTTAATGAAAAATATGTTTCTGCCTTAAAGAAAAATTCTGGAAAGTGTTGAAATTTCCAGTTTAAAAATATCACCTAAAGTTTTCAATTTTTAGAATTTTTTTAGGTGGGACTCTAAAGCCCATAATTGTCCTAATATGATTAAAATTAAAAAAAATTTAAATAAAATTTATTTACATTTAATGTTTTTGTACTAAAGAATTGCCTAAATTTAAAAGTTTGAAACTTCTCAACAAAAAATATTTGTCTATCAAAGTTTTTAATCAAATAACCTCCTCAATTTATTGAAAAATCCACAACAATTGAAGTCATCATCAAACAGCAGAAACAAATAAACATCTAGTAATTCGAAATTTACATGAAATTATGCCGATGGCAAAAAAATTATCTCCTCTCACTTTTTCGTCTCTTGATTGCTTGCGGAAGAGAAACAAAATTTACATAAAAATTGAGCCACTTTTGATTAATCTCCTGCCACTGCGAGTAACCGACAATTATTTTCTGATTTGATGTTGATTTGTAATCATTAAACGTCAATAGAGATTTTTTCAAGAGGATTATCGAGGAGTCAAGTGTGCACGAAGCCAATAGTTGATGCATCCTTTTATTTCTTTCTTTTACTGATTATTTTGAATCGACGCACTTGATTTTTCAAGGGTTTTCTTATTACTACACGATTCAATAAAAATATACAAAAGTGGAACAATGGTTCATTATTTTTTCATCTCCATACATGTGATGAGTATCGAGCGCATCGTCACGTGCTAAACAGTAAGAGCTCTTTGATAGGAATTTTTAGGGGTCGATGAATTTTTATTTTTTTTCACAAAAAATTATTTTGACTCACAAATATTTTATTTTTGCAGTACTAAAAATTTCATGATTTAAATTATTCTCTTTAATTTATTTCTTAAACATTCTCTCCGAACTAGAACAAGCAGTAAATTTAATTAAAATCTGTGTCGGTGCACTTGATGAATGATTTTTTCCCTTCTAGCGCAACTTGCTGAATAAAAATGAAATTATGCATCTCCATGCGCATAAAAGTCTTTTTATTATCTCACTAATGATGATCCTGTAAAATTGAGCAGGAAAAATGTGCTCACGCTCTAATTGGAGTGTCTTTTAAAATTTTATTTACAAAACTCTTTGGTCAATAGAAATTCAACATAAAATAAGTTAAACATAATACTTTTACACAAACTCAACGACCTTCGTCAGCCTCGTAGCGCATTGGCGATCAAACAAGCATTGCTAAAATTTTTCTAATTCCCTCGATCGCATAAAATTGATTGATTCGATTTCAGTCTTTAAATTCTCTCGTTCCTTGATCTAAATTCTTTTTAAAAAATTTCACATTGACTTTGAATTTCCATATGAGTAATTATTTTAGAGTATCTTTTACTGGACTGACTAAGCGAATTATTTATCGTAACCCATTTTTGATCGATAACAGTCGTGATAATATTGAGTTGATCCTTTTTGCTCACTTTTGTACTGATGAACTTTTCCTGTCTTGCAATAAAGACATTTTAGATTAGACTCGTGTGGCTTTGAAAAATGTTCCATAATGTCGTGAATATTTCTGGCAGTGAATTGTGATCTACATGAGTAGCAATAGTTGTTGGTCAGTTCGTTGGCTGCATCGTTTAGAAAGCGAGGAGAGACTGCATCGCCTTGCGTGATTCCATCTGAATGTGTCGATGATCTCGAATTATTGCGTTGTTTATTTTGGTGATTTCGATTCATGTTTATGGCAATTTTAATGAAACTGATAAAGATTTTTTATAGAGGTATTATAAAAAATAACTAGGAGAAGCACTTACACATACCTTACTGATCAATTAACTAACGATGTACTGATATGAGTTCGAGTTGAACATTTCGATAAATAGTTGAACTACGAATTAATCACAGAAAAGCTTAATTAAATTAAGAGAGCAAACAACCTTTCAAACTGTATGCTTTAACGAAGCTTAACGAAAAATTTTTTTCGTGTCAATGATGTAAAAAATCATTTTCATAAATTAATTAAAAATAAGAAATTCATTTTTAAAAATTTAATGATATTTTAAAAACTGAATCAAAAATATTAAAATTTTATCTAAAATTGATTTAAATTTTGAGAATTTTTAATTTTTCAACTTCTTCCACATGTAATTTTTTCCCGGACTTTTTAACCTTTTCACGTGTTCAACGTATTTTAAAGATTCTTCAACTACCGGTCAAGAGATTGACATTGGGATCGAGGATTCATTCAATTTCAATTACATCTACTCGAACAGCGCTCAACATGATCCTCATCATATTACGACACTCATGGCGAATAAGTCAGCATTGAAAAGATCTCGCCGCCGACGGACTGCATTCACTCACTCTCAACTCGCTTATCTCGAGAGAAAATTTCGATGTCAAAAATATTTATCGGTTGCTGATAGAAGTGAGGTGGCATCACATCTGAATCTTTCAGAGACTCAAGGTGAATTAAAATTATAAATTAACAAATAATTTTTAAATTCTTTTAACTTTCAGTGAAAACTTGGTATCAAGTGAGTATCTTTAATTTTAAATTTTAATTTATTCTTTATAAATTTCTCAGAACCGTCGCACAAAATGGAAACGACAGAATCAATTACGTTTGGAGCAGCTTCGCTATCAAAATGCCATTGTGAAGGATTCTGTAGTTGCTCAACATCAAGAGCAGGACATCACACTTTGTTGCACAAATCTCAGCAAGAAGTATGCAACATGTGACTTTTTGACATCAACGATAACGAGCTATTCAGCATATTCGCATCAACCACCAGCGACGACGTCAAATCAGCATCATCAAACGCAACAAAATTGCTCATAAATTTATGTCCATAAATTTCCATGTTAGAGACGAAATTTTCATCTCTATCACCTATTTTTTTGAGTTTATTTCCCTCGACGCACGAGTCAGCAAAAATGAATGTGGAATGCAAAATGATGAAATCAAAAAATGAGCTTTCAATGTGAATAAATAAATATTTAGATTAAATTGGAGAAGATGTCAAAATTATGACTGCTTTTTATTTTTGAATATTTCAGTCTATTTAAGTTTCAATTATTTCCGTCGCCCATTCATAAATTTTTTTAATCTATAATTTTATTAGAGTTTCTCACGGGTAGCCCGGGCACGGGTATACCCGGGTATGCCCGTCAATTTTACTACCCGGGTATACCCGGAAAATTGCTCTGCCCTTACCCGGGTAAAAATTAAAAAATTCGAAGAAAATTTTCTTATTTTTTTTTGAAAAAATCTTCCTCCATAACTGCTTTTTATAAGTTTTGTGTAAACAATTATCACTTATCAAAACTACCTGACTTAAGAAGGTAGTTTACCTATATAAATTTAGATTCGTTTGCGAAATTTTTTAATTCAAAAAAGTATTTTGAAACATCAAGTGCAAGTGCAACAAAAAAAATAGCCATGAGATGACATCATTTGCGCGACTCAAACAAAGATCTCCAATTTTGGACCGATTGTTAAGAGTTTTACTAACGATTCGGGCAACATCAGTTACTTCATAAAGGTATTTTCAGAGGCTGGAGAGAAGAGAACTCTAATGTCAGACCTTCACTGTGTAATGTTACTTAAGAACTATTTCCTTTAAACTTTTTATATTTCTTTTAATCTATTCATTTTCTGTTTAAAAAACTTTTATTTCTGTTAAGAAAACTTTTATTTCTGTTACTAAAAATGCTCTGTATAAAGATTAGCCGAAAATTTGAGTAAAAAAAGGTATATTTTTTAAATTTTTTCTTACCCGGGCATAACCGGGCTACCCGGGTAGTAAACTTTTTTACCCGGGTAGGACAAAATCTCATTCTCCGGGTATTTGAGAAACTCTAAATTTTATCCTATTGCGTCAACATTTTCTGGGTAAATTACAATGTTCACATTCATCACCATCACATTGTTAGTGGAATTGAGTTATTTATATTTCTTTTCGATTGATTGCGGTAGTAAAGTGTCCAATCGTATCATCAGCATGAGGTTAATTAAAGGATAAGCGTGCGTGTTGATTGAGGTCATAAAAATGATTATTGTGAGCATGCCACAACAGGAGGTTCAACTCTTTCAGTATATGTCCTTACGTTATTTGGGCTTTGAGTGAAAGTGACGGGAGTGATTTTTAAAATTAGTTCAAATTTGCTAAATTTATTGATGAAAATTTCGAGCATTTTGATTCATGAAAGTCATTAATCTAATTTTACATCCTAGTTTTATATGAAATCATTGATAGTTCATAAAAAAATCAAATTTCGCTTTAAAACAATTATTTTTTTGTATTACGTAAAAAGCATTTAGATAATTTCAATATTAGTCATCCCAAAAATTTCACATCACAAAAACCGGTTTGTAATTTTTTCACTCATATTTAAACAGATCCTTGTACCCGTACTTTTCAGATAGATCTCTCAATCATAAGTGTAGGTGATTACAAGCTTTTTACTCTATCACATAACGTTGCTGAAGATGTACGAGAGAAGATAAGAAAACTTTTCATACGTTCGCTCATTTCATATATATTGCGATAAGATTCTATCCGATTTGGTGAATTTTAGAGAGAATCTTGAACGAGTAACATCATCGCAGCGGAAGAGTGAAGATTAATTTTTTTCATCTTCCCTAAAAGCGGAATTTTAATTTAATTCTCAAGTGAATATTTTGAGTGAAATGTCAATTGGATAAAATTTATTTAAAAATATATTTTTAGAGTGCAAAAGAATTAATTAAAATTAAAAGAGACAAAAAATTAAATTTATTTAAAAACAATTTAAGTGGATAAATTCAAAGGAAAGGTAAGCAAAAAGGACGTGGAATACAGCACGAGAAATCATCTAAAGTGATTATTTACAAAAAAAAAATATATTTGAGAACTCGCTGTTAAAAACAAACACACGAGTGTTAAAATGTTGCTAAAAATATATTCTCGACAAATTGGTTTGAATAATCACGTGCTAATTGTCTAAAGAGAAATGATGATGACATTGTCAGTGAGCAATTGAAAAGAACACGATAATTGTCAAAAAAAAATCTTTACGGTTCCTCATCATCATCACATGAGAGGTGACGACATTTAGTCTGGTAGCGAGTACACACGTGTGAAGGAATTTTTTTTTATGAGCCAATAAAAAGTGAACTCATAAAAATTTAAATACACTGAAATCAGTTTTTTTTTCAACCAAGAAAAATAAAAGCCGACAGAAATAATTCTCGCAGTTGTTATCACTTGGCAAATTATTTATTTAGCTTCAAATTACTTTTTTAGACCTACATCGTTGAAGTTTTTTTATGGATGCAAAGAAAATGTAATTAAGTTTATTTATAGAACGTTTGATAAAGTTTCGTTATCGCTTTAATTTTAAAATAGAATACCAGCTGCATTTTTTATGAATGAACTTGCGTCATGCACGCTTTAATCTAAAACCGGACGATCTGCTTTAGATTAAAAAATTGCGCAACATTTTAATTGATTAAAATTGAATTTTTAAATGTCGACCTCATGCCACATTTTTTTGATTCATGACTAAATTAAATTAACGTTTTAATAATTTTTTATATTACACTTTTTGACGTCTTGTGAAAGGAATTACCAAAATCCTGAAAACTATTTCAAACAACTTTTGTTAAGTTATGAATCACACTTAGTGACGTGAAGATGAAAAAATTTAAATACATTGAATTAATTCTAGTGGGCTCGACACGAATGAAATTTTTTATTAAGTATTAAACAATTCAATTTGAATTTTAATTATAATTTAAACTGGAAAAAGAGAAAAATTAAATTTTATTTTTTTTGTTAGAAAAAAATAATTTTATTTATTGAATATTCTTAAAAAAAAATAATTCTATGCACATTCCTTTAAATCCTTCTTCCATAAAAAAACCCTCAACGTCTCAATAATTTTCAAAAATTTAGAGAAACGTGAGAAAGCATGCAGCCGCAAAAATTACGCCGTCAGCAACGAGCGTGACTGGCCGATGTGTGTGAGGTTGAGTTTCATGTAGAAACAATCTGTCAGTGGCAGTCGTAAAACATACAAGAACAGATAAAGATACTGTGCAAATTCGAATTTCAATTAATTTATTTATTTGCGTGCATTAATTAAATTATTTATCGGTGCTTCATCATAGTGCAACGTAACAAGTCGGCAAATTTATCGTTTTGAGTTGAGATTTTATGAGAATATTGTTGGAGATATTAATTTTTTCGCCTTCTGTTTCAAAGCCATTTTTTTATATTAAGTTTTATATGTTAAATATTTCCAATCTCACGAGTTCGCAAAAAATTTCCGAGCAGAGAAGTAAGAAGTGAAGAAGGAAGGCACACATATTGCTACTTGGGAATATACTCAATTTTTTTTTGTACTGAAGTGTATGTGGAGTGCGAGCAGCAACAGCAGCAAATTATTCCGTGCGAGGAGAGAAGAAGAAATTTTTATTCTTTTGCGAAAAAAAATAATTTTTTTTGCCTCAATTAAAAGTTACTCGGTGAATAATTAATTGAACGTATTGCGGGAAATTTCCGTGTGGTGGCAAGAAAAATAAGAAAAAGAAGAAGAAGTGTGAACATAAAACATTAAAAATAGAAGAGAAAAAATCGCGGGCGCGAGAAATCCCGGAAACTATTGAGTCAGCAATCCACGTCCAGTGCCATCACATTAATCAAAGTCACAAAAAAAATTATTTATACACACTTTGAGGTGAGAGACAGAGAGAGAAAAGTATCAGACACACGGAGGGAATTTCGTGAGTGTAGAAAATCATTCATCACCTGATACATACAGTCAGCATTGGCGAGTGAGACATACACACAACGGGGCAAGCGTTGTTGCAGGCGCGATCATCGGCTGGTGTACATACAAGCAGTACTCTCAGACCTGAATCTATTCATGCACACATGAGAAGAAGAAAATCGAGTCATTTCCATTCGACGACAACGACGTCCAAAAAAAGAAGTTAAAAGAACATAAAAAAGTTATAATTTTGAGGCAGTGCGACGAGACAATAGAGCAATAGAAGGAAGAAGCAAGGCGCAGCGAGAGAGGAAGATAAAAGGAGAAGAAAAAATTCACACACGACATTAACCACATTTTATTTTCATTTTGTTGTCTGAATAATTTGTAAGTAAAAAAAAATCTTCTTTTTTTGCAATTTAATTTCTCGAGGATTCTCTCACTCGCCTCTCGTCTCTTTGAGTCACACATACCGCTCTTTTAATTTATATTTATAATATCATCATCGTCATTAAAAATTAAAGAAAGAGGAGAATAATAAAAATAAGCGAGCAGTTTAAGCACGAGAGTGTTGGTCGAGGGATGGAAATGGAATTTTTTAAAAAAAATATTTTATGAGAATCAAAAAATTAACATTTTAATTAGCAAACGAGTTGATATTAATTTTTATTTTATGTTCTCAATCTTTTGCGTGCACCTCACCTTGAGGTTTATTAAAAAATCGCGAAAGACACTCATCGTGTCGCTTTTGCTGATGCTCGGTCGACGAGATTAAAAGGCAACGACAAAAAATAATAATAATAAAACAAATAAGAATGAAAATCTCAGCTTTGCGCCCAGACTTAATGTCACCCATAAGAAAAACAAGTTTATTATATGTACGGTCTGATTTATTCGCACGATTACTGCCTCGATTGCCATTTGTCATTGTGTGTGGTGTGTGAGGAGAGTACGTCCATATACACACAGCCGAGCGACGTGATATGAACGTTTTTCCCACTTACTGCTAACTACTTTGCACTATTAGAGCTCGAATAATAATCCAAATCGCTCTCGATTTGCTACCGCAATTGAAGGCACGACCGCTATGCACACACACTCAAAGACTCTCGAATGCTTTTCGAGAAAAAATTAATAGTATTTGAAGTATTTAAATTATGTAGTCGACTCTCCGATAGTGTACACAAAACAAAAATTTTCTTTTTCTTTGACCGCGCTTACGAGCGCTGATATAATGCTAGAAATATTTAGATCACTTGTGTGTCTGATGCCGTTGCTGGTTGTTTTTGTTTTCCCTTCTCGACGATCATGATTATTTGTTGACGTTTATAATGTACATGTGTTCATGCATACGCAGTTGCCGATTTTACAAGGTCTCATGATGTGTTAACACGAGATAATATTTAGCTATGATTGAAATCTAGAGTTTTTGTGTGGGAGAGACTGCCCTGCAAATAGGATTTTTGGCTTCGTGTATGAATTAACTTGAAAACTGATTATAATTAAGATGCCTAAGTGAGAATCCTAATCTTACATGATCATAATTAATTTTGTTTGCTTTTATGAAATTCCTTCTGGCAAAGATTTTGGAAACGTTTTCAACAATTTTAATAAAAATCTAGAAAATAAAATTTAACGACTTTTTAAAAAACAAATTTAAAATTAATTTCTGAGAACAAAATTTAGACCCATAAAAACTAATGCTGAAAAGTAAAATTTTCTTCAGTTAAATTTCTTGGAAAATATAAAAAACATTAATTTGCTCTGTGGCGTATCAAGACTCACTTGAGTTGTGTAGCAAAATTTTCCCAGAAAAAAATATTTTCGTCGGCTTAAATGTGCAAATTCTATAATTATGGTTTTTAATGAATTCCATAGAAATTCTTACAAAGCGAGCCCGAAATCCATTTAGTGAAATTATTACTCTTCACTCTAACGATCATCATTAAGCCTTGCAATTAATCTAGCATTACACTCACACACATTTTGCCTCTAATGATTGTCAATTAAGTTGAAAATGTCTATAAGTTGGTAACTCATGTTATGGAAAAGATCTAACGCAATTCTCTTGATAAATTGCACAATATGACGCGTTTTATCTGCTTACGCCTTTCGGCTACTTCTTACTTATGCATACGAGCATTCTCGCCCGCCTCAGCATGTACGACCTCTCAAATTTCACTCTTTCACGCGCCTCATATTTTATGAAAATTCACATATTCGCATGCATGCATGATATATCGTGAATTAATACACAGATTCGTATTCCAAGAAGACGAGAGATATTTTTGAGCATCACATAATATTTTTTTTTTGCAAACTGAATGACTAACCAACTCGCATCCATATGCTCGAATCCCAAGTGGAATCGTTGCCTTCTTATAACTCTAATTGTTGTTATTATTCCAAGAACACTCTTCACATAACGTCATCGCTCATCTGATACTGATATTGTGCGCGCTTGACGATGCCAATGTTCCCGTTAAAGTAACAAAAAAATAACTTTATGAACGATGAAATATTCATGATGGAATTTCTCTTCTTTCTTGGCATTTTATTTTACCCTCTCGCTCACTGCCATGTGCATAATAAATAGTGTAATAATAATAGTGGCTGACGATATTGAGATATGATATTTTCCACTTAGATTCTATTTTTAGAAATGATTTAAAGAAAATCAATTTTCTGATTGGTTTTTTTCAATCATATTTTATTTTTTTGCAAGATTAAAATTAAAGTTTTAAAAATTCCTTCGTTCACGTCATCACTTTTTAAGGAGAACATTTTTTGTCTGGAATTTCCATATATTTTCAATGATCCCACTTAAATCCTCTTAATTATCAAACCAATTACTAAATATTTATTTCAATCATGCTAATTGGCACTTCACTCAAAATTATCATTGCAAAATAATTGTTGAGGGGAAAAATTCGAATAACAAATGATTTTATCATGATCCAGGTTATTATTTGTGGAGTGATAAATTTACAAATTAAATTATTCGTGAGGTGCATTAAAGCGCAAATTTATAAAAAAGAATTAACGAGGATTTAATTTTGCGATTGTTATTCAGTCACGCCTCCATAGTTTCATATACTCTTTTAAAAAAACTCTTTAAAATGTGAGAATTTTCAGAGGAAATTCATCACGTCAAAAAAAAGACCCGAAAGTAATGAAAGCGACGCTATGTATCGCTAATAAGTGTCTCTGACGCTTTTGGAATTAAATGACATCGCATTGTTTGGAATTGGCATGCATGTGAAGTTGTCGGAAATTCCTTCGTGAATTAGCAAGTGGTTTCATGAGAGAGCAGTCAAGGTGACTCAAGTCGTTTCTTAGTAAATGAAAGCCTCAAGGTGTATCGTGCAAATGTCCATAGGCTCCGTTTTGAGAACGTGAAATTTTTTAGCGTTTACTGGGGAAATCCAAACAATGCAACTTTAATTGTAAAAGCTAACAATTCAAAACTTTTTTTTATCACCAAAAGTTTCAATTCGATAAACTTCTAAAAATCCTCTCGAAACTTTTTCGACTACATGAGCACCATTCGGTTGCGGGGCTAATTCATAATTGCATGAATTACACTTTGAATATAAAATTTTCGCATTTCATTCTGAAAAAGATTTTTTTTTCGTCGAGTGAGCAATTGCGAGAGCTTTCAACATGCACAAAGCACAAAGCCAATAAAAAATAGATTAGGATACGAGGAAATTTCCATAAATCAGTCGGAATTTTCATCGCAATGGTGGTCATATATTTTGTGTGCAGCACACATTGTTATTGAAGGGGAGAAAATTTTTTCATAGCTGCGGAAATTCATACCAACTCTCTGGGATGAAACTGGATATTTATTTCCCTTTTATTTGCCATCGCATGATGTCGTTTCGCATGCTAATTAATTACTTTTTTTCTCCACATAAACATAAAATTATTTATTGACTACTCTCTCATGCGAGCCTGAAAGACCAGGCAAAGTCACATCAACTAATTAATTCATTAAATGCATAAAAAACAGCTTGCCACTTTCTTCTGCTACTCACAAATTCAACATCCACACTCAATAATATGAAAAGAAGCTTTAATATCGACTTTATAAATCAAATCTGAGCGACTGTGAGCGGGGAACGAGAGAAAAAGTGCGAAGTTTGCAAAACAAATCTTTTTTCATCTCTCCATATCCATTTCTCTTCTCATTCTTATACTTTTAGTTGATATTTTTTGTGTGTAAAGGGGGGAGGAAGAGATTTGAGAGTGTGAGGCGATTTGAGCTTCATCCGATCCGACTGGAGAAGTAGAGAGCGGTGACAGCTGGGAGAGAAAAACATAAATAATTTTTCCAAGAAGCAACAAAAAAGCGTTTTTTGAGTAATTTGTTAAGACACAGAACATGTTGTTTTCTTATCGGAACGAGCTTTTCGAGGACAATTGTAAGTCTCATCATGTAAACATTTATATGCTTCTGTAGTTTGTGGCAATGTTTCAAGTCAATCACTAGCACAAATTGAATAAAACGCCCTTTTTTTGCAACCTAACAACCCGAGTAATGTGAGAAGGGAGAAAAAGCTCAAAAAAGTTTTGAAAAAGTTGTAATCTTCGGATTACAGCTAGCTCCTTTTTGCAATGACCCCTCCTTGTGAATAATTAATAACAAATGAAGCTTTAAAGCCATGATCGAGATTTCTCTCGGGGATATTTTTATGCATTATAATGGATCAGAAATCATTTAATTGGTTTTCCATGATATTAAAAAAATTAATATATCGAGAGGAAGACATTCAGAGGCTTGTTTGCCACATAAATCATAAAATGGTCTTCATTAGCTGTTGCACTCTCCGCAAGCTTGTTTTTTACACACTTAACTGACACATTTTAATTAAGAAATCAAATTAATTATGACATTTTTCTAATACTGCAATATCCAGCTCCATGCTCACTGCTAATCGTGAAGTTTTTCTTCTCACTATGATTGAGTCGGTTATGGAGCTTGTAATCACATCTAATTAGTGTTTATAGTCACATATATGCACATTTTGAAATACTAATTATTATTTTTTTCTCTAAATTATTAATCTGTGCTCTCATGAATTGCGCTGTTGACAATTCTGAGTAAAACTCTACAAAATATTTCTCAGCATGCCAGTAAATTAGTCATTTTTAAGAGCTGCGAGAGGGTCAATGAGTGACTCTACGTTTCGCAAAGAATTGAGTGTACTATAACGCACGTGAGTCATCACACTAAAATACCTCGTTATTAATTATCTCAATTCGCTTGACTATTTTCAACCACCACCTGCAGCAAATCACTTTTTCTGATTAATTAATTTAAAACAGTTATAAGTTGTCGACAGCCAACGATATTGCTGCTTTATGTGAATAGTATTTTAGTTTAATTTGTGGATTTTCGCTGGAGAGCATCTGCCGATGGCTTGCATTTAATTTTAGTCTGTCAGTTTAGCTTGTCATGAGATGACGTGGGGGTGTTTACGTGTTACGTAACGAGAGCAAGTGTTACTCGTTTTTAAAACTGTAAATAACTAGGTGATGTCTATAGAACTAAATGGGATCAAAATAAATACTGAAATTTTTCATTAATTTGTAGAAAAAATTATTAAATTTAAAAATTTTAATCACATACCGTTGCATTGCAATGTTTGAACATTTTTGATATTGAATCAGCTCCACGCGTTCATCAATCATTTAAAAATTAATAAATTCGGTAAACATATCGCGATGATGTAATCGAGAAGAATTGCGATACTAAAAAAGTATAAAAAATTCTCTCGAACTTAATAACATTGTAGCAGCGAATCGAGGATTAAATTTCAAAAATATCTCGAGGATTTGTCAGAAGAAGAAATCGAGAATTAAGTGAAGAAGAAAATTTTGCCTCTTATTGGAATTGACATGAGCAGTTTTCATTTCGAGTAAATTGAGATTTCATTCTGTGCTGATGATATTGCATAATCATATCTCACTCGACATCCCAGTAATACCACACTCGTCTTCCTTCCCTTTTGCTTTCCTATTTCGTTCTGCTCGTGTGCATGAAAATCAGAACGAAAGCGAGGCAAAAAATCGACTTTTTTTCTTCATTTCCTTTTAACGGCAAGAGAGTAAAACCGCCAGAACTCCTTCGATGCTGTTGCTAATGATAAAGTGAATATACATTTTTTTCACAAAAGAAATCATCATCAATTAAAGTTGAATGGTGAAATATTGTGGAATTAATTAACATCTTCTTCTTTCACATTAAATTTGATGTTGCGGTTGAAGGTTTTTATGCGAAGTTCTTTATGAAGCATCATGCATGATTATTTAAGAATAGAAAGGAGCGAAGAAGAGGCGATGAGTGTGTCTTTATTAAATTGGAATTTGTCTTAATTGGATGACTAAATTAGATTCAGAAATTATTTGCGTGAACGCCTCCGAAATTTTCGGCTGCTACGATGGGATTAACAAAAAGAGATAGAAAAGTGGGAGAACTTGGGGTGTGGAAAGTCTTAATTTTTCTTTTAATTTATTTATTCTTTTAAAAGTGAGAAGCATGTGAAACCTTTATATATTTTAAGGTAGCAGCACACTCAACTTAAGTTTTAAAGGACTCTAAAATTTTAATCCTAAGATTAAAAATTAAGTGAAGTTTCAAAGGATTTAAATTTAAATCTCAAGATTAAATTCAAAATTCTCAGATTAAAAATTAAACTTTAAATTATTCACAAATTGTATTTTAATTTCATACAGTCCCAACTCGAAATGAAGTGTCTAATTTGACACGACTTTGCTCTAAGACATTGTCAAGAAAATTCTAAACTTTTTTAATCTTACATTCATTCATCCTTAAGCGTACAACTCTAAGGCCTCGATGGGAAATATTTGCTAATTCTTTTAACAAACTTCAACTCTCTCTTAATTTTATTCATTCTAAAAAAGTTTTTCAAGTACAAATTGGGAAACAAAAAAAAAATCTCAAAAAGCAATTCTCGAAGAACTCTTTACCCCAAAGCGAATATCTCGAGAGAAGAGAAAAAAATGAAAAGTTTTAAGTTGACTTCGTCGCCACCGCCAAGAACCGCCGCCGTTGATGATGATGTTGAACAAAACTGTTGAATCATGCATGACTCGATTTAAATTTTTAATATTGAAACTCTTGAATGGGAAAAAAGCAGCAGCCCGGTAAAAATCAGTCCCGCGAGCTTTTGATTGATTGCTAATTTATGGATTTTTATCCCTTGTGCTGATTTTAAAATAAATTTTCAAAATTATTTTGTTAAAATTGTAATAGAATGTTTTAAAAGTATCCCGAACATTCCGCAAGGTCAGGAAATTCCACTTGAATTCATTAACAACAATCAAGTTGAAAACTACTCACTTGAAATTATCCGTTTGCCCCTTAGCGATTTCTTTCATGCATATTAAATTTGAATTGTGGAATTTAGTTCTAAATATAGCGCGTTTAAAAATAAACTTTAATAACCGCGAACAAAAAAAAAACAACTTAATGATGATGTTACTCAATTGAGGAGAAAATTGGCGTCGGTTGATTAATTCTTAATAGAGTAAGATGAATTCGCTCCGGCTGTCAGTGCGGACTGCCTTTTTGTACATGATGAGAATATTAGAATTTTAAATTTTGCACGTACTGATTTACTGAATGTCGACTCATTGCGTCTGATGATGACGATTGTTGTCAATTAAATTAGCCGGCTTCAATCAATTAATTAATAATCACATTA
This sequence comes from Tanytarsus gracilentus, assembly GCA_038502055.1. NCBI lineage: Eukaryota > Metazoa > Arthropoda > Insecta > Diptera > Chironomidae > Tanytarsus > Tanytarsus gracilentus. The sequence goes on along the minus strand of JAXRKN010000033.1, from coordinate 1,599,191 downwards.
GCAATCCCACAACATATACACACTCACACACACCAAACACATCACGACTAAATAATCTATTTATAGTCAATGAGTGAGAGGATTTTTGGTGCATGCACTTTTGGTGAATAGTTTTTCATTTTGATGGCGATAATTAACAGCATTGAAAATGCTAATTTAATCTCCAGCATACAATTTAATTTAATTCATTTAATTTCCGGCACTCGAAAATGTGAAAGTTCTTTAATGTTTTATTTATCGCCTCATTTCAGATGTTTCTTTGCAAAATTCTATACTTATCGGCACTCTTACTGATTCTAGTGCCACTCATTATCTCACTACCATATCAGCATCATCATGATCTGCAGAAACGGAGTAGCTTCTTCGATATCGACTGTAAAGGTGAGCAATATTTTTTTAATTTTGTTCTGTTAAAAATCAAAGCTTTTCAAAATATTTTTTAAGCTTTTTTACATTTAAAAAGCTCACAAAATTTTAAAGCTTTTAGAAAAGTTTTGAAAAGCTCTCAAAACTGTAAAAAATTAAATTAATAAATTCCCTTTAAATTTTAGGAGTTTTCAACAAATCGATATTTTTTCGATTGGATCGAATCTGTGAGGATTGCTACACGCTCTTCCGAGAGGTTCAGTTGCATGCACTTTGTAAGTGAGTATCAATTTCCTTGGACCCCTCACTCATACATTTAAATCCACACCCGTCATAAAAAATTATTTCTTATCTTTATGTCCATTCGACACGATTTTGATCACGACGATGAGAAGGAACATTGATATAAAATTCATCTCAGATTACATCGAAAAAAATGCCGACTGAGTCGATATTTTTGGAGAGGAAAATTTGCATATTTCGGGGATTCCCAAGCACCTTTTTTACATCGAAACTTTCTCCCCAATCGAGACCCTTTCACTTCTCTCTCCGGACATTATTTTAATTTTCTCTTACAAGCGCACACATACGCACGCATTGTCGTCCTCGAGAAAGGTCTCAATATTGCAGGATTGTTGACCCATAAAAATTTGTTATGCTAACCTTCGATCGGATTGAAGTGACTTCTCTCTACGTTGACTTGCCTTTTTTTTTGCTACCTTCTTGCTTTGGCATTTTGCTCTCTTGCGCATATGAAAGAAGAGAAAGAAAAAAGGTTAAAAATGCTATGGAAAATGAGCCTTCTTTACTTTTCCATCGGATGGCTTCAAAAATCAGCAAAAAGGTGATAAAATTTTACTTGTCAAAGCTTTTAAAAGCTCTTTCTGTCAGTAACTATCGAATCAAGTCCTTTAATTTCGTGAATTTTTTTTTCGAAAATACGCTTTCGCTCGTGTTCAATTTTTGTCGACTTACGTCAATCGAATTTTTTTTTCTCGAGTGTTTATCAAGGACATGAAATGTGTGTGCGTGTTTAGACTTCATTGACATTCTATCAGCATAATCCAAGATTTTTATATTTTCTTCTTCTTCATGTTCATTTTGTGTGCTTTATTCTAATCTTGTCACAGTCAATTTCCTCTAGTTCCGGGGAGAGAGTTCCTTTCAATATGTGAACTTAAGTTGATTTTTATGATCTCCTAAAAATAAATTTTTATTTTGTTTAAGTAAGAATTCTTTATGGACATAAAAACGTTTAAAGTTTCGAAATAATTAAAAACCGACCATAAGCAAAAAAAGAACTTAACCTTTCTGGGTAAATAAAACATTAACTTTTATGTATATGTTTTTTTTGCCTCTCTTCAGAAATTTTAATTTCCAACCCAAAAAAACATGCCAAAATTTACATACTCTCAAGATTCTTATCGTCACGCTTGAATTATTCAAAAAAAATTCTCATTATTAAAAAATCTTTACAATCGCCAACATCGTCGTCATATCTCTCCCATTCGATAATTTATGCATTTTTCACACGATAAATTTTCCTCCACTACTCGAGTGCTCTTCCCTCCATATTTACTTCTTGATTTATCGCCTTTCCCGCACTTTGATTAATTAACGAACGTTGATGTTTATTTTTCCTTCCATTTATTTATTATTTTTTATTTATTTCCATGTTAATTCACCGAAAAAAAATTAAACTTTTTTGAAATTAAAATCTTCAGAAAACAATGCTTCACGACGGAATTTTTCAAGGGATGTATGGAAGCATTACAGTTGCATGATGAAGTGAATATTATAAAGACCTACATAAAGATCTTAAATGGAGCTGAGCCAATTCAGATCTAGCAAAGTTGAGTGGAGAGAATAGTGAGATAGTGAGGAAGGACACACACGTTTGTCGCAAAAAAAGGCAGTACGAAAACTTTGATGGAAATGGACAATTTTCCATCATCATTTTACTACAAAACCCACCAACAAAAATATATTTACAAAATCATCATCATCATCAGCGGAACCCCGAGAATAAACTGACAAAAAAAAGGAAAACTCCAAAGGAAAAAAAACTTTAAAAAAGAAAAATTTTACATTCATAACTAATAACATTTATGTGTAGCATGCATATATGAGGAGGAAGCTTAAAAATGGAAATCACAAAAATCACATAAAAATTCAGAGCACATACGAACGAACTCAACATCAGCCCAAAGTCAACTTTTCAAAGAGGAAATAAAAAAGGGGATATTTGTGTCTGTGTGACCTAGTCTTACAGCATCTCACACAATAGAAGTCTCGTATGGACATTACCTTTGAATAATCATAACAAGGATGCTGGACATCAAAAAAAGAGAGAGAGGGAAAAGTAATCAAATTACTTGAAATATAAAAGAAAAACTAGTTCCTAAAAGTGAGTGGAGGAAGGAGTCGATAGCACTTTTTTCATTTCCTCCTGTTACAAGCTCGGCACATACAAACTCAGCATGTGTGACTGTACCACATTTTCTCTCTTTCCAATGTGCGTCTAGAGTTGAAATAAAAAAAACCTTAATATAATCAACTCGTGAATGTTATCGCAATCAACCACCAACACGGCCATCATTGAATGAAAAGAAATGACAACTTTTTTATGTCCACTCACAATCGCCATGCATGTTGAGAGAGCATCTAAACTATAATTTAGTTAATTAGTCGTCATTTCACTCTGTGCATCGCTCCCGCTTCGAGCTGACGTGTGAGAGAGAAATTCGTATGCATCATCGACACCGTGCTTCTTTCGACAAATTTTTAGCGCTGAAACCGCATCAAATTGCTACACAATAAAATAATTGTTTTCATCGTGATAATAATTGTTAGATTTTTCGCCTTATTACACATTAAATCACTCATATCATCATTTTTGCGAGAGGATGCGAGAGGATTTTACTTTTCTGACTGTCCCGTGGCAGGAAAATTGTGAACTGTTGTCTATGATCAAAATCTATGGTACGCCGCAAAATGCAAAAAAAAAAGTTTTTTAATAACGAGTCAGTAACACTTTTTGTAGTAGTAGATGCACATTTTGTTGTTTGTCACTAACCCACACACGAAAAATTAAAATCATGCACATGCTCGTAGATAAAATATATTAATTTTTGCATACATTTCACCCGCTGACGCTTGGACTTTGGAATGGAAATCATTTTTGGATCTCATTTCGAATCGTTCGTGAATTATGTAAAACTAAAAAACCAATCGTCTATTCATAATTCACGAACGATTCTTTTGATCATTTTATGTTAGTCGACCATCCTTCAGAATTAATTAAAAATTCTCTGAGGCAGCTTTGTATTTGCACTAATCCCTTTTGATAAAATTTACTAATAAAAGGGCTTCGGAAATTTTAATGTTTAAACTTTTGTTCATGCACAGCTCGAAAAACTAATGAAACAGTCAGCTGTCGGAACTTTAATCTATATTTTTTACTTGTTCTGTTGTAATTAGCAGCAATTTTCAACCTTTATAACGATAACTAATTTAAGTTTTATTCTCTTTTTCAACGATAACAGGGAAGATTGCTTTACCAGCGAGTACTTTCTGGGATGTGTGGAGGCTCTCGATCTCGAGGAAGATTGGGAGCAGTTCGAAATGATGAGGGAGACACTTGGCAAGCGAAAGTAGAGAAAAAAACTTTTTAGGCAAACAGTGGCATTGACTATCAACATACAAAAAATGAAAACCAACTCATAAAGAAAAACTAAACTAACTCCTTAAGCGAGAGACATACTTATAATGATTATACAGAGAAATATATATGAGAGAATGGGACCAAAAGAGAACAAAAAATTATTATGTAGATATTAACGACACTTTTCTCCTTCTAAAAGGAGAGAAACAATGATTAATCGTTGAATCCATGAAGAATATTTCCGAGAGTTATTAATTGCGCTGTAATGCAGCGGTCACGATGAAAAAATGTTTTTTTTTTGCATCGTGGTGATAAATTTTATAAAAAGTTGATGTTGCAAAAGAGTTTTTGTGGATGAGGAGAATTTTTAGAAAGTAATTTTTAACGGAAAATTTAAAATTTAAAGAATCGAGCGAATAAAAATTGAGCATTTATTAAACTACTAAAAAATTGTGCAATAAAGCAGCTAAAAATTAAATTATTCCGTTAAATATTCAAAAATTTATTTCAAAAAGTCGAAACAATTCAATTTTGATGAGGTTTTTCAATAAATTGCTAGTTTTTGGTCGCCAGAGAAAATTTTACACAAAATTATTAAAAGTCCACTGAGGCTGCAATTAAAATTCTGCAAATCATCCGAAATTTTCCGATTAAAATGCTGATTTATCGAAAAATAATTCTCTCGCATTTATCGCTTAACAAAAACTCACAATTTGAGCATAAAATCTCATCAATTTTGCAAAGCCCAGTGAAACTAATCAAAAAAAATTTTAACCCTCAACAAACAAAAATTCTTTTGATTTTCAAATAATTTTTTAAGAGATTTTTATTGATGAGAAAAAAAATCACACATAAAATTTATTAAAATGCAGGAAAACAATCAAAAATAAATAAAAGTGAGAGAGAGTGCATACAGCTCAGAAAAAAAGTTTGTATATAAAAATTATTATTATATTGAAAAGCAGCATACGCAGCTCTTCACCACCACCCTATAATGCAGCCAGCATGCAGAGACTAATTTTCATATTAATACAAATAGTTTGAAGCGAGGGAGAAAGATAGTTAGAGTGAGAGAGTTTTCGAATCGAACATGCTGTCGAAAATTATTAGCGCACTGATATGTGGAAAAATGGATGTTAAAAAAATTAAATTCAAGCAAAAATAAAATTTTCACCATTTTTTCAAAAATTCCACGTTCAATTTTGAAATTTGCTTCATCAAACCGCAAATCATAAAAGAGGCTTAAACCAATTAAAATGAGTTTCATGTAAATCATCCTCGATCCCATTTAGTGAGCTTGATAAATGTTATTTCAAAGAATTTTATGATTTTAATAACTTCGATATGTGCACCACATGAAATCCGCAATATACATTTTATGGTTGACCATTTTTAATTTTACACTCAATCAACACGCAAAAATTTGAATGCGTTGAAAATGCTATTAAAAATCCCTGGCATGCATGCTATCAAGTTCTATTAATAAAATCAACCAATGATGCGCTGATGTTGGCCGATGGCTAAAAATATTCGATTATTTGTCGACTCTTAAATTCACTGAAAAATCTTTCTCTCTTCTTTAATTCCTTTATGAGATAAAAATGAACAGAAAACACATTGCAGATATGCATAAATTTAAACTCCCTTTTTTCTCCTCTATTCAACATGCATTGACACACATTTTAAATGTATCTCTCTCATACATAAACACAAACATATTGATAATGTTATTCATTTAGTCTTTTATTGAAAACTCATTTGATTTCTGGTCTGAATCGTAAGATAAAAAAAATACATAATGATGAACACAATTTTCAACGATAATTTTTATATATTTAAAAGAATTGCTTTCTATTATCGATGGCAGTTATGCAAATTTTATATCAAGGAGAGCAAAAAAGGAGAAAAAAAATACTTAAGGAGAATTTACTTAAAAAATATTTTTATCACTACTGAAATGTATTTTGATGATTATGATTATTATTGATATTATTACACATTGTGCATCATAAATCACTACGAGAGAGTGAAAAGGAAAAATATGCTGAAAAAACTACTAAAATAAAAATGAGCAAAAAATTATTAAAAAAACATAAATTTTTTTTTAATTTTTTTTCAGGAAATTTAAAATTGATTACATTTAAAATTTAAAGATTTTTTAAATCAATTCATCAAATTAATTTTGTTTTGATGAATTATTAAGATTTATAAAATTCATCAAAAAATTTCGTAATTTTATTTTAAATTATTTCAATTCTTAAATTAATTAAAAATTCCCTTAATCATTGAAATTTGAATTTTTCAAAATCAGTTTAAAAAAATTATTAATTATTTCAATTTTCTGCAGTCCACGTAATCCACTCCCATCCTCCTCCCTTCGAGAGATGCTCAATCATCTGAACTTTTTGTTTCTGTAAATATAATTTTATCCCTGGCTCAATTTGGCGATTTATCGGGAGACATGGCAGTACGAAAAAATTAATATCATCATCATTGACTTTCCTCTCGTTATGCCGATAATAATTCAATTCAACTTACGCTCCAAATGAACAGCGCGCGGAATATTTTTCATAATTTTTTATTATCGAGTGAGAATTTATCATTTCTGACAGATAAAAGTCAATGAGAAGAAAAAAGATTTTTTACTCATATTCGGAGATTAAAGTTTAAAAAAAATTGCTTAAAGAACAGGAAAGGACAATTAATTTCGTGATCTCAGCTTGTTTCCACTAGATTTAAATATTTAATCTCACCCCTTGTCAAAAAATATTCACACAGCATACGCAAAAGTTAAATAAAAATCGAGAAAAAAAATTCATGAATGGCATGGCAAATTGGTTATGAGGGAGTGCGAACGCATACCGCAAGTTGATACAATCTCTCTCGCAATTTGCATCATCAAAGGTCACAATTTCAAGTTGAGTTCAGTGATTGGCCATCAAAGAGCGGTCAAAAGCCGATATTGCGCTCACATGCGAGGGTAATAAAACTTTTTTTTTCTCCAGAGAAGATCGGAATAGCAATCAACATGTAGTAGCACGTATGCAAATACAGTTTAGTGTCTTAATTATCACCGCAAGATTATCATCACGACGAGCAATTATTTTTTCTTCTCTTTCCTTTGCACCTCTCTCTCACACGCCATGAATTAATCATTTTTTTAAAATAATCTTTTGTTTATTTTTTTTTGCTTCTATTCAACATGCTCTCGGACATGATAATTATTGCTAATTGTTGAAGTCACTTCATTCACAGGTTTTGATTTATTAGAAAATTGCTTAAAAGCGGTTTTATTGTTTCGTAAATTTTATTAGCATGTGTGCGAAAATTTTAAATAGGCCAGCGATGTCTTCTAGCATTTAGAAGTTAAATTTTTAATTTTCTAAAATGTTAAGTTATTAATTTTTAAAATATTTTTTCATGTTATAAAAATCCACTTAAAACTTTCTAAGATTCAAGTGTAAAATGTTCAATTTAGATTATTTTAATTTCACTAAAATCTGCAAGAACATTTCGCAACTTTATAATTTATTCTCTTAATATTTTTGAAAATTTCTCTCGGAAAAGTTTCAATCCTCTTTATAAAAAAAAACATTTTCATGAGCACACATACGAGATAGTTTTGATGATTTCATTACAAGTAAGTGAGCAATTTTGCTAGTGTTGTTAATTGAGACCTCTCTGCCTCACACTCACACCCCATCCACAGCAATTGATGAATGTGATGAGAATTTCCGTCTTGAAATTTATTCGAGATTATAAAATAGTCCTAGAGAGTGGGAAGAAACCATGTTATTTGCATATTTACACAACAATTTACATCCTAAAGCTTCTTCATCATTCGCACACTCTCATTTCGATATTTGCCAGAGCTGAGCACGAGAGAAGAGGAAGTTTTTAAAGCTGTTTCGAGCGACAAGCTGAGCGAAATGCCTTTCGGAGTCGCAAAAAGATTAAAACCGCAAATTTGTACTCTCCATGCTCGTGTGGATGCTCTTAATTTCCTTCTCATTTCGAGTGTAAATGAATTTTCTCCGTTTTATGACTGGTTTAATTTGTCACCGCTCTAAAAATGGACCATTTCAAATAAAACCTTTGGAATTTTGTAATTTTGGGAGGTTATTAAAGACGAAACTTAATGCGAGCAATTAAACATGAGAGAAGATAATGTGATAATCGTAAATAAAACAGATATAGTCAAGTGCAAAGCCACAAGTCAAATAAGTTGCCATGCGACTGTCAATATTTGACTGATTAATTGTTGTTGACCCATGAAATTAACACTTCCACAAAGATGGTCACAAACTTTGTACTTTGACTCTGGTCAGTGCAAACTCTGCTGTGGGCGGTGGTGATGGAAGGGCATTTTGTTATTCATTCATGCAGAATTTTTGGGGAACCGATGTAAAATGAAAGTCCACATCACACGGAGTGATTCATGGAGTCAAAAACATTTTGCTTAAATATGAAATGAATATTCATCAACTTTATACACAGCAAAATTGTAATAAAATACAAATGGTCGTTCAAATGGAAGAGCTGAAAACAGCTCGAGCGAGAGAAATTTTTTGAATATTCACTTTTGATCAAACACGTTTGTAATTAGGCAAAAACTAGCTGTCGAGCTCTCGCTCATTCGAGTTTAACTATTTTTTCACCCACGCAAGCTTCACCAAAACGCGATATTTGAATTGAATAATTTTCAGCGGCACTCAATGAGTTGTCGAGATTTTTGAAGAGTTTTTTTTTGAATTAAGAAGATTTTGAAGTTTGCAAATTATTTGAAAATATTTTTTAATTTTTAACTCTCTAAACCTTTTTAAAGCATTAATCATTTTATTAAAGCCCATCAACAGATTCTTGACACCCCCAATCAAAGCCTAACAACTCTTTTTCTCGAAAAAGCAATTATCGTCCTCCTTCTCGCATTTCAATTTCACGACAAAAATGAATAAATAATTGAATCCTTTCCTATCCTCATCCCAGAAGTTTTAATCTCTAAATATTGAAGAGTGTGAGAGGCTGAAATAATAGCGGATGCGTAAATTTTCGGGGAATAATTTAATGTCGACCTAATTTCAGTTTCGTCTCTAAATCTTATCTCGATTACTATCCAACTATGATGTCATTATTTTTTCCACGTGAAGTAGCTGCAAATATATTGCGACGAGAGATTGGAATTTTTTATTGTTCATTTTTGTCATTGAATGAGTTCAATAGACTCATCGCGCTGTGCGATGTCTTGATGAAAGCTCTTCATTTATTTTTTTTGCTGATTTATGACATCTCGATTTCTTTTTGCTCAACTCTGAACGTGGGTGCGAGTGTCATACGCTGGATTGCGGCTGCAAAAAAACATTTTCATTCTTTAAAAATATCTTTGAACATTTAATTGAGAATTTCTTCTCGACAGGTTGCATAGCTTCAGGGGTCATCTGAAAAAATTTCAAAAGAGTCTGACTTGGAGTGTGTTCGTAAGTTTTGCAACATCTAAATGTTACTCAAATTCCGAAAACATCCCACACCAACTTTTCAATTTAATCTTTAATTATTGTTTGTTGCTGTTTTTTTATTTTTCACTTTTTTCATCTTCCATTCTTAAATTTTAGAGATATTTACAGCGAAAAGGGAGTTTTTTTTGTAATACAAAGGTTTTTTAATAAAGTATTATGTATTTACACTGGGTTTAAAATGAGCTTCTTAAGGCGAAAGACTTGCTCATCGCCAATTAATACTTAGAAATTACATTTTGGGAGTTTTTTTTCTTCATTTTCTTATGCTTAAATTACAAGGAGACAAAAATTATAAAAAACTTTCTTTTTAATTTTCATAAACATTTTTAATGTAATTCTTTTTTTAAAATGTGAAAACGATAGGTGTGATGCGTTTTACTTTTTTTAAAGGGTGAGCTGGGATGGAAAAATTTATACCCTATGGAATTTTTTTATGAACCTTCAATTTTCACATTTTTCTCGGTAAATTTTATTTATTAAAATTTTTATCATTTTTAATAGCTCCATTAATTATTTTCTTTAATGAATTAAACAAATTTTTTTAATTATTTTTGTCTCTTAAAATTCTCTCTAGATCAGTGCAAAGATTCTTTTACATAACTTTTATAATTTTTAAGAATCTTCTTTAAATCAAACATTTTTCATCGTTTAAAGTCATATTTGAGTGAGTGAGTGATGTAAAAAATATTTGAAATGAAATTTTGTGTTAAAATTTACTATTTAGAAAATTCGTTGATGCGATTTGATGGAAAAATGCTGCATGTAGTTTTTTAAACGATAAAAAAATAATGAGATGACTGCACCTCAAATATTTCCTACTACACCCTCTTATTATCATCCATAACTATCAAGAAATATTGAAAAAAATTATAAAGAAAAAAAAAGAGTTGAGAGTAACAATTATTAATTATATAAAACAAGTTCATCTCATATTTAAATAGATCATCCTCGCGTATAAATCTGAGAGCTATATGTCATCTATTCATCATAATAATACATAATATATTTATGAGAATTGTAGCAAATGTACGTGTGAGTGTAAAAAAGAGATTTGAGTATTCTGTTCGTCTTTGTGTGTTGTTACGTGAGTTTCTTTTCTTCTTAACTTAAAGCTAATCTTGTTGAAAATCTTCATTAGAAAATTTTATAAAGAAAGAAAAAAATGCGTCAAGGGTTGGAAACTTTGTGTGCATTTTTTAGTTTGGCAAATATACTTGAAAAGTAATTTTCAACTCGACGCTTTCCAGAAAGCGAACAAACTTTCCATTCCTCCCCGCATTTTTTAAAACAACAATTGAAGATTTTTCTTTTCCTTTGTGAGTGTTGACTTAAAATGTAATAAAAACTAAAAGTAATAAAAATTATCTCTCAATAAGCTGTATAGTACTATCTGTTGCTGTCTATCTTTCGTACGTTTCTTATTACACATTTTTTTAATTAAAGACTTTTTCAATTAACGATTAACTAACTTAAACATAATCGATTGTTGTTGTGTGTATAAAAATCATCTTAATACATTGAGATTCGTCGACATCTTTTTTTTTATGTCCTTCAATCTTATTCGTTTTTGATTGATTTCTTAGCAGATTGATATTAATTTTTTTTTCTTTAATAAAAAATTATCTGCAGGCCTATTTACAAACTGAATCATTTAAAAATTATTGTTTGATCATTAAATTTTCAGCGTAATTTTTTTTGCTCTTATCCAAAGTGGTTTAGAAAGAAATTATTGAAGAGATAACTTTTTAACATGAACCAATTAAGGTCTAAATACTTCATAAATTCAATACTGACTGTTAAATTTTTGAAAATTTTCAACCGCGATAATTTCACTCCAAACCACAGACAGGAAATTTTTCACATAATATTTATATAGGTATGGACAGAGAGAAATTTTTTTTAACTTTTAAACAACTCTCATCGCTTACTTTTACACAAGATGACCGTCGACTGTGCCATCGGGGAAGCCCATCGCATGATTAAAATTTGATAGATTCAAATTCACATTGGCATTGTTCGCGGGATCGTAGCTATTCATTAGATGCGCGGCGCTGAGTTGATGCGCGTTGGCGACATTCGACAATGTTCCATCCTGCATCATCGCCATGGATGACATTGGCATGAGTGTCGATTGCATGGTGAGATCTTTATTTACATTGTTTAATTGGTTTTGCTGCTGGTTGCGCTTTGGATCTTTGAGAATGCCCGGTGGAACATTGTTTGGTTTAGTGCTATACAAAGAGTTCGCGCCACTGCTCACTATTAACGGTGGCATCATCTTTGTTGTGTGCGTCACATCTGGCGGTGGTATTATGTTGTGATTCATTGCCATTAAGTTACTATTTCGTCGATTCAATGTATTGCTACGCGACGCATGATTCGTCATGTCGGAATTGACGTGCGATGACATGTTATGAGGCAGTGTTGCTGATGCAACTGAATAATCCTGTTGAGGGAGTGAAAAAGCATATTTAGAGTGAGTTTTTCGAGTGGATGAAAGCTTTTCATGGAATGAAAAAAGCTCGGTTGATGAATGCGAGAATTTTTTCAGAAAAGAGTTGAAAATCTTTTGATTTATGAAAAAAATTACAGTTGGTAATTCTCAATTGAATTCATGCGCTCTTTTTTAATTTTTAAAAAAAGCCATTCAAAAAATGAAATATTCTGTTTAATTTTATAAGCTTTTCATCTCTTTTACAAAAAAAATGCATTAAAATTTCCCCAACAACTCACCATAGGAGGATAGGAGAGATAACGATCACAAGCACTATAATAGGATCCATCGAGCGGCGGTGCTGGCGATGGTATTTTTACATAATTCTTTTGATTAAACGGATCATCGAAATTCGATGATGGCAAAAAGCTCATTTGTGCTGCATTCGGCAGATTCTTTGGATGGATCATCATTTGGTTTGCGTGTGACTGATAATAGGGTGAGAGTCGCCCATCTTTCTGATAACGTGGCGGCGGAATATCGTTTGCATCCTCAACGACATACGACGTTGTCTGTTTACGGTTCGCTTCCTCCTATTATTATATTTTTTTAAAAAAAGAGAGAATAACAATTAAATCATTTTAGAGAGTGAACATGAAAAGTGCATTTTTTCACTCTTTAATACAATTTGTGTGTGTGGAGTTTTATGGAGGAAAAATTGTGCTATGTAAAACCGCAAAAATATTGGCTCGGAAACGTAAATGAATTTGTTGGTCAATGTCCGATGAACTTTTCACACACACAACGAGTGGCAACTTTTGATTTTTTTTCATGGAATTTCAAATCAAGTTGCTATCCCTTGTTTTTTAGATGTAATTTAGAATTAAAGCAATTTATAAAAAATGTCATTGATCAAATACCACAATTTTTCCACCAACTTAGCAGATTTCCACTTGATATAAAATTTCCCATCCCCTATGTCCTCACAATGCGGCGATAACAAAATTTATTTACCGTCAAATCTGGCTGGCTGCCATCATTAGAATATGAATCACTTTTATCCGAAACGGACGATAATGTTTCACCAGTCACCGTATCGTTGTAGCTACTTGGAGCGTACATCTCTATGGCTGCCGATTTGCTATTTGCAGCGCCGGTGGGTTCTGTCGAGTGGAACAATTGTGAGAGGAAGAAAACAAAAATTAGTTTTTTAAGAAAGAAGAAATATAAGGAGCAGAAAAATCAATTAAGGCATCATCATCATCATCATCATTGTGTATCTCTCTGTGTTTATTTCTCTCGAGATTCTCTTTTCTTTTTTTTGGATGGCAATAAAGGCGCCAGCAACTGACTACCCAACCCTCTCTCTCTCTCTCACTCTCATGTCGTCATCGACTTATGTCCACATAACAGCAATTTCATTCAATCTCTGGTCGACTTTTTCACATTTTTTTTCGCAATATCCGCATGAGAGATGTTTTTCGGTATATTGAGAGAGAAAATATTGTCATCAAAAATTAATTACAATTAAAAATCAGTTGAAGCGTGTGATGTGGTTGATTGGAAATGAAAAAAAATCAGGTAAAAATTGTCGTTAAGGGAATTTTGATGTTGGCTGTGTAAAGTTGAAATTTTAAGCTTTAAAAAATTACTAAGAATTAATTTATATAAAGTTTATTAAAAAAGCTTTCGAAGTTGAAAAGTCCGATGAAATTTCATCTCACAATGAAAACAATTCTGCCAAAAGTTGAAGCCATCATTTGCATACTTCTATAGCTTCATTTATTTTCGACTGAACACAGCGGGAAAATTCTAGCAGGGTGGTTGGGAGGAGTTGAAAAAAATTGAGCTCAACAATGGAATAAAAATCAACACAACGGCAACAAATAAAAATTAATGGAAATGAAAAAAAAAACTCAGAGAGAACAAAAAAGCAGGAATATTTTTATATGTTACCTTTAATGCGCTTCCGGATGATGAACCATGCAACAAGTGCTGTATTAGCGAGAAGCAGTCCAAGTCCAATTAGTGCAATACCCACCACTAAGAGCTTGGGAAGTGCATCCTCATCCTTTAATTCTCGTTTTTCTGGTTCAGTTCCTTTTTTTTAATTGCAAAAATAAAACAATAAAAGTTAAAACTCATAAAAAACAATACTGAAACTCAATTTATGTTTAAAAATGCGAGAAAATAAAAAAAATTCATGCTGGCAAAGAACAAAAACCACAAGACATCGCACGAGTATTCATCGGAATTCTATTTCGTTATGTTTGCGAATCACAAGAGAAAAAGGCTGAAATTGTAGAAACTCGACCTTTGTCAAATCTCCTATTGCACACATTCAAATGATGATAACGCCCACAATTGATTATTCAAGCTCGCTCATATTGACCTTTACCTCCTTTAAGATTCTTTTTATGTCGCTTATGGATGCAGCATGCAATCACTAGAATATTGATAAGCACAACGACAGTGCCCAGCGAGATGCCGATCAACATCAAAAGACCCCTCGACGTATTCATAAATGGACTGCCCGTCGTATCCGTCTGCTGTGTCGTCAGGATCGACAATGATTGTTGTGGTGCGACTGGATTTTTAAAAAATTTATTATTGTGTGTGTTTGGATTTTTTGATTTCGTTGCCGTGTTGTTTTATTTATTTTTTTTGCGGTCATAAAGAACAACAAAAATTTCTGTTAAAGCACACGGCGAGTGCGCAAGTTAAATTCATGTGAAAAATTTGTGTTTATGGATTATCGAGACCGTGAATAATCTTGATGTTCCCTCTCACTCGTGCGATATGCTCAATCAAAAAATCGAAATTCGAATTTTTAATGAGCAAACATATCTCGAATCATCATCGGAGCTCCATTGATCCATGAACAGCGCTCGATTTCAATTAGTATCAGAGAATTAAATACTTTTAGAGCAGTTTATTCGGATGTTAGGGACATGAAAAGCTCTTTTGAAAAATGAATTATTTTGAGTCATAAAATTATCAAATTTTCATGTCCTTCCATTTCTACACAAACCCTTAATTCGCACGAATATTAAATAACATCTGTAAATATTATTTTATCAAAAATCAATTAATTACGCAAATTTAAAATGTGTGCGGATTCTCATTCGAATAAAATTTCCATAAATCCCATTTTCTCTCTTTTTTTTTCTCTCGCATATTAAAATAATCTAAATCTATATATGTTTGCAGTGTGGCAGAAAAATGTGCCTTTCCTACCTTTTGTGTGAGCTTTTGCATTATCGGGCAACCATCCACTGCTACCCAATTTATTCATGGCCGTAATTGAGAACAAGTAAATGGTGTTGGGCTTTAAGCCTTCAACGTCCAATTTGTAAATGTTCGGCTGGCTATCAACGTAGCGATAGGAAGCGGCATTTGCTTCCCGATAACGCAATTGGTAAGTGGTTTTCAAACCGCCGTCAAATCCGGGCGTCCATGCCAATGACACTGAGTCGTGTGTTGTGTTTAATACGCTGAGGCCAAGTGGTGCGTCGGGCTTCGAAGTGACATCCAAACGAATATTCTCGCGACTCGTGCCGAGTTCATTTGTAGCGCGACATTCATATAAGCCATAATCATTCGAATCCACTTTATCCACCATGAGGACGGACTCGTAAGTCAACGGATCAATTTGTCGGCTCTCGATGAGATATTTTCCGCCACTAAGAGTGTTATTGAGTGTCTTTTGTGAACGTGTCCATGCAAATGTCGGTTTCGGTGCCGCCTGAACGCGACAAACCAATCGTCCCTTCTCATCACGCTCACTTGCCGCACGAAGCATCGTTGGTGATTTATCAATTTCAGGAATGACTAGATCATCATCATCGTTGTGTGAGCGATATTGAAATGGGGAATGAAATGAAAAGAGGAAAAATAAAAATTAAATTATGAATAAATTGATCTACTCTAGTTCTCTTCTTCTTATGCGAGCACTCTTCGTAGTCATCATGGTTATCATCATCTACCATTTGTTCGATGTCACATAACGACTACGAAGATAGCTTCAATTTAATTTTCCCAATCTACACCGAAAGAAATTTATTATTTAAAAGTAAATAATTTTTTTCTCTCAGTGTAGTCGAAGCGATATAGAAAGAAAGTGACTTACATTTTACAATCAATAGAGCATCACGGCTAACGGGATTTGCCACACGATTATCAGCAATGCAACGGAAGTGTCCGATATCATCACGTTGAGCGTTGGCAATATGTAAAGTGCTCACTCCATTGTCGTACGTTGTCTCCGTTTTCGTTGCCATCTCATAATCAACACGCTCCCATCGTATGTGATTCTCATTTAATGGATTTCCTTTAATTGAATTAAAAAGAGAGAGCATCGAAGACATTAAAATTTAATTAAGAAGGGAAAATTTTCAATTACTCTTCCTTACCTCGAACATTACATGAGAGTTTAGCCTCCTCACCGGGATTTATAACAACAGTCTCCGAAATGGATTCAATTGTTGCACCATCTGGAAATGTAGCAACAGTGTGGTTGAGTGAGAGAGAGAAAAACATTTAGTGAAATGAAAAAAACGGACTTTCACAATTCATTAAAATTCATTCATTTTTCTTTTCGAGCTGAATGCGTGTAAATGTCATGGGACATTTTTCAGAGGATATTTTTAAATTTTACTTTTTCGTTACTGTGAGCGAAAAAAAAATCCATTTTGTTTAAATTCAATAAAGTCCATAAAAATCACCATCACCGCCATGGCGGCATATTTTCAAAAAAAAAATGAACAGCAAAAAAAATTTATCTTACATTCAACGACAACCGTAATGTTGATCACGGCAGAGCCTTGGGAATTTAAAGCCTCGCACGTATACAATCCACTGTCATCACGTGCCAATTTAGTGAAATTCAATGTTGGGCCATCGATGACGATTCGTTGGTTGTCTATAGAATATTAATGAGGAAGAGAGAGAAATGGAAGTTAGATGGTGGATGTTGAATGCAAAAATATTCACTACGCATGTTTGCGAGTCTGTGTGCTTACCATGCTCCTCGAGCGGTTGTCCCTCTTTCGACCATGTATATTGAATATTTGTAGGATTTCCACTCGCCATCAAATTAATTACCATAGACTCATCTTCGATACCGACAGCGGTCGACGATGGTAGCGGTGTAAATTTCGGCGGAACTAAACATTTAACATCATTTGAGGGAGAGAGAGAGGAAATCATTAGAAGAAAATAAATATAAAATTCTCGCTAAGTGATGTAATCGCTATGACAACAGTCGAGGCATGGAAACTTTTATTGAAATTTCAAATTAAAGTTCACCATTCCTTTTTTTATCAGCAATGATTAAATTTAAACACTCGAACAACTTACACAAAACCTGTAACTCAATGGCTTCATTGATGCTCCTCTGAAGTGCTTCATTTGTGCCCTGACAAGCAATCTTAACGCCATTCATCTCTTGCGTTATGTTGAGCTTCACTTGCGTTGATGAAATCTTTCCACCCCACAATCCCGGCTGATTAGAAACACCTCCATCACTCATTAATGGAATGCCATCCTTATACCAACTGTCATCGTCATCATCATGGAGTGAAAAACAAACAACAAGGTGTTTTGAAGTGCAAAAAGGGTAGTTTTTGCCCGTTGTGAAAATGTTGTGGGTAGATGAGTGTGTGTGTGTGTGAGTGAGAGAGAGAAAATAACAATTTTACAATAAATAATGTTGTTTTCAGATTGAATCCCCTGAGACAACTCACCTTAGTCGTACGGGTGGATTAGATGAGCTCGAATCACAATAGAGCGTTGCTTCAGTGCCACTTGTTAAAGCGTTGGGTTCGATGCGAATTTTGAGCGTTTCGGGTAGGACTAGAAAGATTTTATTTGAGGTTAATTTTAGAGATTACAGTACTAGGAAATTTTAATTAGCAATTTTAAGAAAATCATTTAAAAAGTTGTAATAATTTCGCAAACTTCCACCAAGCAACTGTCAATTAGCCTCGTGACAATTTTGAACTTTCAACCTCTTCTTCCTGCAACTCTTTCAGCAGTTTAAATGAAACGTCTTGTAACCGTTATGAACATTCAATATTATCGCAAAAATGCCCTCGATTAAAGTTGTACCAACAATGAAAATTGTGTGAGAGAGAAAAAAATCAACGACAATGACGAACATCGCCCTGCCGTTGTTGTTATGAGGAAGTGCCAAGTGAGAGTGGAAAAAAGTTTTCTTTTGTTTCTCGAAATAAACACGAAAAATAAAATCGTCGATTTATCCGAAATAAGAGTGAGAAAAAAAATGTATTCAAACATCTGCTGCCATTTCCAGTTGCAACGGCGAACATCAAGCGTCAGTAGCAGAAGTTGATTTAATCAAATATTAAAAATCTCTTCAGTACTCAAAGTTTTTTTCCGCAAGTGTATTCAAGCCAGGGAAAAAAAAGTGAGAATGATTTTTTTTCGGAAGAATAAAAAATTCATGAACAATGCACGGTCAATTGACAAGGTGGTGTGATGGAAATAAGAGCAAAACGTGCTCCATTGTTCTTCACATCGAAGAAGATCGTAACGATTACTTACAGTGAACACTAAGTGTCTTTTTATCAAAAAGCGGAACATCCGTCGCGCTGTTCTGAGCTTCACATCGATAAATTGCCTGATTGTCCGTAATGTTGGCAATAATGTTCAACTCCGATTGCACTACATTCTGATTGGTTGTTTTCGTCTGCGAATTAATCTGGAAGAAAGAATTTAATTAGATTTTTGCTTCGTTAAAAAAAAGTTTAGAAAAGTTTATTTGCTGGCGGACATTTTGATGGAGTTAATCGTGTGACTTGCTTTTTTTTATTTCAAAAATATTTTTCCTTGATTATTTTAAGATAAAACTTTATTATTGAAAGGTCACAAATAACCCTTCTCCTGAAATAAACAAACATTTTCCCCTAAAGCTCACTGAAATTTCAGAAGCTCCAGTCAAACAATTCAATGTCATCGACCTGTCTAGATTTTTCTTGTGCGTATACGTATAGAAATTCCAGGAATTTCAAAATGTTACAAATCGTGTTTACTCTTAAATTATTTATCGAACCCTTAATTGAAAATCGTCCGATAGCACAGCGAGAGATAAAATTGTTGGATATACAGAAATGAGGATATGAAAGTCACGATCTGTTTACCTTCTTGTCATTTTTAAACCATGTTAGCGTTGGAGGTGGATTTCCACCGGAAGACATACATAGAAGCTTTTGGCTCGATCCAGCCGGAATTACGGAGCCCTCTGTATAGCCCGAAATTATTGGTGTCGATGGCGGATCTGTGTGAAAAGAGAAAAACGGATTGTTAAATTTTCTAATGTTGCGTGGCAATTTTTAAATTCTGGACGTGAGCAATGAGACTTACAGAGAATGTGAAGCGTATGCGTTGTCATGACATTATCCGCAAGTTGTTGATTAATTCCCTGGCACAGTAATGAGAATGAACGTTTGTTGGAATCGACAGTAATTGAAATATTTGACGATGTAATCCAACCGCCTTCATTGCTCGCATCTACTTTTGATGCGTTCGTTCGTCGCTGACGGCCATCGATTGTCCATCGAATATCGGCGGCGGGATGTGAGGGAGCAGTGACACAATGAAAATTGACTACGTCACCGTGACGAGCTTCGGTTGGACCCGTTATTGTGACTTGCGATGGTGAAACTGGAAACGTGATTGGGAGAAATTTTTTATTATTATCATTATTATTTTTTTGTCTCTTATTTTTATAAGCTCCGTGCAAATTTTTTTATTCACATCAGTTCAAAGTTTTCTTTTCTTATTATCTCTGACGCTGAATAATGTGATTGAAATAAATTTCGAGCGACATCGATTGATCATTTTACCCGACTCTCGACATGACAGACATTTCGCGAAGTGCAAAATGTCAACGGAACTTTTCACTTAATTGATAATAAAAGAATATTTAAAGCTTTTATAAAAACTGGCAAAATTATATTTTAATTGAGAATTGAAAGTTTATATAAGGTAACGCGTGTTATGAATTTTAAATTTAAAAAAAGTTAGATTTATTTAATGAAACAGAAAAATTTATTCCTTCAAATTTAATTAAAATCATTTTAATTAACAAAAGTATTTAAAATTCAAGGTTAAATAAAAATTCAAGCTCTCAAATTTATTGCCATTGCCATACATATTTCCATGGGAAATTCGAATCACCCCATTACCAAAGCAAAAAAAATGTATTTATATATAATTTCCAAAGGCTTGAGAGCGAAGAGAATTTCAAATAGCAGAGCGGAATGACTTTGAAGTCTTCTTAATAAAGCTTTCTTATTCTTGGAAAATTGAGTAGGAAAAAGCGGCATAGAGAAGAAAAAAATGTAACATAATATAATGTCTGCGTAGAAATGTCAAGAGTTGAGTGAAAGTAAATGAGACGAGAGAGAGAGAAAATTTTCAACAATGTTTGGGGATGATAAGACACATCCACAAATAAGACAAAAAAAAGCATAAAGAAAATATATTTTGGGGTACTCACAGAGAACTGTCAAATCAATCTCCTTCTTCAGCGACTTATCAGAGATTGTGTTGCTAGCCTCGCATCGTAAACGCGCCTTGTTGTCGCCTGGCTGTACTTTGAAGCGATAAGTGCTGGCCGAATCACGTCCCGATGTTGTATATTGACTCACGACTTGACGATTATTTTTGTACCAAATCAGCTGAGCGGGTGGATTGCCGCCGTAAGATCGACACACCAACTCCATCTCTTGTCCATTCCTTAGCTTTTCACCCTTGCTGTAGCCTTCAATGAAAGGCTCGCCAGGTGCCTTCAGCACTGACACTTGCACTGTCGTCTTCATCGGATGATCTGGTGATAGCGCTTGATGTTTAGCGCGACATGAATAATCAATCAGATCATCATTCGCCGTTGTCTTGATCGTCAAATTCGATATGACAGTAAATCGCTTATTGACCAAATTAATCGTGTCATCGTGACGATTGTCCGCATTTACCTTCACCTCACTATTCCCTCGGTACCATCTAATTTCGGCCGCTGGCTTACTATTCGCAATTATGCACGTAAGCATCAAGTCTTGATTTTCCTTTACGTCTATTTTATTATTTTGTTTTGAAATTGCTACGCCGTGCGATGATGCATCAATTTCGATGGACGATGGTGGAGCTGAAGAATGAGAAATAATTGGAAAATTTTCGATCATGTTAATTTAACCTTAGGAAGGACAAAACATTAAGTAAATATCTCAAGGAAATTTTAAATTGAAGTTCATTTGGCTGGAAATAAATTGACAAGGGAATGCAACTTTTATCCGTTAAAAATATTCAAATTTTTATTCGGAAACCCACACATATTAAATCTCATTTTAAATCAAAACTTTTTATCACCGCCAGCGATAATGTTTAGGTTATAAATTAACACTCTCGTGTGTGCTGGCTGCGTGTATTGTGGCATTTTTCGAGAACGACACCGAACGGAAAGACGCAAAGCAGCGATTTTCATTTCGAACTGATCTGATAATAATCATGGGGTAATTATCAAATTTATATGGCGTGAAGGGACTAATTATTGTAGCTCTGACTCGCTTTTATGTACAACTCCGCTGACAATTTAATTTAGTAAGTTCTCGACCACTTTATTAACACCTCTTCTTTTTTTAAGCAAGATTGTCCAAAAATTAACGACATTTGTATACATGTGTGCGTTCTATATGTGGTTTTAAAAAGGAGAATTCAGAGCGATTTTATTGCTTTTTATGTTTCCCAAATTGACAGTTTCCTTCGCTAACCTCGAAATACTTTGCATCGCCATTCTCTCTGTTGCTCTTCTTCTCACTTTATTCTACTTCGTTATTCTTCCATTTTACATTTTGACATTGTAATTTCGCATCATATTTTTTTTTGCTTATTTATTTATTGCTCAGAAATAAAACTCATGCAAGCGAAACCAAGGGTTGCAAGGGAAAATAAATTTAAAATTTTAATATAAATTTTTTCGTTTGAATTTTCTGATGAAAATTTCAAAATTAATAAAAAACAATTTGAAAGAATTTCATCCTTTGATTTTCGAGGATCGGCACAGAGACATAAAAGAAAATCTCAAAAAAAATCATGCTGCAATATTAATGAGACCTCGTAAGCGTTCACCTCCTTTGTTTGTGTTTATGTTTGCATGTCGTCTTCATGAAACCCAATTTTCGAGTTTCCTTTTTTTCTTATGTGAATTCTCTAAAGAGCTTTAAATCTTAAACATTCAGAGCTTTCATATTCAGGTAGAGCAGATAATAATTTATTTCATTCCCCACATCCTTTCTTTGCTAACCTCCTCACCTCATCAACTCCCTTCTTATTATTTCGCATGTGTGCACGTGAGATTAGATGAATTTGATATTAAAGAATTTTCTTTTGTAAGCGTTTGTCAAATCCAGGAGAGAAAAACGTTAAAGATGAAAAATAATTTTTAACTAAGCAAATTTTAGCAGATTCTTGAGAAGACATTAGCATTTCTAACAAAGGCGAATAAGAAGTAGAAATTTATTCAAGATTACATTAACTCATGAAAATGTTTCACTGCTCCGCTATACGCATACATTATGTAGCAAGTACAAGTATCGAATCGAAGATTATGTTGAAATTACATCGAATCAATCTTCGAGAGGATGAAAAGGGAGCAGCAACAAGAGCTTCTCGAAGCTCAACACGAGATGAGATGAGGGAGTGGGTTGTGATGGTGGAGTTCAGCTCCGAAAGTATTTACTTACATATAAAAATGAACAAATTAAATAAATTGCGTTAATGTCGTTTCATTTCATTCAGTCAGTCGTGATGAGAACACATGTGACGTTTGAAGACTCTCAATTTTTATTTTGGAAGTGAAAAATTTCTTATTTTTTTCACTTTGATCATTCGTTTAGGATTCTTTTTTTGTTACAATAAACGCCAATTTTCATTAGCATCTCCTTGGAGTTTATTTCCTTTGTGAAATTTGCGTGTGAAATTCTTTTAAAAACATATAAAGAGAAAATTTCGAAGAAATTGTTTCGAACTTAACCCAACTTTAATTGACTCAAAGTTTCTTAGTGAAAAGCTTTTAAAACTCTAATTTTATTTTATTATACTCACCCAAAAAATTCCCCGCTTTAATAAATTTTTCCCTTTATTCTTTTTGTGGAGGCTTTAAATTTAATTAGAATTTTTTTTCGGGAGTTCACTTCAACCGATGTGCATAATCTAATTTAATCCTCAATTTACCAGCAATTAAGAATTCTTTTAAAAATATTCATGCATATACACGCCGACATAATTAACTTCAAAAAAAAACTTCACCCCCATTTTTCTCTTCGATCAAGAGCGAGTTGTGAAAATATTTAGAGCCCGAATTTCTTCTTGTGTATCAGAGAGAAGGGAGAAAAAATAGCAACGCGATGAGAGTAGAAAATGTATCCAATTTCATGAGTTGAGAGACAGCGAGAGTGAAAATTTCCATGGCAGAAGCTCCTTGAAGATATTTTTCTTTTCTTCGCTTTATCGCAGCGAGCATGACAAGTATGGAAAATGAAACTCTGAAAATGAATTTTTTGCGCTCTCGCTTGTGCTCAATTTGTGTACACATTTGTATTGCTGTTGTTATGTGATGATATCGAGAGGTTTAGAATGCTTTTTTTAACAATCGATTCCTTGCGATTATTAAGGTCGCACAGTGATGTATGCATGGAGGGGTTGATTTTGCTTGATATTAATATTGTGCGTGGGTTTTTATTCAATAAAATGTCACAAAATTTTCCTTTAAATGTTTTTTTTATAACTTTCTTTAACTTGTTCCCAAGGACATAAAAACTCTTTCTCTCTCAAGTCCATGACGTCACGGTTCAGTATAAAAAAAACATACACATTTATAATTTAGCAGCGAGACAATAAAAGACAAAGTCATCGAGTTCTTCCTCTCTCTCATCCTTCGCCCTCTTTCATTTGATTTTTTGATTAATTATTTATGAAAGAAATTGACACGCGGAATCGATATTTCTCGGGGTATAAATGAATATAAATTGACGCGTGACATTATTTGCTGAGAAGAACGGAAAACAATAACATTCCATTCCGTTGTTTGTCGTCAAAATCAGTCGAAGAAGAAATTTTGCTCTTATGATTTTTCCATTTGAAAAAATATTCATGTGCACATAATCGAGTACAACAATGGTGTGTGTTAGGTGGAGAGAGATTTGCTCGCAATTTTTAAACATGAACTTTAATCATTTTACCGCGAGCGATAATGAATGTTTTTCTTTTCGCTTAGACGCCAAAGTGCTTTTTCGCATTTTAATATTAGAAATTTAAATTTATTTTTTAAAGCTGTGTTTTAGCGGAATTCAATTGTGACACACTAAGGGTACGGCCTTTGCCCTTGGGTAAAATAAACTTAATATCATCGGTATGTAATGAATTTTCATATGCTTTTCCTCCCACTGAATCTGAACTATTTTTGGAAAAAAGTCCCTTAGAGGCATCACATGAATAAATTCCAGCCGAAAAATTTTGTGCTTTACTAAAATTGATCTTCAATTTTCATTCTTTGAGAACATTTTCATGAAAATTTGTTGAATTTTGACTTTTACTTTAATCGGATTAAAAAGTAATCTTCGTAGCGCCGAATTTATTTTTTAATCGAGTTCACGGTAAAATATTTAAAAATTATAAAACAAGAAAATATGGCAGAAACATGCGAAAGAGCAAAAGAGCATGCCACCAACAAAAAACAAAAACAAAATTTAATTTTCATAAGGATTCAGTTGTCATGGAAGATTTTACGAAAAAAAATCCTTTTTAAACTTTTCCTGCTTATTTTTGGAGCACATAAAAAATTTCCTTCGTCACACATTCGCATTTTCCTTCTTATTGCCATGCAACCGGAGCAAAAAAAGAGGAAAAATTATTTTCTCGCACCATTACATAAACACAAGAAGCAGCAACATAACAATGAAAATTTTCGGTATATAAGGCCACGAGAGTTTTCCTGATAACAAAAGCTTGATATCAATTGTCAACTTTTTTTTTCAACGCACGAATATAAAAAATCTGTTCTTTAAGTTCACTCGTGAGGGGAGGTTTTTGTGAAGTGATATGGGGACAGAATTCAAAAAGCGACAACGTTAAAGTAATTATGAGAAGTTTCAATGGAGTCGTTTCATTTCATTACACTTCACTCCTCCCTCCATTATTCATCTTAGATATCGAATTTTCATTCTTCTTGATGGAATCTCAAATAAACATGAGAAGTCCTTGAAAAATAATAGTGAAAATGAAGGTGGAGCGGGAAGGAGAAATTTCAAGAAATTGTCAAGGTATGTTAATTTATAGATCTAGAAAAACTGTTAAATTTTTTATACATTTTACAACTTCCAAAAGCTTTTAAATATTTTTTGAAGTTCTTTGTCCTTGAAATATTCTCATTCCCTACTGTCACAATGTTCATTTATTTTATTTTATACCACTTGAGGTGATGTGTTGTCCAAAAAAAGTTTATATAAACATTTCAGCAGATCATTTCGTTTACATAAACCTACCGGCAGCAGCACATATGTGCGATATATGTCGTCGTTGAATCCACACACATTTGGGGGTGCTACTAAATAAACACATTTCATCTTACTTCAAGGATGAGAAAATCATCTTTCGAAATGCTTCTCGAGATATTTACTTAATAATGACAAAAGGAAGGGAATTTTTGTTCACTACTCACAGATGACAGTTAAAGACGCTTTCGTACGAATCGGCTCCGATCCAGGGCCCGGTCCAACCTGACATTGATATTCTGCGTCGTCTTCGAGTGAAGCATTTACAATGCGCAAATTAAATACGCCATAAGTGCGATCGCCCACCATTGTGTAGCGTGGATAGCCTGGGATTTTTTCAGAGAAACCTGCCGGAACAGAAAAAATAAATATAATTTAGCTAAAAATAATCTTTAAAATAAGAGGCCGGCTGTTACTTACCCAACGCGAAACCATCTTTTACCCACTGCACAGTGCCAGCAAGATTTTGAACTTCACATCGCACAAGCGCCTCAGATCCTTCGAGCACTTGAAGATTTTGAGGATTTACACGAAAATACTGTTTGTTACCCGCTACTAAATCAAAAGCTACATGGAAGTAAAAGAAAAAAAGAAGGAAATTTAAATTAGAATTAATTAAGCACAATTAACTGAGATGAGAAGTGATGATGATCTTTCTCTCTCTCTTCTCATCTTATCGTGTTTCACTCATTATTATTTTACATCGCAATAAGCAGAGCCGTTGACGGTCGTCAAGACGATACACATGCAAGAGATGTGAGAAATGGAGGCTTGCACAGCCAGCAACAGCGAGAGATTTCTTTTGTGTACGCGTCATTTTGGGTTGTGTACAGAAAATATATAATTTAGCGTGTGTCACTCGGTGCTGCTGATGCACAAGGGGTCCACAAAGATGACGACGAGAAATATGGATAAATAGATTGATGTGCGGAGATGATGACAAGGGTTCAGTGAATTTTTTGCTGTGTCGTGGCAGAATTTAAATATGGATTTAATTTATTTTGAATAATATTTTACTTAAATCAATGCGATTAGTTTTTTATCAGTTTAAAAAAAAACAAAATAGAGTGTTGATCCCTTGATCTCTAAGAAATTTAATTGTTGATGTTACATGTGCGGGCGGAAGATGATAAACCGCTGGGCAATAAGAGCAATAATCTTCACACCACGCACGCAGCAAAAGAGGGGAAAGAAGTTTATTAAATTCCCTCCAATTAAAACATCAACATAATTTTTTAATTGATTTTTAGCCTTAATATGAAAGTCGAGTGACATGGTAAAAATTACTTCACTTAGTGTGAGTGAACTTTAACACTCATCATATCGAGAGCAGCAGCGACGCTCAGCATGGGACAAAAACTAAGCCGAAAAACTCATAAATAACATAACAACAGCATCGAGGAAGAAGAAGAAGTAGAAAAACTGTGTGTGAGAGATGTTGCTGTATGGCATCGAAAAAATTCTTTTGACACATGTTTTTGCTCCACTTCTGTCGATATATATTTTTCGTATATAACAATATTTTTTTTTTCGAAAGTAATATTAAGAATGTTTCGAGTACGCACACTCGCACTCGATGTCATTATCATGGCTCTTTTCATGCTCACAAGATGGTCTTTAAAGAGACAATATTTTTTATTTTGGAAATCGTTATTTTTTCTTTATGGGACACATCGCAGTCAAATTTTTATTTAATGCCTCGAAAAAAAAACAACAGAAAACATCAAGAACAATTTCATTATTTTCTAATTTCTTGTTGAAAAGAGAGAAGAAGCAGAAAAGAAAGCAAGACATTCATCTATTGTTGTTGATATAATCTTCCCAAGATTTATGGCTTCCTCTTTTACGAGACCAACTACTACTGACCCCTTTTATGACTACATTAATTGCATTCGTGTTGGCTGCTCTTTTTTTTCGACAAAATGACAACAAGCAGCACGTTGTGGTTTGCAGAAAAACACTGAGAGCTCATTACGCTTCCTGACTAAATTTTTGAATAATAAATAAGCATTTTATTATTTGTTGTACGTGGGTAAAATTATATGCTTAGCCGGGGATGCGATAGAGAGGTTGGGTAGTTAAATTTAGTCATTTCGCAAAAGTAAACTAAAATTGATGAGCTTTTTCCATGACGAATTTATTGCGATCTTAAAATAAAGCTCAGTCTCTAGGTTAACTAAATTTATAATTTCGGAAGGCAATTTTTTTTTGCTGTATCTTTTCTAACAACTTCCAGTGAAATTTCGAAAACTAATTTTTTTTGATAATGTCATTTTGTACAGAATTAATTTGGCGAACAACGAGTCGGAGTAAAAGATATTACTGCCAAAATGATAAAAACACATGTCAACAGAAAAGTTTTTATATTTTCAGCCTGAGTAAAAATAATTTTTTCATCATTTTCTTCCGAGAAGAAAGTAAAAGGTCAGAAAGGCCGTTGACAGACGCGAAAGTCGAATTGTTTTCTTTCGCTATCTCCGTAAGTCCATCTGGAAAGAAAAGATCTTCTTTTTGCTCTTCTCTCCCCTTTTTTGTACGACATTTTCTCTTCCGTTGGTCGCCTCCGCAACGAAAGCCGAAGGATGAAGAAGAAGAAATCACTTATTTTATTTCTCTATCGGAAAATCTAAAGTTTCATCATCTCAATTTGTACATCATTGTTCTTGTTGTTGTTAAACAATTGACAAAAATTTTTCTTCTTCAAATTTTAAGCTTGTTCGAGGCCGGAGAGAAGTCGACACACAAAAAATGTCCCTCAATTTATATTTTTGCCTCCCTCTCGCTTAGTCTCATGACATTCTTCTTTCTCGAATGGCCTTAAGACGCTCGAAGGAGAAAAAGCGAGATGGATATCTCGATTTAACCCCTCATCAGTCATTCTGGACTGTTCCTTTTCCCTTCGCTCTCTATATATTTTTTTTATGAACTCATCATGTGATGATAGCATTAAGCAGCAATTTTATTGCACCAATTGTAATTTTTTTGTGGCCTGTATGTGAGGGTGGAATGGACAAATCCACGTAAATTTATAAATGTCTTCACATAATTTTTAAGGCAAGAATTCTCGTTTACATTGTTGCATTTTTTAAACGCTATATTTCACTTTTGTCCCCAACTCGAGCGGCTCTAATGATTTATTATTCGAAATTAAATGAAGAAGACCCCCAAAAAAACATGACGACGAGAAAAAGTCTCCGATTTCCTCTGCCATCACCACCACCGAGAGGAAAAAGAAAAGAGAAACAAATTTTATGTGCGTTAATGGCATTAAAATTAATTTCGCCTTAATAAGGACGTGATAAATAAAAGCGGATGTAAGTATAGAACGAGATGAAGAATGAACCATCCGAGAAAAAAAATTTAAGCTGGAAAATTATGAAAAATAAAAATTTAATTAAATGCATTAATTTTTTAAAAATTATTTAAAAAATCCAACCCTTGAAGTACCAGCAAAAAGTCTTTAAGAGAAAATTAAGTGAATCGGGGACATTTTCTCTTTAATTTTCTCTATGGCTTGAATAAATAAATATATATAAAAAAAACTTTTCCTCGTCCTCGATTGAGTGTAGGCTTACTTCTTATTACTCGTGCTCACGAAGCATATAAAAACACATTTTCAAAGAAAAAAGTCTCCTTTGAAAGCAAAACAACTGTAAACAGGAAAGCAGAAGAACACTAGCAAAAGCATCTTGCTATATCTGCTTATGACGACGAAAAATGGCGAGTTTTCTTTTTACCAACTAAATGCTAATGAGTTTTTGAGCTCCGAGTGGCTGTTTAAGATTCAACCTGCCGTGTAAAAAAAATTCTCTCGTCACATTTCCCAAAAGGAGTTTCAGACAATGAAAATTTCTTTTTTTTGGCTAAAAAACGCCATCAAAGTGTGTTCAATTATAAAGCTTTTATGTTTAAAGTTAAGCTCGAGGTGAGGTCTAAAGAAGTCATTTTTATGAAGTTTCCATCCCTCGGTGACATTTTTGGAGACTCGGTACCGGAGCTCTGTCATTAGAGGGAGGCACATAAAAGAAGATTTTACTTATAATTTTTTATCCTCCTCTCGGTGTGCGTCTGTATACATAAGATAACAAAGTAAAGATGCGAAAATAAAGATTTTCTCCTTGCTCATTCTTTTTCCCGCTCGAGCACTGTCTAAAAGGATCTCTTGCTCTCTTTTCTTGCTTTTTAAATATTTAATCACTTTTTTCCTCCATAATATTATTTATGTGCAACTTACAGTCTAACTTTACTTGGTGCTTCTTCGAAGATTTTCTCTTCGTTAACTATAGCGAGAGAATAAAGATTCCGAGGGAAGGAAAAAAGAACTAATTTAATATCAGTAAGGGAGGAAAAAAAATAAAAGAAAACTTTCCATTTGAGTTTTCAATTTTTCTTCTGTCGACTTCATGCATCATGAACGAGAATTGAACAAACGGCAAAGATGAATTTCTTCACCAAACACACATACACATACATGCTGCTGCTGCAGACACCACATTTAATTTCGTAATCATACCAGGTGAAGTGCATTAAAAATTCTTAAATTTATTTCGCAAATGAGAATTTTTCAGGTGGCATCAGTCTCAGCACGACTGTCACAATTGATTTTTATATTTTTTTTGTGCACATGCCAAATAATTGCAGCACATTTGCACTGAGTCTTTATAAAATGCGCAGAGACCATCGCTAATTAAAGATGGAGATGTTTTCAGCTCTTAAAAGGAAACGAGAGCAAGATAAAAACTAAAAAGTCATCCTGCATGTTAAAAAACCAGTTTTACACGCGTGCCTAGAGTGCAAGTGGATGGCGAGGTGTCTAAGGCAGGTAAGAGAGTAACAAATTTACACCTTTTCATTTCGTCTCCCATTGCATATGTCTTTCTGTGGTTAAGGGTCGAATGTAAGACCAAAAAAAGTTTTGTCGGCTAAAAAATTATTTCTTAAAATGTTGAGATTTTTTTCAAAAAAAATTTTTTATCATTAATTTATTTTAAATTATTATTTCTTCTCTTCCCGTCTGGTTTTGAGGTTAAAAAGTGACTTTCTCTTGAAATGGAACCATTAAAAGAAGAGGAAGACAAAAAGTTCTCAACAAGACGAATGTGGAATAATAGAAAATAAAATTCTCATGTCATTATGTGTGTGTGTGTCTCATGCGCTATCAACATAATGAAGATTCAGGGTGTTAAGTATATAAAGCAGCAACATGAGGGCTAAAAGTGAATATATACGAGTTTTACATATGTGCACAAAAAAGGAAGCTCTCGCTCGATGAAAAATGCCGAAAATTTCCTCCTCTCACTTTTCACAATAAAAACCCTCCGAAAGGCACAGAAAAAAGAAAACAATAGAAAACTCGAAATTGTTGAATAATTTTCTCCGCTGGCAATTTTCATGAAAATTTATGTGTTCGATATGTATTTCATCTTTATGTACATTTTGGTATGCGAAATTCACACATAATATACGAGCATAGCAGCATCATCATATTTTTTGCCGAAATCATCGTCATATATGTGCCGTTTTTTTATTTTTATTATTTCTGAAAAAACTTTACTCTTTTTTATGCCTTCGCGTTTCATTGCATGTGTGGACTGCTCTTCTTTTGCACGCTCGCGTTTTTATTGTTAGTTTTTTCCAACTTCTCGTCTTTTTCTCTCTCTCACACATTTTATTCTTTTAAGACCTTTTGTGAGAAGTAAAAAGTACATATTCATCATATGTATGTCTTGAACAAAATAAAAAATTTCAATGAAGAATAAAGGAGTACTCAAGGGATGCGCGTTTTAAGAGAAAAATTACCGAATAAACTATTTAAAAATATTTTCAAGGGATGGTAACTTTTTATTTTTTAAAGCATGTTAATTACTTTTTAAATTAATTTAAATTTGCCAACCCTTGCAATAATGATGAGCCGAGTGAAGACGAATAGAGCGAAAAAGAACTTTGGGTAAAAAAAGGCAGCATATAGCAGAATTTTTAATTCACATACAGACATGATGGAACGGTGAGAGCACATGTTCTTTCTGAATGGAGGGAATTATTATAGTTAATTGAAAGCATTCCACCTGTGCATCAGGTGCAACTGACTCTCTCTTTAAGTTAACGTGTGTGTACACAAGACGATGAGTTGCAATGAAATTCAAAACGTATCTCGACTTTGTTTTATAACTCACGATGTTGCGTCGAATAGTCATAAACACAATGGAGTGGACGTGTATGACCAGTGACTCTCTGACTTGCCCTTTTGTTTTATTGAAATTCCAAAACAATTCACAAATCTATTATTTAGATGCACTGTAATGTGACATATATGATATATGATCGTTTCTCACTTAAACTTAATCTATTTGACATTTTCTCGTCTTTTTATTTATGTTTAAAAAAATTCATCTTTACTAAAGCTTTAGTTGCTTATACGGAGAAATTTTTGTCACGCGCACCCGCATGAGTAAAAGTTAAAATGAGTTCATAGAATTGTGAAGTTTTCTGTGCTTTTCAAAGACTCACAAAATGTCAACTAAATGGTTTCAAAAATTCGATGGTAAAAAGGCGTAAAAATACTTTTCATCAAATCAAAGCTAAATTAATTGAATTATATTTTTTCTCCACGAACCAATTCAAAGGCTCTGCTTTCATTTTTAACCTACACTCCTTTTTTGCTGTGGAGTGTAGAGATGCGAATATAAAATGCATAACAGACGAACATGGGCCTGAAATGTCAACCAGATTCACTTACCTATTGTTGCTAAAATTACCACAAAATACCACCAACAATGCGGTTTGGCTTTCATCTTTGCATGGAGTTGTGTTCGTATCTGCAAATAGACATAAAGAGAACAAAAGGATGAAGGTTAGAGACAATTTTAGAGAGAATTAATTGAATTAATTTTATCTGGCGCTATTCAAAGCAGAGCACATGCACACGAGAAGAAATTTATTCAGATTCGAGAAAATTAAGAGCCGAGTATTGAGGGATCCTAAAATTAGCGTCACTACCTTTTCGGTTTTCGTGCAAAAATTAAAATGGATGAAGAGAATTTCGGCAATTAAGTCGCGAAGAGTTGGAACCTTGCAAATTATTTTAGTGTCAGAAGCATTCGACAATTCTCATTTGTTATTTAGATTACTTTCAGCATCCCTTCAGGCACACATACACACACACATGATGCTCTCTCTATCTCCAATGAAATGATCAATTTGCAATGAAAATTAATCAAAAGCTGAAATTGGCACTTTTTTGGCTTTAGAGAAAATATGTTTTCAGTAGCAGCGGTGCAAAATACATAAAAAAATGTTCATCTCCCACGGTTCCCTCTTTACACAAAACCAACTCGAATATCGCATGCATACGCACATTGTTATGCTTGATTGATTTTCCTGTTTTTTAAAAGGTATATCAGGTATTGAAAATGGACACACGGGTGAAAGATTTATTGGGAGTATATTCCATCAATATTCTTGCCCGACGACTAGTAATTAAATCCATCAAATGCACCTTTCCTCGCGAGAGCATGCTCATGCATACATGATGCGTAACTGTAAAACATCAATGAAGGAGAAATTATCATTTGGCTTCACTCTTTCGAAGAGCTAAATTAATGCTCTTTAACTTCATAATTATGATTCTGCCTTTTATATTCTAAGAAGAGGCAAAACTTATAAGTGTACATAGGCGAGAGAGAGAAGAAAAGTAATTGACGCAGTGAAAAGATAATTTAACGAGCTTGCAGAATAATCCAAAATTGAATCTTACTTGATTACCCTCGCGAATTTGTCTTGTATGAAAATTCCTTGAGGAAAAATTTGAAAAATATTTTTTTTTTGCTTTGAACATTATCGATGAATTTAATATTTTTTGTAATTTCACAGCAAATTTTTTATTTCGATTAAATTTACCGCATGAGACAAATTTGAGAAATATTTATTCAGACATGAATAAAAAAACTCGGCTCTGATGCGAGAGATTTTTAGGCTCAAATCATGAATAATTTTCTTTCGATATTCTTCTTTTGAATCTCTTTTTTTAATATTCACTATGTGTGAATTTTACTTCGATTTGAATATCAGCAGAGTAAGAAGAAAATTATTCGCAATTTTTTTTGTGAATTTTCGATTCACGCTTAATTATAATTCGCTCTTTTTT
Organism: Tanytarsus gracilentus; assembly: GCA_038502055.1. Classification (NCBI taxonomy): domain Eukaryota; kingdom Metazoa; phylum Arthropoda; class Insecta; order Diptera; family Chironomidae; genus Tanytarsus; species Tanytarsus gracilentus. The sequence goes on along the minus strand of JAXRKN010000033.1, from coordinate 1,565,503 downwards.
CCATCATAAATTTGCTCTCATGCGACGTTTTTATGTACTTTGCTTTAATCTTTCTATTATTTTTTGTTCTTTTCATTTTTTTCGCTCCTCTCGTTTCTCACTCGAATATTATATTGCTCAGGCTACGCGCACATAATTATGCTAATGCTTTGGGAAAAATACATTTCATTATCGCCCCTCTCTGTCTCTTTTACTCGCTCTTTTCTTTCCTCAATCTTCTTGTTTTAATTTCTATTCTATTTCATCGCCATTCCGTTCGTTTCTGTCGTCCCGCTTCTTCATAATTCTTTATATATTTTTTCTCAGAGGCTTAAAAAATATTGTAAAAAGCAAACTCGAAGAAGAAAAGTTTGTGAGACAATATTTTGCCGATTTTTATCAATTTCCGGTACATTAAAGCGATTCTTATCAACTCTTGCAGACGGCAAACAAATTGAATCAATTTTTTTTCCTCAGCCATTTTTGTGCTGAAAAATTTCTCACAGCGCGCGAGAATTTACAAGCCGAGCATGTAATTCCACAAATTACCCCAAATATTCCATCTCAAAGGGACCAAACTTTTTCCATTAGAAATTATATTTCTACCCTGTGTAGATGCAAACAGGCAGGCCGATGTTGCTAAAGTTTCTTCTCTCTCTTATTTTCTTCGCTAAGACGATTAAAATAAATAAATTTTGCTGCTACCCTTGAAATACATATTTTACACTGTCTCTCACATCTTAATGCTGTGCAAATGCACTTTGAATTTCAAATTTCCAGTTTCTCCTTCATTTTTTTCCACTCCTCGCTGCACTCTCAAGAGCAATAAATTGAGCATAAAGACATGCAAAAGGAGAACGAGGAAAAAGTGAGAGAGAGAAAATTTCGGCTTTGACGTGGAACAATTTTTTTTACTGTTCATTTCACTGTTGATTCTTTTTGTGGCTTTTTATCATTTCTTTTGAATTTATGGAGGAAAGTTTGCCTTCTTAGAATGTCGAGAGTTGAGTGAATTAATGCTGATTTTTTGAGGCGTGGGATGGATTGCGATAGGAGGAGTTTTTGAGTTTATGAAAATTATTAAGTGATTTTTGGATTATGACATTCTAAAAAAATCCAGGAATTTTTCAAATAAAATTTAAATTATTTTGCTCAGCTTTAAAAAGTCTCTTTTTCTCCAGTCACCAAAATAATTCATGTCCCATAATTTATGAAGAGCACTCAGAACCCAAAGAAACAATTCCAAAAGTCAACATCGAGTTGCTTTGGTAAAACAGGAAGGAAAAAGTTTAATTTTTTCTTATTCTTTCTCGAGAGAAAAAATAACATGAATGAGAATCGCAACCAGTCGTGGTCAACTCAAGTTTTTTTCCATTTCTCTTTCTTCCAATTCTCCGGTGTGTAAGTTTTTTGTGTGTACGCTTCTTGAATTATGCCTTTCAACATTGTAAATAATGTGCGCAACAAACGATGCGTTACGATTAATTAGGCTGAAATTTAATGGCACATTAGCGAATGCCGCTCTATCAAATTGAGCTTCAATCAACGTGGAAAAACGCCGAATGAATAATTTTGACGCCTAAGTTTTCACTTCGATGTTAAACATATCTTCTAATTATTCTCTCGCCGACTTAAAAAAAAGCTCATTAATAATTAATAGTGTAATATTAAGTGAGTTTGAATAAAATCTAGTAATGACATAAAAGGAGGGATAATCTTCGGGGCCAAAGAGAGAGAGAGAGAGAGAGAAGTGGTAAAAAATCTGTCAGACATGGTCGGCTGTAAGAAAATCTCTTTCAAGGAACCTTAAAAAAGAAACCCACACAATGCCCAAATCAAGAGAGTGAGCGAGTTGATTGTAACATTATCCACACACTCATGAGACTCCCTACGAGCACATTCAATTAGTCAGTTGACCAACTTCCCGGACTTAAACGACATTTAACATAAGAAGAACTTTTTTTATCCTTGATACCATATGGAAGGTTATTTTAAATAGATGATAATTTGTTAAAATTTTTAATGACATCGACGGCAAAAGCTTTATGGTCATTCATAAAAAATACATAAGCTGAGATTATGAGGTGATGGTTGTGAGTTTTATGAATGAATTTTTAGTGAAATTATTTACTAAAACATGCATTAAAAAGTAAAATTTAAAGCATGACATTTCAAAAAGATAATTTTCCACGGAATCAATTAAAATTGACCGTAAAATGCTTCGTTTAGGCAATAATTATTAAAATTGCATGTTCACCATATAAACGTCGATAAATTTTCCTCTTTTTACATTGAATTTTAAAAATAATTCTCTAAAAATAATTTTAACGCCTTGGAGGGATTTCTACAACCTCATGTTCTCGCTCTCACGTCATGTGAGTTATTAGTTAGCATGTAAGCACACATCATAAAGAAGCATTTGCTTACTTTCCTTTCTTTTAGAACAAAAAATGGAAAAATTGTTAACTCAAGTGTGGAGCTCACAATTTGTTTTAGAGAGACCTCGACACTGTGAGCATACACAGTTCGCCATCATTATACCTCTTTCTTGTTTTGTGTGTATTTTTCACTCTCCGCTTCATTTCATTCATAATTTCAAGTGGATTTCTTCTTCTTCCATCACAGCGCGCGCTTATTCAATTCTCGCTCGACCTCTCCTGCTTCCCAAATTTTAAATTATCAAAAAAAAAACTTGAAATCAAAAGTAATAAAAAAAAGTTCGCGAACAAAAAACTTGTTTCCTTCCCAGGCAATGATGCCGTCAATTATTATCAAAAGCATTATAAAAAAATTCTCACTGTAAAACATTTCCATCGTTCGTCATTAGAGTGCTGAAGTGTTTCATATATTTTTTTTCGAATTTCCTTTTTGTGTTATGCGATATTGAATTTCCTGCTAGTATGAGAGAGACACAACTTTACACACAGGAGTGAAATCAATCTTTTTATTGCCTCCTTCGTTGTCGTTGACTTCATTCGCATGTAGCAAAACCTGATTTTTTTCTTATATTCTTATATTTTCATCGCATTTGATTGATCAAAAAGCAATTTATAATTTTTTCTTTGCATCTCTTTTTTTGCCAAAATGTAAATAAAAATCAAGTATTTATCAAGGGATGGGGAATTACGGTTTAAGTTGGGGTTGGATTGTAATAAATTTTTCACTAAACATGTGATAAAATGAAGCAAATTGTTATCCAATGGGGACATAAATTTATTTCAAGTCTTACAAGCGATCTCAAAGAATTTTAATTCCGTTTAATTCTTTAGCAAATTTTTAAGAGAATTTTTTTAATTGAGTTTAAAATATATTGTGAACTTTTTTATTCAATTTTAAAATTTCCTCCGCTTGATTTTAAGTCTTTTCTCTCACATCATCATTTTGCTAATATATTCAGATAAAATTTATCTATGAAAAGAGTTCTTTTCTCACTCCATAGGAGTCAACCATACGTGAAAATATATTTTTAAATCATCATCATAGATAGAAGAGAAATATCGAGTTGTAAAAGACTTTTCGAAAAAATAAAAAAAAAATTAAGAAAGAGCCGTGCGTGTGGGTTGATAGCAGTGGTCTTGAATTGATGTTGAAATTATTATAATAGCAGCACTCTGTCGTGCATGTATGTGTGTGTAAATACACCAAGAAGTGCTTCGAGCTATAATGACGACGACAACGCTTGACGGTAACCGAGACGAGAGGGAAAAAAATCTTGAATGAATGAAAATTAAAACTAGTTTATTGTATTATTTTTGCCAAAGATTGTTAAATTGCTCGTAAAAAGAGCTTTTTCATGCGATGTACACGCTGTGTCATGAATGAAATTGAAAAGTAATCACCACGTCGTTTCTCTTCAGCGTGTAAAGGTTCCATTTTTTACCACTCGTCTCTTTAAAGTTTCAATAACTCCTCCGCACCACATCGTTTTGCTGTTAATATCCACGCACACCCGTGCCATATAGAAGAAAGTTGTCGTCATCATTCATTCATCAATAGAGTTTCCATAGATTTATATTTATTATTTATATGGTTTATAACCCAAACCCCATATAGCATGGCACAAAAAAAAAGAGATTCACAGAGTTGATTTAAAGAGCCATTAAAAAAAGTTGAGGCCATAAAAAATGGGACCTTCGCGTGTAAAGCTTTACGTCAAAGTGTGATTTCTGTTTATTTCACGCTGCAGCAAAGTTCAATCGTTAAAAAATAAGTTCAAATTTAACTCGTAAAAAAAGTCTATGGACCATAAAAAGAAAAAAGCTGCTTTGGGTTCTTAAATGTCGAGTGATTTTTAGAATTTACTTAAACTGTCAGTGATCATGCCTAAAATGTGTCAGATTTGATTTTAATTTGGGTTACTTAACAATCAAAAAAATATCAAACACGATTATATTTAGCATGAATCAAAATCTAAATTGGTAAAATTTCCTCAACGATCTAAAGCTCAATTGAGTTCTCCACACCGAACAGCCAATTTTTGCCATTTCCTGTTTATTTGCGAGCAACTTTTGTGCCAACTTTAAATTACATATCAGAGGCAAGTTTTTTTTCTGATTCCTTCTTTCTCACTTTTGCAATCGACAGTGTGTCCATATATGTGCAGGCCATATATAAGAAATTTTATACATACACGAATATCGCAAACACACCGTAGCTGAAAAAAAGGTAAAGTTTTTATGAATGAAACGCTGCCATAAAACTGAAATTAATGACCGCGCGCGAAGGAGAGTGAACGATGCACACAGGCCTTAAGTGAGTGAGAAACAACAACAGCGAACAAATTTGTAGTAAATGAGACAATAAGAAGAAAACCAACGCACATGATCGCAGATGATGATGTCGAGAGATGATCAATGGACAAAAGGCGATAAGCAAGACAGAGGCGTAAAATGTCAAGAGACATCATTTATTTCTTGAGCTTCGAAACTAATTTATGTCATGTAAAAATCAGCGATTACAAATACGCAGAGGGAATGTCCGCCAATTGCGTAATAATGGTCTTAAAGTGGAACTGTCACTGAAGTGTAATTAATTTATGACACAATCATCGCCCCAAAAAAAAGTCTCTCACAGTCTCGTGAAGAGAAAAAGTGTTAAAGGTTGGAAGGATTTAACGCGAGGCCATAATTGGATTGCGATCGGAGTGAGTGACGATGTGAATGGAAAATTCTAAATTGAATTAAATTGCTAATGTGTCTTTAATTGTCATAGAGGAGAGTCATTATTGTGCTCGTTCACCAGCTCATAACGCATCTAAAAGTGTCTCCCATGCGAGTAATATGACTCCGACTTATGTCTCATTCTCTCCATATTTGTTAGGGAGTGAGAAAAGACAATTACACTGACAATTTTGCTTCTCCAAAATAAAAAACCAAGTTGAAGAGCTCACCAGAGGATGGATAAAATACACATGTTGATGGGAGGGGTCAAAATATCACTTTTAAAAATTACTCATTGTTCTTTCTCGAGTATCTAGTACACAGTTCAAGACCTCAACTTCTTCTTCCATTTGTTTGTAATGTTCAGTAATTTATAATTTACTTAATTGTCATTTTCTCGCATCAAAAAAACACTCAACGCACTCGAGTCGAATTTAATTTTATGTGAATTACTGGATGATGTCAAGTGAGTGTGCGACAGCTCATGATAATTTTTTTATGTTTTTTTTACAATTTAACATTGAAATTTTATTTAATTAATTTTTATATTTACTTTTAATTGTTGCAATCAAAATTATATAAAAATAAATTTAAACTCCAAGCAAATTTTTAAATAAGGTAACTGAAACATTAGAAATACCACAAGACAATAATATTTAAATTTCTCTTCACTGTTCTCGATAGAAAAAATAATAACTCTATCCTTCATAGAATTGCAGATGTGACCCAAAAGCCTATTCTCGTTAAAAGTCCCACGTATAAAAGTCATCATCGAGAATTTTTCCGCCTCATAATTTCACGAGACTCCACAGTAACCACCGTGATTCACTGCTGCTCTTAAATTCACCCAAAAGGCGTGGAACAAAAAAAAGATGGTTTCTTAACCTCTATCAAAATTCATTAGCACAACTTTATTGTTTGTGAACAGCTTCTTCTTCTTCTTCAACATCATCTGCGTGTTGTAATTTAATCTTTTCGGATAAGAGAGAGGCAAAGTGGAGAGATTTGCAGCTCGAAGGAAAAAATATTTTGTTTAAGTAAACTTTCATGATGAACTGCTGAGAATGTACAAATTTTCTTCGTCGTAGACTAATTCGTGAGTTAGTGTGGATAAGGTAAAAGTTTTCGTCGCTAGACGGGAAATCCAATGTCAGTGGGAGTCCTTTTACTGAACTTATTCATGTAATTCAGTATGTGTGCCCTCCATAACCTTTTTTTTATATATATTATTTACTCGAACACAATACACTTCTAAAAAGGAAACAGGCAACGAGACTTTTTTAACTCAAAAATATGATTTCTTTGTGAGCTAAATTTTGAGAGTCAGCTTGCTGCTTTTTTTAAAAAAATATTTCCATCCGCCCACACTGCACAGCCACGTTATAAACTTTTGTGCCATTAATTTGCACACATGAGCAACCATGGCATACACACAATCACATTCATATTTAATTTGGCATTAACTTTGCATGCTCCTCGATGAAGAGAGACAGGACGGAGTCCTTGCAATAAAAACGAACGAGTTATGAAAGAGTTGAGGAATTTTTTATGATATAAATGGAATTATGTTTAAGTCTAGAGGGCTTTAAGAGTATTTAAGAAATTTAATGAATGAATTTTTAGTTAAGAAATTTATTTAAAAACTGTTGCTTTCATCTCATAACTTGACAGTCAACACTTTCTAAGCCCACACTGGTTTCCAAAATTTATCGCAAGGAAATCTCGAAACTCAAAAGACGACATTCATGACTATAGAAGATTTCTCTTCTTATTCTCTCTTTTTTTGACTTTTTATCGTCATCAACTTAGTCTTTCTTCATTCTTTCCTCCTTTCATGCCACATCTTTTGGCAAAGGCAAATTTTAAGAAATGAAAAAAACTTCCCAGCACTTTCAGAACGCAAAAAAAAGTTGTTCGTTATGCTTCAGCGAAAATTATTAATAATATTATATGCAATGTGATAAAATTGGATAAGTGTGTGTGTGTGTGTGAGAGAGCTTAAGAAGAAAACTATCTCGGAATGGAATGAGAAGGAAACATGGATACATAAGTTATAGTTTAAGAAGAAGAAGAAATGCCATCAGGCGCTTCTTTCGATGAGACATTTTCTTGAATAAGTTTTAGAGTCACTCTCGAACATTACGTTCCCTTTTTTCCTTCAACTTTAAGTAGCGTATCTTCTTGAGTCGTATTTGAGGTATGTTCGAAAGGTGAGAGCATTCTTAAAGTTCATCTTTTTTGACCTTCTTTACTGAAATAAATTATTTCGTGTTACATAATTTACAAACAGCACTCAAAGAGAGTGAAATCGAATTGAAACTATATCAGCGACATCACGATCGACCTGGATGAATTCATGTTTGAGCTTCGCACAAAGAGACGCGAGCAACAACAGAGAGTAGAGAGAGATTGAGAATAGTGGTAAAAAGGCATAATAATAATCTCGCAAATAGAGTTGAAGATATAGAAAATAAGATGTTTTATGTATTGTGAGCGTAGAGATGGAATATAATAAGATTTTCTCTCGTGTGTCATTTGCTGCTTATCGCTTTTTGCCTTCTCACTCTCGGGTTCTGTTAGATGACTTTATTATTGTTGTATGTTAGATTTTCTCGCATCTTCCACTTTCCTTAGTAGATCTCTTAAAACACTCAAGCTTAGCTTTTTGCAATAAAAGCGAATTTAATAGTTGGAAAAATATCTCATCATAAAAGAAGTGAGTGTATATGTGGATGAAGCACTTTTTGTCATTTCACGTTATTCTTACGAATGGAGCATGATTCACTCTGACTTTAATTTAAGTTCGTTTGGATTTGTTTTTGAAAAAGCTTTTATTATGTGCAAGGGATGATAAATTGATGTAAATTTAATTTTTTTAAAGTTTAACGTATTTTATTTAAATTTGAAAAATTTACTAAACAATTACAGGTTAGTAAATTTATGAGTATCCATCCCCTGGATGTTGTGTTAATTTGTCTTCTTTTGTTCCTCATTCTCCTCCACAACAAATTGAACCGAAACAAGCACACACACACACTAAAAGATCCCCTGGATCTGTGGAGAACTAAAATTATTATTTTGTGGTATTCTCAGAAAGAAGAAAAAAAACGAGAAAGAGCAGAGTTAAAAAAATTGGAATAAATTTTCTTTAATAAAATTAAATTAACGACAACGAAGTCATTTACACACGATGAGAAAATTTCTCACGTCTCTCTGGCATGTCCATGTACACATACTATGCAAATTATCTCGGTGTGATGTGGAAGGCGTCGTGCGATTCACTGAACCATAAACTTGACTCTTAACCAGGGAGAGAGAGAGTGAAGTCGAGGTCTCTCGAGATTGAATGCGTCATCAATTGAGTCAATTAATTAAGTTTAAAGCGCTTAATCACTTAACTCGCCCCATCCCATTGTCTTCCAATATTCACAAGATGAAGTTTGTTGTTGTCATGTTTTAACATGTGGCTCAATGGCTTCGTTTGTATGCGTATGGATTATTCCCTCACTGCCTGTCTTATTAATTCATTAAAGTTTAAGTTCTCTTTCTTTTTTCTTTCTCATAATCTGAATTTTTGTTTTAAGTTTTCTGGTTCTGGCTGTGTCGTTGTCGTCGTGTCTCTTCATCTTCTTTTCACATTTCTTTCTCTTGCTCTTGATCATAATCTAATGTTTTTAGTGTAACCCACGAAGTGGTGTAACACTTATATGCGCCTATTTCCGTCCGTCTGTCCGTCTGTCCGTCTGTTCCATCGAGATCTCGGCTCCTGAGATAGCTAGAGACTTCTAGTTTTCGCCAAATGGTAGGTCTATGAATTTAGATTCGGCCATTTTAGGAATTATGAGGGTCATGACCACAGGTCGTGCCATGGACAGCCCTAAATGCCATTTTTCATACAAATTTCCTGTTATATGGCTTCATGTATGTCGTTGAACTCGTATTTGCATCAGGAATCGAAAGGCATTGATGATATTTGAGGAATGTCTATCATGGCCATCCAAGAGTGCCACCAATGTCCATCACGGCCGGCCAGTAGTGCCCCTAATGTCCATTTTTTAAAAGTATGGCTTCATGTACCTCGTTGAACTCGTAATTGCATCAGGAATTGATTAGCATTGATGATTTTGAAGAATGACCGTCACGGCCGGCCAGGAGTGTCCAAGGAATGCCACTAATGTCCATTTTTTAAAAGTATGGCTTCATGTACCTCGTTGAACTCGTAATTGCATCAGGAATTGATTAGCATTGATGATTTTGAAGAATGACCGTCACGGCCGGCCAGGAGTGTCCAAGGAATGCCTCTAATGTCCATTTTTTAAAGTATGGCTTCATGTACCTCATTGAACTCGTAATTGCACCAGGAATCGATTGACATGGATCTGAAAATGGAACACAATGGAAAATGGAACACAATTGAAAACGGAACGCAATGGAAAATGGAACACAATGGAAAATGGAACACAATGGAAAATGGAACACAATGGAAAATGAAACACAATGGAAAATGGAACACATGGAAAATGGAACATAATGAAAATGGAATACAATAAAATGGAATGTAATGGAAAATGAAACACATTGGAAATGAAACCCATGAAAAATGACACACAATAGAAAATGGAACACAGTGGAAAATGAAACACAATGGAAAATGAAACACAATGGAAAATGAAACACAATGGAAAATGAAACACAATGGAAAATGGAACACAATGGAAAATGGAACACAGTGGAAAATGAAACACAATGGAAAATAAAACACAATGGAAATTGAAACACAGTCGAAACACAGTGGGAAGCCATTTTGGGAAGCAATTTTGGGAAGCCATTTTGCGAAGCCAGTTTTAAAAACCTTTTTGGGAAGCCCTTTTGGGAAGCCATTTTGGGAAGCCATTTTGGGAAGCCAAAAGGGGAGGCCAGAAGGGGAAGCCAATACTGATCTGTTACAAGTGGGTTACACGGCAACACCCACGTGTGGGTTTTGAAACATTTTTTTATTATGTTCCTCTTTTTATATATTATATTTTATTTTCAGCTCGCTTTATAAAGAGACACAGCAGAGAACTGTCGAAAATAATATCATTTGAGCGCGATAGAGATGTACAAGTGAGTGCGAAGAACAAAAGAAATGAAATAAAGCGAGATTCATGTGAGGCAAGAATTTATTCGATGATTTTCTCAAGTGGTACATGAAAGCATATGTTGATGATTCAATATTTCATCGAGAGATGAATCCACGGAAGATATGACTTGGAATTGCTGCTGAGCCATTCTCAAGGGGCTGTTCGCTTTTTTCAAGTGTTATTCGGGAGCTGAGAGATCTTACGAAAATCATCAAAGACTTTTTTCGAATTCTTGAACAATAATTATTTAAATATTTCCTCTTTTTTGTTTTTATAAATATTTTTTAAATTGAGTGACCCTGCAGGAAAAAAATGCTTCAAACAAAAACTAAACCAAACAAATAAAACAAACTTTCAAGATCAAGCGATGCTGAGTTTGAGAATAAGAAAAAAACCTAAAATTTACCTAATTACAAAAGTACGTAATGAAATTAAATTAATGAAAAAGTTTCCTCTTCTCTTTCAATCATCCTATAAATCATCGTAGCCAAGTTAATGTTTTTCTTTTCCTTATAGCATTAAATATCTATCTACAAAAGATAATATGCTGTGTGGTGTGCCGTATGAGTGATTGAAGAGTGAGGGGAAAAAATTGATTTTCATCGTCAGCTCAAAGTAAATGCTTTTCATCAAGTTTTTCCCTTCTTACTATTCTCCCAAAAAAAATAAAATAAATACACACATTTAACAGATAACATGAACGTGTTGATTAGATTCTGTATAATGATGACGAACGATGGATGATGAAAAGCGCATCACATTTCTATGGGATATTATAGTGATGATAACAGCATTTGGGATTCTTTTGAGGGGAGGATTCTCCTAAAATTATCTTGATAAGAGCCGTTGATTGATGGGACATTGGTGAGATTTAATTCTATTAAGGCAACCTTGCCAGCAACCAGGAATATTTCAACAAACTGCCTAAAATTCCACGTTAAATTTATTTAAATTATTTCATCCAATAAAAGTTCGTTCCGGCGAGTTTGAATTAGTTTTCAGACTAAATTAGATGATATATTACACGATGACTATAAACATATACATGCATGTATGAGCTGCCTCAATTATCGACGGAAAGAAGCAGCCGAGAAAAAGAGAGTGATAAAAACTCACATAGAGAATTATTTCGTGCAATTGCTTGAACGGGTTTCGTTAAAAGGAGGGAAGTTAAAATGACTGCCATGCTATCGAGCTGTGTCGTAAAACTTGCGCTCTCAATGCTCTTTTTTTTCATTTATTTCGTTAATGAAATTGCTCACATGCTCCGCAGCATTTTCAGTGATTTTTTCCCTCTTTTTCTTAAGTTCATTCATTCACGAAAATGAGGAGCTAGCGAGAAGCACATACACACAGCTCTCTTGAGAGCGATACGTGGGAACTCACATTAACTTTATTCATCTGTTATAATTATTTTATTCGTGCCTCGACTCCTCTCTCTGCAGTCTTCTTATTCTTTTTCGCGAGCATAAAATTATGATATGAATCGGAAGAGCATCGTAAAGCTATTAACCATTTGCGGACCCGAGAAGCTTACACAGTGGTTAAATGCTCTTAAATTATATATTCCAAGAATTATTCACGTCATTTCCATTCTCATTATGTTCATCTCTCACTCACTCACTGACCATTGCAATGCACATAAAAATAATATAAAGATGTTTGACTTTACAACAACCGTGTGGTGGCGATGAAAGAAGTAAGAACGAGTGAATGAGTGAGAGCATAAGATGATGATGGATATCAGAGGAAAGAGCACATTCTAAATTAATTAATTTATTTCTCTTTTCATGCGAGAAATCAAAGTGAAATTTTTACTTTTTTATTTCCCTCATCACTCGGTAATCAGAGGAAGTGAAAATTGATGGGTTTAAGCTGCACATTTATCGACGAGAGGTCAAGTGAAAAAGATAACTTGTTTTTTTTGGGCCATTTTTGCGTGTGAAAAAATTTAAATTACGAAAGTAATTGATGGAAAATATTCGAAATATCGCAAGCTTTTTATAAGTTCTCAGAACTCCCTCCATTTCTTTTATTTTTGCATTCACAGCGCACGTATTTCCCTTGAAAATTTATTTTCTCTTTTCTTCCCAACTTTACAACCTACGTTAATTATTTTATGTTCAATTGAAAATCATCATAAAAAATTAATTCATTTTACCACACTCTTCTTACATTCTCATTGTTCTCGCGCGACGACCGTCGACTTTTTTTCATTCATTTCGTTTTTCTTGTGAGATTTTTGCTTCATTTTGATTCAACACCAATCGCACTCGAAAAGAAGAGCACAAAAAAGCTAAAGATGAAAATAATTGGATCTACTCAGTGGGGGAGTTGTTTGTGAATTAGGTAATTTATGGGACTCTTAATTAAAGTCTTATCAAATGAATTAAGAGTGACTTTTGATTGAGAAACGAGTTTTTTTGGGTTAGAGCATTTTAACAAAATAAATTTAACTGATTTCTTTTTCAAAAAAAAATAAAATGTATATAAAGCAGAACTTTAAAATGAATGAGTTGCAAAACTTCTCTCAAATTAAATTTCATGCCACTCACAAAACCAAACGTGTCACAATCCACAAACTTCTCCCCATAGATTCAAAGCTGGAAAAGTTTTTTGGTGAATTGTCTTTATATAGTTCTCAATAAAATGATTTAATTATTATTTTATACGCACGATAGAATTGAATTGGAAACCACTTGCAAGCCAATTAAATAGAGAGAGAAAGAAAACTTTACAGTGGTGTGGCCTTTCAATGGCTTCTTCCTCTCCCAGTGTCCATTCATTAGAATTTTAAACTCGAGCTACGGTTTAATTTTTCTATGGGTCCAGCATATCCGATTTCAATACATTACGTCAAGCCAAAAAATAACACAATTGAGTGGTGTGTGCAAGAACAACAAACGACAAACTCGAAGAGTGAGGTAAGAAGTATCGAATGAACTTCTTTCCTGATTTTTACCTCACAGATTTTCCATGCTTTTTTTTGTTTTAATCCACACTCAACTTGCTAACCATTGTTGTCGAGAATGATTTCCCAAAATAAAAAATGAAGAAAAAAATTTGTTAGTGTAACGATGACGAATCATCAATCTCAAAATTGAAATCGGCGAAAAATAAGAGGCCAGCTATGGAAACCAAATAAATTTAAGAAAAAAAAATTGTAAATGTCCATTGCTTGACTGCCTTTTTTATACCCAAAGAAAAACAAAACCGAAGCCTTTTTGCTTGAATGGATTTCAGTGGAGAGTAAATTTGAATGAGTTGAGTCATTACAAATTGAGTCCCAGATTGTTGTTGTGGGTTAAATTTTGTGGCGATACAGAAAGATGAAGAATAGAGAAAGAGATGGAAAAAAAATTAACTCGATTTCATACCCTATTGTTGGCCATATCTAATATTCTTCTCCTCGGGTAAATGTACAATCGATTTTTTGTGAGGGAGAGAGAGAGAGAGAGAGAGATTCATAGACGCTCTCGATAATTTATGCATAGCTCTAAAAATATTGCAGAAATCAAGCTTAGTTTTCGGAAAATAATAATATCGGAAAATTGTGCCGCATCCAAAACTCCGACCATAACATTTTCTATATTATTTTTTCATAAATAAATGATTAAAGAGAAATTGGTGAGACGGTTTGATGTGCGGCTAGCTAACGAGCAAAATCTATATTTTCCATCTCTCTTAAAGTTATAATTTTTAATTCGAAAAGACACAAAAAGCATGTCGAGAAATTCTCCCACACTCTCTTCTTCTCTCCACAATTTGCATTGTTCAATGACTGGAAACTGTAAAAAGACACACACAAGTGTTTGTGAGTAAAATGATGCTCGAGCGAAATGATTGTTTAATTTTAAGCTCTTTTTTTTATAGGGCGGATATGGATGGAAACTGGTTTTATCAACAACCATTATGAATATGATGAAGAAAAAATTATGTGTAACAACAAGAAGACAAAACGATTGAACTGCAGACTGAATAATAACAGCAACGAGAAGAAAAAAAAACTTGAATCAAAGATATCAATAACCGAGAGAGAGAGAACAGCTATAACGCGATCAAGTGGTTCTTTCTACTCACTACAGCAGCAGCAGCTTTTTTTCGATACTTTGCTATACACACAATAATCAATGAAAATGAAAAGAGGCGATCGAAGCGAGGAGAATGGAAGAGAGGTGAATGAGGAGAATACGATAATTAGCAATTTGATGATGATGGAGCAACCGTCGAGCGACTTCTGGAAATTTTTCATGCAGCAAAATTACTGCAAAAATTTCAAGTTTTAGAGTTTTTTTTTCAGCATCAAAAAAAAATAATTTTCAAAACTCTTTTCAAGAAGTGAACCTGAAGTCATTTCGTCAAACATCTCCAACCATTGCCATAGCAAAAAAAGCATTGAACTCTTCTTCACCAACACGCTCTGACCATTCCGACACGGTCGTCTTATTCATTTCCTCTCCTCGGCAATTTCTTCTTTCAAATTACAATCGCAACAGCAGGAGTTGTAAAGCGAGCGAGAACATGGCATGCAACATGCAGAAGCGAATTGAAAAATTGCAATGTAATAAGATAGTAACAGCCATAGCGAGAGAGAAAAATCTATCAAAACGACATCATCAATCGAGCAGTCAACGATGTCGTATTAGAGAGGAAAAATTGCGGAGGATGGAGCAGAAACTGTGAGTGTGTGTTTGAGGATGCACTCAGCAGCAGACTGCACATGAAAGCATTCATATATGTGTGTAATCATGCATTAAGTTTGCACACAGAAAAAAGTGCTCTCAACCTTCCTCTCTCTCTCCTCTAGTTTTCGGGATGAATGAATGAAAAATGGATGAAGATGGAGCGGGCAATTTACAGCAAATATTTGTTTTCATGCATCCTCGCAAAAAAAAATTATATATAAAAATTTATTCGACGAGAAAATTGCATTCTACAGGAGAGGATTTTCTTTTCGCTTTTTCACAAGCCATGCCAGAAACTCTCTCTGCACACCCGCTAAAGTTATTTATTTATATATCGCAGATAAGCTAAAATGCCTGTAATAGACGTATGTATGGCTATGGTCCTATCTGTTAAGAGAAACAAAATAAGTGAACACTTTTAAAAAACTGTGGGCGGATTTTTTAATCTATTAAATTTTTTAAATTGCAATAAATTTTAACGTTTTTTTAATAGTCAAAAAAAATATGGCGTTGTCAGTCGACTGACAAAATCGATCGGACGAAGCAATTACGAAAATATTTGCAATGCATTTAAATTGTCATCAAATACGTTTTCAGTCTACCGCAAACACTCTCACATATGCATAAATACATTTTCCATACCTCCACCCCCATGATGTGTGCACAATATGTCCGCTCTATCATCAATCTTTGGAGAGGAGAAAAATCCTCCTACTCCGTGCTTCGCTTATATGTGTGTATACTTTTTCCATTCATTTCAATTCACAAAAGAACTCGAGACTTCGTCTATAAAAATTCAGAGTGAAATTCAACAAACGTGAAAATAAATTTATATAAAAAGGAAAATTGTTAGCCAAAAGCATTTACATTATATCAGCACTAGAACAGTCAGAACGAATGGCCAACACTCGCCTGTGATGTGCAATAAAAAATCAATTAACAAAAGAAACACGAACAAACACACAAAAAAAAGGGAAAAGAAAAAGAGAGCTTTGGTCGTAAAAAAATAATTTAGAATGAAATGACGATGAGGTGGTTAGTGACTGGACTGCATAAAAAATTCTCTGCTCAAATGGGGTGCGAAACGAAAGTGATTTTTGCACTGCTTTACATCATCACGATAAAATAAAGTTTCTTTATTTTTGCTAAATGTATTCAGAGAAGTTGTTTTTTGCAATGGCTTTTCAAGGGATGAAAAATTTACAATTTAATTCTTGCTGAATTTTTAATAAATTCCTCTTCCATCGGCTCTTCACATCAGGCGCGGCAATGGAACAAAGAATAAGTTTTTATCGGTTTCATTGCATCGCTGCTCTCTCTCTTACTCGCTTTTCACACACTAACAAATGTCGCTGAAGCTATTATAAATGAAGGCATATAGCACAAAAAAATCCTTTAGAAAGAAAAAATAATAATCAGTAAAGAGCGAGTGAAGCTGTTTATTTGCGACACAGCCACACATATAATACACACTCGAATATTTTTCGCTTTATGCACATTAATACCTTTTTAGCTCTCTGTTTTAAAACTTTGTAAAAATACACTTGAAAATGCGACTATTTTTTTTGGTGTGTTTGCAACTGCTTTTTTTCGATTGAAAGAGCGAGAAATAAATATGCTTTGCCACCCCGACTCATGTGTACATGCATCTCTCAACTTGATTATATCCCATGACTGCATCAAATGCTGATTTAGCTGAATGCAGACACCATATACGAATTCAAGTGGAGTGCTCGCTTTTCATATTATAAACTGTGTAACTTCTCTCTTTCTCGCTCTCTCTGCAGTCCTTTGTTCAAAATAAAAGCTTTTCCTGCTTTTCTGGATGCTATTGAGTAAGCAGTGTGTATATGTGACGATCCACATAAGGAAAAATAGTAAGTAATACACTTAATGGTGGCAAATCCTTGAGATTTATTATGAAGTCATGTTTAGTGTATATAGCACGTATTTCTTCATCTTCCCCACAAAATACACACACACACACACACACACATTCATTTTAATTATTCAATAGAAGGCTCAATAATTGTGCACTACATGGCATGCCTCAGTCATACAATTAAAAGAGGAAAATGTGAACCGGGGAGGATAATGATATCTCAGAAGTGTGAATGTGTGTGGAGGCTTGTAGTAAAGCACACATTCCGAGAGACTTTTTTATGATCCGCCGAGTGAATTTTTTATAATATTCAAAAGAATGGATGGGGAATAATCTTCAGAAAATGTTTGTGAAATTTATTGCGATGACAACGCGAGAAATTTTTCTAGGAATTTAATTAAATATAAAATCAATTAAAGAATTCGGAGAAATATTTTCCAAAGCATGAAAACATTTTTAAAAAAAATCAATTTTTTTGTACGCATAAATTTAATCCTTCATCTTTATGGCTTCGACCTCACTTAAAATCCCTATCTAATTTTTAAATAACCCCCAGCATCCACTCTCACTCTTTATATACTCACATGCCATGTTATCATCAGCGACATTTTTATGTGTGCATTGTTGTTGCCTATGTTTCAATTTTCCTCTTTTTTTATACTTTCCTAAAGAAAATTCTTTTCTTGTTGTCTACGTCGCGTAGCTTTTTTCCGCTCTCATGTGCATGATACATGAGTATAAATGTGTGCCTTCACTCGACAAGGATGTTGTAGATGAAGGAAAAAGAAGAAGAGAAAAGCTTGTTATCTTTGTGTGCGAGTTTTTTTCTACTTTTCAAACAGTTTTTCCTCCTTTTTCTCTGCTTCATGTTGTGCGTATTTTTTTTCATCGCAAGCAAAAACGAGAATTGGGAGTGAAAGAGCGATATATGGTGAGGTTGAAAATTGATGTGATATTCAATATTTTTTTCTGAATGCTATACTTTTCAGGAAAAGCTCCGAAGAGACTTTTAAGAGAAAACATTTGTTATCGTATTTGGCAGGACATTCTCTCTCTCCTAGAATTGAATAATATTCACATTTTTTAAGGCTAAAACTATCCAGCCTCCATTTTCACTCTATGCATATCGTCAACAAGGATAGAGGGAAAAAATTCATACATTGAGCATTCACACAAGCCATAGATATGAAAACATTATTTGAAAAAGGGAACAAAAAAATTTGAGAATAAATTAAAGAGAAAATTTTATTGCAACAAATTGAAAAGTGCTTCACTCAACTCCCAAGGGAGATTTCTTAGATATTTGTGTGCGTGTGTGTGTTATTATAAAGCTTTTTTGAGAAATCACTTAAGGATTTATATGGAGAATTTTCGAATGCATAAAACGAATAAATTCCTTTTTAAATTTAAACAGAATTTCATTTATAGCACTTTGAAAACTTTATTCCTAAATGATTTCAATTTTAATATTTGAAATGTCGATTTTTTTTGATTCACAGAGAGTTACTTGGAATTTTATTGAAAGCTTCGAAGGCATATTTCTACAAAGTTATCTCAAATAAACGGTGCGATTTTCCACGAAATACCAAAAAGAGCTTATGTTAATATTTTAAAGATTACTGTTTCTGACAAAGTCCTCAGAACTTAGCGATGATTCTATTAAATTGGCAGTTTTGGGTGGCAGACCTCAAAAAAGGTTTTAAAATGTGTGTGCTATAAAGTGAGTGCTTACATCTCATTCTTAAACACTTTTAAACCCTCTGATGATCGTGAAGAGCACAACCATAGCGACAGTGAATTAAATTAAATCAAAAATTTTATTAGTCATCATTTGTCATAAGTTTTAAATTGGTTTTGGAACCTCAGACGGAAATTCCATTGAATTTGAATCTGCAAATAATTAATTTTTGGCTGCCTTTTCAATGTCGAATTATTAAGTTAATTATAGTTAATTAATTTTTTTAGAGTCAGGAAAATGACATCAAACTTTCATCCTTGAATTCGTTCTAAATATTTTCAAGTCAAAGTTACTCTTGTCGTATAGTTTTGATTGTCTATGACTAAGTACCTTAAAAAATTTAAATTTAATTTGTGTCAAAAAGTTAACTGACGGTAAAATATTGTAAGGTTGTTCATTTATAATTATTTATTTTTTCAAGACGTTATACGAGAAGTATTGATCGAGTCAAAAATGACGTCACCAGCTTAATTTAGGTTAAGTTTCCAAAACATTTCTTGACTACTTCTAAAATCATTAAAACTGTACTAAGAGATTTTTAATTTTTTACACTTCCGCAATCAAAGATGATGTTCACAATCTCACACAAAAATGCTTCCGAAAAAAAAAATCATTCAAACACCTTCAAAATTTTTTAATTACAAAAATAAACTTTTCACTCACTGCATCTCATTCAATCAATAAATAAATCTCATTTTGATCGATATTGGTGAATTATATGTGCAGACAGGCACCATCGAAAAAAAAAATATCGAGCGAAGATAGCGCACCACAACAATTGCAATTTTATATTATTTTCATCAATAACGATGATTTTTTTTTGTGTTATCGAAAAATATGAAAAAGCGTACTCACGTTCATTTCATAACCAGGCTTGAGATGAAATAATTCGTTGTAATCGCAGATTCCGATTTCGTCTCTCGGACTGTTTTTTTCTCGTCCAACAAAATAGAGAGTAATCCAATTTTTTGGCTCAATAATTATTTGATGATGATTTTCGGTCTTGCCAATAATGGATTTTTACGAAACTTTTTCTTCTTTTATTTTTCACTTTTTTTTCTGTTACTTTAACCAGTATTACACTTTAAATGACCCACAGAAGCAATTTGTTACTTTTTTTTCTTCTACTCGGGCTATTTCTATTTTCCGTCTTCTTTTGCACTATTATTAATATATATTTAACAACATATACACAACTCGTCTCACTACTCTTACGGTCTTGGATGTACACGATTATATGTGTTATGAGTATGTATCTACACTCTGTGATGAAATAGATAGAGAAAAAAAGAAAATCAATTATAATTGATTATCTATTATGTAAAAGGAAAGCCAATCACATCATAATTAGCAGTTTTTTGCTACGTTCTCATTTTTTCTGCACTCGCTGACGAGATGGAAAATTTTCATCCCTTGTGAAAGAGACAAGAAAAATCAATTGGTGGTCTTGGAAATTTTGAAGAAAAAAATCTGCAAATCAACTGATGTCAAAATTTTTAATTATAATCCAGATGGTTCCAGTTTAAAATGTGCTACAGCAATTTCAGTTAAAAAATACTTTGACTACATAATAAAGCCATTAAAAATTCATCGCACCCAAAAATCTCCACAAGGGGCCAAAATTCCATGTTCACGTGTCTCGGAGAAAATTTTTATGGGATCAAAATCAGGTCTTTAAAACACAACAATAAACGCTTCATTTTTCAACTTAAAACTTGTGAATTTCCATCACTCTTTTGCTCTTCTTTTCTTATCCTCTTTTCAGCACACTCAACTTGACGCTTTTAATAAAACTGTACACATATATGTACATTGAGATGAGATATATGCTGGTAGCTGATACTTGTTACTGCACCAATGTCTGCTCATTTTTGAGAGAGTGTGTTCTTTAGGTACATAAGAAGATTAATTATATGTTATTATATGGGGTGGCAACGACGAGTGGTAATATTACTATTTTCAGCAATAGAGATGTAAAAAATTTACTACAAAGTTTTAACAAGCGAGATGATAAGTGAGGGGTGGAAAATGAGGGATTCGTAGAGCCGGGGAGGTGATGAGCCGATTTTAATTATTTTACGGTCAATTAATTTAGAGCAATGAGGACTTTTTAGAAGTCATTAAAAATTTAAGGCATTGTTAAATATATATGTGAGCAGTGTCTGCATGGACTGTCGAAATTTAAGGGGTATTGTTTATGAGTTTATGAGATTTCTAGAATTAATTCGTTAATTCTTTGCGGACTTTTTAATAATCCTCATTTGGCTTTTCAATTGAAATTAAAATAATAAAAGTTTTCAATTAAATTTTTCAATAAAATTGTTAATTATGACACTCAAAAATGGTCCTTTAAAATTAATCAAAAATCTCTGATTTCACACCCAATTTTAAGGTTCTTCATCCTCTTGAAATAAAATTTACCTTCGGTAGAGTAAAAAAATTATCCCTTAAAATTAATGACTTTAAAAAGAGAGCCGAATTTTCACTTATCACTTCCTCCGCTTTATTTTTTTCTCCCATCAGCAATTAACACTCTTGAATTTTAATTTTCATGAATATCCTTCAAAGAAAAACTCTTGATAATGATGCTGTGTGTGTGTGCCTGTCTCTATGGGGATCTATTTGCAAATGACCTTTTTTCATTTTCCTCCGAAGGGATTCATGAGAGCGAGAGGGTGCGATGATGGCGATATTTAATAAGGAGAAGAATAAAAAAAAAATTTGCGATATGATAAAAATAAAGATGGAGATTTTCGCGATAATATTTTCAAAAAATCCATTTGACCACCATTGAACTGTTTCCTTCTCTTTTTTCATCTCAGCTTAATGTGCAAGATGCGATTGAATTTTATTTCTATCGAATGCAAAAAATTTGCATTTCTCAATCGTTTTAACATTTTAA
Source organism: Tanytarsus gracilentus (assembly GCA_038502055.1). Lineage (NCBI taxonomy): Eukaryota > Metazoa > Arthropoda > Insecta > Diptera > Chironomidae > Tanytarsus > Tanytarsus gracilentus. The sequence continues at coordinate 1,544,035 of JAXRKN010000033.1, read as the reverse complement.
AATACGATGCGGAAAAGCGTTTAAAATCACATAAAATACAATACACTTTTTTTCCTTTTGCGAACAGTATCACTCTCTCTTGTTCGCTTCTCTCAAGGAATCTCTCAAAAATTATGGGGATGAAAATTTTTTTTTCCTTTGCTCTGGAAGTTTTTTAACGAGTTTCTCAATCGCAATTGAACAAAACAGGTGATAATGGATGTATTTAAGATAGCTACACTTTATAACATACTTAACAAACAACTTTATAATGTATTTGATGCCTTTTTATGCATTTTTTCTGTGAGATAAAATTTTCTTTCTCAAGATTTTTCACTACATTATCGATTTTTCCTTGCCATACTTTACGCGCGACGTCTTGCTAAATCGAAATTTGAACTGAGACTGACTGTGTAATTCTCTCCTGTGTTTTTCTCTCTGCGAGAATCTACGGCAGGGGCCCGATTCGAAAAGCGAATTTAACAAATGTGAACTTCGATCATTTCGAAAAAATAAATGCAACGATTTAATTTTAGAGTTTTTAAAATAAAACTTTCTTAAAAATTGAAATTAGAGAATCTTTTAAATTTTTTTGTTTTATTTTAACACGTGGTTAGTTTAATTAAATTTTACAAACAAAAAATAAATCAGATTTTGTATAAAGAATTAAAATAGCGGATTTATAAAATTTAAGTAAATTGAATTTTAAATAATTCCTCATCAAAATAGTTTAAAAAAATATTTTTAAAAAAAAATAAAAATTAATTAATTTTCCTCGTTTCGAGAATTTTAAATTCAAATTAATATTAGCCGTTACAAAATTTTCCAATTTAAGCTCTATAATTTTTGCGTAGTGCAGAAGTCATTGTGTGTGTAATCAAGAAAGTGAAAAATAAAGAAAAAAATAAAAGATTAATTAGATTGCAATCATCAAATGGTGAATAAAAAAGTTCATTAAACCCAACCGAGATCAAAAAAACACGTCACATTGGAAGAAGAACACGAGCTTGAGTCTTTGCTGTCGAAAATGGATAACGAAAATGAAATTGGATTGTCATCAAATAATCAAAATCTTGAATTTAGCGAGTCGGTGGGCTTTAGTGGATATTCAGATTTTCATACGATTGATTGGCAACGAGACCTGGCCAGAGATCGAATGAGACATAGATATATAGTGAAAAGAAGACATAATTCTTTATGGGAGTTAGTGCTGGTAAGTTCAACTGGATCTTTGACATAATTATTATTATTGACTAAAATGATTTATTTTAGGGTGCTCACGATGCACTTTCCGGCTGGTTGTGTGTGCTTTTAGTGGGCTTAGTAACAGGATGTGTAGCAGGTGTGATTGACATTGGTGCGAGCTGGATGGGAGATTTAAAGTTCGGCATTTGTCCAGAAGCCTTTTGGCTCAATAGAGAGCAGTGCTGTTGGTCGTCAAATGAAACGACATTTGATGCCGGAAACTGCTCGCAATGGGTGACATGGTCAGAAATTCTCATTAGTGCCAAAACAGGCTTCGGTGCGTACATCATCATGTATTTCTTCTACGTCATCTGGGCACTCTTTTTTGCAACTCTAGCCGCATTGCTAGTAAAAAATTTTGCGCCCTACGCATGTGGCTCTGGTATACCTGAAATCAAAACCATTCTATCGGGTTTCATCATTCGAGGCTACTTGGGAAAGTGGACACTTATCATAAAATCAGTTGGAATCATTCTCTCAGTGTCCTCCGGACTTAGTCTTGGAAAAGAGGGTCCGATGGTTCATATTGCGTCGTGTATAGGCAACATACTATCATATCTGTTTCCAAAATATGGACGGAATGAGGCTAAAAAGCGTGAAATCTTATCAGCAGCTGCCGCAGCTGGCGTCAGTGTTGCTTTCGGTGCTCCAATTGGAGGCGTTTTATTCAGTCTCGAAGAAGTCTCCTATTACTTCCCGCTCAAAACACTTTGGAGGTCCTTCTTTTGTGCACTAATCGCCGCATTCATCCTACGATCGATCAATCCATTTGGAAATGAACATTCGGTGTTATTTTTTGTAGAGTATAGTAAACCGTGGATCTTCGTCGAGCTCATTCCGTTCATTTTCTTGGGCGTTATGGGCGGTTGTATAGGAACGCTCTTTATTAAGGCAAACATTTACTGGTGTAAGTTTAGAAAAACCTCAAAACTCGGCCAATATCCAGTCGGCGAAGTCATCATGGTAACATTGATTACTGCCATCATTGCATATCCAAATCCATACACGCGAATGAGTTCCAGCTCTCTCATCTACTTACTGTTCTCACAGTGTGGAATTTCTAGCGGTGATCCCATATGGTGAGTCAATTGAAAACTTTAAAAATTAATCAATTTAAATTATTTTATTCCCTCAGCGACTACAACCGTAACTTTACAAATGTAAATCAGGCAATTGAAATTGCAGCAGCTGGTCCAGGAGTTTATCATGCCATTTGGTTATTGATTATGGCAATGGTCGTAAAGCTCATCATGACTATTTTTACATTCGGTATTAAAGTTCCCTGCGGCTTGTTCATTCCGTCGCTATGTCTGGGTGCAATCATGGGCAGAATTGTTGGAATTCTAATGGAACAGCTAGCGTATAATTATTCCAAGAATTGGATATTCTCCGGTGAATGCACGCAAGGTGATGATTGCATTCAGCCTGGATTATATGCGATGGTTGGAGCGGCAGCAGTGCTCGGAGGTGTAACGCGAATGACAGTCTCTCTAGTTGTCATAATGTTTGAGCTCACGGGTGGTGTGAGATATATTGTACCCTTAATGGCTGCAGCGATGGCTTCCAAATGGGTCGGAGATGCATTAGGCAGACAGGTAAATAAACGAGTACATCCTCACTGACCACATAAAACAAATCCTTTCTCTCTCTATTAGGGCATTTATGATGCTCACATAGCGCTTAATGGTTATCCCTTCCTGGATAGTAAGGAAGAATTTCAACACACGACACTCGCTGGCGATGTCATGCAGCCAAAGTAAGTGTTTTTCTCCTTAATCCCCACTGAATCACCTCCTAATCATTTGTTTTTATTACTTTGTCTTCTAAATAGGAGAAATGAAGGACTTTCGGTGATTACACAAGACTCAATGACGATAGATGATATTGATGTACTTTTGAAAGACACCGAACATAATGGTTATCCCGTTGTAGTATCACGAGAAAATCAATATCTTGTTGGATTTGTTTTAAGAAAGGATTTGAACTTGGCATTGGGTGAGTGAACGTGCACTAAAATTTTATGACAAAATCCTTGAACTTTTTTTTTTCTATACAGAAAATGCCAAACGAAATTTTGAAGGTATTACGGGTCAATCGTTGGTTATTTTTACTAGTAACACACCCATCCAGAATCTCGGTCCAGTTCCACTTAAGTTAAGAAAGGTAAAGTTTAAAAATTTTAAATATTATGAATTGATTTTAAATTAGAATAAATTTAGATATTGGATATGGCGCCAATCACTGTGACAGATCAAACACCGATGGAGGTTGTCGTTGATATGTTTAGAAAATTGGGTTTGCGACAAACTCTGGTGACACACAACGGGTAATTGATGCCCTAATTATTATTGTTTCGCAATTTTAATCCAATAATTTTCTCCCTCTCGCTCACATTTAAATATGCTGATGCGAAATTTAGTCGTCTCTTGGGTGTGATAACGAAAAAAGATGTTCTGAGGCATGTTAAACAAATGGATAACGAAGACCCGAATTCAGTTCTATTTAATTAGATAAAATATCATTGATGAACGAAAAAACAAATAATTATTCGGTTAACTCGCTAATTACACTGGCAGGATTCACTCACACAAACAAAAATAAGTAATTGAGAGATAAGAGAGATATTTATTTATTTTTATTATGTTTTGTACTTTTTATTATCAACACACAGATATTCCATATTTAAAAAGTTTATGTGCATGTATAACAAAAAATATTATTATATAAAAAAAATTCCAAATCCCCAAAAAAAAGTTTATTCACAATAATCGACTGATTTTTTAGAGCATTAATTAGCGGTGAGCATTGGGAAATTTAATTAGTCCAAATTGTGTCACGCTAAACGATGCAATTGGATTCCCCTTTAAAAAGTGATAATGTTAATTTTTATTATGTTGTCCATCAATGTACACTATGATGCTAAACTGTATGATAAACTAAATCAAATGCTGATTGTAAAATATCGAATCCTTTATATATGTAGTTAAAATTGATTATTAGTTGTAACAATAAAAAAAAGTCTATACAGTAACAGAAAATTTATTTCAATAATCTACACTTTCATTGTACAGTGTTCATGGGAAAAATATTAGTAACTCATATTGATCTAGAGAATTTTATTTCTTCGAAAACTTTTAAGAAAAATAAAAATTAGTTTTATAAAATAATTCAAGGATAGTAAAACTTCTTTCAACTCTTTGTCTTTTGAAGAAATTTGAAAACCATCAACGGACTGCCGATCCATGTCAGTATCAGTCATTTTCATTTTGAGAAAAGCTTTTTTGACCCATTCTATTGTGTCAGATGTTTTAACAATCAGCGAGCATTTTAATGTAAAAATTGGAGTTCTCATCCCTGGGTTAAAAATCAATCAAAATTACTTCGAGATAAAGCCCAAGATGTCCTTTTCCATGCTGGCATTAAAATCACTCAAAAAAATCAGCAAGTCGACTGCATTCGCAATCTTCAAGCTTATTTTTAACTTGTTTGCGCATAATTTATTAATTTCATCAGCTCAGTAATTTCAAATTTTTTAGCAGCAATCGCGAGTGACTTAAAGTCATCATAATTTTTGCAGATTCTTCCACTGTAGATGAAATGGAAAACATTCGTAAGCACCTCCGAATTTTCGCCGAATTCGAACGAAACTGTTGTAGAGGAAGAGCTTTGAAGAGCTTGGAAAAATATCCACTACGACGTGCCAAAATCACTCGATGCAAATTAAAATCAATTTCATCGTGCGAAATAATTTTACAGTCAGAAAATTTCGGATCTTTCATGTCAAACACGAATGAAGTGTTCTTTAAATTGAATTGAAAATATGAAAACTAAAGTATTTAATGAAATAATTTTACCTCCTGAACTGTCATGTTTTGTAGTTTAATTAAATTTAATTTGGTATTGTCGAATGCGAAAAAAACTATCTGTGAATGAGAGTAAATGAAGTTCTCAAACCACGTGTCTACTCTTTTATGAGAGGAATGCACACTCTCACCAGGTGTTGCTCCATAATTATAAGTTACAAAATCATTATAAGTGATGATGACATCCTCGCTCTAAATGTCTCATGCTCACGAATTACGTTTTTAGTTGAATATAATCGAAAATCAGCGTGGTGTCTGCAGAAAAACGTCTGAAAATTTTAATGCGAAGTTTTCCCTTTTTTCTGTTATTGAAAATTTCATCCTGTCGACGACAGGCGCATATAAACCTAATGAGACGAGTATGCTTGTGAAAATATTTACCTCTCTTCGTGTGTATTTATGTTGCATGGCTTAAATCAACCATTTTATTGACTTATGTGACATAAAAAGTATTTTCAGGTATGAACAGATGAGAGAAAATCTCATAACGGCAATCGAGAATGTGTGCGCTCATCACAGAATTGTGTTTGAGACAATCAGTGATTTTTTTTATTACCATCATCATCATATCCTTCGATAATTCACAACATGCGTTCCCATTTCGACAAAATAATATAAATTGGCCAACTGTTGCAGCTTCATTCATCATTTCTCATTTGAATCTCTTTGGAAGAGGACACAGTACCTACTTTTATATCCTTAAATAGAAAAAAAAACTACACGTTGAATAAAAATGGCAAAGATTTGTGATTTATTGAGGCTTGTGCTTGTGATTTGCCTCGTGAAATTTTCCCTCTCGATGCCACTAAGCAGTGAGGATGTGTTTGATAACAGTGTTGTAAGTGAAATATCTGGAAATGTTTGAACTAAGGTTGAAAAATTGACGCTATGTGTGAAAATTAGAAAAATTAAATTTATTTTGAAAGAAGCAGAAAAAATTAAAATCGTTTGTCAAATCAACGTACGTGTGCACATAATAATGAATTTCAATCTAAGTCATTAAGTGACCACATGAATGTCTAATTTTGTTTTCTTTCATCTCAGTATGACTCAGAAATCGCTGGATACGTTCCTACGGCATCACTTGTTGCTCCATCCGGCTATTGGCATCCGAGAGTTAACAACTACCATCCGAGCATTAACGACAGGACAAGAATTTATTTTGTTCCACACAAGAGAAATTCCGAACTGATCAACTCGCTCTTAGGATTGCCTAAAAATATTGACACGGCTGGAAAGTAAAAAAAAATTTGCATTTATTGCTCACAACGGAAACTTTACTTAGCTCGCCTTTGAACTTGAAAACGCTTAGAATGTAAAAAAAAATATACAAAAGTTCCATACTAATTGATTTTTGTAAATACCTATAAGTTATAAAACGTTAACTTCTTTTTTTTCATGAAAGCACATTTGATTTCGAAAAATAAAATGGGGAATAAAAAAGCAATTAAATGGTTTTTAATGAGATTTAACTTAGATTTTTTTGTTCAAGAATTTATTCAATTATTTCAGAAATTATAGCATTATAAAATTCGATGAATTTGTGCTTAGTTGCAATCGTGCCTTCAAGTTAAAGTGATGAAGATTATTTTTCTACTCCTCGCAGTTTCACTTTTTTTCATCTTCAATCAAAACCAAGCTGTAAGAATTAAGAAAAGTTTTTACCTAAAAATTTAAGTTGACTATAAATCTTTTAAAATAGCAATGTTGTGCAATGATTTTAAATGATACAACATCAGCAGCGTCTGCATTTGAAAATGTCATGGAAAATTCGGAAAATTTGCGTCATCGTCGCAGCTTACCACGTTTTCATATTTTAAAAAGAAATTTTACAACGAGACGAAGCTATCACGGCAGGTGGCAGAAGACATGAAAAGTTTGAAAATTTTAAAGGTTAAAAAAATTAAAATAAAATTTAACGTAACTTCTTTATTTAATGAATACTGGGCTGCATACATTAATAAAATATTTATGCGGCAAATTAAGAAATGAGAACAAAAAAATAATTTTTCATCGTGCTACACTCTCATGATCATCTACAATTGTTTTAGATGGATAATGGAGGGATAAATTTATAAGTTTTAGAAAATGTAAAAATTTTTGGCCTAAAAGTTAAGTCTGAATAAATGAGCAAGATTTGAGCTGATTTAGAAATTTGTCACTCAATTATTTGTTTCGCTTTTATGGGGATAAATTTTAATATTTCTAAGCTACATTGTTGGTTGTTGCCTTCGTGTGGTCCTCAACAATTCCATTTTCCTCTTCCTCCTCGGTGTTGTGATTGTTCGCTAAACTAATCAATGAAATTGTCATTTTACCACTCAAGATCACGGCCTCATCATCAGCGACATCCTTCACCGAAGGATAATGTGACATTTTTTCGGTTTTTGTTTCCGTTTCCGTGGCCGACACAAATATTTGTGGATCGAGTGGAAAATCACCCTCAAGATAGATCGACTTCAGGTCTGAATTCTCAATATTTTCCACGGCACGAATATGCATTGACTCTCGCAAGTTGCTGAGTCGCTTTTCAATTTCCAAGTCATGCTCTGATTTCTCATCACTTTTTGTTGACTTTTCCTTCGACACTTTATCGTTGTCACTGTCGTTGTGATTCGATAAATCAGCATGCGATGATTCACTTTTTATTTCCTCACTTTCTAATTTTATCTCTTTCTCTTCGCCATCAACGTGATTTCCACTAGCATCTGGTTTACCATTATCAGTTTTATGGCCAATGTGCTCGTCCTGAAAGTAAGTTAGAGTTGATAGCATGAACTTTTTTAATAGTTGAAAAATCTTACTTTATTGTTTTCAGCACAATTCTTTTCAATTTCACTCAACTGTTCGTTGGTAGCTTCAATAATTCCTTGAATTGCTGTGTAAACTGAAATGAGATGAAAGTTGAGATTTAAAGAGAGTTTCTTAATTATAATTTAAGGTCGAATGTGGTGTCAAGTGTTTTAAATTTTAATATTTATATTTTATAAAATAAATCCCTTGACACTTCACACAATTTACGATGGAAATTTTCTATTCTAAAACATTGCAATGTGCTCGTAAAAAAATCAACTATAAAAATTTATTTAATGCATTTTGGCAACGTGTAAGGAAATGATAAGGACACGGAAGAGTAATTTTTGTTTTCTGATTCTTACTTGCATTATGATCTTTCCATCCTGAGACAATAAAATTTTTATTTTTAAAATGTTCGCATGGCAGAAGAAAATTTTCGTCAATTAATTCTACGTTAAAAAAAGTGAGTTCACAATTTTCCACTCACCCAATTTTTTCTTGGCCTCTTCTTTTGAGTTTTTACGGCCGAAAACTTTCTCCGCAAATTTAGGATCGGACTCGGTTGGCATTCCTTTGATTGGCGCTTCGAGTTTTCCAGTTTTTCTCATCAACATTTTAACGATTGTAAAAACGAAAAAGGCGACAATTCCAAAAGTGTAAATTGGCATGAGGATGGATTGACTTGCAGATTGCTTTTGCTGTGCCTGAAAAGCAGCCGCACGCTGAGTGGGTCCTGGTTGTCCTGGAACCATCGGAGCACCAGGCTAAAAATTTTAAATATTTTTATAAAAATCAAAATGAATTTAAATTTTTTTCTTACGCGTCGTTCGATATTCACTGGAATTCCGCCAGGTTTTCCAGGTCGTTCAAGTATCGGCGGATGCGGTGGAATCGCTCGACCTCGCTCCAGCATGCCAGGATGAACAATATCTCGCATATGTGGCGGTCGTTCTTGTTTCTGAAGATCTTAAATTTAAATTAATTAGCGTTCAAATTTTCACAATCCTTTTGACCTACTTGGCGGTCCACGCATGTTATCTTTCGGATTTGGAGGTCCTACGATCATGGGATAGAAGATTTTGGGAAAAAGAATTGCGATGCATCCAACGACGGTGAAAAGTACGAGTGCAGTTTTTTTGGGTCCGAGTCCCATTTCTTCGGCCGCTGACGCTGGTCGCGTTTGAGTGGTTGCTCGCATTTTAAAAAGATTTATCTTGCTTCTTTACACACAAAGTTTAAAAGCTATAAAATATTCAATAAAGTCCTCGAGAAATTCCTCTTGTTAATTTCTCATTCATTCAGTCACGAATTATCAAATCAATTTGCGCCAACATAACTTGTCTTAATTTTATTCTAATTGAAGAGCTGCGAACAGAAGAGAGAGAGGAAATGATAGCGAACGATGAAAGAAAGACATATGTACATTATGGATACTATGTGAGTGATCGTGGTCGAGTGCTTTTTTGTGTGTGAAATACTGAAATCAATATTTGTCGAGTGGGACTTGAAATTTCTCATGCTCTCGATTCGTTTCTTGATGGAAAGCCTCTTAAACGAATTCACTGGTGACAATCAATTGACTCTTGTCCTACATTGTAATAATTTTAATGACACAAAGCGCATTGATGTGCACTCATAAAGGCGTCAATAGAGATTAAAGAACGATAATGCAATTATTTTATGTCATTCGTTTGAGTAAATTTTACCTAATTATTGTGGGTCAAATTTTTAAAATGAAAATGAAAATTTTCCCACAAAAAAAGAGTGAGCAGTTGGCTTTTAATAGAAAATTTACGTAATTTTTCATTATTCCGCTTTGCTTATAAATATTTTCATCTCACGACAAACAGTAACAGGTTTCTGCCTTCATAATTTCCCACCTCACCCACAATAATTGTAGTTTTTCAATAAAAATTCACTTTGCACTTTCATTTTTCACCAGCATCATCACGTCATTAATAGATTTGTTATGATTAGTTTACATCCTCGGTGAGTTCTCAAGGCTCTCCGTAACTCTGAACTTGAATATTAGAGAGAGAAATTCTAAAAATATTTTCTTTTTCGCACCCACAAAAGCACTTTTCCAAATGATGATGATGAGAGCAAAAAATCTCTCATGAGGTTCTCTCGCATGACATTGCAGTGCATTTTTATTTTCATTTGATCTTCATCGTGATATGCTTTTAATATTGTAAAATAGCGCGGTTTTCGAGGATTAAGAAAATCACTAAGAAAATTTAATAATTTCTATGATTTCAACGAGAAAATTGCGCTCTCAATGAAAATGAGCTCAACAAGATTTAAAAAGCCGAAACTCCCTAAAAATAGTTTCCAACTTATTCCACTTTCTTTCACATGGCTCGCTAATTAATTTTTAAATTGCACAAAATGTTGCGAAAACATAAGCGAGCTGCTCTCAGCTTTGTGGGCACAAAACTATAAATTTATTTTTAAATTGCCAATTTATATTTTTAGCCACCAACATATTTAAAAAAATAGAAAGATCAAAATTCATAAGTCACACACAAAAAAGTCTCAATGGCGATGAAAATTTTAAATATTCACTTTTCTTTCGCACCTTCGAACGTTCTCGATTAGGAGAACTTTTAATCTTCACGGATTCGTTTTATCTCGAGTTAAAAACTAAATGAAAAGCGAAAAAGAATTAATTGAAACAAATAGCGGCACCGAAAAAAAATCATCGACTGAAGGAATTAAGTGTAAAAATGTCTGTTTCGTATTTTTTTTTGGGGATAAATTTAATAAAGCACCCAAGAGCAAATGTGAGTCGGAGTTTGCGCGCAACGGAGGACTTTTTTCGCTATTCTTTTCCTTTATTTTTAAACTTTTCCTCTCTTTCTCGATTTTCGAAAAAAAAAGAAAAAAGATTTTCTCGTATGTGACGTCGAGTGAAAGATGTTTGGGCGAATTTTTCCCACATCACGCAAACATCCGGAAAGAATTTTCAAAGGAATTTTATGGTGTTTATTTGAAGTCCGATGACGCTCTTGAAATTCCAGCAATTGTTTTCAAATTATTATAAATTCATCTAAAATTGTTTATTTAAAATTTCTCAAAGCTATTTTTTGTGTCATAGTTGAAGTTTAAATAGCTGGTATTAAATTCTTAAAAAAATATTAAAACTTTTTATCATCACACATATATATTTTTCATGACCACATGTTATGTGTGCAGTCATCTGTTGAAGTTTATTTTACAGCGAGAAGCTTTTAGTTAATTTCGAATAGAAATTTCGAGGGCCTGCAACTTGATTAATTTAATGATCAAAAAAAGATAAATTTAAACCATCTTCAATCATTTTTTGTGATTAATTCCTCAATTATTTTCTTCTTACATTAACTAACCCTAAATATATATATATTTTTTACATCAAGTCGAGCACTCCCCCGCGTTCGAAAAATACCGCCGAGCGACGTACCACTCGAATCATCGAAATCGTGACGTCAAAGTCAGTTCAACTTTTCTATTCCTCATAAAAAGATGACATAAAAAAATAAGAAATTTTCTTTCTACTTTTTTGTGAGGAAATCTTTTATTAAGCCACTTTTAAGACGTAAATTTAGAAAGTTTTTCATTCTGTGATTAAGGCTAAGGAGGAAAAGTGATGGCTGCGAAGATTTTATTTATTTTATTAAGTTATTTCTGTTTAAGTTCTATTGCTTTTACTATCACGACGACAAAGAATGAGGATGAGAGTTTCTTGGAAAGACCTCACTATCATTCGAATGAGGAGCTTGCTGATTTTTTGCTAAAACTCCAAAAGAACTATTCGAAGTTACTTGACGTGCGTACAATTGGAAAATCACTCGATGGAAACGAGCTAATTGTCGCTAGAATCAATAAAGATGTTCAGCGCCCGCGAAGCATCATGGTGCCTATGTTCAAATACGTTGGCAACATGCATGGCGATGAAACAATTGGTAGACAGATGTTGATTTACCTTGCCGAGTATCTCTTAAAAAATTATGGTGTTGTTCCGGAGGTAACGAAACTTGTCGACACGACAGACATTTATCTCATGCCATCCATGAATCCAGATGGCTATGCGAGAAGTCGCGAAGGATCATGTGAATCCATTCAGAACTATTATGGACGCTATAATGGAAATGGTGTTGATCTCAATCGGGATTTTCCGGATCGATTTGACAAACAAATTATTCAGAAATTGTACCATACGAGGAGACAACCCGAAACGCTTGCCATGATTGAATGGATCAAATCAAATCCATTTGTATTGTCTGCAAATTTGCATGGAGGAGCTGTGGTCGCATCATATCCTTACGATAACACAATGTGAGTCATTTACTTTTAAGTAATTACTTTACTTCCTAATTAGTACAAAACGTCTGTGTTTATTTTAAAAAACGTTAAACTTGATAAAAATTTATTATTTTATTTACAGCAAACATCACGATTGCTGCGAAAATTCCCCAACGCCTGATGACTCGGTATTCCGTCACTTGGCACTTACTTATGCTAAAAATCATCCCGTCATGAAGGACGGCAATGACTGCAATGAAACATTCCCTAACGGCATTACAAATGGAGCTTTCTGGTATGACTTGAGTGGCGGCATGCAGGACTTTAATTACGTTTACAGCAACTGCTTTGAAATTACACTCGAATTATCGTGCTGCAAGTATCCATCGAAATCTGTGCTACCTGATGAATGGCGCAAGAACAAGAAATCTCTCCTCGAATACATGAAACTCACCCATATGGGTACAAAAGGAGTGGTAAAGGACATTAATGGTTATCCAGTTCGCGATGCTGAGATTTATGTGCAAGGCGTTGAGGAGAAACCAATCAAGACAACCGAACGTGGCGAATACTGGAGATTATTGACACCAGGAACCTACAACATGCGAGCAATCGCTTTTGGGTAAGATTTAAAATTCTAATTTTTAAATCATTATACAAAAAACCCCTCAAAAAGTTTGTCAATCGACTGATTACATACAGTTTCGTCGGAAATTAACACTCCGATGATTTGTGGGCGTGATTCACGTCATTCTATCTATAAAAATTTCATTTACATTTTATTGTTCACCCTTGATTACATTCACTATCTATAAATCGATTCGCAGATATGTGCCATCACGCTATATGGAGGTGGTCGTTAACGAAACTGGACCTGTGGTTGTTAATTTCGAGTTGACGCCATCCGATGATGTTGAAGGTATTTTCTAAGCATGACAATTAATTTTATCACAACCAAAGCTGTTAATGCAAAATTAAAATGAAAGCAGTTTTGTGGGATTTTTGGACTAAGGTGGTTGGCTGAAAAAAATGAATAATTAACACAGTTTAATCTCTCTCTCTCACACACAAAACACATTCCACACATTAAGTAAATAAAAATTAATTATGATCATCATTGCTACTGTGCATGTAAAATTGCAGAAGGAAATTCATTTTTTTTGTTTGAATTAAAAATATTTAAAATTAAACAATCAAACTCTCAAATAATTTCCAGTCTCGATTGATTGCGAGTTTGATTGATTTAGCTCTACTTAGAGCGTTTGCACGAAAAAAAAGAGAAAGTTTGACAATTTTATCAAGTTTAATCGAAATTAGCAGAACGCACGTGAACTTCATGAAATGTGACGCTAAAAAATTTAAATCATATACAGGAAAACTTTCAAAAACAGAATAATGACAAACGCAATCATGTTTAAAAGCGAGAATTCTATTGCGTCAACACAAAAATGTGTAATGCAATGACATTACCTGAGATTTCTTGAAATTAAATTAAATTATATGGTGAATGGGAAAACTTAAAAATATTTTTAAAATTTAATATTTCAATAAATTCTCTCTCGATTGTTTTCAAGCATGTGACATTTTAAATTTTTGATGATACATTTCTGCTGATAAAAAAAAACAAGCATTTTGACAATTTAAAGTTTTTTCGTCCACGAACGCATTCGAGCCATGTATCAGCAACTCTAAAATATTAATAATGAATTGCTCAAAAAAAATCAATTTTCACGTGAAACCTTTAACCCAAATAAAATTTAGATTTTTTGATCTTTTCATTGGCAAATTTAGTGAATTACGTAACAAAAATAATTTATGAATTTTTGAAGTTCATTAATTTTTTATGTTCGCATCATTTGTGCTAACCTCATTGAGCAACTCACTCTCAAAATTTCTAACATGCTTTTAAGTTGTAAAAAAGCTTAATTTTTAATCATTTTCAAAAAATTTGATTACAGACTCACATGCAGTGTCTTCGGGGGCATGGTTGCATAAAAAGATTTTTGAGAATCTCAATTCAAAGTTATCTCAGAATTTTCAGTTTAAAGAGTTACGTGATTTGCTGACAAATCCTTTAATTTTTTCTACAACTTTAAGTTTATTTTTCTTTATCAAAAGCTAGTCAAATTTAACTAGAGTTTCGGAAAGCTTAGTGTTTGAAGCTTGGGCTCGGCTCGGCTCGGGCTTGATCATTTTGTCGAGCTTTCAAGCCTGACTTTGTATGAAAATTTTCAAATTTTTTGACCAAAAATTTTACATTTTTCACGTTATAAATTTAAGAAAAATGGTTATTTACTTAAAATATGTGATTTTAATAAAAATTACCTGTTATTTAAGTCAATTTCGGTGAAATTTTATGCACCAGAAGAGGTTAGAAAATTAATATGAAAACATTCACACACTAATACACTCTTAAATCATGTAAATTTAAAAAAATGTATTAGACTTTTAATTCAAAAAAAACCGTTATTTTAGGCTCGAAGCTCGTCGAGCTTTATAGGTCGAGCTCGAGTACTCGAGCTTCAGTCAAAATCACCAAGCTTTCAAGCTCAAGCTTAGCTCGAGCCGAAACACTAAATTTAACTCGAATGAACTTTTTCTTTTATTGAGGCTCGATATATTTTTTCTCACTTTTTTATATTCAAGAATTCCCGTTAGACTATTTTTTATGCTCTATTTAAAATCTCACACATATTAAAAGACATTTACACAACAAAGAAAATCTAACTATTGATTCAATAAATTATCTCTCAAAAAAAAAAGAATTATTAAGAAATGTATAGAGAAAACTTATTTATTCCAAAAAATATATATATGAATATTATTGTATTTGTGTAAATAATAAAATGGGTTGATGATGAATAAAAAATGTTTTGTTTTATTTCACGGTAAATTGCATTTGGTGCTTTTGCGAAGGTCATTTGTGGATGTGAATGATGTAACGTTCATTGAGTTGGAAAATTCCACCTACACTAATTCATTAAAAAATAAAATTAAGTGCTACTAACCGCAAAAAGGTAGACCCATAAAAGTATTTTTGGTTGAGGCATTGGTGATGGGCAAGAACTCAAATTGGATTAAATTCAAAGCTATGTAAAATGTTTAAAAAACTTCTAAATTTTCACCACCCACCTAATGCAAATCACTATCAACACCCCCACAGGTCGTGTAAGAAAAAGCATTCAAATTGTTCACAAAGGTGCAGATGAGTTCGGATTTCTCTTCAAAACAGAATTTAAGCATCACAATTTCACCGACATGGAACATTTTCTCAAGGAGCTTCACGAAACATACCCAAAGCTGACACGATTATACTCGATTGGTAAGAGCGTCCAAGGCCGTGATTTGTGGGTTATGGAAATTTCCACAAGTCCTGGATTTCATGTGCCTTTGAATCCCGAGTTTAAATACATCGCCAACATGCATGGCAATGAGGCGGTTGGAAGAGAATTGCTACTGCTTCTGATTAAATACTTATGTGAGAATTATGGTCCTAATAAGCGCATAACTGATTTGGTAAGATAAATTATAAATTGTTCTAAAACAATCTCATGACCTTTTTTTCTAAAAACAGATCGACCAAACTCGCATTCACATAATGCCATCAATGAACCCTGACGGTTACGAAATCTCAAAAGTTGGCGATGAAGGAAGTCTTATTGGTCGAAACAACGCTCATAATATGGACTTAAATCGCAATTTTCCCGATCAATATGGCATGAATGACTACAATAAGATTCAAGAAATGGAAACTCAAGCGGTCATGAATTGGTCACTAACAAATCATTTTGTGCTCTCGGCGAATCTTCACGGCGGTGCTTTAGTTGCAAATTTTCCATTTGACGACTCTGCAAAAGATTTTCTCTCCGACAGCGATCCAAAGACTGAAAAGAATCCGACTGAGGAAAATGATGTGTTTCGTCATCTCGCCAATACTTACTCGTCAGCACATCGAACAATGTATCAGGGTAAACCCTGTCCGTCCTTTATTCGTGAGAGTTTTCCCGATGGAATTACAAATGGCGCTGATTGGTATCCGGTGACGGGTGGCATGCAAGACTGGAGCTACTTAAAAGGCGGAACTTATGAACTCACACTCGAAGTTGGTTGCTATAAATTTCCAGAAGCGAGTGAATTGAGTCAATATTGGATGGATAATAGAGAGTCATTGTTGAAGTATATCGAACAAGTGCATATTGGCATTAAGGGGTTCGTAAGGAGCTCAATTGGAACACCACTCCCACACGCTGTGATCTCCGTGAACAACATTCAACATGTGACCTACTCCGACAATGACGGTGACTTTTATCGATTATTATTGCCGGGAAAATACAACATAACTGTGAGTGCAAAGGGATATGAGACTGAAACGTCAGAAGTGACAATTCCCGATGGAAAAGCTCTAGTTTATAATTTTAACTTAATGAGAAATGATCCGCAACATTGGTCGTCAGCACATGACTTTCGAATTCTTGAGAATATTTTACATACCAAATATCACTCGAATGAGGAAATTGCAACAGTTTTTAGCGACCTCCAGAGGAGATTTCCATTAATTGCTCAACTAGAAGCTAGCGATAGTGCTTACACGTCATTTAAAGTCACCGACAGCATTGGCGAAACTGAAGAGACAAAAATTCATGTGTTAGTTCTTAGCAGTCTTTTTGAGTCATCGCCAGTCGGCAGAGAAATGACGGTGAATATAGCGAGACACATCATCACTGCCTACAACACTAAAGAACCTCTCATGATTGAACTCCTCAAAAATACCGTCATTCACTTTGTGATTGTAAATTCAAAGTTTGATCAAGTCTATCAGCAATTCAATGACAACTCGACAATTTGCGATCCTCATCTTAAAGAGGAGCTTGGTGATCGATTGCTTAGTCCCGAATCGGATGCCGTTAAAAATATTTTCTTTCAACTATTCGATAAGGATTTCATTTCGCTTGCGTTAACTTTTACCGCTGGTGATGACAGCAATGTGCAAGTGCTCAAGGATCGTGAACCCGTCTATGCACAATTTGCACGTGACACTCAATCACATTTAGGCGCTAAAAATCAACTTTGTAGCTCAAACACAATGCGATTAAATGAAAATGAATCGTTGAGGAAAATTACAAATCTTTTGTATCACATGTTCAGCATTCCACTCTACTCGATAAATCTTGCGTGCTGCAAGATGCCAATGGAGAATGAAATTGCTGACATTTGGCGAGAAAATGTTGAGGGAATATTGAAATTCATCAACTTAGGACGTTCGGGTGTAACTGGCTACATAAAGGATGAACATGGCAGTCCAATTAGACATGCGAAAGTGAAAGTCGTTGGAAGTTCGCGAGATCAAAAAGTAACTTCAAATTTAGGATTTTTTCACGTCCTCGCGCCGAACGGTCGAGGCCAAATAGAAATTAAGGCCGAGAATTTTACAAGTCGAACAATTAATTTTAATTATGAAGACGCGATGATCAAAATTAATGATATAACATTGAAGGCGGGCACGAGTGCTCACCTGGTGAGTCACTATGACGTATCGGGCTATGTCGTCGATGAGAATGGAAGGCCAATTGAGAAGGCAGAAATAGGCATCAAAGGAAATTGGCGAATGCAGACCTACACAAACAGTGTCGGTCAATTTGAGATGAAAAACATCTCCGAAGACTCGCCAGTGCTCACCGTGAAAGCGTACGGTCACAAGCAGAGCGAAAAACTTGTCAACATGAAGCTCGAAGGCATCAATAAAAATGTAATTTTCAAGCTGAGCAAGAGCGATGACGACATGGGACTGAACAATCTTCTCTTCATTTTCTTCATTTGCCTCTCGATTTTGATCTCGGTTGTTGGTGTCACGTGTTGTGCTATAACTGGATGCGCTGGCATGGGATGTAATTGCTGCAAAGGCGGAAATGCATCACATCTCATGGAAAATTATAAATTTTCATTGCTGACGAAAAAGACAAAGAGTGACGCCCTCTTTGCCGATGATGTTTATGGCGATGACACTGATGAGGAAGAAGAGCTCTTTAATCCCGTTTCACTTAAAGGTGAGAGATGATTTTTTTAAAAATTTTTGCTCTTAAATTTTAAATATTCCATGAACTTTAAATTCAACATTTTTCTTTCATAGAACCTCAAATAAGACGCTACAAAGACAATTTTTCGGATGATGAAGGCAGCGATGATGAGAGCGACGATTTAGTGGTGCTGCCAAGCAGAAAAGAATAAATTATAATTAAATCATAGAAGAAAGAAACTCACAAAATCCAATTTTTTTTGGATATTCCAAGTTTTCAACCTCAAATTTTATAAGTCGGTTGTGAGAGACTGTTTACTCGAATTTTTTAAATGAGTAAAAACTTTTTTAGGAAAAATCTTCTAAAGACTAATTTATTAAATCTAAAAATGCATTCCATGCGCACATTTCACACATGCACATATTTTTTGATATTGTTATATTAAATTTAAGTAAATAAAAAGTTTTTTATTTTAAAAAATAATTTTATTCAAGGACGGGTCGAGGAGAGCAAAAATCTTCTTTTTGATAAACGGAAAAAAGCGATGCAGGTACAAAATATTTGGCGATGATCTCGTCAACATCATCCTTAATTGAACTTGATAGAGTTGATGTGCGTGAATAGAGCCATGCCATTTGCTTTGATGTACCATCGTTGTTATCGATGCAAGCATATGCTAAATAGTAATTTTCATAGTCCGACATCAACAATGTCGCTTTGACTCGCATATCCTCTAAATAAAAAAATTTAAATCTTTATAATCAAAAAAAATAAAATCACTCACTAAATTTTGAGTCCTGATACATGACGTGTCCATCGCGTGTCTCTGGATTGACAAATGTCACTTCGCCATTGAAACACAAATTGCTGTAACGTCTTCTCTCGCAAATTGTCCTATTAATTGAGTGTCCATTCCAGTTGAATGATGTCATGCCACAATCATAAGACTTTTGATATTTATTTTCATACTTTCTCAAATTATACCAAACTCCATTGAAGAGCTGGAAAAATCACTTTAATATCTAGCTTTTTTAAAAAGTTAACGAACCCTTTCAGGATCGACATTTTGCATAACCGGCAAATTTGGACATGGCGAATCAAAATCTAATGCTTGAGTGCAGGAATAAACAAAAAATATTAAAGCAAATTTAGAGTAAAACATCTGAAATTCACGAGAAAAAAATTCAAACTGATTAATCAATCGGTAAACTGTGAGAGCTCGCTGTCTCTTATCAATTTGATTTGAACTTTATTCAAATGAGTGTCAAAGTTATTACAAATTGAAGGCTAGCAATTTTGGCTATTGGCAAATCTTCAAATTGAAAATTTTCCTGGAATTTAATTTTTTTTCACAAATTTATTCATTTGTTTAATTTTATCGAGCTTTGAGTAGTTGCAGCAGCACATTTCACTTCCATCGTCGAATGTCTTGAGAATGAGTGAACCCTCGGTGCAAATAAGCGGTTCTTCAGAGTCTGCCAAGCATCCTTTATTTAACCTCAATCCTTTATAGTCGTAAGTACATTGAGTGATTCGATCAATCTCATTTGTGTCAAAAACAATCGTGGTCGCTTGATTCGAGATTAGTGGATTTTTCTCAGTAGATTCGTCAATCGAAAAAGGTGAATTTATAAAAAAGCTAATAGCTGATGAAAAAATCGAAAGGATTAAAATTTGCGAAAACATTTTTAGAACAATGCTGAACAACTAAACTAACTCGACTAAAGTTTTCAATTGAAATAATTCCATGCGCTAACTGAAATTGTGCAACATGTTAACATGAAAATTGCTTCAATTTATTTTCATCCAATTTTATTAAAATTATGCGTGACACAAATATGAGAAAATTAAAATTTAAACTTTTTATAATCGTCTTTCGGCTTTTGCGAGCCGGTGACTTGTTGGCGCTTTCGCTTTGATGTTTTCATGACGTGCTCGTGGAGCATGTCGGACAAGTCTTCTTTCTGTAAATGACTCTGTTGTTCACGCATCTGTTGCTCATAGCGTTGTGCCATCGCATCGTTGTCCATGTCGAGTTCATCGGGATTTAATGCAAGCTCAACCATGCCCTCGCGATCGACATGTGTTGCTGTGGCGGCGGCCGCTCGTCGTGTTGCCTGTGCAGTCGCTATATCATAAACGTGAGTTGAAGCCATCATGGAAGTGCCAATGCGTTCGTTCTTTTTCTCGGGCAATACATGATACAGCACAGGTGTCTCATTATCCTCCATTTCGGCTTCAATTCGTTTTTTACGCAACTCAATTGAGTCGGGTGTTTCCATGCCAG
The DNA here is from genome assembly GCA_038502055.1 of Tanytarsus gracilentus. Lineage (NCBI taxonomy): Eukaryota > Metazoa > Arthropoda > Insecta > Diptera > Chironomidae > Tanytarsus > Tanytarsus gracilentus. The sequence continues at coordinate 1,523,570 of JAXRKN010000033.1, read as the reverse complement.
CGGGTACACTACTGAGTCCCGAAGGAGTCTCTAATCCAGCCGGTGTCGCGAGACCAGTTTCATCAGCGGGAGCACCTAAATTATTAAATTTAAATTAAATTAAATTGATTTGAGAAATGCAATCAGTAATTACCCGCAAGATCATCATCGCCAACTTCCTCTTCTTCTTCCTCTTCAGAGGACTCAGATTCCGATTCAAGTTCACCCCAAAGAGTTCTATCGATTTCTTCATCGCCCATGCCACTATCATTATCCAAGTGTGTTGTTCCAAAGACATCGCCATAAAGTGGTTTGCCATTTTCATCGACTGGCGGCTTACCCCATCCGCCTGCATGATAACCGAAACAGCATCCTTCAGGGATAGGCGCATTTAATCCTGGAATTTTAAGGTTTGGATAGCTCGGCGGAGGTCCATAGCGTTGTTGAGCAATCAACCATGGAGGCGGAATTTTATGACAAGCTGGACCAATTGGCATACCCAATGCCGTTCTTAGTTCTTCACTCAAATCGCCTGGTTTCTTCTCTTTTAAGCGCGTCTCAAACTCTTTACCCTCATAGTACAAATCACCGTGAATTGTCATACGAGGCTTTGTTTGCCACTTAAAGAAAGCATCGTGAAGTTTCTGATAGTCAATGTCAATTTTACCCATTTTTGGACGAATTTTCTCGCGCATTTTTGCCTTCATTGTTTTAGCGTCATCCTTCTCCTGCAGTGAGGCTCGCATCTCCATAATACCGGTCTTTTTAATGAAAGCGGGTAAATCAAATGGTGGCTTCTCAATACCGCGCTTGCCCTGCAAATATTTCCTCTTAAAACACCAGTGACGAGGCACTTGAACTGTGTTGCGATGTGCCTTCAACTGAATGAGAAGTTTAGGATCCCTCGCAGTGACATCGTGCATTTCAACGACATCGGGACGCTGTACAATTTGCTTGAGCTCAGCGACACTCAATCGGGTGAGCTTTTTCAGCATTCTCTTTGAAATTTTGTCCTTATCGTCCTTTTTATCATCCATTTCATCCGGCTCATCGTCATCGCTGTCGCCCTTTTCGGTCACTTTCTTAGCAGCTTTCAAGTCGTCGGCAGTCTGAACCGGCAAGGGAATCTCTTTTGGTTTATTTTCAAGTTTAAAGATTTCAAAAACTCTATAAAATTGACGATACATCGGCGCCAATTCAGCGACTGTAATTTTCTCCGGCACATACTCAATGTCAACGTTATCATCAGTTGATTCGTTTTCAATCTGACCACTTTCAGTGTTTTCTTTTTGCGAACTATCCAGACTACTACTGTCCTCCTTGGACTTTTGAGCATCCTCATTTCGCTTTTGACGATTTTGTTTCTTTCTATTTTTCTTTTTGCGATTTTTTGCACGATTTTTATCACTCTTACTTACAGACTGACCATTTTGTGTCTCATCATCGTCACTATCGGCATCGATATCATTTAAAAAGTCTTGCATAGCGACCTGTGACTTGTTTTGCTGCGCCATGGCCTCTTTAAGCTGCTGAGCTGCTCCAAGTGCCAATGCATCTTCGAGGATTTTAGGTAAAATCGGCTCGCCCTTATCGGCCAAATTATTGATTGGTTTGTCAATTTTCAGTGACATGAGTGGTGGCGGTGCAAGTGGAGGAAGTTTTTTCTTAGCTGGATCTTCTGGATTTTGCGGAATCGGCAATTGCTGTTGAATGGGTTTTGAAGCTGGCGGCTGTTGATCGAATCTTGGAAAATCGTCATCGTTCATCCAGCTATTCGGGATGTTTGGAGGTAATCCTGGCGGCGGAAGCATTGGAGGTGGTGGAAATCTGTGCATCTAAAAATTATTTGAATTTATTGCAATTAATTGAGGAGATTTTAAATAAACTTCAATTGAAAAATGTAAACACTTACATCGGGATTGTTACTATCCATAATTGAAGCTCAAATTTCAGCTTTTTTAAGAGGAATTAATAAAAATTTGTAAATCGTTTTCGAAAATTTGATAAACTTGACTTGAAAATGTTTTTGTTGCGAACCCCTCGCGCTCAACTTGACTCTTTATTTGTTTTGATTTGAAAAATTTTAAAATCAAATTAAAAATGCCGTCAAAAAAGGCAAAAGGCGAAGAGGAGCCTGTTAAGCCTCTCAGTTTCTATGTCAAGGATCGTCTCGAGCTCACCAAGCAGCTATTTTCGTGTTTAAAGAGCAAACAAATTAAATCGCGATTGCCAAAAAATATTCAAAATAAATCAATGGAAAGAATTCAACAAATTTGCTTCGATGAAATTTTGGGCATATCAAGCAAACGATTGCTGTCAATAATCAACAACACAAAATGTCCTGCCGACACCGAGAGCGATTCAGACATTGAGCACATAAGCTTAAGTGAAATTTCATCGGACGACGATATCTCTGTTGTTGCCACAAATGCAGGTAATTCAAGTTTTATTCATTTTCTCAATTATCGGTTCCTCTGACACAAACAATTGCATATGCTTGCCAAACTTCAATGCAATTTTCATCATTTCAATGTTTTGAGTCTCGCAGCTTTTCCTTCCACACTCAACATAGACCATCGCGATGACATTTCTAATGAAATTTAATCTCTTTGCGAGAGCTTTTTCTTTAGTAATTGCAATAATGAAGTGAAATTCATCGATATTTCTTAATGCTTTCCCTGAATTTGTGACGCAAACGATAGCTTTGACTTTAGATTCTTGATTGTGAGCTTGATTTAATTTGTCCACAGCCAGCAATGTGTCCTTGAGTCCGTAAGATTTTAAGACGAATCCATCAGCATGCTTGCACATTTTTACAAAACTTTCAGTAGGGCATCGTTCTGATAAAAATCGACCAATAATCGGTTTTTTAAACTTTCTCGATGCACTTAGCACATGATCATAATTAAATTTTACAAATGTGGCGTGGAAATGCTCGACAATTTTCTCAATCACTGCCTCATCTAAATGTTTCTCAATTTTTGCAATTAATTTGATTTCACTTCCTTTAATTAATCTTCTAAGTTGATGATAGTATTTTGCGTGTCTTACGTCTGGCGCAATAATCATGTCAAAATTGTTTTCGATAGCAAATTCACAGTCTTGAATTTCCTCATCAATAATTTCGTGATACAGTTCGTCAAATTGGGTCAGATAAAGTTTTTGATGGGAATAAATTTCTCCAGATTTTTCGACATGACATGTCACGTAATTTCCAACAATTTTAACTACTCTAAGCTCAAAATCGCCACTCGCTATTGTGTCGCAAATGTGAAGCATTGGAATGAACCTTTCAAAATTTGAAACGAAGCAAATTTCATTGCACGAACTTTTATTGTAAGCTTCATCGCAAGTAAGCACAATGAATTCACCTCCATTTAATCGCCAATTTAAATTATTTCTCATTCTGCCAACTCTTGGTGTTCGACCTCTTATCGTGCAAATCTTTGTAATGACTTCATTGAACTCGTAAGAATTATCGAACATGGCAATGGCTTGATTGATATTTTTAACCATCTTAATATGATCTTCCTTGCGGCCATACGAAAGATCCAGATTGATTATTCTTATTCCACTCATAAAGATATGAAAAATTTCATTACTTTCAATTGCCGAATTAATGGGTGTGAAAATGATTTTTTGACTACACAAAATTTGCTTTAATTTCTCTCCTTGAAATTGACATTCTTTGATGCCGCATATGCAAGCCATTTTTTCTAATCACTTTGAATTTTAAATTATACAGATAAACAGGCAGGAACTTCCAAGAGCCAAACGGGAGAGCAAACCGAAAAGGGTCCGAATGAACGTAAGTTGACTTGAATTTATTTCTTTGATTGCTGAGAAAATGTGAAATCTTTTTTATTATAGCGAAAACCATGTTGGAATTGATTGAACTTGAGGCAAGAGCTCGTGCGATCCGTTCTCAATTAGCGTTAGAGCCGATTACAAAAATTGAACTCGATGATACTGAGGATGAAGAGGTGCCTGAAGAGAGTCCAGTGACAGGTCCTGTTGCATCAATTGTAAATGCTCAACCTTCGAAGAGAAAATCTTCCGAAAGTTCTAAAAAATCAACACAAACTGCAAAGAAGTCGTTGGATGCTGCAAAGTCGTCAGACAATGCTAAGGAATCAAATTCTTCTAAAAGTACAGGAGAGAGCACTAAAAAGCCGAGTGAGGTTGCTAAAAAAACAACCGAGGCTGTTAAAAGGACGAGTGAAATTACTAAAAAAGATGCTTCGAAATCAACGGAAACTTCCAAGAAGCCATCGACTTCCTCAAATGATAAATCGAAAAGCAGAAGTGAAAAAAATATCAGACCTAGAAAATCTCCTTCACCAGCGCCTCAACCAGCACCAGCAACAATTACTAGAAGGGTTGTTGTGCTCAAGAGATCTAATCATGCCGAGCTTACAATCACGGCACCTGCGCCAAAGACAAGCGTACCACCTGTTAAGTTAAAGAGAAATTTCAGCAAAACTCCGTCAGATACTAATATTTCAAAGACTTCTGAAAATATTTCGCCGAAAACATCTGAAACTTCGATTGTTTCTGAAACTCCTAAAGAAATTGAGACAAAAATCGAGGAAACTATGACTGAGAGTCGTTCAAGTTCGCCGGATATCATCACGATGGAACAAAATATTTCAACTTACTTTATTTCTGATTCCGATGACGATGAGCCGCCAGCCAAGAGAAAATCCACGGAAAAAGGTCGTCAAAAAGAGAAAAATACTCCAGAAAAGGTTCCACAAAAAAGTTTGGATGATGCAAAGAGTTCTAATGAGAATGAAAAGTCAACGAATGAAAAAAATCAAGATCAATCGAAAAGTCCAAGCATTGAAGTCTCTAAGGACGTTGCAAAAAGCTCGAAAGAAAATTCAGAATCAACTGAAGGTATCAAAAGCTCATCGATTGAGGAAAAAACTTCAGATGTTGTTTCAAAAAGCTCTCAAGAAAGCTCCCAAATTGAAGTTGAAATCGCCACAGAAGAAACTGAACCGGGGGAAGTAATTGATTCGCCAGTATTACAATCACAAAAGGAACAGTCACTCGATGGCGACGACGATAATGTTGTTAACTTAATGAGTGACACTGAAATTGACCCGTCAGACAAGGAAGATGACGATATTGACACTTTAACAAAAGAATCAAGCATGCCCGATAAGACTGAGTTGGAAAAGCCGAAAGAAGTAAGTCAATCGAATGATTCTGATGACGATATTGTTGAAATTCTTCATAGTGAAGACGATTTAAAACAAGGCGAGAGTAGCACAAAGAACCCTGAAGACTCTGAAACTTGGAATCAAAGATATCTCCGTAGCTCGACTGTCAAAAGTGTCCTTGAAACTACAAAATTAGCGTCAAAACTTCGCGGTAAATTAGCTGCCAATAAAAAATCTCAAAAGGAATCGATTCAAAAGAAGAAAAATGCAGATAAAGAAAAGCAGAAAGAATTAACCGAGAAAATTTCGAAACTTGAAGAAGGATCTTTGGAACAGTTTGAAGGCTTAAGAGAATCGAGCAACTCGAGCGTTTAAATTATTATTAAATTTACTTTATAATATTAAACAAAAATAAATGAAACTAAAAAGTATCTTTGCTCAAGTGATATGCGATTGAAAAACAAGCAAGTTCAATGTTCTATTGACAGACAAAAATGCTTTATCTGCAGTCGAAAAAAAAGAGAGAATATTATGTGCAGTGAACATGAAGAAAATAATTCTCACAGCACACAGATATGCGAACGAGTATATAAAATAAAAAGTTCTCATTTTCTCTTCTTAGTTGCGTTTATTGCCTTGAAAAGAAAGCACGTAGAATTTTTTTTTCAACCCGAGAATATTAGAAAAATTCTTATCACTCAAAAAAAATGTCTATTCCATTCAATAAGAAGTACAAACTTGAAAAATCAGAGAATTTTGATGAATTTCTTAAGGAACTTGGTGAGTTTTAGACACTTTTAATGACCTTGAAAAAAGAAAAAGAGTAAAATGTGTTGGGCAACAGTTTGATTCTATGAAATAATTAGTGAACACGCAACCGATTACATGTCCGGGTTCATCATGCATTAATTATGTGGTTAGACGTCGAAATTTCATCGCGTTTTTTAGCTTTTAAAAAATCTAAATTTGGGAATTGAAAAAAAACTTCAATTAAATTGCAAATAATTATTTTACAGGTGTTAATTATTTGATTCGCAAAATGGCTGGCTCTGCAAGTTCCACTGTCGAGTTGGTCAAAGAAGATGACGAAAACTATTCATTCAATACCATTTCGACTTTTCGTACTCAGCAAATAAAATTTAAGCCCGGAGTTGAGTTTGAGGAAAAGAGAATGGATGGCGAGACGGTGCCGTGTATAATCACGTTTGAGGGCAACAAGATGATTCAAACACAAAAGGCTGCAAAGGCTGTGACAATTGAACGCGAGTTCACCGATACTGAACTTTTTGTGACATGCACTGTCGGTAGTGTCGTCTCTAAGCGTTGGTTCAAAGCGGTCGAATAAAAGTATAAAAAATATTTTATAATTTTTTGATATTTTTTATGACTCACGATGAGTGAAAGCATTTTGTAATGAAAATAAAATAAAACTGATAAGATATAATGTTGCACTTCTTTATGTTTTGTCTACTGAGTTTATCAATCGCCCAATTACTCAAAATTGAAAGCACTTCAGATCTTTTAATATTTTTAATCGAGGTTACCTTTTTGAAAATTTAATGTTTAAAATTTAATTTGCAGCAAACTTTTTATAAAAATGAATCGAGAAGACTGTCAAACCATTCCAAATTGTCCCGTAAAATGTCCCAAAGATTTGACAAAAAAGATTTTCGTGAAAGACGATCAAAATTGTCGATTACTGTTCACTTTAGGAAAGGCTGGTGAAGCGGTAAGTGAACTTTGGATTTTTTTTGTTTTAAAAATTAAATTAATTAATTTTAGCTTTGGAGAGATGCAATGCCTGGCGATGTTCTTTCAAGTTACAATCCACTCTTTGATCCATGCTTGAAGAACTTTTTTCGTCGACGAGGCATCCGCAGTGTAGGTCCGTGAAATTCTCTTAAGAATCTTTATCTAAATCTTTATTTTTTAGCATCTCCTCAAAAGCAATCTCGTTAACGATAAAAATGAGATTCTCTGCTCGCTCAAGGACTACAATCAGTATCGTGAATCTCTCTTCCGAGTCAATGCCGATCATCAACGTGCTCGCAATAAATCAGAAGACGCAACCGAGTTACTTCAAAAGAGGTTAAAAATCTCCGACACTGTCTTTAAAAAGATTGAAGAGAAAAATAGAAAATTTAGCGAGCTTTACGGCGATGTTGAACCCTCTCAGAAATGCCTGAAAGTCAATCCAATCAAGTACGAAACACTTGTTAAAAATTTGAAGGGCAAAAAGTTGGAGCGTGAGTGTCAATTGCGGAAGAAATATATCAAAGACGTGAAGAAATACGACGAGAGGATCCAAAAAATTAATTACATGAAAGATATCAAGAAAAATGAGCTCCTCGAGCGTGGTCTTTTTCGCAACATGGAAATTATTAAGAAACAAATTTTCGCGATTGAAAAACGTCGTGAATTTGAGACGAGGATCAATCGGAAAATTAGCAATCGTTTTGAGGGTTTTGAGAAGCGCAAAAAAGTTTTTCAAAAACCCGAACCACTTACTGTCATAATAAAATGCCCTCACAACTTCTAAATTTGTCTAATCAGAGCCATTTTATTTCAAAAAAAAAACACAAAATAAACGTAATACGTAAATAATTATCATTTAAGCATTCACTTCACTTCTTGAAGACAGCATCATAAGCCTTGCCCGACAAATCAACGACACGATCTTTGACATCGCCAAATGATGTGGGAAATTTAGGCAAGTCCTTTTGACTCTCGTCGCCTGGTTTTTTGCCATATGCAAAATTGTAAGTTATCAAAGCGTATTTTTTAGCCTCACGTGGATAGCAAATAGCAGCCATGCCACCGCCAGTGAGTGAGGCATAAAATAATTTCTTAAAGAATCCACCGCGTACGCCGAGAACAACACCGGCGAGTGATGAGACAGCGATAGCACCAACTCGAGGCAATCTAAAAGAAAATAGAGATTTTATTAACATCCAGTTAGCAACTAATCACCTACGTATTATCCTCCTCTTGTAAGTAGTTTCTAATGTGCTGGGTGTCTTTCATGAAATCGACGTAATATCTATCGACAGTTGCCTTCTGGTTTTCATAAAAATCTGTAACTTTTTCTAGCTCGACTCGAACTACACTGAAGTTTTCTTCAATTGCTGAAGCTAGTTTTGATGGCTTGTGCTCGACATGCTTTTCACTAAAAATTAAATCATTGAGCATAAAAGTTTGATATGAGAGCGTCACTGCACCCACCTGTCATCAACTAGCGAAGAATAAATCGGCAAATCAGTTGGTTTGCATACGAGCGATGGTTTTTCATCGATTTTCTCCTCTTTCTTGACAACTGGCACTGCACATAAAGCACCTCCAACGGGCGCACCCATCACGAGAACACGACGAAGCATTTTAGTTATTTTATTGTGCCTCAATTGCCAAAGAATTAATTAATTTTCACGAAAATATAATTCTTATGCAATAAGAGCATAGGAATGGCGATGTAAACAAACTGAAGTTGTCGTCACCCTATTTTTAAAATACGAAAAGAAAAAAATATTTTGTAAAATTTAAAAAATAAATAGTTTAGTGCAAAAGTTATCTCGAAATGAATCGAAAAGAAGAAACCATACCATCGAGTGACGACGAACACTTTGAGGATGCAAATGAGAAGATTATCAATGAATTAATTGGAAAAACATCTGATTTACAAATAGATCCAGATGATGAAGATCCAATTGAAAGTTTTGTGGACTGTGAAACGAATGATTTAATTGATGATGAGTCACAAAAGGATTTTGAAAAGGATCAGACAGAAGAAGAAAAAGAAGTAGCTAGACTACAGGCAGTTGAACTCAAGCAACAAGGCAATGACGAATTTAGGGATGGAAATTTCGAGAGATCAGCAGAAATTTATACGTTGGCTTTAAGGAAGTGCCCGGTGGCGTGTTCAAACGAGAGATCCATTCTATATGGCAATCGAGCATTGTCTAAAGTCAAATTGGACCTTAAACCAGCTGCGATCGATGATTGTTCGAAAGCTTTAGAATTTAATCCGGGCTATGTCAAAGTGCTATTAAGGTGAGTCACGAAATGACATTTCATAAATCATTCACAATAAGCTTTTCTTTTAGACGAGCAAATTTATATGAGGCAACAGATAAGCTCGACGAAAGTTTCGAAGATTTTAAAAAAGTCTTAGAAATCGATCCAGGAAATCATGAGGCGAGAGCAGCACAGATTCGACTACCGCCACTGATCAATGAAAGAAACGAAAAAATGAAAGCTGAAATGATTGACAAACTTAAAGATTTGGGAAATTTGGTGCTCAGGCCTTTCGGATTGTCGACTAGCAATTTTGAAATGAAACAAGATCCGAGCACTGGATCTTATTCAATTAATTTCAATCAAAGTGGAAAATGATATCGATGTAAAAATTTAATTTAAAGTGATTCTTATAAAAAGCTCTTAAATATTTCATAACGTATTTTTAAAATTCAAATTAAAACTTCACTTCGTTTTGTTGGAATCCCCAAAGAAAAATTTTCGTCAACAAAAAAAATTTAAAATTAAAATTATTTTAATTTCTAGCTAATATTTAGCCTAATTAATCCATAAAAATGGATGAAAAGGAGATGTTCGAAAGTCTCCTTAAATGGCTCAACATTTTAGAGCTTAAAACACCGTGCAGTAAGCAAAAACATAAAATCTAAAAATTGTGAGTCATCAAATTTATTTATTTTTTAAACTTTCAGATACAGCTCTCGATTTATCCAATGGAGTGGCTTTGGGCGAATTATTGAGTAAACTTCTTCCTGATTATCTCGCCCCGAATATCAAAAACATCACAAACAGTAAGTTGGCTAATTAATTTTTGGTTCCACTGGATCTCAAACGAAATTCTTATCTTCCAGGCGACAATTGGAGATTAAAAGCGAGTAATTTAAAGAAAATCCTAGACAGCGTTGTTCTCTACTATTCCGAATGCCTTGATTTGAGCCTTGAAGCACACCTCAAACCGGAAGTGACTAAAATTGCAGAAACAAACGACGCAGGTAATTTCTCACCTTTTTCTTATCGGTTTTAAAGCTAATTATAAATGTATTTAGGTGAAATGAACAAGCTGCTAAAGCTCATATTGAGTGTCGCTGTAAATTGCAATGACAAAGAACACTACATCACACAAATCATGGAGATGGAGGAGACGATTCAACAAAATATCTACAAGGCCTTGCAGGATATCGAAGGACTTGATGCACCATCATCAGCGCGCAACTCACTGAATCTTTCGACTGAAATAAAAGATGATCGTGAACATCTCGCTCAAAAGCTCCACGAAAAAGAAAATCTAATTGCCTTCATGATGGAAGAGAAAAATACATTAACTCTCGAAAATCATCGACTTCAGAGTACTCTCGAGCGATATGAAAATCATGCGATGATTGGCGATGATGGTTCGAGTTTGGGTCCAGCGTTGCAAGGCTCTGTGAGAATGAATGATATGCGTAAACAAGTCGATAATCTTAAAAATGATTTAGCGCTTTCGGAAAATGTCAAGGAAGATCTCAAAATGAAGACACACCAGCAGGAAAGTGAAATTTCTGCACTTAAAATGAAAATTGATGAGCTTACGAAAGCATCTTCAGAGCTGTCTCAAATTAAGGACGAAGTTGATATTTTAAGGGAGGCAAGTGAAAAGTCAAAAGAGTACGAGAGACAAATTGCCGTGTACAAGAAGAAACTTGAAGAGTCTTTAGATCTCAAGCGCCAGAACAAACAACTAGAGGAACGTGTCGCTGAATATCTTAAGCAAAATCTCTCGTACGAGGAAGATGCAAAGCGATTTTCAACTCTCAAAGGACAAGTTGAGCTATATAAAAAAGAACTTGAAGAGCTTCACGTTAAGCTCGATTCGGAGATGCAAAAAACTGTCAAAGCTGAATTTGATTTACAAGTTATGCAGACGAAAATTGCTGGCATTCAACGAGAACGCGATAATCTTCTGTCACAGCGAGACTCACTGCAAGAAAAAGTCGATGAACTTCGATGCAATCAAGGCAGTGACGATGATGATTCCGCAAATATGTCGCGGGAACTTCTTGGTGATAATCTTAAGGAGAAAATTACACGTCTCGAGGCTGAAAATAAGGCTTTGCGTGAGGGTCAAGGTGGACAAACGGCTCTTTCCGATCTTTTAAATGACGCCAATCAGAGAAATGAAAAATTACGTGAGCAGCTTAAAGTAACAAATCAGAAAATTCTCTTTCTTACATCCGAAGCTGCTGGTGATGATGAGAAATCAAAGAATGGAATTTTAGAGTTGCGTGATCTAAGCGAACAACGTGAGAGGCTTCTTGAAGAAGCTCAAAGCCAAATCACAAACTTACATTCGAGGATCAGACAGATGGAGACGTCACTTGAGGGCAAAAGTCATGACTACAATTCACTCGAACTAAAGTACAAAAAATGCGTCGAAAAAGCAAAAGAAGTCATCAAAGGACTCGATCCACGTCTGTTAAACGAAGAAGGAGCTTCTGCGGAAGTGTGCGAAGAAGAAGAGAGAATGTCCGTCATGGAGAGTAAATTGGTAGTTGCCGCATTTTACCGAATGGCAATGACTCAACAAAGAGAGAACGTTGACTCAAAACTAGCGTCGCTCAGTCAAGGGCAAAGCTTTATGGCACGTCAACGGCAACCAGCCGCACGCAAACCTCTCACGAGTTACAAAAAATAAGAGAGATTATATATGTTAATAATTTTACGACCAAGTCTATCAGACTTCCAAAAAAAAGTTTCTTTTTAACTGTTGTTAAAATTAATTTGAAAGTTTTACACTTTTCACCAACAATTGTCCACATGTGTACTATCCTAGTTTTAGATGAGTGATTTTTAAAAATAAAATGAACTATTTTACTGAACTTTGGCAGTCGTGGTCATTTATTTTCATTACTTTAATTCTAAAATTACAATTTTTAATTCCTTGACGCGCTGATAATCATGAGAATGTACATAAATATGTTGACAATATCAATGTACAAGTTTAAGGAAGCAAATATGTATTCCTCAGGTGATATTGAATACTTGTGTTTGCCACCCATCATTAACTAAATTAAGAGAAATTTAATTAGGATGCAAATTTTCACTTTGTTTTCTTATTAAACTATGACCCTTTTTATGGTGTCTCGAAAGTGCACTAAAAATTCTTTAAAAAATGCTTAGTGCACTTTCGAGACACCATAAAAAGGGTCAAAGTTTAATAAGGAAACAAAGTTTAAATTTAAATCGATTTTAATTGTTAAATATTTAAAATCTCACCTGAATATCATAAACCAAGTAGATGCAGAAAATCAAAGCTCCAATCGACGCGTAAACAATCGTGAGGACTCGATCTGGGAAAATCAGTGAGAAAATTGCCAAGAAAATCAAGACTATTACAGCCACAAAAAGAACGCCTCCCATCGTCGTGAAATCCCACCTTGTTTGAAATGACGTGCATTTAGCATGTAACATTAATATAAAATTTTATTAAAAAAAATTACCTTGTTTGAAATGCAAATATAACAAGTGAGATGGTCACGACCACAGTGATTCCAACTAAATAATAAAAGCATTTATAAATGAGTTTAATAATTTTAGATAATTTTTAAAATTAAACTTTATCGAACATACCCGCAAGCATGACCTCCCAACTATCAAAGAATGCACATGTGAATCCGAGCATGAGTGACATGCATGCCGTTAAAATGCCCAACAGGACATAGTTCATTGGACTCTTTCTTCTCATATTCTCGCAGCATGCTATCATGATCAGAACCACAAAAAGTGCAATGAGTGACGCCCAATAAATCCAAATATTCGCCATGACCCATTCAGCAGCCGGAGGATAAAAAACGAATAGTGAAATAACTCCAGTTGTGAAAGTAAGTTGGACCTATTAGAAATTTTATGTTTAATTTTCAAAAAAATGAATGCCACACGGTAGTCTTTTTATCTTATCTGTTAATGGGCATGGCAGTGAAAAAAAATTAACTCACCGATAAAATCGAAAAAACTTTCCTAATAAAACCCTTTCGAATTGACTGATCGTCGAACTCAAAGCTAGCACCTCCCTCTGGATCATAATTATTCATGTTTTGAGTTGTTGTTGATGGTATGTATGGCGATTGAGGCGGTGGAGATGGTGCAAAGTAGACCTGCTGTTGTTGTTGTGGAGGTTGTGGGGGTGCAAAATGGACTTGCTGCTGCGAATGAGGTTGAAAAGTTGAAGTTGATTGAGGTGGATAGAATTGTTGTTGAGGATACGGAAGCTGCTGTTGATCTGAAAATTATTTCAAAACATTTTTTTAAAAATATTTTGCAGACAAGCTCTAGAGAAGACTGAACAAGACGAGACAACTATTATAAAATAAATTCTATAGAAATTACTCAGCGGTTGAAGCTCATGCTGCGAAGCCATTCTGTCACTTTTCACACCTCACTCAATACTAAAATTGTGTGAGAATGTCGATGAAAAATTCATTCGAAATTTTTTTTATCTAAATCCTCGCTTTTTTATCAATCGACCGAAAATTTCCTTATCAATTTTTTTCAAACCGATAAATCACTCGAATGTGTGAACTGTGAATGCACATATATATTAGGGTTCACACTGTTTTTCTGCAACAGAATCTCACTTATCGACATAGTGAAATAGGAAATGGATTTGAAGGATTAACACAAATTCAATACATTTGAGCTTAACAAAGCACGTTTTAATGGATTTTGGAAGTTACAATAAAATTATTTTGAACTAATAATTTTGCATTCAATTTATTTTAAATCACTTTTTATTAAAATCAATTAAAACCACATAATTAATAATAACCCTTAAGCATCTCATCACCTTGCGATTAATTTTAAAATAATATTTGTTATATTTTTAAACGCCTGCAAGCAATCTTGAATTGATGCTAATTTTTCCCATGCCGGAAAAAGCAAAAGTTTAACGATTAAATTTTTTCTTTCTCAATTTACCTCTCACTCACAAAGTACACAAACGACTGAGCACTGAAGGCGTTTAAAGTTATAGAAAAACATCAAGTTTACAATAATCATCATTAACTTTATCTTATCGCAACATATATCGGCTGTCAATGTGTGGATTGAGGTGAGAACGTGGTGAGATGAGTAATCTAGAATTGACGCGAGTCAGCGTGATTCATTAAAATTTAAGAGCTCAATATAAATTTCATAATTAAGAGATTAAAATATTTTAGGATGCAAAGGTTATAAATTTTAACAGATTGACATATTTTTACAAAATAAATTTCACTCTCAAATCTCAATTTTCCAGCCTCTCTTTTCTCTTTCTGGAACGGAAAAATCAAATCAAAAAATTTCCTCATAAAAATGTTGAGATTTTTATCACCATCTCACTTTATTTCGCGTGTAATTGGATCATGAGTGGGATTTTGAAAATTTTTCGTCTGACATCCAAATAATGTGCTTTATGTTGAAATTGTATCGTCTTAAATAGACATCTAAGAAGTGCGAGGGGTTAGAGGGTTGTTAGAGCTCTCTTAGAGTGCAATTGATTGACAAAGGATCGCATTTCATTCGAGATTGATGTTGAAAGTAAAGAAAAATATTTTTTTGTGGAAAGTGTGCTTAATGGAAACACAAATAATCCTCTTTTATGCCTCATAGCCCGAGTAACATATGGAGATGATTTTCTATAAATTTTTGATGCGCTTCAATTTTTTAAAAAATCAAAAAAATTATCTTTTCAAACTGGGTTTGAGTAAATCTTATTTTTCACTCGAATTAATCCCTCTCGAGCAAGCTCACAAACGAAATTATTAAGAGAATGAAAAATTGAAAGCAATTAAGAAGAAAAATTCCTTATTGTGTCGATAATTTCATTATGAAGCCTCTTCCGTTAAAGCTATTTTACCGCGCTTCGAAGAAAATGAAAATTGAAATTCCCACATGGCTTGGTGAGTGAAAAAGCAAGGCGTGGAAACTCAGCGCACCACAGTGTTGAGGGCTTGAATGTGCAATGCCGTGCGATGTAGTGCGAAAATGTGTGATGGAGGGTGGAAAAGTGCGATCGAGTGCGGAAAAGCGCAAAAAGTTGCTTTGTGCGATGTCGTGCGATGATGTGTGATGAAAAACGGTTGAGTGCAGTTTGGTGCGAAAAAGTGCAGAGAACAACGATATAGTGCAGGGATCAACGATGGAGTGCGATTTAGAGTAACAAAGTGAAGAAAAAAGTTTTTCAGTGAAGACGAGAGTGTTTAAAATCGATCAAGTGCAGGGATCTTCAGTGGAGTGATCTTCAGTGGAGTGATCAAAAAAACGAGAGAGTGAAGAATAGTGTTTCATTTTGCGAAAAATCAACTTTAATTTTAAACTTTAAAAATTACTAGTTTTTTTTTCAGTTACAAAATTATTTTATGACATCCCAATGTTAAAATCATTTTAAAAATTTACCAAAAACTCAAAAAAAATTATCGTCTCACGATCGATTTTTATCACACCACATCGCACTCAACTGCACTCCATCGATAATCCCTACACTTTATCGTTTCTCATCGCACATCAGATTTTAATTGCACAAAAAAGCTCGCATCTACTCTTGATCGATATTCATCGCACATCACCGCACTGAAAAGCTCTTTATCACGCATCTCTGCACAATTTCGTCACAACATTAATATAAATAATTTTCACATTAAATGACACTTAAAAACTTTTATTTGAACAGATTAAATCGAGTTCAATCAAAAAAAATGTGTTAATTTTTAATTTTATTTTTTTGGTACATATGTATTCATATATGCTTTAATTTGTTCAAATAAAAGTTTTTAAGTGTCATTTAATGTGAAAATTAATTATATTAATGTTGTGACGAAATTGTGCAGAGATGTGTCATAAAAAGCTTTTTAGTGCGATAATGTGCGATGAATATCGATCAAGAGTAGATGCGAGCTTTTTTGTGCAATGAAAATCGATCAAGAGTAGATGAGAGTTTTTCAGTGCGATGATGTGCGATGAGAAACGATAAAGTGTAGGGATTATCGATGGAGTGCAGGGATCAACGATGGAGTGCGATTGAGAGCGATATAGAGTGATAAAATGATAAAATTTTCGGGGATCAGCGCTGGAGTGCAATAAAAAAGCGAAAAAAAGCGGCTGAGAGGAGCCTGTGCGCTGAGTTTCCACGCCTTGTGAAAAAGTTATGAAAAAAAATCTTACACTTTTTCAGCAAATCCAATTTTCATTTCTCACGATGATTTCAGCACTTAAATTCAGCATGAAAATTGCTGATGTTGATTTTTCCGCTTGAAACCTCGACATCAATGCGTGTTTGTTATGTACAGAGTAAATTTATGCACAATATTGATCGAATGTGGTTTCGAGTAAGTAAATGTTTCAAAATGTAATTTGCTGTCATTAAATTCGCGAGGAAATATTTTAATTTTGCAGTCGAGGTAAATTCTCTAAATGATTTTGATTTCAAGCATTGACGGAAAAAAGTGAGAGGAGAGAAAAGTTTTTATTAACTTTAATTTCCAGCAATTTTGTGTTGCTTCCTTCTCACGTTTGCTGAGATTTAACTTTTTGAGTTGCATGAAAAACAAAAAAAAAATCAAAATCTTTTCCGATAAAAGAAATTTATAAATAAAAAAAAATTTCCTACTAATTTATTTCAAAAACTCTCAAACTTCTTATGAATCTGTATTTTCAGGTTGCACGGTGTACCATCGTCGATTATGCTGTGTGGATATCATTGAATGTTGGCTTGAAGCCACAGACATTAGAGATATGAGATTCATTTTTTCGTCTCTCTTGTTATGTTTCTGGTGCCATAGCGACAAAAAAAATCGAAAAAGGCAGAAAAGCATTCTAAATGCAGGAAGGAGGGAGAAAAAAGGTAAAAGGCGGCGATGGAATTGTTTTTATCTCAGATTCTACGAACGACGACAACAAACGGTTGGCTTTACCCTCGTTATGCTCGTTATAGATTTTCCGCATCTATTTTCCTCCTCTCCTAATTCAGTGATTTGTTATGTTCCGGTCTGCACCACTACCATTCATCCACATAGATAAAGTGAATAAAGACCGCAGGAAGACAAACGACAGCGGAAGGAAGGAAAGTAAACACACACGCCATCAAAATTGCCGCATGTAAAAATAACTTTTTCAGTCTAAATATTTTATGAGCTCTTTAAACGGAAGTTATAAATTTTAAAATTATTCATTTATTTCATGAAATTTAAGAAAAGTTAAATCTTGTCAATGCCCTCAAACTGCCGCCGTTTTTCCTTCAACGCAAGTAAACAACTTTAAAGATTACCCCTAAAGTGTCCTGGAACATATTCAACAAGGATGGCAGAATATTTTGTTGACATCTTCATCCAATTTCACATTTCTAGGCATGCGGTACGGTATGAAAGACGGCTGAGCGACAAAGTCTTTTTACCATCAAAGTAGATTAATATGTGAATGTAGAAGGGAAAGATAGAAAATGTGTACCAGAAAAAAAATAATTTACAATTTAATCCTTTCAATTTTCATCTCCATACCTTTTTTGTTCTGTGAGCATGATGAAAAGATCTCAGTGACAGCTGAATGGACTTCCAACAATTTTCCATGTGCATTGAATTTTTGTACATTGTAAAAATGACAATGGCAGTTCGTTCTGAATTTTTCTAGTGAATAAACAGACAAAGAAAGATAGAGAGAAAAGACAGCCGGAAGAACTTCGCTGAAGTTGAATTTAAATTTAAAATCAAGCATTTTAATTTTTAAAATAATTTTTCAGTTCTTCTATTTTTAATAAAAAAAATTGTTTACTTTCAACCCTCATGTCTTCGAAACTCATTAAACGATCGAAAAGTCAAATATCCTAAATCGACTTTTTCATTGAACCTTTCAAACTTGTTTCAACAATTATTAGCTCCATGGGATTCTCTCTGAAATTTCCTTAATTCCTTCAACTTGACCCACGAAATGAAGCAAAAAAACATCCTCTAAAGTCTTTTTGTTTTGTTTCTTTAACAACTCAAGTAAAAATAACTCAATCATTGCTTGTGATAATAAAATCATTCATGAGAAACTTTTTTTACGACGTTTTGTGGCAAATTTTTCTTATGGGAGTAGGAAGGAAAAGATCATTGAATGTATTCTCTTTTTTCTGCTCGCCTAAGGCTATAAACTTTGCAAAAAAATGCGAAGGAAATTGTAAAAAAGGGTTTCTTTGGACTATTACTGAAGTGAATTTCAAGGTTTATATTTAACATTATCAAATCGAGAGTTTAGAGTGAATGAAGTGGGATGTTGAGGTCATGTCACATGGGAAATAAATCTTCGGTGCTTTTTTGGTGTGAAAAGCTTGAGAATTTGTTGAATTGAGATAATTTAAAAAGTTTTCATGAGTTTTTTTGTAGTTTTCAAAAACTTTTCTTATGGAGATTAAATTTCTACTTTTTAAACTTCAAACTTAAATTTCATTTATTTTAGGTACTTAAAATGTGGAGTGAGGTATTAAAATATTATGATTGCCCTGCATTCAGCAACATTAGATCAAACAATAAATTCTTCACATGAAAGTCCAACATATCACTCCATCATCCTTCCCTAAATAAAATTAATAACAAATATTTACAAAATCTGGTTATGTTCACATAGAACGAGAGGCATGTTGAATGATGCTAAATTCAATTTTTATCTTAGATAAGAGGAAGCAAAACAAATTTCAGATGGAAATTATGAAATCTACAGAGAGAGATAATAGTGCGATTATGGGATGTAGGTATACGAGAGGTATAGATTGCATGGTAAATTCTCACATAATCTTTTCCACTTTATTCTATCAGAGTTGAGCGCTTTAATTTTTGGGTGGAAAATTTTGTTTGATACAAATTTAAAAAATTATGGAAAATTTTTATAGATTTTAAATAAAACTTTTGGAATAAGTTTTTAAATCATTTTAATTTTTAAAATTGAACAAATTTCTAAATAATTTATTTTTAACCACTTTTAAAAAACTTTCATATTTTTACACAAATAAATTTCAACTCTGTCGAAATCCTAAGCCGAACGTAAGTCTCATAACGGCATAAAACAGTTTCAAAAAGCTTTCATTTCCTCTCTCTCTATTCACATACGTACACTTAGTTGTGTGTGATGATAAACCCATGTTCTCATTTACGATGATGTTGTTCTATACAAAGAACCTTGAATTTATATATTTTTCACTTCAACTCGAGACGCGAAACTGTTCACACGAAATATTTATTTGGATATTTGTGTTTTAAAAATGAGTGATAAAGAGAATGAGTCAATGGAGAGGGATGCGATGGCGTTAGTGGAGAAGAATTTGCATGTCGCTAAGAGATCAAGTGAAACTAATTTAATGCACAGTAATGGAACGAACAACTTAGTGAATAATCTCCTCGTCAATAGCTCTACAAACAATGCCGTGAATTTTAACATCCAGAACAGTTCTGGAATACAAATTGGAAACACAATCAGCTTTAATTGGACCGGTGCACAAGTGCCACAGTTACCTTCTTCAGCGAATCAACAGGCGGAAGAAGCGAAAGTTTATCGAAAAACTCGCTCGGTGTCGGAACTCATGAAAAGTACAGAGCACCTCAATGAACAATATCTCGACATTTTCGCTGAAAACTTTGGTGATCGTTATCTTCAATTGCCAATACTTTTGGGTATCGACGATTTATTTGTGCAACGTATGCATGTCGATTATTTCCCTAGCGGTCAATCCCGAGAGGTGAGAGAATTTTTCTTGGATTATTTCTAAATGATAAATTTTAAATTAAGCTTTTAAAATTTTGAAAGAACTTTCAGGGAACAATTATGCATTTAAATTAAGCTTTTATTGAATACAAATGAACTTTAAGTTTTAATTTTTAATCTGACATTTTGAGTCTATTTTTAGACAGTCTGTCGCATAGTGATTGCAAATTATATTTTGGGAAAATCCCAAAACGTGATTTAAAATTGGAATAAATTTATTTTTAATTCATTTTTTATTTTTTAGGTAATTTATCAAATTCTTTATCAATTTTTTCAAGATCACCAAGATTTGGCGACAGTAGGTTGGTTCGCAAAATTTCTGTGGAAAAATGACTTCAAAAAAACAGTTCACACCGTCAATCAGCGATTCAAGCAGCGAATGAACATTGAAAATGCAAATTTTGATGCTGCACTCAATCAAGATGACGAAATCGAAGAAAGTTACCTTTAAGTGAAAATGACTTGTTATAAAATTATGGCAAAAGCGTGATATGTATAATTTGTTAATAGCTTTGATAAGATTAAAAAAAACTTTACACCCCTTTAGATAATTAAAAGCGATCCACGTGACTTTTTTCATTTTGAGCAAGGGATGGAAATTTTTAGATTTTTAAATAAGTTGATTCTAATTTAAATTTTGAAATTTTATCAGCTTGATTTAAAAATATTTTTTGCACGTTTCTATTTCTTGATAGACTAAAAATTTTAAAAACATTGTAAAGGTTGATAAACTTTTTCGGTGAATCCCATTTTAAACTGTGCCAATGTGTTAAGAAAAGCAAATGAAATTTGTTTGATAAGAGTGATATCGATGTTCAATTGAAATTCTTATAAAATAATTAAATTTAGACAAGAAATGCTTTTATGTAATCAAATCATATGGTAAAAAATACTACAACAACTGTTATTAATTATCTATCATTCTATCTTTTAAATTTCAATAAAATAACACTAAGAAATAAATTGGCTTTTCAATTTGCGAATATCCATGGTACAGCAACTTTTAATTTTTCAAAAAGTTTATAATTCCAAGGAAATCTAATTTTAATTTTCAAACCATAAATGGCTTTAATAAATTTTTTAACGCATAAGAAATCATCAACCCCGAAAGAGATGAAAAGGGGATGAAATTATGCTAATTAAGTCATTATCTTTTTCGCCCTTAGCAACTTCATCTCAAAGCTGATTTTAATCTCTCCTTCTCGGTTGACATGGAACTTTTCATCTTGAAACAGATTTTAAATTGAGACAATTTTGAATCAATTTTCGAAAAGATTTTCTGTTAAAAAATTACAAGCTTTTTAGTCAGTTAAATTCTCATTTCAATTTTAAAGCTCCTCAGGTGGGTGAATCCAGACATTTCTTTTTGTAAAAATAATAAAACAATTTTGTGTCAATTCCATAATAATAAAAAAAAGTTCATAAATCTTTGGGAAATGCGAGCGATAAAAAACAAACGAGTGATGCTTCTGACAGGCAAGCAGTTGAGTGTAAAAAATTTGAGGAACAGAAAAATTACAATTTTTTGATTTTAACTGAATATTTTCATTTTTACCAATTTATGACAAAAAATTTTGAATAGCTCAAAATTTCACAGTTTGATTTTAATACAGTAACAAAAATTCTTGATTACCAAAAAAAAGTTAAAAAGACATAAATCATTTTTCGAGGGAAAAAACCGCGAATATTGAAGCTTAAAATTGGAATTAGTCTCAGGTTTTCTTTTAATAAAGTTTTATGAATTGCATTAATCATGTCTGGAAGTTTTGTGTTTCAGAAAGTTTTCGTTTTGAGTGAAATTTTCATGCTTGCAAGCTAAAAAGGTTTTTCTTGCTCAAGGAAAATTGTTTCATGTAAATTTTCTTCTTATTCTTGTTCATTACGGTAATAGAAAAAGTTTGTTGTTTTTCTCATCGTTCTTTTAGCTCATCTCATGACATAAACGATTAATGCAAAATTATGCTAAATGATATTTGGAAACTTTTTAATACACACAATCCTTCTTTTCACATCCGTCTTTCACTCTTAGAGCGCAACCATGATGAACCTGCAATTAAACTCAATTCATTTAACCAAAAAATTATTTTATGGCTTTCGTACAAATATGAATGAAGTTCGTTTAAAACAAATAGAGATTTACAAAAAAAATATTTATTCACTTCCCTCCGAACGCATAATTCCACATCATAAATTTTCGCACGCGATACGCTTTGTGAGTCGCGTGTCGAGTGAAAATACGGAAAATAATATAAGTCAATAAAAAATAACATGAGAATGACAAGAGAAGCTTATGGAGCTGAAAAGAGTGTAACTGTGAAATGTCATGAAGAAAAATTATTACCTTAAGGCAGCTGCTGAAGATCATGGTGTGAAAAATTGAGAGAAAAGAAAATTATTTATTTTTATAAAAATACTCAAACCTTTTCCTTAAAAAATTTATCAATTTTTTTATTGTTTTTAAAATATTTTTAATTCTAAAAATTGCATCATCATTTTGCTGATAAAAAAATAGCCATAATAAAGTTTTAAACCAGTACAAAAAATTTCTTATCGCATAAAATGTCGACAAAACTGAGCGTAGATAAAAATAAAATTCGTATTGGATTTTCTCACGTTCACTTTTTTATTTTTCACTTGAATTTTTACATATGTGCGTAAAATTTACCTTTTATTACAATTGCACACTTAAAGATTTGTGCGCGCAAAATTGGGAGCTGAAAAAAATAATTTCAAAACTAAAATTTTAACTAAATTTCATTTTGCTGAAAATTTGTTTTAATCACTTTGATTTTTTTTTCTTAGAATAGCATTGACTTTTATTGTTTCTCACTTATCTTTAAATTTTTTTGACGTTATGTCAATGAAAATTACATTTTACGTAACTTTAACTTTATGGCAATATAAAATAATTTTCTTTATAATTCTTATTTAATTTTAACACGCATAATAAATTTCTCTTAAATATTTTTTTGGTATAATGTGTCATCATTTGGTTTTAATGAATTTTTATGATTATTTCACATTTATTTTATGTGTTTTTTTCTCTTTTCTAGTGGCAAAATAATAAATAAAATAAACCAAAAAATATAAAATTGGCATTTTCACGATTTTGTTCATTATCAAAAATTTAAATCATTTTTTAAACAACTTCAATCCAAGCTGTTTATACGTTTGAGAAAAATTTGGGATTTTTCTTGTCTAAAATTTAGATTTTAAGACTCGTTGTAAATTTTTTAGAAAAAATTAAAATTTGTGAAATTAACAAATGAAATTTAACCTAATATTGATCAACAAAACTTGATAGAACTTTAAATGCCAAAATGATTTAATTTTAGTGGAACATTTTTCTTGGTGCCTTCATAGAATTTCGGCGTTTTTCATGTTTTATTAATAAAATTTTCAACTGCTGCTGCAAAATGTTTCATTAAATATTCATCTTCACATGTCATAACAGTCGGAAATAATAATTCACACCTATCTTAAATTATGAACAAGGGATTGAAACTTTAAAAATTATTTTGTTTAATAAAAATAATTGCAAATTTTTAAAACTAGGGTCCCTGTACATAATTTCTTAGTAAACCGTGAAAATTAAATTTAAAACTGCAAATTCCTACTGATGGCACTGATGAAATTCAACAAAAATATATTTTTCGTGTAGCTAATGTGTTTATCTTTAATTCAAGACCTTTATCAAAATTTTGCGTTGCCACGTTCATCCTTAAAAATGGTGTTTTTTCTTGCTCATAATTTCTTAGTTGATGTCCATAATTTCTTAGTAAATTTGCTCATAATTTCTTAGTAGAAAGTTAAATCAATTTTAGACTTGGAAGCAATAACCAAAAACATGATCAATTTTAATTGTTGGAAAATATACAAATTTTAAGAAAAAATTTCAAGTTTTAAATCAGCATGCAGATGATAAATGCTTAAACTCATAAAAATTCCAGTTTTATGTGAAATTAAATCAAAAGTCTTAAAAAGACCACAAGATTAATCACAATTGATACATAATTTTAAAAGCCTTTTAAGCTTTCTTTTTATCATAAATTAACACTTGCAGAAATAATTTTATGTCCAACACGCTGAAAAAAGGTCGAGCAAGATGAGAGAAAATTCCTATAAAAATAATATCTCATTTTTAAGCATCAATGCATTAAAAGGTGAAATAAAATGAAAGTTTAAGTTAGGCAAAAAGCCTTTCCAGTTAAGCAATCAATTTTTACTATCAGGAACAACTCATTCAGTCGTGATTTAAAATTAGTAATATTTAATTAATTTGGATCATGTTCCTGCCTAGTTATTGCATTTGACAATTGCAAATATTTAATCTTATAGTTCCGTTGATATCCATTTCCGATGAACTGGATCTTAGTTCCGCTGGCATCGCCTTTAGCACTTCCACCTCCCAAAATTTTGATTTTATTAGATTTTTTTGTATTACTGAATTTATGTTAAACTGGTTCTCATGTCCATGTCCAGCGCTGGATCTTACTTCCAGCACTAATTTTTTTTATTTTCATTGAACCTTGCACAACCTTGTCTATAAGCACTTACTGCACGTTCCTGTATCAAAAATGACAGTTCCACTTCCAAGACAGTGCTTGTTGCCTATGACACCCAATTTCCTTCATATTTATCAGCAATACCTTAAAATACTTGTTTTCAAATTATTTTCAGCATGTTCACACCCCAAAAATAGTTTTTATAGACAATTCAAGTAATTTTTTTCATCAAATTCCAAAGAATGCTTCACCGAAATTTACTAAGAAATTATGAGCAAATCAACTAAGAAATTATGATCACTTTTAGAAGATCATTTTTAAGGATACGGCACCATTTTGGATGAACATCAAACTAATAATTTAAATCTTTGATATTTAATTGACACAAAAAAAATTTAATTCATAAATAATTAAGTGATTTTCTTAAAGAAAATCAATGAAATATGCGAAGGCTATCGATGTATGGAAAATCTTATTTAAAGCTTTTATGGCATTTAACGTCCTTAAAATTCTGTCGAACCTTCATGACAATGGTGTAGAATGATAAAACACGCAGATTAAACACTTGAAGTTAGGCATTTGGATTTGAAGACAAAAAGTTATCGCAATATGAAATTTTACTAAGAAATTATGATCACTAAGAAATTATGTACAGGGACCCTAGATTTTATAAAAAAAAAATAAAACTTTCTCGCTTGGATGGAAATGCAAAAATTTAAATTTTCTTTTATTTTTAAACGTTATTTCTCGACGATGACATTCAAAAAAAATTTATTCATAGGTCATTTGAACTTATTGTTTTTTCTTCTTATTTGGTCTTTTTAGAATTTTTTCTTCCATTTTCCTTTTCAGCAAAATCACTTTTCTAGGCAATTTTGATAATATCGAGCTTGGAATAGTTTTAGGGTAATAATTTCCACATCATCACGTTTTACAATCACTTTAGGGTGAAAAATTATCGTTTGATCCCGGCGTGTGGCGTGTGGTTTCGACAAAAAGACCGCAAAATGTTCCTCGTTGAAAAACATTTTTGAGTAAGGATCAAAAAGCGAAACATAAAAGTTTGTAGCTTTAACCTTTTTCAAAAAAATTCATGAAAAAGAAGTCGAAAAATTAGCAATATCAAAGTTAGAGTTTTCTGCCCCTGCCTTTGATATTTTTCATTCAGCTTCACTTATTTTCTCGTTCCATAACTTAACGGACGGCCGCTTTGATGATGATAGCAAATGAAGGTTCAATCGTGCATGCAGCGAGGGCCGACTGAGAGCACTTTCGCAAGCCTCCAACGTCACGTCGAATCGAGATTAATTTGCCTCTCCGACATCATCATTGAACATTGTATGCTCCAAAAGTTTATTATTATCATAAATCGGCGTGCGCTCGCTCGAGCATTGTGAGCGTTCATGATTTCCCGAAATGAGACTTAATTGCTTCCATTCAATTAGTCCATTTAGTTTTGAATTTAAATCGAGTCGCGTTCGAGGTTGGGGAATTTCAAATGAGTTCGGTGCCATCACATACGAACTGTCCCAAATGCAATCCACATAACAGGTTATCAGACCGTCGGATCGGAAACTGTTTGAAGAAAAGTTTTTGTGTCAATAAATTTGAAATTTAACGAGAGTTGCCAGCAAAATTGCTGCAATCCTCAAATATTCGCAATAAACATTCTCATATGCTGCATCAACAGAATAAAAAGAGAGAGCTCACCTGAATGCAATCTGATGCCAATGTAAATCGAATAAATTCAATTTAATGGCAAACATTTCCGATGTCGAGTTTCGCTCCTGGACGACCTTCATGCCGCCATCGACAAGCACAACGGTTAGTCTCGAATTGACGTCCGATTCTGAACGTAATGACATTAAATGTTGATTCATCGTTTCACTCAAGCGATGATGTTTGTTAACCTATGCAGTCGTGTGTTTTTGGAAGGGATTTAAAAAGAAGAGCGAGAGAGAGAGAAAAAAACAAATTTATCATGAGAAGGATGACAGTGAATGAGGACCCAAAAGATGGACATTCCAAAAATTTATAAAAATATATTTTTTGATAACTTTTGGTCAAAAATTTTAGTGTCCAACCCTTGCAGCAGCAGCAAAAGTTTCATAACCGGTCACATCTGGCAGTGCACGAAAAATACCTGAGATCTAATTGTGAACATGATGGTAAAATCATTTTTATCAACAACTTGATTGATGTGTGTGCCAATCTCATCCATACTCATTCGTGTGTCACTGCTGCTGCTTGTTAGTGACAAAAGATTTACAGCATCTGTGGAAGAGAGAGAGAAAATGTTATTAAAAGCGTGTGGCATGTGGGTTTTCCTCCATAATAAGCACAAATTCATCATTTTTATGAGTGAGGTTGTGTGCTTATGAGGTTTTAAAAACAAAGCACAAGTAGAAGAGTATTAAATTGTGGTTTTGAGAGTTTTCCTCATAATTTCCACCCCTCGAATTCATTCAATTATTTTCGTGCTTCAAAAGATTTTCATTCATTAGCAAAATCGACGTCATGACACACATCTCGACTTTTAATGTGTGTGCGACAAAATTATAAACAATAAATTCTCCTCACACACCCACAAACCACATCATATCGAGATGATTAATGATTACCGAATGCGTGTTCTGATATCTTCAGCAAAAAAGTTACTTTTTCGCATGCTCTTGAGGAAAATTTCTGCTCACGATGGTGATTGAGGTGAAAAGGGAGGAAGAAGCGTTATAAATAAAAATTGAGCTTTAAGGTCGTTCGATTGATGCGAAATCAGAGTTGACTAAATTTTAGGTTAGAAAAATTAAATTTCTGATTTTCGATTTTTGCAAGAAAAGTTCTCGAAATTTTTATGTCTGAATTGTTGAATGCAAATTTGTTTCCAACTCTTGGAGGCAATTTCACTAAAATATCTTAAAAACTTTCAGTCCATCTCAAATTTCATTCAAACTCTCTTGAAAGGCTCTTGGAAATGCGACTAAGAAGAAGTGAAACTTTTTCATTTCTCTCAAAAAAAACTTAACGAGAGCACGATAGCAAAACAGTGAGAGAGGAAACTCACTTGTCGCACTTTCCTTAAATTTCTTCATGGCGACCACAAATTTTATTGCTTGACAGAAGAAATAAAAAACTTTTTAGCGTTATTCACATTTTCGATGATCTCGAGAAGTATCAGGAAAGTGGTTTTATGTTGTTGACGAAGTTAAATAATGAGGTTAGTGGTAAGAAAGTTAATTTGGCATGATTAATTTTGCAGAGGTGGCGAAAGAAGAGGCAAAAATCAGCAACAGACGATAAATGAACACGCGATGATGCTTAAAAATTGATTGATGGTAAAAGAGGGTGGAAAAAAGACTTGGGGAAAAAAATTACCACGAAAGTTTTTTTGATTTATAAAAATTCAAGGGACAGACACAAAAAAAAGACTTAAAGATAATAATTTTAATTACATTCGAATATTAAATCTGTTTGCATCACTCTTGTCCGTAGTTTGTACATTTTCATCAACTTGAAGCACTCAAAAAACTTTCAGTTTCTTTTTCTCACTCACGTGATAAGATTTCGTAACTTAAACTTTAAAGGTAAATTATCGGCAAAGATAAAAGCACGAAAAAAGTTTTTCTTCTTTCGCTTTCGGGACTTTGAGAAAGTTGCCAAAAGTTTCGCTTCTTCTTCTCAAACAAAATTTAATGAGGCGAAGCTGAGCGAAAAATAAATTTAACGGAAGTTTACATGCAAAGCAAAATATTTCGTGGATTCTCTTTAAAGAAATTTTTAATTAATTTTAAATCGAGTAAAAAGCTCTTTAAAAGCTTCGCTTTGTGTAATCCATCCGACGTAATTAAAACGTAATATTAGTCAGATGGTTGACGCATAATCTAAAAGCTTCACAAAGTTAAAAAATGTTTCAAAACCTTAAATTGAAGAATCGTTGACGGAAAATAGGAAAACAACATTTTCTAACCAGATTTGACAATGTCAAACAAGTCTTACCTTTGCAATCAAACAAATTACATTCACGCTGCTCGACATTGTATCCATTACACAAATGCTGTTGACTTCGTTGTGCATAAGCTGATGTTTGTGTTGTATTTTTTTGCTGATTTGTCAGGCATTGTCGATAACGTTGCTGGATACCCTTACATGATTTCGAGCAGGCACTCCACTCACTCCAATTGCTCCATCCTGTTTGTATGCGTGGATGTTGGTTGAGAAAAAATATTGAGGGAAAAAAATGAGAAATGTGAAAATGAGATTTTTCCTTTTCAGCATTAATGCGAGGGAGATTTCATGTGTGTTCATGTGCAATGTGGTGATGGTAAGTTGGTTACTGACATAATAGACAGATTCGGTGGCGAGGATACGAAAAATTTATCTCGAACATTTTTATTCAAATTTTTATTTTTGGTATTTTAATTTTTTGTTCAAAGTCACCCGCAACCCTCCCTTCATAGAATCACTCAAATCCACTTGTCGAACATGTGAGCTCCGTTTTGTACATTAGCAAACACTTTCGGTCTCTTGCTTTCCTTCTATTTTCACTTCATTGCTTATTCAATATCGTTTTTGAAAAGAGAATTTTTCTCTTATCGGTTGAGGAAGGAAATCAAGAAAAAATTATACAGGGATGCCGTCGAAAAATTGAAATTCTCAAATGGAAATTTTTGTGTTTCCACTTAAGCTGGGATCGACGTGAAAAAAGTTGAAACTCGTGTCAAGGCTCAAGATCTTTTTTTTAAATAAAAAATCACGAAAATTCTTTAAAACTAAAAAAACATTTTTACTAAAAATAATTTTCTTTAGAGAGTTTTCCGGTCATTTCTTTATGTCGACTAGAGCGAAAAACTTTTCATTATCCTCCCTTCGCACATCTCCGTGATGATATACAAAAAAACGACTCGAGAGTCAACTTTTCATCATCTTTTCAGTCCTTTTCTCGTCTTAATTTACTCGCACCGAGCATACAGCAAAAAGGACGACCGTCTACCAAATAAAAAAAGTGAAATTTAAATGGAAGCTCGAGAGATGATTTATTTAAGGCGAAATATTCGTCTAAGTCGTAAACATTTAAAATTCACTTTAACCTAAAAGAGGGTGGAAGTTTCTCATTCTTTTCGAAGTGTCGCCTACTCTTGTGCCACTTTCAAAACTCGGGGGAGAAATTCTTTCAATAAATATCTGCAACTCGAGACTGCTTTTGCATTCTTTTTAATGAAAAATGTGATAAAAGAGTTGTGCGCAAAGTTTGTCGCATTTAATATTTAAAATTTCAATAATTCTAAAATCAAAGTTTAATTTAGGAGTAAGGAAATCGATCCGATAACAATGAACATTTTTCTCTTTTATTATAAACGCTGTGAAATTCAAATCCATTTCGACAAAGAGAACAAAATATGTGTATCCTGGTGAGCGAGAAGGTGTGAGAAATTATAGACGTGCTGGATGGTGTAAGGAGAAGACACAAAGAGCAGTTGAACAAAAGCGAGCACCAAACATCCACTCAGCTATTCATATTCACGTGTGCGATGTTATAACAATGTACATCTTGATAAGAGAGAGAAAAGGAAAAATGGAACATTGTGTTCATGTGTGGTGGTTGAAACGCTACACGACGACGACAACGAGATGGAAAAAAGGGAAGGAAAATGGCAATAATTGTTAGATACTTCCATGTATGCCATGTTAAAACTCAATTACTTATCAGCATCAACAACACCGAACTCTTTTTCTTGCAGCAAGAAAAGTAAATTTAATGAGTTCGAATTAATTTTTTTGCAGTTATTTTAATTTTTTAATTTCAAGTTTTGTAATTGAAAAATTTTTAATTATTTTTAAATTGCTCAATTTTCTTGACAACGAGCTTTTCTTCTCTTTATGTGTGATAATGACATTTACGACCCGATGAAAAAGCATGCCAGTAATAGTGTGGCGACGATATTTTATTATGCGATGCATGCACAACACAATGAGCGGAAAATGTGATAAACCTACTAATGTATTGATCTCCGTAGTTATTAAAACGTGATAGAATTTTTTCTGCTTCACTTCCTCGATGAGTTTTTATCCGTGACTACATCGTGTGATGAGAAGAGAGAAAAAAATCCTTAACATGATTTTCTCAAATTGGAAATCAATAGTTCGAAAATCGAAGAGTAAAAGCTGAAAAGTTCCTATGAAACTTTGATGAGCTTTCGGAAAAAGTTTTTTTCTGCCATGACTTGCGAGTGCTTTTGGCTTTAGCGGAATTAATGGAATTAAAACTACAATGTAGCTGAGAAAATTAAGCGTTTTATTGTCGCGCTTTCATGTTGGAGTTTATGAGAGCGACACGAGGTTGGTTTGGGGTGGTTGATGCTCGTGTAAATTGGTTAATGTCTTCACTCGATTTGTGTGGCATAAAATTAAAAATATATTATAGTCGAAAAATTGCATTAAAAGTTCAATAATTTAAAACTTTACAAATTTAATTTTTGAGTCAACCCTTTAAAACT
Organism: Tanytarsus gracilentus; assembly: GCA_038502055.1. Taxonomy (NCBI): domain Eukaryota; kingdom Metazoa; phylum Arthropoda; class Insecta; order Diptera; family Chironomidae; genus Tanytarsus; species Tanytarsus gracilentus. The sequence goes on along the minus strand of JAXRKN010000033.1, from coordinate 1,492,661 downwards.
CCCACCATCACCACTTGACATAAAACACGATCTTTTTCTCCCTCACTCGGTCTGCAGAGCTTCACATAATTAATTTAGTGGATTGACAATGTACAGACGTCGCAAAGCTAAATTTACCTAAATTATTCCACACAAAATTCTCCACATGCGGATGCCACCTAACAATGCCATTGGTTTTTATGATTAAGCGATTTCTCGTCGGCGAATTGCTCTTATCCAATTTTCCAAATATAATTAAATGTCCCGGTGCGAGATGGTGAATTTGTTTCTCTATTAAATGGTTCTCATTCAATCTCTGCCCTTGCTTATTAATTTTCTCATTTGCATAACATTTGCGCTGGTAGAGGACTTTTTGCTGCTGCTCCAACTCCAATGTTGCATTCAATTGCCTGCGAGAGAGGAAAAGAAAAGTTTTTCAGATTTAAACATTAAATTTTATAATTATGATTTTGAATTGTTATTTTATGCTCTTCTAGTTTCATGCTGAGAGATTTCCAGAGCAACTTTCTCTCATTTCGTAATTGAATCGCATTTTCATCTATGCGAAAGCTTTCCGGCAATTAAAAGAGTTTCAAACAAAAGTTTATAGAATTTTTCGGGCACTTAAGCATGAGGATTTTAGTGATTTGTAAAGTTACTGCTAATAACACTTTTACATCACAATTATTTTGATGAGCATGCAAAAAAGTTTTTAATGAAAGCTTTAAGCTTCTATTTTTGCTCATTTCAAGCTAACTTTCTTTAAATTCAATTCAATTTTTTAAATTAATCAATTTATATTCCTCACATTCGTTCTGTTTCCCTTCGCGAACTTTTTCTCTCTCCCATAATCATTTCATTTTATGTAATTAGTTTATAAAAAGGAAAACGTGCTCAAAAGGAAATTTTTGTTATCTTCCGCGCATTTTTAAATTGAATTTTCGAAAACTTGCTGCCGCCTGTTGACAAGCGAGTATTTACATATACGCCTTTCATAAGAATGTTTGTCACATCCTTCAGCAAATAAATTTTCTCTCCTAAGATAAACATTTAGATGGAAAATTTTCTTTTTTCATTTCTCCGCGCCGTGAAATTGAATTTTGAAAGTTTTTCTTTTTGTGATGACTCGGATGGAATAAATTTTTATTTAAGCAGTCGAATATAAATTTGAGACAATAAGCCACACACACACAATTCGTTTATTATGCGTTGGATGATGATTTCATTATCCAGCAAGAAAGTTGTCATGTCAGCAATTTCTTAAGTGAGGTTGGAGGGTTCTGTAGTCTTGCGGGAATTTTCGAACACAATTTCGAATATATTTGAGTTAAAATAAACTAGCGAAGAATTTTTAGAAATTTATATTTCACGAAATTCACCACAGGGAACTAACTGTCTTTTGTCTGTCGCCATGGCGAATTCACATATAAAACTTATCTCAATTTCAATTGAATATGAAAAGCTCTTGATTACACAAAAAGCTGATGAAAATTGTTGCTCAGTTATATTTGCTTTTTACTGACATTTCTCTTTGTACTCTGCTAATCAACTTACACAGTCAACATGGCAGACTTCATACACATGCTCATTTTAATTAACATCAAAAGCTTCTTTATTTTCTTTCAAGCGCTCAAGTGCTTCACTTAGTGGTCTTTTTGCACTGTTTTAATGCCTGAGGGCAGTCGATTTTTTTATATCCATTGAAGCAAAAGTAAATTTGTAATGCTTCACATGAATGCACTTGAGTGTGATGAGGAAATTTCTTTTTTGAATGCTTTTAATTTTTTATGATCTCAAACGGCTTTTAAAAATTAATCCAATTAATCTTTGCAAAGCAGAAAAATGCTTCAATTTTGATTTTCAATCAATTTTAAGAACATCAAAAGTTCCTTTAATCTTCGACTTATCGAAATTAACTAAATTTTCAACCACTTTTTCAATTTCCTCCCACAAACCGAATTCCGAACCAATTCAATAACTTCATTACGAACGAATTGATTTTATTTTATTTTAGCTCCTTTCAATCTGCTCTTCTTGTTCAATACATCGACAAAATCACATTTCATCCAATTACTTTTTCTCTCTCTATGACAATTTTTTTATTCTCTCAATTGAAAAAGTTGTTGAAGTTGTCAAATAGAACGAAGGATGATGATGTAGAAAAGACATGAACACATGCGATGATCCATGACATGTATCGTGAAGTAATGCTTGAGTTGCATTGTACACATTTTGCTGGTTGCTACTTAAAACTCACTCAGCACTTTTGATATATTAAATTGAAAGGGAAATTGAATTATTTTGCTATCTTGCGAGCGAGAGTTCATTAAATTGGAACTTGAGTTAATATATGGTCGTTTTAGTAATAAAATTGAAGAATATTCAACTCACCCTTTAACTTGAAAATATTCTTGATTATTAAACAACTCCAACTGTCTCAATATTGTCAGCCCTTTATACACAGTAAGTGGTGTGAAAGTCATTAATGTTCTCATTTTTTTCGCACCATCATCGCTTTTGTAGAAGTAATAATCCCCATAATCATCGTCACTAATGTTTATATTTTCACTGCTACGCGACGACAAAGTTTTTCTTTCATCTTCCTCCTCAAAGTCATCACCAATCGCTCTTTCATCGTCGTCGCTTGTATCGACAAAATTAATTAAGTTTTCACTACAAAACGCTTTCAATATCACAGTGCTTTGATCAATCAGCTTTAACAAATTCGAACTCTCTTCATTTGCATTCAGCAAACTTGCACTAACTTTCTCAACGCAACTTTCCAACTTTTCCGCATCGTTGATGATCGTTTTCACATCAAAAACGAGCAGGAGAAGATAGACGAGGGTGTTTTTGATGAAAATCATTTTATTTTCACTTTTTTACGAATGTTCGAGTTTGTTTGTCGATTAAATTGTTTACATCACTTTTAATTGCTTTCGACTGCAACAGCAATATTTTTTTTACACGCTCAAAGTGTAATCAAGTTAGAGTAAAAAGTTTCTCTCCTCTCTAATAGCCCACACAACATTTTCTAGCTTCAAGTTTGTCAATGTTTACCGAAAACTTTTAACGTGACACAAAAGTCTGAAATAAAGAAGAGAATTTGATTAAGAAAGTTTTTATGGAGTTTTTTTTTGTCAAAAAAAGTTCAAATTAATTGCAACGTGTTTATATATTTTAAATTTTTTAAATGTTACTTCCAGAGTTCAAAAAAGTAATAAAAAATTTAATTTGTTTCCTCATCACTCACGTAACCTCCGCAATAAAATCCTACAATACCGCACACATTTTTAACGTCATCATCAATTTGAAATTAGCATGAAAATTGTAATTATTTAATTTCTGATGATAATTTTTCTCATTCATCATTCTTGCAGTGAAAAAAGAATTTTTTCTATGTTTATTTTATCTCGCTTTCTTCATCATTATTATCATCGTCGTCGTTCACATGATAAATGAGAAAAAATTGTGTCGAAATGAATAATTAAGAAGACCTAGAAAAAAATTCATTTCGCTCTTGTACGAATGCGAATTAAAATTATTTTTTGCGCTATAATGAGAAAAGGGAAAATTGTGAAAGAGGAGAAGAATTAAATCTTAAAACTTTTTTTGTAATTTTTGCTCTCAATTTTTAACAAATATTCTTCAAAAAGCTCAATAAACTGATTAATATTCAATGTTTAACAATTTTTAAAAATCATCCCTTCGAACCCTTTTTAAAAGGTATAAAAAAATCCGAAACTCAAAGCTGATTGTTTTCCTCCTACAATAAAAATTGGACAAACAAATTAAACAGAAAATTTCTATCGTTTTTAGCGAAATTACGAAAATAAAAATTCAACTTTATGAGGAAAGTTAAGTAAACCAAAATGAAGGAGAAACCGCCAACAACACGACGCGTCGATGAAAACTTTAGAAAGCTTTTTGCTTTCAATTTCACTCACAATTAAGCACAGCGAAACCATAAAACCCATAAATGAAGATCGGTTTCATTTTCACCCACATAAATTTTCACATTATGTGTACATTGAGACACGATAGAATTTATTGACATTTGAAGACTATTCAATGATGCTAATTTCTAAGATAAACAACAATCGATGAGGGAGAGATGAAGGAGCGGGCGGCAGTGGTGTCCTCTCATAATCACAATATTTGCCGTTCATGAATCGATATCTGTGTCTATATATTTTCATGGCGTTAGGCAGGGATGAGAAATTTCAAGGCGAATGGTATTAAGGTTTTTGGGTCAATGAGAGGATTAACAATTGATACTTAAAAGTGAATTTTGCTCATGATAAAAGTTATAGAAATAAATGAATAATTTTTATCTAAATTTTGAAATTGAAAATAAAATGTTTATTTTACCGCGCGCACGTGGTTTTTATTACAAAAATCTCACACCCTATTTTAAATTTCACTCGACATTGAATTAATTTCTGTATTTAATAATCTTTTGCCCTAGAGATATTGAAATCAATACAAATATTCGCTGATGAACCTTGTCATCGTGCAACGAATTTAATGGCGACAAAATCTGTTGGCAATTTAACCTAGATGAGGGTGAGTGAAAGACATTAAAAAAGGACAATCATTGTCATTAAATTACCATAAAAAGCATAAATAGACGGTCGTTAAATGGCTCCTAAATACATACGCACAATTCAAGGAAGTTGGTCAAAAAATAATTTTCACAGATAATGACTTTTGGAGTGAGTTTGGAAAAGATTTTCTCGAACTTTTTGTTATGCTAAAAGTTAAACATAAAAGATGAAAATTGATGCGGAAAATTGCTATGAAAACAAAAAGTTCGCTATTGTTGACGTCGAAGATTATTTTTTGGTAATTATTGAATTTATATTATGATATTTTTAACCTTGAACATACTAATTGAAGTCATGAATTTATTTTGTCTATTTTGATAAAAATATGTCATATTTTTAAAATCATTCGCAAAAATTCCAATTTATTTTTTATCGCATCCAAAACTTTTCCATTCAAACTCTGCCAATAAAATCTCTCGCAAATTAAGAGTTATTTTATTTTTAAATCATAAAAAGTTTTTGTTATTAATTTTTATGACCATATTAGCTCAATTTATGTTCATAAAAGTTTATCCACATTAAACTTCATCTTCTCCATAAAAGCCAGACTTGAATGCCACCAGTTAATCTAAGTGAATGTAAAAAAATTGTCGACAAAGTTGTAGCACATATATTTTAAAAGACTTGCATATGAGCCAGCTTTATGACATCAGAAATTGTTGTTTTGACTTCCAACTGCGAATAAATGCTCGCATAAAAACAGCAAAAAGCTTTTTCGATAATTCTTTTCTCCCTCACACCGAAAGTGACTTTGAGTTCGTTCCAAGAAAAAATAAATGTTGTTTGTGTCTCACTGAACAATGTGAGATGGCAGCACCGAAAAAATTCTACCATTTCAGTTAGTTATTGAAACTGTATCAAACTCATTTGTCGATTTGAGGCAAACGATCGGGAAAAAGGATGGTCAATAAACTGAGAATTCTAAGAGAGGCTTAGGAGAAGATTTTCTCTGTGATGGCGAACATTTTTCAAGGGTTGGACACTAAATTAAATTAAAAAATATAAAAAAAATTTAAAAACTAATTATTTCAACCCTCGCGACGTTTTCAACTTAAATTGCTTTTTGCGGTTGCGAGAGCAAATTTTCGTTTCGATTTATTTGAAATAAATTGAGACCCATCACGACAAAATTGGCCGTATGGAAAAAATAAAGTAGAAAAAATGTCGAAGAGAATCCGATTGAAGATGTGCAGCTCCATTAAGAGGTTTTTTTGCGGGGAACTTTTATGAATAAATCAGAAACTTTTATGTGCCTTGCATGCATACGACAACGTTAAATGGTTCTCGTGTCATTCACATCAACATTGACGAGGATTTAATGGCTTCACAATTATTAGAAGGATAATTTTAGATTTAATTAGAAAAAAGGTTTCAACTTATTTCGAAAAATACGTAATTAATTTGAACGAAGATTGACGGGATATTTTTTTGAATTTAATTACCATTAAAAAGACATTTTTCATCACTTTTTTCACTTTTTAATCCATTTAGCAATTAATTATTTTCATTCACAAGCGGAAAATTATCACATGTGATTTTTTTACCACGAAACCACCAAAAAAAATTGCGAACACTTCGATTTAGGTCTCACTGCCTCAAAGAACTCGACACGAATGAGAGAATTATCTCGAGTTTCCTTAAATTTATAGCAATTTTCATCTCATGTTGGAAAGTTTTCGCTCACTGGAAAATTGGATGCTGGAAATTTTTCTCTCTTCTGTCAGATAAAAAACAGCTGTGACATTCAACAGTTATATCAACATGCTCGGTAAAATATTTTTGAATTCTCATTTAGGGTTCACCATCTCGGCCGCAATTAAAATGGAAAATGTCAAATCAGAATAGATCAAAATCAGAGATTTATTTTTGAATTTGTGTACCCAGCTTAAAACCGTATTAGAGCTCTCATTATCTCGATTATCATGAATATTTGATTAGTAAATTCATCGTGAAACATCTCATGAATATTTCTGATAACACGCGAAGAAAAGTGAAGTGGGTGTGGGTTAAAAATCTTGAGGGAGTTTGACATTTTAATTTTTTAAAGGTCGCGAAAGACGCATAATTTTTCATGAAATAAACAAAATTATTATTGAAGGTAATTTTGAAAGTTTAAAATAATTTTTAACGAAAATTATAGCTCCGCTATATTTTGTGGGGAATTATTATTATTTTTATTTCTAATGTTTTTATCGAAACTATAAGGACGGAAGCTGCGCTGGTTTGCGTCTGACCAGGGTCGAAAGAACCGAGAGCACACCGAAAACAAAAAAAAAAAAATTTTATTTCATATTTTGTTAAAAAAATTTTTTGTTTCTTCGATTTTTTTTGACGAATATAATTTATTTTAAAAAATAAAATATTAAATTATTAAAATTTTAAATTATAAAAAATCTAAAAAAATAAAATTTATTTTTAATTTTTCCTCCAAAAATAATTTTTTTAGCACCAAATGTTGGCTTGAGGCGCTCTTTATTTATTCAAAATTATCTCATTCAACACATCCTTCGCCGTACTCGTGTTTCAAGATCAAGCTTTTCAAACAAACAAAAAATAACTTTCCTGATGTTGTTTTTGTAAATAAGCAAGTCAAAAGTTTGAGTAAATAAGAACTGAAAATTTTGCAAGTTAATTTTTATTACTATAAAAGTTAACATAACCCACAATCATCTTCAATAAACTTTTTTCTCTCACTTTATAAAATTTAAATTGATGCCATAAAACTTATTTTTATTATTTCATTTTATTTCTATTGTCATGATGAAGCGCTTAAAAATAGAATAAAGAGAGAAGAAAATTGGATCGCAAACGCTTTTTTTTGTCGACATCTTCGTTCTTTTCTCTCTCTAGCTTTCTTATTTTCTAGTTCAATGTTAAGAAAAATGTGAGTGAATCTCTTTGTGTAATGGATATGATCAGATTACATTGTAAAATAAATATATGAGAAGGAAGTCAAGGGATGGAAAGTTTTGAAGTTGAAAAATTATTTGAAAATAATTTTGACAACCATAAAAAACTTTACGGATGGAAAATTGTTTAATTTTATGCGAGAAAATATTTTAAAAAAGCTTTAACACTCCTTGACGAGTGAAGTGAATGAAAATGGAGATGAGCTGGGTTGAGTTGAGTTTCAGGGACGATGCGAATGAAAAATGATGACGGAAATAATTTTTTACTGTTTAAAATCCACTCGATGCCCTCAGCACTCGTCCCGAGAGCCATTCTCGTACATACGCATCATCATATTTTCCACTTTGGTCAATCTTTTCTTCTCACTCTCAATAAATCGCTCTTTTGTGGCCTTCAATTTAATTTCACGCTCTTTTCTATTGGCAACCATGAAACAATTTGATGTTCGCAGTGCTGGCTTCTTTCGGTCATTCCAAGGAAAAGTGTCTTGATAAATCTTCTTTGTCGACTATTGAAATAAATTTATTGCAAATTGAAATTTATGTTGCTCCGCTTGATGAACTCACCCTTCGCTTCTCATCCCGCTTGCGTTGCCACTCGAGGAGATTGAGTTGCTCTGCTTTTACTTTAATGTCATTTTCCGGGAATGTTTAAAGAGTTTTTCTATTTATTTCTAAACTTTTTTCCAGCTATTAAAAAACTTACTCGGTTTGAACCAGAAGTCAACTGTGTTTGCTGTTTCGTCATCCTCGCCACTACTGGCACTGCTATTGCTGGTGCTCTCATCTGTGTCACTATGTGGATGATAAAAAATAACATAAGTTTTTTTTTGCATTGTTATAGTGCGGACACTTTGGTAACAGGATGAACAGTGGTAGAATTTATTATTTTATCCAAGGGATGGTCACTTAGAGATTTTTTATTTTTTGTATTAAGAATAAATAAATGTGGCGTCCATCCGTTGCCATAAAGTGAACGATTATAATGCAGTGAAAATGTGACACAATTCTCATGACGAATGTGAGGGATTTTCTTCGCCACAGAATAAAAAGCTCATGCGGAGTGTGAAAATGAATAATCTCTTTTTTCTCACTGACCCTTTCACGGTGAGCTTTAAGCTTCTTCCCGACTCTTGAATCTCCAACTGTGCCTCGATGAGTGTCAAGTTATCAGCAGGTGAATTATTAATGTGCGTAATAATGTCGCCAACTTTAATGCCTGCTCGCTTTGCGAGGCCATTTTTCTTTACGGCGACCACTGTCAATGGCGCTGATTGATCGCAACCCCCGCTAACTTCCATCGACCACAGATTGTCAACGAAGCTCATCATCACGCTGCTTTGTTCGCATCGATTTGCTGGAATTTTACACGTTATTTTAGGTAGAGTGACAGTGAATGATGCCTGAACTTCACACATAATTTTTTTAAATTGCTTATTTTATTTTTACTTCTTTACTTTTCAATATCTCGCGAACGACTGAAAAGCTCTGAGTGTGTTTGCTGCAAATTGGGCACAAGTTTAAGTTCGAACTATCGTCAATATAGTCGGACATTCTTTCGGCGACAAATCATGCGGTGCAACTCGCTTTCTTCGTGAAAAATTTCTTTAAGGTCTCGGAAAGATCATTTCATTCATTCCTCGAATTATTTTAAAGCGTCTGCGACGGCGATGATGACGACGCGTGAATAAAATGCTGCCAAATTAAAAGTTTTGCTGTTTAAATTTTCTTGCTTTGATTTGGATGATTTTGTTGAGAACACGTTTTTGAAAAATGTTTTTAATGACTTTTGTTCTAAAAAAAAAATTGAAAATGAAATTTAGAATAAATTTATAAAAAGCAAAAAAAAAAATAATTCTTTGGGATTCGATGCAAATTAGGGTGGTTGCTCATTATTTCTGAGTGCTTATGATTTCTGAGTAAAACTAAAAACTTCGATAAGTTTGCTCCTTCGTCTCTAATTGTACAACTTCATATATTAAACGTATGTGTTTTGTCATTCTCCATAATTTTTGTAAAGGTTTAACAGGATTTTAAGGATAGGAAATGCATTAAAAGCTCAAATAAAATTTTCCCATATATCGATAACCTTTACATATTTCATTGATTTTTTCTATGAATATTACCTTTTTTTGGGTGTTGGTCACGCAAAGTGTGGATTATTTCACGGAAAAATCCGCGAAATAATCCACACTTTTCCAAGGAATTCTATGGATAAATCCGCAAAATTTTAAATTGCACGGAAAAATCCACAGAAAAAAATCCAAGGATTTGCATGGAATTTAAAATCCAAGGAGTTTTCCATAGAACAAAAATCCTTGGAATTTCGCGGAATTTTAAAGTGCACGGAAAAATCCACAGACAATAATCCACGGATTTGCATGGAATTTAAAATCTGAGGAATTTTTTATAGAGTTTTTATATTTCAAAAATCAGGTACTATACTAAGTTCATATAGTAAATGATTTGCGATATTTCAATTTTTAGGAAAAATTAAAATTAATCCCTAAATAAAACTTTTTGTAAAAGTTAAAGATCAAATTAAAAGAAGTTTTATCATCACTCTTATCTTTCCGGCACTGTTATAGCTTAATAACCATCCGACTGAGCTATCCTAACGATAAGCGAAGCGCGATCGTTAGGTTAGTGAGGGAGTGAACTGTATGAGCGTTCCGGGGGGCCCCTTGGGGGGCCGGACGCGATTAACACAGGAGGGGGTTTGGGGGGCGCCTGGACGCCCCTCCAAAATGATCATATTGATTCAATAAATCAAAGTACTTAGTCAATCAAATCACTAGCCTATACTCCTCAAAACTAATTTTCCCAAACGATTTCCCTTTTACAAAAATTTTTATTTAGGGATTAATTTTAATTTTTCCTAACAATTGAAATGTCGCCAAATCATTTATTATATGAACTTAGTGATTATTCCTGATTTTTGACATACAAAAACTCTATAAAAAATTCCTCAGATTTTAAATTCCATGCAAATCCTTAGATTTTTGTCCGTGGATTTTCCCGTGCACTTTAAAATTCCGCGAAATTCTAAGGATTTTTGTTCTATGGAAAATTCCTCAGATTTTAAATTCCATGCATGAAGTGCTTCGGCTGCCACTAATTCCGGCGCAAATGCACAAACTGCCACAAATTTGAACGGAAGTGCTTCGGCTGCCACAAATTTAAGTGGAAGTGTTGAAGCTGCCATAAATTTGGATGGACGTGCTCATGCTGCCTCCTCAAATGAGCAATCTGGAAGTGCTACGGCTGCCGATAAGAAGCTAAAATAATTGAATTGCCATCATGAATATTGTGTTTAAAAATAAAGAATTAAATAAAAAGCTTCCATCCCAAAACACCTTTTTCTTAAAATTCCAACACTTTCTTTCAGAAAAATTTTCCTTTAAGGAAAAGATCTTCCTTTGGAGGCGTAATTTTTCCACAGAGAATTTGTGTTTATCGAATTATCAGAAAATCGGGGAGACAAACTTTTTAGAAAATCAAAAAACACAAAAAAATATTATATATAAATTTCGTTGCATCTCTGAGGAAATTGATTGTCACTTCCATCCCTGCTTATGATCCATTTGCTGATGGAAGACATCTGATGAAAAACTCAATTTTTTTAATGTGAGAATTTTATTTATTATTTTGTTTTGTTTAAAGGGGTAATGAAGTATATTCAGGTAATAATTAAAGGTATCAAGATGGAGGAGAAATATGTGGTAAAATATAGAAAATAAGAAGGGCTTAACAAATTTACATTGTTGTCATATGGGAGGAAAAGCTTAGAGCTGCATTTAATTAAAGATGAAGCTCTTTTTAGAAATCTAATTGGAGAGAAGAATACCGCCCTCTCCGACTACTCCGCTGATTACCTCAAAAAATTACTGGGCACAGCTGGGCACAAACAAAAAGGGGATGTCGGACTTTAGCCTGGCCCCCTCTTATGCCCCAAATTAAATTTGCAGGTCGCCCCCCAACAAAAACTTAAAACAGGATCCTCCCAGCACTACAAACTCTTACAGCCGACTTATAGGAGAGCGCCCCTTTAGCAGGATATACGGCCGCTAAGCACTAAAGCCCGGTCCCCTGAGCTGCAAATACACAATCCCCTCAAAGCTCAAGGGTAATACCAGTCAAGTAAGGAACTAGGCCTAAGAGCCCTAAACACAAACACATCCCCAGTTCTGGGCGCTACCCCCTACTACCTATTATCTTAATAGAGACGCAAATAAAAACGCCAGCCTCAAGCACTCAACACTTGTCCTAAAACGACAAAACCTTTCTCTTAAGCCCCCTCTTTTACAAGAAAATCGGCCTTAACTGCCAACCCTACAAGGATAAAAATGCGAAGACCACCCCTCCTCCCTCTAGCCCGGCTGTTCGCCAACCCACTCCCAGCGCCCAAGCAAAAAATGTAACAACAACCCCAAAAACGCCCCCACAACAAGAAAATCAGCAACAATCTCCAAAAACAGGCAAATCTAAAACAACAACACTACTTAACACAAAAAAAAAAAGAAAAGCCAGAAATCTTTCTGGGCCTTAAGAATGGTTGGATCTACATGGACTAAACCAAAATTACATTTTGGCTCTTACTCACTCCAGAACTACTTGCTCTAGTTTGCACAAATAAACAAGACAAAGCCCAAAAGTTTTAACAGTTTACAACGAATGGCACAGTAACTATTACTAGTCCATGAGAACCACCCCTTGCTCTCTAATGACTTTTTTACCCTCTTCTTTAAAAATTGAAGAATGGCAATTTTAACGGCTTTAGACTAGCACTCTCTTTAAACTAAAACCTACAACAAAATAAATCCTTATAAGAACAAATCTTTTGGCATTAAATCCTTATAATTACACATTTTTACTTCATCAAAAACCGCAAGAAATTGATCTAAAGACTATGAGACAGATAAACCTTTTTACTACGTCTAAATCTAATAAGCACAGCCAATCAATCAGATCATTGTCTTTCCATTTCAACAACACAATCCACAAAAAATCAAAAATGTGAGAATGTCTTAGAAAATTAGACAAATATTCTCTTTGCTCTACACAGCAGCACTAAAATCACAACTAGAAGTAAATAGCCAAAAACTGTTTGGAATTGCTTCAAAAGGACAAGCTCTTGAAGCTTAGCTACCCTTTGGTCCACATTTCTAAAGGCAACAAAAAGCAGACGAGTTAGCTAAACTAAAGTAACAAATTGATCAAGACTTGCACCCCACCTCCCTAAAATTACAACCAAAAAAATTTGAACGCTTTTTAAACCAAACCTAAACAATCAAAAGAAATGTTGAAGGGGCTCTCAAAAGAGAAGCAAGCTTTATTGCAAATGACAGACAAGATGTAAGACTGGTGACTCACTTCATCACCCCACCTATAACACCTCTTCAAAACTTGGCTTATCTACACAGCAACGTGCAGACTGCAACCTTATAATGAGACCCCCCCATCCTTTTAGGCCCTCTCTCAAAAGAAGACCACCAACTTCAAAATTCATAACAACACCAAAGAATCAATGACACAAAATTATTCCAAAATTCTTGAAAAATCTAAAGATACAATTGTAAAATACTTAGGCTATAGCACAATATGATCTGTAAATCATCAGTGTTGCGCAATAAACAATATATATATAAAATTCCATGCAAATCCTTGGATTTTTGTCTGTGGATTGTTCCGTGTACTTTGAAATTTCGCGGATTTTTCCAAGGAAATCCAAGGATTTATCTATGAATTTCTCCATGAAAAATTCCATAGAATTCTATGAAAAAATCCACACTTTGCGTGACCTATAATCCCTTTTTTTATCCGGCAAAAAATTTTATTGCGTCGCGGAAATATTAATGATTAAATTTTTCATTTCGATATAAATCAGAAACTGTACCAGTCCGCTTATAATTGACATTTTTTACATGCTTATAATTTCTGAGTCGACTTGCTCATAATTTCTGAGTAAATTTCAAAAAAGCAATCTTTGGAAATTAATAAAATTTTTACTTCACTTGGAAATTATAAATACATATTGGGGTTTAAAAATACTAGAATATTAATGCAGGAGGTCAAATACTCTTGGACAAGTTGCTGGTTGATATAAAAAAAAGTGGCCATAACAAGCACTTCCTCGGAAGTGGATATGACACTTTGGTTCAAAGAAAGTACATATTGACAAGTTTGAACAAAATATTAAGAGACTCAAACAAAAATCTTTACTGGAAGCAAGATCCAGTGGAACTGAGATCCAGCGGAACTGAGATGCAATGTTGGAATTGGGTATCAGTTAAAAAAGTTGTGTCTGTAAATAAGTTTTGAGTGCAAAATAATCATTTCCAACTTTGGAAATAGTCACTTCCGACATTGGACACAAGCACTTCCAACTTCCTATTGAGAATTTTCATTCCTTAAAACTGACATTATAATGTCCAAAAATAGTCACATACAAATTTCGTTCTTAAGCGTTGCCTCACAAATCAAGATCTGCCATCACAGTGTCTTTAAAATAAGTCACAAGGTAGCTCGTCACATAAAAACTTTTAAGACTTAAATAAAAACTTCTGATTTTTTTTTTAAATAAATAATTAATATCTTTTAAGACCTAGGTATGCTTGTTGGACTTAATTTCAATTCCTGCAAGTGTCATTTAATGATAGTAATAAAAAGTTTCCAAATAGCAATTAAAATGTATGTATGATTTTGACATTTCAAAAGACTTTTGCCTCAATTAACACAAAAAATAGTGATATTTTTTCAAGTTTCAGCATATATCATGCTGCATGCTAATTTGGCAGCTCCGAAATATTTTTTCTTCAAATCTTGATGTGTTTTCAAACAAATAAAATATATAAAACATGCCTTTTTGGCAATTGGTTCCTAGTCATAATTCGATTTAACATTTTACTCAGAAATTATGAGCAAATTTACTCAGAAATTATAAGCATCAACTCAGAAATTAGGAGCAAGAAAAAACACAATTTTTAAGGATGAAGGAGGCGGCGTAAAATTCTAGTAAAGGTCTTAAATTAAAGAAAAACAATTAAGCTCCATGAAAGATATTTTTTTTTTGGATTTCATCAGTGCCTTCAAGGCAAATTTACACTTCAAAGATCAGTTTTTGCGATTTACTCAGAAATAATGAGCAACCATCCTATATGAAATTTTTCAAAAATTTTTAACTGCATATTTTCTAATAATAATTTATGCAGTTTTGCAAATTTAATTTTAAATCAAATTTTAAATTCATTTAATAAAATTGCCCGCGATAATTCCTCATCCGATGTGCGCAAATGTTGTTGTCATGGATTTACTTATAAATAAATTGCGCCGAGTAATGAAGAATATTTTTATATACACAAGAGATAAAGTCAAGTTCAATTCTAGCGAGGATGTTGTCCTTATTTGAGGAAATCAAGTGTAAGTGAAATGCATGATTTTTTATTATAATCGTTTTATAATAATCTCATAAAAATAAAGTCTTATAAATATTGATTATCGGCATTTAATCGCCGATTAGCATCACATCAAAATAAAAAATGGCTAATCACAAGCTAATAAACTTTTCATAATGACCTTTTACAGCAATCTTCTCATCATTCATCAGCTGTATCAGAAAGCAATTAAACCTTAACACCCTGTCAATTATTTTGCTTGTTCTACAAATTTTATACTACGCAATTCTAGTGATAAGAATTTTGCTGTAATACGCAATAATTTTCTTCTTATGTAATTTCAGATTAATATTTCTTGTTTGAGGGCAATAAAAGAAAGTGGGTTAATAATATGTATATAAAATTAGCTTAGAAAGAATTGTGTTTTTAGGTATGTGTTGAGACTGATGCAATTTAGAGTGAAATTAATGGGTAATAAAATTTACCCAAACTCAAATAACTTTGGTAATATTTTTTTAGTAGTTTTCAACCTCATGCACCTTTTCCTCATCCAAGAGTTTCGATCCTCCTCTCGACTTATACGATGGATTGAGCTTAACTGTGTCGTAAATCTTCTCAAAAATGGCGAGTCGTTTGTTGATGAAGAACAGGGCAGTGATTATTGATGCGATCGACAAAAGAGCAAAGCAAGCCCACAGAAACATGATGCAGCCGGATGGTCCTGTAGTGGGAAGTGGCAAGAAATCTGCTGAACCAGAGTAACAGCTTCGTGATCGATAATCTTGCTTCTCAGGATAGCCAGGAATTGTGAGATTGAGTTCCAAAAATTTAGTGAGCATCGGATCAACTTCTTTGCATTTAAACATGTTGTCAAAAATGTCAATGACTTTGAGGTTCGGCAAAATTCTGTCGATATTTTCGTAGTTTTGAAGGACCCTCAAGTGTGCATCACGAAGATTGAGTTCACGGAGTGTCATATGTCTTTTCTCGGTCAAATCCTGCAGGTTAAAGTGAATTATGTTGTTTTGCGATAAATCCAAAACCTGAAGCTTATCGAATCGCGTAAAGTCAATCAACATTTTTTCGCCATCAATTTTATTTTTAACGAACGATAAGAGAAGATGCGTGAGATTATTTCGATTGACCTCGCAATTGATTCTAAAGTAAAACAAATGATTTTCAGACGCATCCAGTTTCCGCAATCGTCTTCCTATAGTCAAATCTTGAAGTCTGTTTGCGACAATTTTAAGCTCCAAAGTTTTGGCCTCGCGAAGATTTAAATTTTGAATTTTATTGAAGCTCAAGTCAAGATATTGTGGAATTCTCACTAATTCGGGCTCAATGGAAATGAGAAAATTATTTTGGAGGTGAAGTTCATTCCAGACGGGCATGAAAAGATCAAAACTGCCCGTAATATCCGTGATGTTATTATCATTCAATTTAAGCACTTCACATGAACGCACAGCGTCGAAAAACCTCCGGTCGAGCGATGGAATTTGATTGTTTGATAAATTAAGAAATCGCAAGCGTGAATTAAACTTGAATGCATCAGGGTAAATGCGCTCGATTTGATTAAAAGACAAGTCTAAATTTTCGAGCATTTCTAAGTTGTCCATCATGTCGTCGCGGAGTCGATGAATTTTGTTGTATGACACGTTTAAATTTTTAATGTTCGACTTTCCAATGTCACTTTTATCAAGACGCGACAAGTGAACGTTTGATGCGTCGAGAGTTTCAAGCCTTGGAAAATTTCTAAACAGCTGCGATGGAAAGCTTTCAAAGTCACTGCCGAGAAAACGAATTTTCTTAATTTCCAATGCGAGTGGATTGTTGATATCTGGTAGTTTACTGAATAAGTCCATGGGTGAATTGATGTCCATAAAAAGGCATGAGGTGTTGTCGGTCGCCAGTTGATGCAAACAATTTAATTTTGTGCCATTTGCTCGAGGCAATTGAGCATAAGCGGATGACATTAGAATTAATAAAAATAATCTAGATATAAATAAATTCAACTTTAACTTTTCATCTTTACAAATTAATAAATTTTTAAACTTACAATTTCACTTTCATTTTCAATTTTTAAGTTTTTAACAATTTTTTTCGGATTTATATTTTTTGATCTTTACAGCTCGAAGATCTAAGAATAACTGAAAGTTTGAGCTGATTGTAGCGCTTTATTATATATTAAGGCGAACTTAATTCTATCACAATTTACAAAGGAGAGTGAGAGAATATTGAGAATTGCGATGTGCCTTTAATAAAATGCCACACATATGAAAATGATTGTTATCACAAGTCAAAAGTATCAAATCATCTGTGAAAAGACTTGTGAGTGCGTTGTCGATAATTTTAACAAGTTCAGTCTGTATCCGAAAATTTAATTTTTCAACATTTTTTAATTTTTAAATTCCTTGTTGAGTGTAAATCAAGGTGTAAATTTAAAATATTATCGTAAGGAGTTAAGGATATTTTTGATATTTTGTCTCATTGAAAAAATTCACTTAACAATTTTTTTTAAAAAAAATTTAAAACATTTTAACTGACATGCTTTGACATGCTGCATTCAAATCTCTAAGCTAGACTTGAGAAATTCAGGACACAAGTTCAATATATTGATAACACTTCAAATTACGCACTGATTCCAAAGTCTACTAAGCAAGAACTCTCTCGACGAACTTTTCATTGCCACAATTCGATTTTCTCGTATCAACAATTATAATTAATTTTTTACACATTCATTGAGCGCATAATGTAACTTTGTACTAATGCAACTCATCCGCTAATTGCGGGGCAAATTAACACTGTTTCAAGAACGTAATTAAATGAACTAGTATTTCCGTCATTGATAAGATGTCTCAAAGAAAGTACTCACTTCGAAGATTTTTCAGACTTTTTGCTCTAATTTTCGATGAACCGTTAAAAAATTATTTCAGTTGAACTAAAAATGAAAAAATATTTTTTTTGAAGGCATAGAAGAAATTCACAATTTATAAAATTTATGGAACTTTTTTTGTACAATATATAAAATTTTATAATTTGATCTATTTTTAAGGTAAATTTATTTAATTTTAAGATATCTTAAATAATATAAAACTACTTTCTAAATTTACACTAATTTAATTAAATTAATTCAAATATCTTCTTCACAAATTATCTTCAATTGCTCAATTTAATTTTATTTTTTCATCTCTCCAAAAAGTACTAAAAAATTCGCAAAACATTTCGCTCGTTTCTTTTAATTTACGAGCATATATTTTGAATATGTAGTTCAATGTCCGAGTAAATGAATTCTTGAAGATGATAAGAGAAATTGAAATTTCGTCGTTAAAATTGTATGAGGTTAGTAATGCACATGTGTGTGAATGAATCATCTGAGTACATTACGCAGATTCTTTTCATTATCAAGAACAAATTATAAAATTATATATTGCGATTTATTTTTGGAAACATTGTTGATCGTAGTAAATTTCAACAGAACGTAAAAGAATTTTGTTTTAAATTAAAAACTGAAGGAAATTTTTACTATAAAATCTTAAACAAAATTGCAGCTTTTCAAAATATTTTTTTTTCCATTCAAAACTATTTTATTAATCTAAAGCTGTGTCTATGCAATAAAAAATATAAATTTGCATGCGACCTTATCATAAAAATACAACTAATGAAAAAAACTTGTATACAGTGTGTTAGAAAATATTTCAGGTTGAGTTCCTAAAACCAGTTTTTAGATAATAAAAATTGTCATTTCAAGTCGAGATGTCTTCCGAGAAAGAACTTTGTGCACGCGATTTATCAATTTTAGAACTTCTTTTTGATAAATCAAAGCCATCAATTGATCTTAAGGTTGAGAATTTTTCTGAGCCACTTCGAGATAATGTGAAAGTCATCGACTGTGAAGAAGAAGAAAATGAAGAAATTTTAAATTCAAAAAAACTAGAATTGGAAGGAATCAAACTAACAGAAGCAGCTAACTTTGATGAAGCTTTAAAAAAGTTCAACGACGCAATAAATATTGCACCAAATCGACCTTCACCCTACAACAATCGGGCACAATTGAGAAGGTTTTTAAATGAAGATGAACGTAAGTGTTTTTTCATCTCAAAAATAAAATATTACTAATTAAAAATTTTAGTGGCATTAAGTGACTTAACAAAGGCCATAGAACTCAGCGGTGAAAATTATAAGTTGACAAAGTGTCGAGCTTACGCACAACGTGGGATCATAAAACGGAAATTAAATGATGTCGATGGAGCTCGTGATGATTTTAATGAGAGTGCTAAATTAGGATCGGAATTTGCTCGCCAACAACTAGTTGAAATTAATCCATACGCTCAGCTCTGCAACCAAATGGTCAGCCAAATTTTAACAAACTATAATTAAAGTTTTATATAAGTTTGAGGAAAATATTTTAATCTTAAAATATCCGTTGAAACTAAAAATGTTAAAAGATGAAATCAAAAATAAATTAATGAAAACTCGACTTCAAATTTTTTTAATGAATTGTTTTTATTTTTATGTGTTGAAATGTTTAACAGAAAATAATAATTGAAATACTTAATTTTATGGAGAACAAAAATATTTACACATCTCGCTTAAAAAGAGTTGTATTGGTCAATTTCTCAAATTTCATGTTAATAATATTTTGTTTTATATTTTAACGTAGTCTGAGGGAATGCGTGATAAGAAAAATTAATAAAAGTAATGAATAAATTACGATTAGAATTATTAATTCTTTTAAATTATAAATCAATTTCAGAAATTAGCTTAAATAAATTTTAGTCATAAATAGAAAATTAAATTATTTTCATTAATAATTTTTTTTTAATTTAAAGATCCTTAAATTGCAACAAAAATGACTTAATTCGAATTAAAAGCTAACTCACAATTTTTATTTACACTTTTAACTTTTGTTAGTTATACACAAAAAAAGGTTTCAGCGGTAGCACGAAAAAATATTTAATTAGTTTAGAAAATTTACATCTTAATCACATTTTTGCATATTCATATATGCTCGAGAAAGTTTTCATCGTCAACATTTTGTAAAAGCTTTTAATTTAATATACGGTCAAATTATTATTTTAATGACATTAACATAATTTTCATTAAAATATGCTTTCATATATGAAACTGTGTAAATATTTAGATTGAGTGCGAAGCAAATTCAACTAGAAATTTTCGTCTCTTAAATGTTTAATTAATTTATAGTGAGGATCATTTTTCATATTTTTCGTCCTTTTTCGCCTCCTTCCATATCATTTTATGTCCCTTTTTCTATGTCCACAAGGCGGAGAAAAATGAGTAAGGAGGCAACTTAATAATGTCCATAGTCATATTACTTTTTATGAGAGTTTCTTTCCATGGTGAGGAAAAGTTTGCAAAAAATATATTTTTTTGCTGCAATAATTTAGTTAATGATATTTTTTTGTTGCAAAATTTCTTTCATCATATTTATGCCCCAATGAATTTTCATCATTTTGTGCGATCCTTCACAGAACCACCTCATCATTTGTAATTTACGCCTTAATTAACTTCGTTAAGTTTTCACTTGAGCAATATCAAAATTTATCATCACTTTTATTTACAAATTTCTTTCACTTCTAAATTCGCATTTTATGACTTTATGCTGATTACATTTCACATCATCAGCATGAACTTTTCAGAGGGTGGTTTTTATGAAACATTTTCCAAGATCCAAGGCACGAATTTTGATATTCTCGTACACACGCCGGGGAGATTTGGCTCAGCACAGCCTACGGAAAAAATATATGCTTTTAGATTCCAGTCCTTAAAAAATATTTAAACAATCAGCTTACCGATTCCCCATGAGATAATTCCAGCCAAGAAATGATGCCCATCTTTTCCTTTAACCTTTAAAATAAAATATCATAAATAAAATTTCTATGAAAAATAAATAAATCAAAAATTCAAAAATTGATATTAAGGCAAAAGTTCATGAGAATTTTGAGGATACAGATTTGCGTTATATTTTGAGCATTATGTCAAGGGACGAAAACACTAAAATTTAAAATCATAAATTATAAATTGCTTTGAGAAAAGTTTTAAATTTCTTGTTACCAACCCAAGAATTTTTAGCAACCGTCATAAAAACTACAATTGATGGTTAAGAAATCGAAATCAGAAAAATCAAATCATAGAAATGATAAATGTGACAAAATCACTCACTGCTGACGAATGATGCGTCAGAAGAGCTTTTTTATATTCATAGCAATTTTGTGAGATGAAAAATGTGTCACACAACAAAAAAGAGAAATTTCATTCAAGTTCCATAAATTTTCAATCATTTTGCGATTTATTTCATGATGAATGCAATCTCGACGGCATGGTAGTGACATTCAACAAGTTACTTGCGTAATTTTATTATTTATATTCATGAGGGTTAAATTTATTTTCTAGTGACTATGAAAATTTTATCAACACATTTTTTGAATTCCTTTGAAAATGTTTTTAAAGTTCTCACCTGCAGCGGACCACCTGAAAAAATCACGTCAAAAAAGAGGAAAATTTCATTATTTTTTTATGCTCAAAGCTTTTACGTAAAAAGTATCAAATTTCAATTTTAACTAACCTGAGTCACCCTAAAAGATCCACAAAAAGTTGACATGCAAAAAAGAGAGAAAATCATCTCGTTAACGATCCAAAAAAAAGTAAAAGAGTAAACAAGCTTACCTGACATGAATCAAATTTCCTGTAAACAAACAAAAAAGAGAGGATAAAATTTTCGAGCCATTAACAAAGATATTTTCAACTGGCGCCTGGATAAACAGAAACAACAATTTCTAAAGGATAATCATGAATACAAACCCTAAATCATGGCCGGCACATAAAAAGATGTCGGGGATGAACTCATGTCGACCTGCCCTTAGGAACATCGACTTACATCTGTCATTGCTCACAATGGGCACCGAAACCTTTAGTACAGCAGCAAAAAAAGGGACAAAAGAAAAATACAAATAAATAAGCGTACACAAAAAAAGGAGGAAAATGGATTGCTTTTGTATGTGCATGTGGATTTGTTGGCAACAGCTTTTTCCATCACGTGCGATGACATTTTTTACTTCAACTCTTCATAATGTTCACTATTTAAACAAAAGGTTCTCAAAATGTACCGAAAGGCTTTAATTTTATTTGCTTTAAATATTAAAATTCCCGAGAGGATTAAAAATGTTAAAGAGAATGATTAAAAAAATTTTGAATCCTATGAGAAGAAAATTTGTAAAGCTTAATAAATTTTCATCCTTTTTCTCCTAGGTTATTAATCAAAGACATAAGAATCGAGATGAAATAATTCTTCGAACTAATTACCATAAAATAATTGCTTTGATTGTCTATTTCGTCATGGTTGTGAGGCAAATTTTATTTCATGGTATCACAACTTAATAAACATGAGCATTTGGCAAATAAAATGTTAAAGTGTTCATAAAAAAATTACGGGACCAAAAAATAATTTTTCTTACAGAAATAAATAATTTTATTTTCATATCTTTAAAATTAATTCAAAATTCTTAAAGTGCCGTCACTCGCAAACACACCCATAATTAATAAGAACTCCAGACGAAACCGACAAACATAAAAAAGCAGACTAATGGCATCAACGAGCAGAAATTTCTTGCGGCAATGTGTGCAGTAGGAAATTTAATCTTCTCTTTCAACGAATCGCCCAAATAAAAATTCTCAAATGGCTTAATTTTCCTTCGATATTATTATCATGAAACATGCTTCACGAAATGTTAAACATTAAATCTTTGGTTGTCATTATGTGTGAGTTAATACACGATAAATGTCTCATATGAAATCTCCCGTGGGTGTTTGTGTGAGATGAAAATTGAATTGTCAGCATAATTATGATGCAAAGTCCTCTTTTAGCCTGCTGTGAATTAATTTAATATCTCTGATGGAAGAGAGAGAATTTCTAGGGTCATTAATCATCGGGATCGTAATGAAAAAGGCCACTGACTGTCATTAATTTTCTATCGTCCATATTTCATTCAATTTTAGCCGTCGATTTTTATGCTAGACTTTCAAAATTGTTGATTATCATTCAAGGCAGATGCGAAAAAATTTCAATTTATTTTGCTGATTTTTAATAATAAAAATTATTACGAAAATTTATCATTGACATTTTTCTCATTATTTAAACGACTAATAGCACTTTAAGTGCATGGTGGCAATAACACAGTTTTTTTCAACAACCCTCAATGAAAAGTGCATGAGAAAAAATGCTGAAAGAGTCGATTAAAATTCCATTAGACTCTAAATGAAATTTTCTTCATAACTCATTTTCACTCCAACATCGTCAACATCACATCACGTAAATTTTTCTGCATTTTATTGCTCATTGATCGATATTCATTCCCTCCTTCGACAATTATTTGCCTTTTGTCACTCTCTCCTCACACTTCTATATTGACTTCGGGGCAATGAATGTCGAATGGTAAAACGATGGTATTTTGTGATATTAAAGAAATTTTTTTCATTCTTCTTGCTCACAATTTTCTCGATGAAAGGCATCTTGGGTAAAGAATTTTCGAATAAATATTGAGCTTCAAGTGAATTTATGAGAGAGAGGAAGTAGGTTAGACGGCAAGGTACATAATGAGAGATGCTATGATAAAAATAATGAAAATTGTTGAACAAGTTTTAAGCTAAAAAAAGTAATCAGTTTTTTTTAAATTATTCAGAGTAAAATTTATCGGTCATTAATTTTTTTTGTAAATTATTAAGAATTTTATCATCAAAGAAAATTTTCTCCTTCGAGAATAATTTTTCTCTTTAGTTTCAAACATCATAATTAAAATTTTTGGTCTTTTCCCTCGTTGACAACCGACGTCATAAAAAAAGCCCAACGGTCTCTCTGCCTTCTAATTTATGTAATGAAAAGTCATTCCACAAAACTTTTCTCGTAAAAATAATTTTTCCTTATCTTCACGAATGCAGGAGCAATGCAGAAAATGAGAAAATATTACGTCGCACATTTGTCGTATTATATATTTTTGCGACATTCCTCGGTAAAGGCATTTTTTTGTGGTTGTGATTACTGATATCTACTTTCATTATGATTATCCTTTCTCTCACACTCTCTCTATCTTTTTCTTAGTTTTCATATCTCTCGTTACATTACAACGTACGGCATTTTTCCATTATCTTTCATCTATTCATTTTTGTTGCTAACAAAAATGGCAACAACCTCGGAAACGTGTTCAGAGTTTGTGAAGAGATTTTCTTAAAATTACATAACGCAGATTTGAAAAAATAATTTAACGGTTTTTTGAATTTTAAATTTTAAATTCAATTAAATTTCACTTTAAAAAAATTATGCAACACACTTTTCTCGCACGATCCCCAACATGCTCTAGGAAAACCGAGATAAACAGCAACAGCGGAGAGAAAATGAATGAAAATCATTTGTTTTCTCGTTGACAATGTATTTGTTCCATGTCTCACTCGCTCGCATCCATAATAAGGAAAAATGCCAAGCGAAAGAAGAAGAAAACTTTTCCCCTCACATACACTCGCGTGGAATTGTTATCATTATTGATTATAAGATGAAGATTACGTAAAGCAACAAGACATTGGGTAATAACTGCTTGCGAGATAATCTGCGCGTTATTGTTACCAAGAGTTTTGATGCATGTTGAATAATAATTATTGTTTGCGACTGAAAAAATTACGAATTGATTAAAATGGAATGAAAATTTGTGTAAATATAAAATTTGTTTGAGGATGTAAAAAAATCTTTTAAATTCTCCTTAAAGTTTTAATCTTCTTCAACTCTTCTCCAAACACCATAATATTCTCTTTCAGCACACTCAAAATTATTAAGGAAGTCGGAAATCATCGAAGACGGAAATGAAAGAAGGAAATAAGTCGATGCAAAGTTTTTCAATTATTTCTTCAATATTCATAGACGAAAGATGATATTAGATTATGACTCGAGAAAAGTTGCCGTCTGCCTCCCATCCGGCACAATGAAAAACATTTTAAATTCCTTCGAGACATGGATAAATGAAGCGGAAAGAGAAATAAGGAAAAGGATGCGGTTGTGGAATTTGTAATTCGCTTACGATATTAAATTTTTATTAATATTCATTTGTGACATATTGAATCAATTTAAATTTTTAACGAAATTTTTCAAATCTTAAATCTATTAATGGCTTCAATTTTTGCCCAAAATCAATTCTATCTCATTTACTTCTAAAAAAATCCGAATGTATGTTGAGATATCAGTAAAATTTATGGTTTGCCAAACGAACCTTTTTTTCTCTCCGCAAAACCTCTCGATAAGATATTTGAGCTTCTTCGGCACGTTCTTTTAGAGAAATTTTCATAAACTGACTCGAAATCCTTTTGTACCCTCTCGTTTATGCAAAAAGCTCGTTTTTCATCTTCTCATTTTTCTATCTTTCAGTCTGGCATCGAAAAAGTATCAGCTTTCATAGTCATAAAGATTTACAGAAAATTTTTCAAACAAGTGCTGAACTTTAAAAAGCAGTTCGGCAGCGTGTAATAAGTTTAAATTTCGCTTGGTTCAAGAAAAAGGCAACCGCTGTTGTTGATGAAAAATGAAAGCATTTGCATGTAATGAATAAATTTGCAAAAATTATTATGAAATCCTTCTTTTCCGCGTTCTTTTGCGGAAAATGTGGCTTAATGTGGATGAAAAAGAGAAAAATGAAATGAAAATGTGTTGAGAGGAAATTGAGTGGAAGAGTAGAAAAATTCGTTTGGTTAAGTTAATTTAATTTGCAATTATCTTTCATCAAGGGGCAAAAACCAGATCGGTAAATTTTAAAAAAATTTGATTTTTAAATAAACCCTTAAATTGTAATAAAAATTCAAAAACTAGAAATTACTTCTCTGAATTTATAAAATATATTTTCGATTTTCTTCTTGAATAAATTTTCTAAATTTTTTCCAAGAAATTTATCACCACCTCAAATTAATTGTCTTCAGAAATTAAATTTTCATACCAAACCCCTTCTAAAATTTTCATTTCGAAACTTTGTTTTCCAGCTTTCAAATTTTCTCTATTGTAATTTATCCTTTTTTTTCATTAAGCGAAGTAATATTTTTACAACTCGTTTAAATTTCAAATTTATTCCACTTCGAGAGCAGCATTTAAGTGAGTGATATTCAGGAGTAGTATAATGACCTCATTAATTCAACAATGGTTCACATTTGAAACAATTTACGCTAATTTGCTAATAATGCTCATTTTTCTCTCCATCTGGCATTTCAGTGTAAGATTGCCTTCGTTATACACAGTCACTCCATAACCATAACGTGAATATTTAATAATCTCCAGACGCTCTTTCTCTCTCTCACATGAGCTCACGCAGATAAGGAGGAAAAAGTTGGCCATCACCATGGCATTTAGTGAATTATTAACAAAATCTCTCCAGTGACAGGCTATGCGAATAAAGTGCGAAGATAAAATCACATAATTCTCATGACGTCGGCTCAAAATCACTAAATAATGGAATAATCTTTCGTTTATGACACCTCCCTTTGAGCTCATTGAGGGGATGGAAGTTATGGAAAATCTCCAACTTAAAATGAATTATAATTTTAGCACCTGAGTTCAACTTCCCTTGTCGAATTTATTATAAATCCTTAATACGCGGCAATTGCTGCCGTAAACAGCCAGCGTGAGCTTATTCCTCGAGTGGAAATTAAGTAGGATAGAAAATACGATGATAACGTTTTCACTAACGATGATTCAAGCGTGACGGTGAGAATTTTCCATTCTTTAAACTCCCCGCTAAGAGAAGATAATTGCGTTGCGATTAAATTATGATTTTTCTCCTCGACGATCAAAATGAATTTCATAAACAAGCTCTTAGAAGAGGCAATGAGTGATTTGAGATAAAAGCGTCGATTAGCTCTCACTTTTCAAGTCTGATCTAAAAGCTTCCTTCTTGTGTTCATTCAATTTCCACTATTGTGACTCTCAAAAGACACTTTTCACATCGCTAAGCCCGAGAACATCTGTTACTCTGACATTTTTTTACTCCTCCCATTTCTCTTCTCCGTCGAGCTTTCGCTTTGACTTCTGAATCGAAGAAAATCTTTTGCCTCGTGACGGCGGCGATATCGACATAGAAAAGATTTTTATTTTTATGTTCTTCGAAGGTTGTGAATGAGGAAATTTTAGTTCTCTCTTTTGCTTTAAACTTTTTCTTTTCTTTTCAAAGCGCTCGTGGGATTTCAAATTCAATCCGTGTGCATTTTTCTGAATAAAAAAGTAAATCTTTTGTGATAAAAAAATCTCTCAAAAAATTTAAAGAATAAAATATTTAATTTTAAAAAATTACCATCCCTTGCTCACTGAAGAAATTTTCCACTTATTTCTTTTCCCGTGGTTTAGGTTTTCATATTAAAGTTGAATGAAAGATGGAAATTGAATTTGTTTGAGAATCGAGTGAAAAGTTTCTTAAGTGCACTTTTTTGTGCAAAGGTAGATAAAAGTTTTATATTATGCTGGAATGCAGGACGAATAAAGAGGATGCTGCCATTTGTTCAGCATTGATTTTTTTGATAAAAATTTAAATAAAACTAATTTTATATTTACTGCTCAATAAATTCTAACTTTAAAGCTTCCCACAATTCAATTCAAACCAGAGTTGATCCACAAGGGAAATCATTAAAACCTTCAGTCCCGTTTTGTTGCCTGCCTTTTTAGCTTCCCACAGATCCAACTCGTAGCTCCGAGATAATAAATTCGTTCAACTGCAGCATTAACAAACATTCAATAGCTATTCTAAATTCCACAAGACTAATGGATGTGCAGCATTCGAGGAAGAAAAAAATCTCAATTCAAAAGCCACTTGAAGAATCGTTGATGGATTTTTTTATGTGAAGAGAGCAGTGCTGAAAAAATCGAAGTAGATAAATCAAGTTTAGAGAGGGCGAATGAAAAGAAATGGCGAGGAAAATGTGAAGAGAAAAAGCGTGAAAATTTAGCCTCAGACATTTAATTCAACTTTCTTTTTATTGTGGCGCAATAAATTCTCTCTTTTTCCGCATCCGCAGAATGTAGAGAAGATTTGACCTAGTAGAAAGTTTAACTACGAGGAAAGACAATAAAGAATCAATGCTGAAGGTTTCAAGGGTTGAGAACTTCTTAAATTTTTTAAAATAATTTTTTTTTCTAAAAGTTTTTGTCATTTTTAAACAATAAAAATTTAAAAAATTCCACACATTCAGCATCTTTTGTGTGTTTAAAGTTGTCGAGGCAGATTAAGTGAATTATATTTCCATAAAAAAAATCCAATTTCGTTGAACGACATGGCAGCGTGTGGGGAGTGAAAGGACAGAGTGAAAAATTGATATCGATAAAAACCAATTCATTATCCGGCTGCAGCAGGCGAGAGTCATCTCGTGTGGAAAATTGTGTCGAGAGAATTTTCTGCTTGTGTGTGTGGAGATTTTTTCTTTAAAAAATATATAAATTGACGCGATAACGCCAATGAATTGTAGCCAATATTTCTCCAGACGATTGTATGCGTAAATCTATTAAGCGAGTCGTTTGGCTGTTAATAAAATAAATTGGAAATCCATAAAATCCTGCCGAAAATTGAATTAATGGAAGAAAATCTCGAGAGAGAGGCTTCAATGTGCGGTATCAGCAAGAGTATTAATCTTCTCACGCTTAATGGATCTTTTTAATTATCGTATGCGTACTACAGTTGGAACAGATATAAAAGCGAGAGCAGAGGGAAAATAATTTCACGTTGAAATAATTCTCAATGCGATTACGGCATGAGATTAGAGGTTAATTTGTGAGCTATATTAAGCAATTTGCTGAGGATTTTGGAGCTAAATAGATCGAGTATGTTTATTTTATGTTTCTGTCTCAGTTGACTTACAGAATTAAGATTTTTAAATTTTTCTCAATAAAATCAAAATTAAATTATAAATTTTAAATCATTCAAAATTATTTTAGACGTTAAATTTTAAAACCTAAAAATATTTTCATCCCTTTTAAAATGTTCTTAAAGCTCGCACAATTCTAAAACATAAACCAATTCCTAATCCCACCCTCAAGTTTACTCCAGTTACACTCTTAAATCAAGCTCTAATTTATATATATTTATAGAACAAAAGCTCGTAAAGAAGAATGCGAGATAAATTTCAAATTGATTAAGCATCTCAAATTGAATTTAATCCCAAAGCGTGTCATGGTGGAACAACAAATGACATAAAATTCCTCCCTTCGGTGTTTTTCCACATGATTAAGTGAAATATGTCATTGACGCTAGGTCAATTGTGATGGTGATTTAGTTATATCCACATTGTGCACACACATGTAATTAATCTTTGTAATTACTTACCTCTTGCAGCACCGACGGAAGCGTCCCGCCTTCACTCAGTCGACCTAGAAATGATTTTTTTTATATGATTAATATCATTTTAAATAAAATTATATGCTGAGGTTAGCGGAACAATCGAAAAAAATTAAATTTCACTCACCCCAACCAGTGAGAGTTGCGTTCTCGCCCACCAATAAATTTTCGGTCGCCGGCAGACAAATTGGACTGATGTGCGGCGCAAATTCTAACGGCTGTTCCAATCTCACCAAAGCCAAATCATACTCATATGTATAGAAATTATATTTCGGATGAACAATTTTCTTCGATATTCCACGCTCGATGTAAGGCAATTGCTCCTGAATATGCGAGAAGTCATATTCACCGACTCGAATTCGAATTTGTGAGGTTAACAAGTCGTCGACACAATGCCCTGCAGTAGCTATAAAGTTTTCATTCAACACCGCGCCACCGCATCGGTGTGTGCTCGAGAAGCCAAAAAAGGAGGTTCGTCGTACTGACACTTGCCAAGGATATTGAGACCATCCGGCATTCTTTCCGCCAACGATTCGAACCTCGGGACGTGCTGATGGCGGAATGCCCGAAATTCCACAATCAAAATTGCGTGCAGCTGAAATAGTGTCGCGACCCGGAAGCCGCGTTATTGGAGGCAATGACTCGGCCGAAATTGAATTTTCAGAAATCTCCGTTGAACTAATTGACGAGGACGGTCTCGTTGTGGGCGTTGAGATTGTCGTGGAAGTGCGAGTGGTTAGCATTGTTGTTGATGTTGATGGCACACGTTGCTGGGTGTACGCTGTTGTCTGCTGTAAAAGGGTCGTCGAGACGGGTTTTACTGGCTTTGCCTTTTTTTTGTGGTTTTCGAGGAGAAAAATGTGAATGAAAATTTTTTAACTGATTGAGTAATAAAAACTTTTTATCATACCGGTGGTTTGGGCTTAAATGTTGTTGGTTTTCTCGTCTCAAGTGAAGTTGATGTCGACGCCGTACTTCCGAAGAGGGGTTTCTTCGTTGGCTTTGGTTTGGGTCTAGCGGGTGTTGTCTTGTCCCATGGCGATGGACGAGGTTTCGTAATGAAACTTGGCTCTGTTGAAACTTGCCATGGAGTTGACGACCAGTAATCTAAAATATTTTTTTTAAATATGTTTTATAACGGATAAAAATTATTTAAAACTTACTAGCTGAGACACTAGCCGAGGCACTAAGTTCGTTTGAGGAGTCATTGAAATTATCCAACGGACTTTTTGTAGAAATTATGGTAGTCACTGGCTTTCGTGATGTGGCCACTGCCGTTGTGGCTGGACGATTTTTAAATGGCTTCTGATTTTGCTGCTGTCGAATGACCAAAGTTCCACTTCCATTGGGTCTATTTATCGTCACAGTGCCATGATGATTGATACTTGTCTTGTTTGGTTTACTAGTCGGCACTTTCGAAGGTTTATATTTATTTGTGGGCTTATTTGGCGGCCGAAATGGAGTTGAGGGCGGCAGCACAAAATTATCTTTAAGATTATGTGCACAGCATGAGCCGAACATAAAGCCATCCATGCACATGCCAAGATGAATGCCATCAGATTTGATGCAATCATAGACGAACATACAAGTTCCGTCCACATCGCCCACCACACATGGCTTCGGATTTATTTTGAAATTTTGACTAGCTACCGTCTCGAGTGAGACTTTAATTAATAGATTTATTACAACTAAAAGTATTGACGATGACGTTGACGCTCTCCTGCGACAACATGGTCGCATTGTGAAAGACTTTTTTTGAATTCCTGTAAATTAGATTTTGATTAGATAAATTTTATTATTTCAATGACAAAGGACAATAAATCATCATCATCATTTTTGCAGTAGCCAGTTAAGAAATTCTCACTCGTAAGATCAATTTTAATTTGTCAATTTCAATTTGCTATTTTTAGAACTTTAAACTCTTGAATTGAATGTGATGAGCGAAGTTTTTCAGTGCGGGACAAAATACTGTAAAGTGTCGAGTGATTAACTTTATTTAATTTTATAGATATTGGAATTGAAAATTAAATTTAAACCCTAAGTTTGTGTCGTCTTCATCTACGCCTACATCTTAATTAAAATGCGACAATTAATTGCTTAAAAAGAAAACAACAGATGCGCTTAGAAAACAATTAATTTTCTACTTTGTTAATTGTGCACACGATGAATCCTCAAAACTTGTAAACAATATTTCTACGCTGTATTTTAAATTTGTATTCCAAGTGTTGATTAGTTTCGAATTATGTTTGACGAAATGAAACTGAGAGGCTCGTCTCGATGGCCTTGAATTTGTTTTTCGAATTTTTTTCATTTTAATTCCGCATTTTAAATGTCGAGAAAATAATAAATTTTTTTCGCAAGCATCACGCATTGTAGAAGATGTAATACATATATATGGGTTAGTAGGAGTGAATGGAAAATTTTTTTGTCGAGCGTCGGAAAAAGTCTGATGCGTAAAAATTTCCATTCGCTAAATTTTTTTCGACAACTCTCTAGGTCATGTGCGTTAAAAATTGTGATTTGCTGATAATTCGTCACGTAACATGTTGATAAGAGGCTTTCATGGGGGTTTGAGTATTTTTATAAGGCTTAGGGAATTACTTAACAATTTTTAAGTCTCATAAACTCTTCAAAAAACAAAAAATTAATAATTTATAATTGAAAAACACATTTTTTGACAATCATCAGAGCACACACAGTTTTTAATAAATTATGGAGGCTTGTCACACAAAAACAACTCTATCGAAGGTCAAGCTCAAAAACTACGCAAATTGTGAGCTTCAAATTTTAACCATCATTCCACGTGTTGCTGTTATATTAAGTTCTCGACCTAACTCAACAAGTCCCACTTAATATTTTCATTCATAACAACAACTGACTCACATCTTTCCGGGAATAATTGAAGAACTACTCAATCATGCAGTATACGATAAAGAAAATCGTAAACAAAAATTTTAAACTTGTTTTTCAGCTAGAAATTTTTCAAAGAAAAACAAATTGTTGCGTCACCGACACACCTCCAAAGGTAGCGATCGTAGCTTATTTACAGAAATTGTTTACAACGAACGAGTTATGTCGTAATAGATGCACAAATGTTGCTGAAAATATTCCGTTCGTGTTGCCAAGAATTTTTTACGTATCAACGAGAAAATTTTGATGAAAAAGTAGCAAAAATTTCCTTTTAACATGCCTAAATTTATGAGCATGATATAAATTAATAAAACTGGATAAAATATATAAGAATGACAATTATTACTTAATCAAACGAGTTAATTAATGTACGATCACGTGTTGAGCCGGCAGTTTGTATTTATCACACAGCAAAAAACATATGAATGAAATTTAACGTATTAGTGAACGTTGCATGTGTGTGAGTCGTTCAAAGCGATATAGAGAATGTAAATCGCGTATTTTTACTCAGTTTTTATTTATCCGTTGACGAAGTGAGACAAAAAAAAATAGTTCTCAAGTTCTGTAAATAATTTAAAAAAAAAATAAAGTAAATTCATTGAAAGTGAAAAAAAATTTAAATAATTTATAAAAGTTTTTTTAACGTTTTGTGATTGTGACGTTTAACAAAAGGTTAACAAAGCAAATTAAATAAAAATTGCTTTAATTAAGGGAAATTAAGACCCTGACAGTGACACTGCAAAATCACATGTGTTTTTTTATCAGTTCTGAAATCTTTTTAAGACTACAAAGAACTCTCATTAGTGAGTCATAATCATAGAAATTTAATAAATTTACGAAATAAAACCGCTGTTACTAAGAAGTTTCTCGAAAACGAAAAAAGAGAGGAAGAAGAAACCTCAACGTATATAAACTGTGGTTGTAAAAATATAAGAAGAAGAAATTGAACGAG
This sequence comes from Tanytarsus gracilentus, assembly GCA_038502055.1. Classification (NCBI taxonomy): domain Eukaryota; kingdom Metazoa; phylum Arthropoda; class Insecta; order Diptera; family Chironomidae; genus Tanytarsus; species Tanytarsus gracilentus. The sequence continues at coordinate 1,459,550 of JAXRKN010000033.1, read as the reverse complement.
GAAAATGTATCGATTTTTATCATTAGCGCTCACGATTTTCATATCGACGATAGAAAGTGCAAAAATATTGACAGTCCTCCCAATTCCATCGTCTGTGCATCAAATTGTTTATCGACCGCTGCTGGAAAGTCTTCATAAATCCGGCCATCATTTGACGATACTCACAACTGATCCATTCTTTTTCTCTAACCTTGAACAATACGAAAATATCACCGAGATTGATCTCAGTTTCGTTTACCATTTGGATGTACTGAATGAGTTGAAGGATGTCGATTTGGAAGGTTCAGATATGCTCAAGACAGTTTTCAACGTAATGAGAAAGCTTTTCGAGGCCGAGCTGAAAAGCCCAGTTGTAAAGCAATTATTGAGCGGCGACGAATATTTCGATGCCGTACTCGTTGACTGGTCAGGAAGTTCATCGATGATGAATATTTTTGCACATCATTTTAATGCACCTTTAATTGGCATCACGAATGGAGAAGCATTTCCGAATATTCACGAGGCATTCGGCAATCCAAATCATGCGGTTAGCTTTCCGAGTGTCTTTCTCCCATTCACTGAAAATTTGAGTCTGGTTCAAAGAATTTTTAGCGTTTTTTCGGCGATTTCATACAAGTGAGTTTAAAAAATTAAATTTTAAATATTTGAATAATTTTTAAACGTTAAATTATTTAAATAACTTCCTTTTTTCTAAATCGATAGTTCAATCATAAACTGCAATTAAAAGTGCGCTCTAACCTCCTCTAAATTACACTCATTTTCAACTCCTAACCTTGATACATCGCGCTGCCGTTTTCATTTATTTTTTAATTATTAATTTTCACTTTTCCACATGATCATGAACTGAAAATAAAATCACTTTAAAAATTGATTAATGCAATTTGTTGAACTTTTCGAAAGAGGGGAGAAATTTTTTAGTGCGCAGAAAAAAAATTTGAATGACATTTAATTAATATTTAAACAAATATCGATTTGACAATAATTGCGTACTTTTTTTATAGAATTTATTATCATACTGAGGAGATTCCACTTCAGAATGAAATCATTGCGGGTGTGATGAAATATGAAAATGCGCCTGATATGTGGGAGATTGAGAGCAATGCTGATCTGGTCTTAATTAATTCGTACGAAATGCTCAATAATATTCGACCAACTGTGCCAACGACTGTCTACCTCGGTGGACTTCATGAGAAAACTCAAAAGACTAACTTACCGGAAGACTTGAAGGAATTTTTGAAAAAATCTGAACGAGTCGTTTACGTGAATCTCAATGGTGCCATTCAACACAGCCAAGCTAGATTCGAGAAGCTCCTGAAAGCATTGAAGAAAGCCAATGTCGCTATTATTTGGAATTTAAATGACGGATTTATTAACACGACAGCCAGAGTCTATCAGGGCTTTGACTTGGATCAAGAGAGCATTTTAGGTAAGCTTAATTGACCTTCACTATTCAGTCTGTTGATAACTATGTGCGATGATTGTGAGAATGACGTAAATTGCGAACTCTTACGCGGAAGTAAATTTACTTTTGCTGCGAGAAAAAAATATTATAATTTAAAAGTGCATTTGAAAAGAGTTAAATCAGCATAGCAAAGTGTCGTGTGTAGCACTCTCGTTCATTGAGGGTTAAAGAAAGTTAAGATACGGTAAAATACGTCATGGAAATTTTTTTATCTCAATTATGCCCAAAAAAGATTTGTTTACCTCATTTAAGAATTTTTCATTAAAGTATTTTTCTCACATCATTTCTCTCAGCAAACCACCCACTCGAGTAAATCTGACGTCACACAAAATTGTGAATCTTTCTGTGAAAATAAACTATTTATTTTCGCACATTATTTGACTATTTTGTTGATGATAGCAATTTTCAGCATTCGAGTGAGTTCTGATTATTTTCATCACGAAAAAAATACACGTGCAAGTTCGTATTTACAAAAAGCTTACAAAGAGTCTCCTTAAATGGCATTTTTCTCATGCCGTTACTTATGATGAAATTATGTCTGTGGACATGCACAGCCACTTAATAACATAATGTGGCTATTCAACATAATTTTTCTCTTCAGCATCGCTTGCACACATTCGCATAAAAAAGTTTAATTATGTAACGACGTTTAGTGTTGTAAACTACGTCACTCAAAGTGACCTCAAAAATGAGAATTAAAATTATAAGATTTTTTTAATTTAAAATAAACTCCTTTATTGCATGCACGCACATGAATAACTCCTAAACTATCTGATGACTAATTTAATTCTCTTCATATCCAACAGCGCATGCCAAAGTGATACTTCACATTACTGACGGTGGGCAGAGAAATATAGAAGACTCAATCCATCATGCGGTGCCAATCTTAGGCATCAGCTATTCAACATCACTCGATCACTATCTCTATCAAGTACAGAAATATGTGTGCGGAGTCGTGTCGCTGATAGACTTTGAGAGTCACGAGAAATTTGAAAAACGTCTTGATGATGTCTTGAAAACGAAAATGTGAGTACACGAATTTGTGTCGGATAATGACCCGAAAATAATTTTACGCTTATCAAATATTTTATTTGTGAAATATTTTCAAGGAGTGCAAACGAGATATTTTAAGTCCGAGTTTCCACTCGTTGTTTTGATAACCCAGAAACAAAAATATTTCAATTGCGCTCTATTTGTGCACGTGAATTTCATTTCAATAATCAATTATTTTCTTTTAATCTCCAGCTACAAGTCAAATATGATTAAGCTCCGGAACATAGTCAAGGATCAGCCGCATGGTAACTCAGTAGAGTGTGCCATATGGTGGATCGAGTATGTAATTCGTCATGGAGGAACGGTAAGTTAAAATGCGAAAAGTGTTAATTAATTAATTCATGATTATTAACTAATGACTTTGCTTTGAACAGAAACACTTGCGGAATGAACAGAAAACAATAAGTTGGGTGAAATATTTGATGCTCGACGTTGCGCTTACAGTTTTCATTGGGTTTGCGTCCACGCTATTTGTGTTCGCATATATTGTAAGTATAGCTTCGCATGCATTCAAAATAACGATCAAACACTCATAAAATATATGTTTTTTCACAGTTCGGTCGAGTGCGAAGCTATTCGAAGAGTTTGCCATTTGAACGTGTAACGCGTGGATCGAAGATGAAGGTTCTATAAGTTTGATCTGTCTGTGAACTCAACCATGCACTCGCGCACCATTGAATTAATTAATCTGACACTTAGTGAAAAAGAATCGATAATTCTTTTCATAGAGCTCATAATTTAAAAACTTTTTCTCGACCCAGCGATGACCAAAAATCAATTAAATGTTTTCTTATAGAAAAACTTGTGATAATCAATTAGTAATAAGTCAACATGGACTTTTATTGATAATTTCTACTCTTAAGCGTTGTAAATTAATTAAAAAAAACATTTTATTGGTGATGCTGACATTTATAAGAGGAAAAACATTGAAGTTTTTAGTTAAATAATTATTTAATGTTAAATTTACTACACTAACTTTTTTGACTGCTTAAATTTAGGTTATTATTAATTTAATTTAATTTAATTAAAATAAACATTTGCCAAATCTATTTTTTTAAACAATTTTTATTTCAACACCAAACCGGTAACAAAATTTCATCAGCAGCGCCAGTTTTGGAAATGTTCTTCTCAAACTCATTTCTCAAGATTTAATTCACGAGATATGGAACTCAACAACCAGCACAATTTTCTTACTTAGCATATGGCGTTGAACTTTTCATTTCGTTTGACAGGTCAAGTGATGGAAAGTTTAAAGTGTGAGAAATAATTAAAAATAATTTTTGAATTTTAAAGTTCTTGCTTAAATGTTTTAAAATTTAGTTCTCACCCCTTGATGATTTAGCATTAATTTAAAATTCATTTTCACTGCTAATCAAAACAATTTTTCAGTTTTTTTAAATCGATTTGCATAAAAAATAATCGTGATAAACACCACAAATAATCCACAGAAGAGTCAGCGAGAGATTTTAGCAAATCCGCGTGAAATTTGTTAATTGATTAAGCGATCGCCTTTGATTTCGCATAGTTTATCACTTTGTCGATAATCGTGATGTTTTTTTTATTGAAGAGAGACCATAAATAAAAATTAACCGAATATCCCACAAGATGATCAAATACGATGACGATTAAAAGTGAAAGAAGTCGTTTATGTGAACATCACCGCAAGCAATTATGAATTCGATAGAGATTTCATTTGATTGGTCATTTTTTAGGCAGAAGAAAGAAGAAGAAACTGAGAGATTTTAACTTCCGAAATCGAAAGTTTTTTGTGATCTTCATCAGTGGCGATAATGTAATTTTGAAAGCTTTTATTTGGTTTTTATAAAAAGATAAGCTAATATTTTTTTTCATAATTAAGGAACCAAATGAGTTTTATACTGTTTCATTCATAGGTTAGAATTTTTTTTTAAATTAAACTACCAAAAAAGTAACTTTCACGATGATTTCACAGGAGTTTGAGAACTGCTTGATTTTTTTTCCAGCCTGCATAAAATGATAAATCATCTGCATTTTCTCCTCAAATATTATGCGAGTGTAATTTTAGATTGAAGATCTCCACTGATGATGCTGGTGGTTGGCTCGCTTCTCACACTCGAGACAATTAAAAAATTTCTTCTCACTGTTAAATCAGCATGTAATTATAAATTCATATATCATTCTCTCTCATACTGCAATCCCTCTGATTATCATCAATATTCCATGTTGTTATTTGTAGAGTTTATTTGGGGGCAAATAAAGAAATTTATTGACTCTCAAATCAGCGAGAGAGATTGCTAAAAGTGACGGAGATTGCAGAAAGTGAAGGAAAAGAGTTAAGGTTGAAATATATTTTTTTTTAAATTTCAATAAACTAAAATTAAGTTTTAAAAAAATTAAAAATCTTCCAACAGCCCTGCTGAGTAAATTATAAATTACCAAACTTTTGATCATCTCAAGCCGTCTCATAAATCTTCTTTTTATTTCCCAGCTTCTTAACTTCTCTTCCTCTTCTGCCAAAATTTCTTTATTTTATTTTTTGTGGTTCCATTGATCTCAATGATCATCATGACAATAATGGATGCCGCGCGCGGCGGTCGTTGTGAGTTCTTTTTGGCTTATTTCGTACTCGCCTTTAAAGAAGCTAATTGATGAATTGATTTCCATTTTTTTAAGAGTCAGAACTTCTGAGGTTGAAGTTCTCTTCAAATGGCTTCGCTTTTGTAACAGTAAAATCTGTAATTTTTGCTATGGAACACAACGAATTGACGGCTTTTGTGTTAATAATAGCCAATATTGATGTATTATTGATTGAATTTAAAAAAGTGTGGAAATTGTAGCAACTAATAGCCGCAGCAAGAGTTCAACGAATTTTGTTTGTTTTTCTTTCTTTCTTTCGTCAAACGAAAAAAAAGTTTTGAATGTTCTTTCCAAGCTCCGGCAGTCACACAACAATATTTAAAATAATTATGTTACGACTCGATGATGATTTTTTAATAACTTTATTTTTCTGCTTTAGAACCACGTGTTTGTGATTTTTATCGCCACAATGATGTCTTAATAATTTTTATGTTGCATGAAATGTGCATTCTCATGCTCATGTCATTACTCCATCGTCTAATGCTCTTGTCATGTTATAGCGGCTCGTTTATCTGACTGGATCGGGTAATAATTATCGTGACTATCAGAATTATTTTATAAAAACATAAATTTCAGTTAAATTTATTCAATTCACTTCACCACTAACCTACTGAACGATACTTATGCAAAATTAAAAATCCATTTTGATGTCACTTCGAGTACGTGATAAAAATAATTAAACATCCTCGATCGTCGTGCATTGAACAAGTGCCAATACATTACATAATTTTTCTTTACTTCTTGTTGCAATCCTTCTTATCGTCGGTGCTCGAATGATTTTAAAAAATAAATTAAAGCTGCCAGTGACACTTGTGAGGTTATCGTGGCAAGATGCAATTTTTAATAATTTTTAGTCTTCTTTTTATTGTAAATGCGCAAATGGAAACGAAAATTAGTCGATCGAAAGGAAATATTTTGACGAACTTGCAGCAAACGCAAGAATTTGAGGATCACATCGTGACGAGTAATTTAGACAATCCGGGCTTTATGAGAATGGTCTATCGAGGCATTCGCGAAATTTATAGTTCAATTTTTCGAAACACTGGAATCAGACGACATGACTCAAAGCACTTTCAAAAGGAAGTTCCTAAAAATCTTCCATTTCCATGCGAAACGAGAGGTTTCAAAAGTTCAGTAAAACCAATGAGTGTTCACAAATTAATGCCGGGAGGTAAGAAAGAAAGTTAAAAAATGTCAAGTGATTCATACAAAAATTAACAAATAGATATCGATATCATCGCTGCCCTTGGTGACTCACTAACTTCTGCAACTGCCGCCAATTCAGCGAATATTTTAGAGGTTTTAGTAGAAAATCGCGGATTGAGTTGGTGCATTGGTGGACAAGGGACTTGGAGAAATTATTTGACGCTTCCAAACATTCTAAAACAATTCAATCCAAAACTTTTTGGATATTCTCTATCGGATTCATTTAACGTTCATAAGTCAGCTCAATTTAATGTTGCTGAAAACATCGCGACAACTTCAGACATGCCTTATAATGCAGCGAAGCTTGTGCAAAGAATGAAATTGGACAAAAGGTAAAAATTACTCAATTTAAGCTTCGAAAATTTCAATTATTTAATTCACAGAGTCAACATGAACTTGCATTTTAAGCTAGTTGTGCTCATGGTGGGTGGAAATGATTTTTGTAGTGACATTTGCTTCCAACGAAACGCTTCAAGTTGGCTGAATGATGTGCAAGAAAAATCGTTAATTGAAACAATTCGATATTTAAAAAATACAATGCCGAGGTAATTTTTTTGCTGCTTCGAAATGAAAAAATGACACATAATTTTTATATTTCTTCAGAACCATCGTGGCTTTAGTTCCTTCACCCCTCATTCCGCTTGTCTTCTCAACTTCAGGCATACCAACACCCCTCTCGTGTCAACTAGCTCGACCCATCGAGTGCAGCTGCATTTTTGGCACTAAATTCAACAAAAATTTCCAGCAACTTCGCAAAATGGAAAGAAAACTCACCGAAATTATGGAACGAGTTAGTTTTATGCACGAATTTCACAGCAATGATTTCACGGTTGTTTATCAACCTTTCTTCAAGGATGCAAGTGTTTATTATCAGAACGATAAAAACCCTGACATGTCGATGCTGTCGGTTGATTGTTTCCATTTAAGTCAGAAAGGTCACGCGATATCAGCAAATGGAATTTGGAACAACTTAATGGAGCCGGTTGGAAGAAAGAATTTTGGCTTCACGCATTTATTTGAAAAGTTCAACTGTCCAACAAGAAGAAATCCTTTCATTTACACAAATTATAACAGTTTGAATGTGATTTAAAAAGTTTAAAAATAAATTTAAAATAGATATGGAGCTTTCTTGTTCATTTTACTTCCTTAAATTACAATTTATTCAAATTGCTCTCAACTACAAAGTCAATGAGTTTAAAAACATCTATGTTGACATTCATGTTAGAAATTCTTGTTACTTTCATCACCTTTAGAGTCATTTCGTGATTTTCGTGTGAAAGAGAGAAAGAAATCGCTACTGTTGTGTCGTTAAAAAGCAATTTGCGATGTGTTGATCTAATTTTAATATCACCGGAGCAGTCAAAGTGAGAGGCAACAAAAAGAGATAATTTTGCAATGATTTAATTGTTGAAGGCTTTTTTTGCGAAATAATGGTGAATATATAAAGGTATTTGAGTTACTCAGGAAGAATTCTAATGTCTTGTCACATGAATTTCTTTCACGATTTTAAATTTAATTAAAATTTAAGAGAGCTTTTAAAAAGCTCTATTAATTTTGACAATTCCTCTGATATCATTACTAAAATTCATGAATAAATTTCAAATTACGACACATCTTCCTCACCATTTCCTTTAAGTCAAAGCGAGCCACACGAGTCACTACTTAGCGCTTTGCAGAAAGAGAGCGAAAGGTGAAAAACAATAAAACTAATTAAGACAAATTTTGATGCAATACTTTCGCCCGGATTTTTCATTTTCAAATTAGCATTTTTCGCGCGACAGATTTATCAGTCGTTGGACTTCGAGTCACGAATGTGAACTCTCATATATATATTTTTTTAATTGCGCTAGATGGAACATTTGAGATACGTGTGGAGTGTGTTTTTTTTTCTAAACAAATGAGTGAGACTTTCACAATAAAATTCCTCAATGTCCGTATCGAAAAAGGTCTGGTTGACTGACCACCGCAACGACGATGACCGAAAAAGAGCGAAAAGATCTTTTTCACTCATAAAATAAATTGCCAATCATTTGTTAAATTCAATCTCGTCGTTGATGATGATGATGATGACGATTCAACAAAAGAAGAATTTACTCACCTAAATATTGCATTAGGAATGTGCTTTCATTAATCTAAAGTTAGGTGAAATCATTCAGATGTAAATTTGTGTCCCTCATTCGAAATTGGCATTTTTTTGCTTTTGTTTGAGTTGAAATTTAATTTTTTTTGCTGTTGATGGATTCTGAAATCGAGAAGAAGAAAATTTTAATTAAAATTTTGTTAATTGACTTTTATTTTGACAATTAATTGAGTAAATGTTTTATTTTAGGGTAAATGCTCTTACAAATTTAAAAAAAATTGTTGAAAATTTCAAAATAATTTTTATGACTTTTTCTTAACTAGGTGAATAGTTTTCGGCATTTTATTCACCTCATCATCATAATCATAATCTTCGCTGTTCCATTTTTCTGCACACACATATCTATGTGCTGTGTTAGTCAATGAATAAGACAAAAAAGAGCCATCGCATGATGATAATGAGTCTATATGCAAGAATGAGCTCGCAGTTAATTGAACGACTTTTTCCTATCCGAAATAAAAATTATATCAGAAAAGAGATTTTTGATTTTCTCATGACATGATGTAGGCTTGCTAACACACTAACGCTTTGCAATATGTTTTTAGCTCTAATTAACATCGCGCGAGCACACACATAATTCTTCTTATTCAATTTGTTAATGAACTGTAACTGTTCGAAATAAAAACTTTCATCATCCATCTAAATCAGTTAGATACACGACAGCAGACACATATAAAAATGTGTGCGAGCGAGAGGGAGATTTAGATTTAAAACAAAAAGAGAGAGACGAGGAAAAAATAATTCTAAAGCTGAATACAAATAGCACAGTTTCATTTCACAAATTCTTAAGAGCTTTTCTTTTTGTTTTTAAGATTTGCGATTGTTAATTTGTGAGTTGTGAACTGAGTGGAATTTTCAAAAAATAACGTTTTTTTTTAATTTAAAATCTAGAAATTTATAAATTGAAAAAATTTAAAAATTTCAAACAACTTTTTTAACCTAATTCTGTCATTTTAATTCCAACGTGAGCTTTTTACATGATCACCGGAAAATTCCCGGCAAAGCAACAAACTATCAATTCATGTTCTAAGCTTAATCACATAAACAAGATAATCGAATGAGCTAATTAAGCAATCGTCATTATTATGAGAATTTAATCAAAAGATAAACAACAAATCTCGTCAAACCCGTCAATTCCCCGTTCTCTCGAATCAACGACAATAGTTCCGTTCCATTTCATATTCATTGCTCATCTCATACATTAGAGAGAGAAGACATTTACAACATTTAAATTCTTCAAGTGCTGATTTCAGACAAAAGTGCAATAATTTTCACATGTTAAAGTGCTTGATTTATTGTTGACGAGTTGAGATTCTGTTAGACTATAAATGAGAAATATTCAATGGAGTTTTAACTGTCAACGTGGTCGGTTTAAAAACTTTAAAATATTTTTTTAGAATTTATTTGATTTTAAAAATTTCCATCCATTGAATTTTTTGACCGTAAACTCTTTAAACTTTCTTCAAACGAATCACAACTGCCACGATTGCATTGCAAATTTACTTTATAATTTTCTTAATTACCGAGCAAACTCAACCGAAATCATACCTGAGTGCATTTTATTGACAATTTAATTTAATTTTCTCCAAGTGAGAGCACTTTAAAAAGCTTAATTAAAAATTAAATTAAAGACGAGCTTAACCTCAAAAAAATTCGTATAGCATAAAAAAATGATTTATTGTTTCACTTGCAACTTTTGCTTTTAAAATAGCGAAATAAATTTTCTTTCATTTCAATTTCAATCGAACGTGCGTTTCTTTATGTTGTTATAGCATGTTATGTTGGTGCTGTCTAGTGAAGTGAGTGAAGAACATGAAAGTTCATTAATTGAAAATTATAGACAACATCAGGCACAAGCAGCAGCATGGCAATAATAATGTTTATATAAAAAGAAGAATGAAAAGATTTCTCTGATTATTATGTGCAACATAGTGTCTCGTCCATCGTGCAGTTCAATGTCAAGTGCCAATGTCTACACATATTGTTGAAAGATAAATCTAATTATGACTTAAATGCTGTCACATCTTCATTGTGACGTAGTGTGTGTATACTTTTTCAATAAATGTATCGACCACAACATCATAATTACTGGTGGAACTGCCTTTTGAGCACCAGCTACACACAAAAAAAATAAAATTGAAAGGAATGATGGCAGTAGAAAATTATTAGCCATTATGTTATGCTCATTTTTGAGACTTTGTGTTATATGCAGAGAGAAGAAGAATTTGAGGTGAACAAAAGTTGGAATTGTCATCAATCAAAAAAATAATTTTATGTTTCATTTTCAATTTTGTTTCAATAAAAACAACTTTGAAAATTTTATGTGAAACTTGATTGAAATTGGAGCACATTAAATTAAAAAATGTGTTTCATTTTCCGTTTTGTTCCATTTATCCTTAAATTCGAAAGTGAATTGGTAAATTTAATAATCGCCGATCAAATTCAATTGAAAATCTCTTCAAATACCTTTCGTGTTGTGGTAAAAGTGAAAGATAATATCACTCTATAGTTATTTACCAATTTGACCATTGTCATCGGTTAATTGACTTTGAAGGCGCATAAAAATATGAGGAAAAAAGCTTCTCGTGTCAAAAGATTAAAGGCCAAGCGGAGTGATTTTGATAGCTTTCAAACTATAATTTACTTTTTAACGTTTATACACACACAAACCCTATCATAGCACAAATCGACTCTGAAGTGTGTAAGTTTGCGGTCGGAAAGTGAATTTATGGCACTTCACTTACGGTTGGACTATTTCGAGTCGCTTTTTTTTGGTGAACGGCAATATTATGATTATCGCAATGAGTCGAACGTTTTTTGCCGCTGCTTCAGGTGGAAGCGAAGCACATGAATATAACTAGGTGCTCCATTTTAATTCACGGCTTAAACTTTTTTCGTTTCTTTTAAAATAACTTGAGGAGAATTTTGCAAAGTCACGGTCAAGAAGATGTAAAGAGTTATTTTTAACAAATTTCTACGTTACAAAGAACAATTTTGAATTTATTATCATGATAATGAAGCTGTAAACATAAATTTCTAACGGATGCAAAAATAACTTAATTCATCAAAACTCTTCTCATTAATATTCTCGAGCATACCTCAACATCATTCATCGCGACCATCAGCCCATGGCAGTTTATCAATAATCAACGGCATGAGAAAAGTGAAAAATGTTCACAAAAGTCGTTTGATGCACATTTGACCACACACATACTCCTAACAGCGCGAAACATGTGCAGAATTTAGAATGAGGTTTGATAATAAATTGATGATGATTTTTTTTCGAGATATTGTTATTTATAGACGCATCATTTATTTTTTGAAAGGTAATTTTGTAACTAAAAATTATTTTAACAATCACTCTTTAGTCGACAATCTTATCGTCATAAAAGCGAATGTCTTCCTTTCCACATTGCATGCATTCCATTTAAAATAGCATTCATCACGAACAGCTTTATCATCTTCCAGCCTCCAAACCACCACCATCATGCGGTCATTAAGAATGAATTTAAAATTTTATTATTATTACATTGTGATAAAATGTATGCAAATTATTACATTTTCAAGCTCTTTAAATTGTCCAAACGAGTGCAATTAAAGTTCTGCATGTAGATAAAAAAAATTAAAATTATCGGAATTATTATGCGGTGAGTTGTTGATAGTTTGATGGCTTTGAGGGAGGCAAGGGATGAAAAGTTTGTTTTTAAAAATTTTAAATTTTGTTCCGACTCAAATTTCAAGCTTTTTTAACAAGTTAAAAATGTTTTAAAAAGTGTTTGTACCCTTGCCATAATCTTTAATGGACACTCAACCACTTAAACTTGCAATTTCCATTCAAGCTCATAAAGATTGCAGATGATAAAAATTTATGTCATGACATGCACGAGATATAGAGAGAAAAGTTTAACATGAGCAAATAAAGCACACATTTATGATATTTTCCCAGTCACATACAGTGCTGCACATGTACAGCATCTCAAAGTTGTTGCATAACTGTTGATTGTTTTTTATTGATTCCCTAGTTTCTCAAATCTGGACCGGTATTGACTGAATACGTGCAACTCCTTCGAGCCATTCTCGCAAGGTGGAAATTTTTCGCTTGAGAAAAAAAAGCATTCTTTAAGGTGAGAGTTACTTTATTGGCACAGCCACATAGTTCTAGTTCGATCGACGTCTATATATAGACATATAAGAGACAAGGCAAGAATGCTCACTGAGAACTATCAGAGTCACTCGACTCGAGTGTGTGATCAGATTTATTATCTTGTTCTGCTCTTAGAAAAGTCTTTTGGTGTCTGAATATGGACTGAATTGACTTTATCTCGATCACGCAATTATTTTAATTTTTTTTTGCAAATATAAAAAATAAAAAATTTACCTGTAAAATTGTTTTTTAAAAAATTTAATTAAATTTTTTCTTGGAGCTCTCAAGTTTTTTTGCTTACTTTGATTATCATATTTTGGTACCTTATTTTTGAAGTTAAAAATTATGTTAAAAAAGTTTACTTTGTTTTTTCATGTATATTTTTATAAAGTAATTTTTAACTTTAAAAATAAGATACAAAAAAAAGTGGAATTATCAAAGTAAGCAAAAAAACTTGAGAGCACCTGGAATTTTTTCAGAAAAGGTATTTAAATAAATTCAGTCAAAATAATTCTAAACTAAACGGAATGCCAACTTCATTTTCCAATTCCTTATTAAGACATTCCTATTGAAATCTCCCATAGAATGTTTATGAGAATGCAAAGTGACATTAAAATTTTCTTGTACCAAAATGTACATCAATTTGTTCTTCGCCATAGAATGTTGCATAATTTCCATTTATGGGGTGAGCACCAAGTGATTTTTCACTCTGGAATTGCAAAATGTTGTGTACTCAATTTATCATGTAATTTTTTTTTGTATAAATTAATTTCTAGATATACAAAAGAAACAAATGCAAAGCACTCGATTGCTGTTAAAGTGTCTAATTAAAAATGATTTTTCATTGACATAAAATTGCATTGCCGCGTGAAGGTAAAATTTTCATTTAAACTGCTTCCTCGACCGAAAATAAAAAATAAATAAAATAAAATCTCTTCTACTAAGTCACGTGACAGATTCCGCATTTAATGGCTTTTGTTTTTTGAAGTCAGCGACGCGACAAAGTTTTTTTTCCTATATGAAATATGATTGCACGCTGCACAATGATTATCGTCAATGGAAGGTTTTCTTTCATTGTTAAGTAAATCGCGCAAGAGAGAACAACAAGCATGATATTGAGCAAGGAAAGATCTGCATAATGTTGTCGATTGTCTCGTGTTCAAGATCCGTATTACAGTGCCTCGTCTCTTAATATGAAATGTGGAAAATCCGCTAAAGTTATTACGAAACGAATGGGGTTGATAATCGCTGTCGCAATTCACATTTATACGAATTCGATTGTCGCATTTGCTGATGTGAATGGTTCAAAACTGTTTTAAAAATTGACAATGTTTTGTAAAAGTTAAACAGAGAAATATTTAAATTTCTAATTTAAATCAAGAGTCACTCCAATTACTCACACAAGATCACATCTATAATTATTTAATTAATCTTCTCCCGACATTTAATAAATTCTCCACACTTTCAATTAATTTTTCATACGATCATTCACTCTTCGAACCACTTCTCCTCATCATGCATTCTTCTTGAGTCTCGACCGATCTTCATATACGTTCGTATGTGCGTGGAGTTTATGTGACTCAAAAAAAAATACAAAACTCTCACTTTCATTTTCGTCGACAACAAGCGGCGTCAATTTATGGTGAAATATTATGAAATTTCGTTCAACTAATGGGTATCTCCTTAATGACTCACGGTAGATGAAGTTTTTAGGTCGGTTTTAAAGATGCGAAAAATTCCGCAGTCAATAATTGCATGGCACTTGTCACATTTCATTGTCATTCGCTTCTCATCATACAATTGTCGATGTGATGAAAAGGGAAAGTTTTTACTACATGTTGAGTGTGTGTGAGGTGCGCAGTGCGTTATGTTATGTTAATGACCCTAATTCATATCTCGATAAATGATAATAAATTTTTAGGCACGTTTAGCTGTTTTAACCGCACCATTGAAACAAAAAAAAGTAATTTTTAATCGAGATTCACTTCGCCGAGATGTATGTATAATATAATTTCAAGTACCGTAACTCATCAAGAGCGAATATGTGAAAAAAAGCCGAGTGAGATCTATCAAATTGGAAAAGAATAACTGGCCCGGGAATTAAAACACAGAAAGAGAAACATAGGAGGGAAAAACTAGATCAGACACACTGATTTTATTTATTATTTTATCCACTTTGCATTCATAAATACACTTAGAAGTCTCTCACGTTCATTCTTTAAAAAAGTTCTTGGTTTTATAAAAGGGAGAGGAAACTTTTTTGTGGATTTTGTAATAATTGAGTTTTTATAAAATTTATTAAAGATTTTTTAGAAAATATTTACAAAAACCTCCCAAAAAATTAAACTCATCAGATTTAACTTGTTTTCATTCATCTTACACACGCTTGTTCTTTTTTTTGCACAGCAAAACGGTAAACGAAAGCAGAAAAATTAATGATATTCAAACAACATTACGTAACTCACTCAGTGTTCTGTTTTACAGGAAAAAAAAATTTAATTCTCTTTTTCTCATTGCTGTTCGTATGCAATTTGATGTCATTCTGATTAAGAGAATTTATTTAGATTGGGAGGAGATTGATTAAGTCACAGTTATAGTGGCGGCATTTGGGGTCTTGAGAGAGCTGCTCGAGTGCACTGAGGAATGCATCAAGTGGATTGAAAGTTCAGATAATAAAATTATAGAGTGATCCTAAATGACTTAACTGCTGCCTCGAGGATGTTGCGTGCATTTTTTTCTCGCTCTTAAGTGCACCCAATATCAATAATTCCGACACCTCTCGATCGAGCTTTCTTTTAATTTCGTGATTGCGGCAGGGAAAAAAATCTCATCGCATTACAGCATTAACAGTCGCCTCGATGTGTCACAACAGAAATATTTTTTCGTGTACTTTTCTTTCAATTAAAATGCCACTTTATTTACACTTAATTTCCTTCGAGCTTATATAAGTTCCGCATACAAATTGATTATTTAAATGCAACCACGCATATTTAAATCGCATGTGGAGAAACAGAAGCAGATAAAGAAGAAGAGAAATGTAAAACGATCGAGGATTAATTAAGTGAGTGAAGAAAATTTTATTAAAGTTTAAAAAATTAATTTTCATTTAATCAAAAATTAAAAAATATAAACCGTGAACATTTGAAGGCTTTCTTCAATCCACCCAGTAACATTTTGACCTAAACAGACTCGTTTTGCGACCCAAAACTGCTCGCTCACTGACTTCCAAACATCATCATTGAGTCGAAAATAATTTTTTATGAAAATCAATTTTTTCGCTCTCTGTGCCATAAAAAGAAAGAGGTAAAATTTTTTTTGGCAACGTTAGATAAAAAAGTCTATCAGCAGTTATTGAAACTCATCCACATAATAGCCTTTGAACATTATGTCCAAAAAAAGAAACGCCGAAAAGAGAATCCCATTTTTATCTTTTATTTATTGTGAGTGGTTTATGGGTATGTCTCAAGGTTATTCATAAAAATTCTAAACTGTGTCACGAAAATTTCTACTGAACTTCCTAATGTGATTTATTTTTGCGCCTGTTCCAACACATCAATTATTATTACGGCACTGTATAGCGAATCGCGTCATGTGCATGTTGTACACGATTTTTATCTTTCGCTCTCTCTCTCGCCCGCTCCCCGCAAATTAACTTCTAAAGTAATTCATCTTTTAAACTAACAGCACAGACATAAGTGATCACGTTAAATGCTTGTAAATCTGGACATGCTGTGAGTGAATTGTGTGTATATGCAATGTGTTATGTGAACGCCAAAGTCCAGCAACTATCCATTCATCCTCTCTCACTCTACATACATCTTTTGGCGAACGTTCTTTTTTTCGTTCGATGGTGACCGAGTTATAAATTTTCACTCGCAATACTGTAACAATTTAATCATGAGAGTTTGCTGCTTCTTATTTACGATCTCTTTCATATATTGGGGCTTTTACGTTTTAATGATTGCCTTGAGGCAAAAAAAATATTAATTTCATAATCAGAAGTCCTTACACAGTATTTTTCATGAGTTATGTATTAATGTGCCACAATATAATTACAAAATTTCTTTCTTTCTTGAGCTGTATGCTTTTTTTCGCGAGAACACAAAAAGCAAATTTTCCACATATTATTATGTGTCAGAGGAGAATAAGCCACCGCGCGCCACAAAAAGAACTCTGTCTCATGAGAGATTGTCGGCCAAACAGTTATATTTACTCATATTTCTTCTCATTTCATTTATCTCTTTTTATTTCGCAAAGAACTTTTCGCTTCTTTCAGATCGCCTGACGTCTAACATAAATGCACATAAATAGAAAATGATTCCATCGATTAAAAAGTGATTATATTGGATTGACAGGTTGACCATTATCGTCATTCTAGACTCGACTCCTCGCACAACTCACACGAGATATTTTTTGTTCACATGTTCTAAGTTAAATGTCCATAATGATTATTGCAATTGCATTTGACTGCGAGGCATACCTATGAATTATTATCTCTCCGCGCTGTTCTAGGCTTTGACTGATGTGTGTTGCGTAAAGGAATAATCCAAGTGAATTTAATGATGCCTTCCTCTCTCTCTTTCTTTTCTCACTCACACTTCGTAATCTAGCACTTACAATAAATTTCTTAAAGGATCATCATCAAATTTATTACGTGTAAATTTTATCTTTTATTGCCACTTTTTTATCTCTACCAATATATTTTTGATGAGTTTATTATTATTATTTTTCTCTCCTTTTTCACTTCAAATAAACTTCTTTGAACGTTTATTTTTCAGTAGCACAAATCGTAAAATATTTGCTTTAAAGATTTATCTTTTTTTTGCACACGGGAAGTCTTTGAAAAAAAATATAACTTGGAATAAAAATTTATAAATTTCTTGATAAAAAAATTAAAAATTTTGAATTTTAAAATCAAGAAAAAATTAAAAAGCCTTTTAAGATTTTTATAAAAATTTAGAAAAAAAATTTAAAACTTTTAATTTTGAGCTTTATTTTAATTTTCCAGGAATTTTTTTTTATTACTTTTCACTTTTCTGTAGTAATTTTTTCTTAATTTTTTTATCCATTAAATTTGACTGTTCTAACCAATTTATTCCTTTTTAATTAAATTAATGAATACTTAGAATCGTCTTTCATTAATTGTAATCCACTCTCAAAAGTTTTCTTAATTAAAAATTTAGCACCGATATTTTATTTTTTTCTTCTTAAAGACTGCGACTTAAAGAGTGTATCGAGAGTGTTTGAAAAGACAACCGCACGCGTTGAGCGACTGAGAGAAACTGAAAAAGACTTGTGTTATCATCATGCCGAAGAAATGAAAAGAAAATTACAAAAAGGTAAAGAAGTGCACAAGAAATGAGAGGAGAAGAGTTGAGCATAAACGCGCACAATGTTCGTAAATTTATCGTTAATGCGCACATGCAATATGATCGCTCTATAAAAACAGCATTGAGCGAGAGAGCCGCATTGAAAGTAAAATTTTTCTTGTAATCCGCTCTTTAAAAAGTGCTAAATTGGAAATCATATCTGAAAAAAGTTGTGCACACACGCGTTAATTAAGATAATTAAGTAATCGTGATATCGCAGCATTTAAGACGACTTAAACTTGTTGTAATCTGCATGATAACATCACGGAATGCATTAAGTTGGATTTTTTTCGCACCATGGTGAGTCAGAAATTTGATCTTGAACTTTCATAAAATAAATTTCTGCAGCAGATTTATAAAAACTGTCAGATCCATGGGATTATGAAAAATTTTTTTTTCGAAAATTATCTCACAATGAATTCCTAAAAATTGTACTCTGATCAATATCCGTCAAAAAATCATTTTGGTATTTTCCATCGAGAAATTCATCACCTCAAAAAATCCCCAGATTGCATCAAAGTGTCAATCAAATGCGCGATGAAAAAGAAAGCAAAACATCATGAAAGGTGAATTTTTGGAGCAAAATTGAAAGAGAAAATTCACAAAAACTCGCAAAAAATGAGCTTCGAAAAGTTTTCATCAACAAATGAGAGGAAAAAAACTAGTTTCGCGCGATTATTTATCAACATAAAAGAACTCTATAAAGTGAGATTGAGACACACTCCAATAATTTTTTTTTCTTCATAAAACTTGATCGCGTCATTTTCACTCTGAGCTCAACTACCCGATGATGCTCGACACTTTACCTTAATGGGAGGATATGTGTGCTGCGACAGCAATCAGTGAAAAATTGAGTGATGATTACCTTCAAACCGGCATTAAATTAAGCATCAACAGTTTAATAAAAGAAGACGAGAAGTTTTATCGAAAAGCAGGAGATTCATTAAATTAAGTATTAACCAATGATTACGGATGATGTTGTGTAATCACTCAATCAGACCCCAGATGGGGTTTTCAGTAAAAACAAACTTTGAAAAAATATAACTGGAAAGTTTTAAACTTTAAATTAATTTTTTTAAACAATCAAATTCAAACAGTAGTTGAGAGATAAAATTTCAATAATTCGCAATCAAAGGTGCGCAGACAGACGAAAATCGTAAATAAAAAAAAAAGTAAAACGACTCAGCACACAGCGAGAAAGAATTATAATGAAAGCGATTGAGAGAAGAAAGATTAAATAAGCAATTAATTAATCAGTAGCGATGCTGGGGGAGAGTAAAGAAAGAGCTATTAAAATGTCATTAATTAGAAGCGTATTTTTCAACACACACACGCAGTGAGGAGATAAAAATTCCTCTATAATGTTTCATTCGACAGGTTCAATGACTTTATTATTCATTACTCGATATATAGCAATTTTTTCGCGTATCTTTAACATTCTTCAGATATTATAAATGACTATAATTATTATTCTGTTTCTTTCGTATACCTGCTGATATTTCATTGCAAAACTGTCAATTTTCATCCTCTTTACGTCATACCAACGTTTTGCAATCATCAAATCGAAAGAGATCGACGTGATAGCACTCGACAAAATCTCTGACCTCAAAATATCAAAAAGGGACTTCGAAAGTTTATCTCGCTGGCGATCGGAGAGTTCCTCGAAAGGGAAATTTATGTTACAAGTGAACATATTTTTTTGTGTAAAAAGTAACTTGTGCAGAGACACGATGAGGAAAATTGAACATCTTGAGATTTAAAATTTTATAAAGAGATTTATTAAAAAATAATAAATTTCCATGCCTTGGTCATCAATGCAGTAAATAACAATTGAAAATTATATTGCGGTTAAATCAATAATATTATTCTCGCTGCCATTTGCGTTGACATTTATTTGATGAATTTCTTCCATTTATAAAATCTTTCACTCTCCGCGCTCGTTAAAAAATCTTTTCAAAAATATAATAAATAAGAAAAATTAATGTGTAATATGAATATAATTGATGGAGATATACTTTCACTCGCAGTTGTGATATGGCCGAAGACCTTTTTTTCCACTCACTCACATACGTTCAGATAAAAGGATTAAAATCTTTAAAAATTTAACCAAAGACTGTCGCAAGAGTGCAATTTATTTACCTTTCTTTCTATTTGATGACCAAAAAAAATAAAAACTTTCATTTCAAGCTAATGGATGGCAGCATAAATTATTATAATGCACAAAAGGTGTAGCCACGCATAATTGCAGGCGAGATAAACTCACGTGCGGCGGCATTTCACACTTGATATGCCCTATGAAAATGAGCTTAAGCAAATTAAGGGAAAATCAATTTAACCACAGCCATTCGTCATCTTTTTATAAACTAAAATAATCAAATCTTACAAATTTGTATTTAAATTTTAAAAAATTCTAACATAATTCGTTTGGGATCACGAGAGAAATTGTAAATAATTTCTTCTTCCACTTTCAAAATAATTTCCGTTTCTAATTTGAATAACAAAACGATGGTTGTTTAAACACAAACACATGAGCCCATAATTTGCACCATGAATTCATGAGTAAGAACACTGGTAGCCCAAATGTTATGACAGAGTGCGAGCATGCACATGTAAAATTTCTCGCTCACTTTGCATACACGAATGGTCATTAATTTACGGTATATATTAACATTTTCACACGACCATGTGAGATTTTCTTCTCCACTCGCTATGTCGGATGTTGTTGAACATAATTTGCATCGAGTCATTTTATGTTTAATAAAAAAAAATTCGGACTTGTTCCCGTAAATTTTTTCATCATTTTCTATGAATTACTCGCATGTGAAATTTTGAGTCGTGCAAGAGAAGAAAAATAAAAAATTTCATTTTATAACGCAAAAAAATTTATTTTCTTAGAATTTTTAAAAATAAAAAACATTAAATTTACTGAGAAAAAAAAATGACCACCCATTGAACCTTAAGTTGCAAACTCATCTCAAATTAAACCAACATCTAACTGTGTATGAATTTTTAATGAATGAAATAATTTTAATTGCCGAGATCATCATGCCAACAAGTGCATAACATGGGATTCTTTTAATTAATCAGCTGTGAATAAACCGTGCACCTTTCTTTGGATACCATAACGCGAGGTGAGCATGAAAAAGTTCTTTTTTGTTATTATTATCAAGAACATCGAGAATGAAAAAAAATTAACGGAGCAAAAATTATTCTGAAAAGTAAAATTCTTATGGTTTCATGCACACGACGACTAATGGGATTAACTTGTTATTATTTGAAAATTCTACAGGCTATAAATTATTGTGTTCTTTTTGTTGATCAAGTGAATTACGGAATTATGAGGTAGAATTTTATGGTAGATTGAAAATTTAATTCATGTCAGAATGACAATCGAAAATTTCGTGCTTTCGTGAATAAAAATTCATTTTAAATGATTCAAAATTAGCTACAAAAATTACAAATTTTCCGTTATGGATTTTTAAAAAAATTACTTTACCGGAAGTATAGTAAAATTTTTAATTTAAATTCAATAACGCGAGAATTATTTCAATCAAAACTAAAATTTCAATTGTCGATGGCCAGAAATAATAAGAAAAAATTGATTTAATTTGCTAGCCATTAAAACTTCTTGTCGTCTCTTCTTTATGCTGTCACAAATGTCTCTCTCTCTCATGACTGAAAGACGTCTCGCGGTAGTAGTGACGAATACGACATCGACGACACAACGATGATGAAGCAATTCTTCTTCTTATCTCGCCTTCACCATATACTTTACAACTTCTAACTGACTGCATCGCTAATTTCTATTAAATATAATGGCAGCTTCATGACATGCAGCAAGAGATAGACGGTAGAATTAAAATTACGCCAGAGTTATGATATTATTATCATTTTTATTAATATTGTCACATCACTTGTTTCGCAGATCATTAGCGTCATAATTGTGAGATGTGAACAAATGAAATGGAGGATGAAAATTGCATTTTGAGTTGTAGGGAAGATTATTCAATGTGATGTGAATTAAGCACGCATACAAAAGAAAGAGATTCGTCATCATGTGTGACATGAAGAGAGAATAAAAAAATTCTCGATGATGCCGCAATAAAAAAATAAATCGATAATGACATTGAGTGATCAACAAACGGACGCAGTGGCGTCGGAAGTTTTTCTTGGAAATCTCTTGAAAGGGTTGAAATTATTTTTTGTGATAATTTTAAAAGATTTCTTGTTGAAAATAATTTTAAAACATTTTAAACAAAAATATTTTTTAAAAAATCATAAAATTTCCTTCCCTTGTCGCACTTTCATATCCTCTTCGCTAAAATGAAACAATGAAAATAAAACACAACGATCGAGACATTCAACGGCGATTTTTTTTGGGTTATTGCACATCTCGTTGTGTAATTAACAATTAACTGATATCTGCGAATGCCTTTTGGGGATTCGTACATGTCTTCCCGTTTTTTCTTCCTTGCTCACTTTTACAATTCAAAAATTTACATGAGCTCTTTTTACGGAGATCGAAAGACGATACCGACAGAAGACAGAGAAGAAAATCTTTTTCATGTTGGCTCTTTTTTATAGGCACAGGTTTTGATCTTTATTACAACAAAAAAGCGTTGAATGAGGTAAGAAGAAATTAAGAATTTGTTTTGTATGGATTCTTAGAGCGGCCGCAAACAATTGTCCATTGTGGGCTTCCTTGAACGTTTTTTTTGCTTACATCAAGTTGAATAACAGTAAAATTATCTCTCGTGCTTTTAATTTTCTTACAGCTCACCCTAATTCCCCTCAATCTACAATTGAGCAAGAATAAATAATAATTTTTGATGTGATCAAATATTTCTATTTATTACGAAGAATGGAAAAAATTAATTCTTTTATTTTTTCTTGAGAGTTAAAATACGCGATTTTTTTTACAAATTGAAAATTTAATCTAAATTTTAAAGCGCGTGGTTAAGTTTAAAACGAATTTTATAACATTTTAATTTTTGCAACATTTTCCACTTTTATAATCACTCACATTAAGGTTCATTGATTTCTGTTTGTTTTGTTGCTTCTTCTCTCTTGCAGTTCTTTTAACATTTCGACTACTTCTTTTTCAGTTAATGTTTTTTACCAACATTAGGAACATCAGATAAAAGCGGCGGTCTGCAAATAAGAAAAACTTGGCGAATAACACACGTGGCAACAGTTGAGAACTTTTTAAGTCAAATTGAGCAGAAGCGCGAAGAAGAAAATAATTAAGATTTTAATAACTTTTTGCCGGTTAGAATTGATTTTATCTTGCACTTCACACACTCGAAAAAAAGGCGAGAAAGGAATAAAAAGATAATTTTTTATGGTCCACAGGAAGTTCGACAACAATGCATGTCCATAACTACTCTTTTTTTTCTCATCCTCAATTTTATTTTAACCCCACGAAGCACTCGGGCAGCAATTTGTTCTGTTATAGTAAAACGCAATGTGTGTACTTGTGTGTTTGCATGCAGCAGCGGTGCTTCTTTAATTAATGAAATTTTTCATGTGTAAATAAATTTTTCCATTCTTCTCGGCATCTAAAACTGACTGATCTTTAAATGGAATTGCACGATGAATAATTTACTCGATTATTTTATTTGTTGCTTCAATGCACCTTTAACACATAACTTATCATGGATTAATTAAGCTTTCAAAATGAAAATTATTAAAGTGAATGAAATAAATTAAATGGATCTAACGGAAGCATTGAAGAGATGAAAAATTATTTTAAGGGATCATAAACTAAAGTACGTACATGATTTGGTGCAGAAAATATTGTTTTGCTAAATTTAAAATAAAAAAATATAATTTTACTAAAACTAAGCTGAACAATAAAAAAATATTTTTCTCACCAACATCAATTTAAAGTGAAAATAAATAATTACTGCGCACCTTAATGATATCTCTGTACCTTTATTTGGAACGCCAGACAAATCATGGCGAGAAAAACCAACAAAACAATTTTAATGAATGAATTATTTGAGCTACTGAACGCCAATTATCACAATTTTATCATCAAAAATATTCGAAAGAAAAAAAAAGTCTTCACATAGAATTTAACAAAAGCGTCTAACTCTCATCTTCATTATTTGTTTTGTGCCTTTGAGATTTCACTTTCTATATCGACGTGTTTCTAATTTTTTTCATAGCCCTTTGCTTTATTTAAATTATATATATTTTTTTGTTTGTTCACGAGCCGAGAGGAAGAGAGAGATTGATATTTGAGAAGATAATCGAGTTATTTTCATGTGAATCACGCAATGACCCAAACTGCTGTGTGAACGCTCACTTTTCATTTCTCTTTCGTTTAAAGGCTTTTTTTATTGGCACTGGTGGAATAAATTTGTAAAAGCATGAATTTAAGTTTTTTCTAAAAAAAACTTTTTCTATGAGTGAAATGCAGCCCATAAACCACACATAGAAGCACAACAACTATAATTTCCTTCAATCGTGCCCAATGAGTCTGAACTGAAGGTCTCATTTTTCCACTTTACCATGCCCATAAATTACAATAATCGAGAGTTACATTTTGATGATGATGAAAACAGGTGATGGATGCACCTCATCTCCATCCGGCACTTTTGACCTCACTCTCGTGTGTGACTATTTGAAAAACTCCTTAAGATATTTTTTTGCCGGTAATCTTTTAAAAATAATTGCGTATAACTTTCACGAAATAAAAAAATGTTTTCTTTGCACATTTGCTGTCGGTTAATAACTTTTTAAAATGTTAATCTTCTCTCTTTCTAGTAACTAACTCATAATTATCATAATTTCTGTTTACTTATTTTTGATGAGACAATTTTGGGTAATGTGCTGATTGCTGTCGTTATACTTAGTTTTGCCACTCGACTTTTTATTAAATTAATTCAATTAGCAAGTAAAAGAAAATGTTGCAATTTGTTTAATTTTCACGCAATTATTTAAACTTTTTAATGGAGGAAAATTAATGAATTCAGAATTAGCTCAAGTGAGAAAATATTTAAAAGTTAAACCGATAATGATATCTAAAATGACTCTAAAAATCCAAAAATGTCTTTGGCAGAATTCCACAAATATTTCTATTAAGTCACTCAATTGAGAAGGAAAATAAGGTAGATTAGCATCTCATTTTAATTACACTCATTTGCTGCCAACTTCCTACTCGAACGCTGTTACAACTGTTAACGTTTCTTAATTGCATGTTTTTGTATGCACACACGAGATCGCGCGAGGAAAAAAATGTGCGCTTATAGGCTTGAAATTTATATTTATAATTCTTAATTCCTTACGTTTTCATCGCGCGCGAAAGATAAGAGCATTAATCGAAATATTTATTGCACATGAATAGTGGTGGAGCTACCGGTATTAGAGCTCGATTGGTTTGCCTGCTTATTATCACACGTTCATGTTTAATAATTCTTTTCACATGTGCTCGGTTGGTGATTGTAAAGGAGGAGTTTTAGAATCGATGAGTGCAGTTTAAGGATTTAATTTTGTGGACATTAAAAAGAATTCACTATTCATTATAAAATTCTCAGACTCCTCAACAAATCATGAGAAAAATGTTGAGTTGCCAACCCTCTCCTCAAATCACTCACATTCTTACCTTCTAATTACTTCTTCACTTGAGAACATCAATCAAAAATCACTTTTCACAGTTATCATTAGCTCACGATATCATAATTCAGTAATTCAATCCGATGATAATTTATAGCAGCGTACACAGCATATAAAAAATCGTAAATCGTGTAGAGAGAATTCATCATCGATGAACGAGAATTTTTTTCTTCCTTCGCTTAAATTCATGAGTTTGTCGTCTCACGGAGTGAGTGAGTAAGTAAAGTACGGTCGTCTCATGCCTTAGTGACCTACATCAATACTTTATACTGATGGAAGTCAATAAATTCTTCACTTTAGAGTGCAGCGAGAGCATGAGGATGAAAAATGCGATGATATTAAAATTTTTATTGTCGACAATTAAAGTGGAAGAAGAGCTTTGAGAAAGGGCGACCGAAGAGCAATAAAAATATAATTTAATGAGTTTCCATAGTGATGAATGTTGTTGGTAATGGAAAATGCCGGTAACAATAGATATGGAATTAAATTTAAATGTTTTTAACAGACGTTTTTAAAAAGTTTAAATTCTTTTTTGACCGTTAAAAATTCTTAAATTTGTAATTTTACAATTGTCCATCCCTTGATCGTGTCATTACATTTTCTCATAGTAAATTTTGTGTAAATAATTTTTATTTTTCTCTCCTAATTTATTTTCATGAAGAAACCGCCAATTAAACATCAATGTGTACGGTTGAAAATAATTTTGGCTCTCGAGTGAAAACTAACAATCATTCTCATTCATGACCATAAAGATTTGCAGCGAGAAATAAAAATAAAGTAATTCGGGCATGAGAGTTTATGGTTGAACTAAATATGCACACACCTATCGGCTATCCTATCAGCATTATTTTATGATTCTTTATGCTTCAAGCTGTCGGTACTGCTCTAATATCGACAAGCGAAAATTTAATATATTTTTTTACGATATGTACGCGATCGTGATTTCGAGATAGGCTGAGTTTTCACTTCAACTCCTCCCTTGTTTTTCACTCACAGCTTTTTCTATTATTTTTGGCAAGTCAGTCTCGGCTATATAAAAATTCCAATTTAGGCTAACAGTATTGATCGAATTTTTGCACACACTATTGCTGACGATTAATCGGTAAGTTGTTCGATGTCTGTTTAATCGAGTGAAAGAAAAGAGATTAAAATCAAATCAATCCATCAAAATATATGATCCATTATTGTCATGATGATGATTATGGATTTGAAAGCGTTTGCGAACTTTTCTTCGCTAAGTGGAATTTTTGAAAGTTAAACTTAAGCATAAAGATGAAAAAAGTGCTTAAATATAATAAAAAAAACCGATCCGATAACTTAACTTTGAATTATTATCGCACGCTCATGTTCCAAATTATATCGAACGCTTCTTTACGAATTTTACGACACTCATGATCCATCTCGAGATGCCTTTTTCCCGTAATCGACTTGTAATAAATTTTATAGTTTGGACCTACAGCCCACAGCATTGCGGACGCACAAGTTTGTTGTTTAATAAAAGCATCGATAATCAGACATTCTCACATGACTATGGTTCGTAAATAATAAAAAATGATGAGAGACGAAATGATACATGAAAGTATAATTACACGCAGATTTAGCAGTGAGAGCAACGAAAGAAATTTTTTAATTGTGTTGATTTATTATTTTTGATTGCATGGCATGGAGATGATAATGATGGAAGAAGATTCTTCAACGATGTGCAGCATCGCATCAATGTGGCATAAATTAAGGTGAAATTTTTTCCGAGAGTTTTTATCGTTCGGAGATAAGTTTTAAATTTAATTTTAAGATGATTTAATTATCAAAAAAATTTGAGATTTATTTTTAACTAATATCAACAAACTTTTGCTTGATGAAGTGATGTCAATAATGTGGATGCTGATCGATCAATGCTAAGCGATTTCAGCCTTTTTTAAGTCACGTTGAATGAACTCTCACATGCGGTCGAGATTAATTTTTTTAATTTCTTAGTAACTGATTGTCTTAAAAGACTTTCACATTATCGAGAAATTTGTTAGAAATTGATGTTTCCGCATCATCTGTGTGTCAAAAAATTGACCACCAAAAATGGACGGAAGAAATGACTGAAATGAAAATTTAAAATTGCGTTAAAAGAAAATAATTCAAAACTTTTTAATGATTTTAAAAATTTCCATCCCTTGGATTTTATTTTTTAAAAATTGCTTATCATTTGTCATTGATGATTTTTTAATTAAAAAAATTTCTATTACACTTAAAAGCGTTAAATGGCTTTGAGAATTCGAGAGTAAATTTTTCCATCATCACCGCAGAAAACAAAAACCTCCCAAATTGAGAGCTCGCGAGTGAATTTGTGAACGACATCAATCATGTTTATTTTTTTTCTCACTTTCATCTCACCTGCAAAGTAAGTGATGCGAGAAGAATTATTTCTTCTTTTTAGAGGAAATTGCATGACTCTATTTTACACCTTATTCACAAATTTTCTCTTCAAATTATGTCAGTGTACTAATAACAAGTGGCAAATATAAACAATGACCGAAAATGAGAATAGGAAAAGAGAGATATTAAAGATTTTGCTAAATTATAGGGATTTATGTTGAACGTTGCCGAGAGAAAATTATAATTTAAGAACATTAGTCACAAAGCATTTGAATGAAGTGGAAACGAGAGTGAATTTTTTTTGCGAGTTCATTTGAATATTTTTGTGCTAAAAAGATTGAAAAATTGGGTCAGTAGGGAAAAATAAATTTAAAACTTCAAAATACGTTAAATTTTTTCTTCATTGAACTTTTCATCTGCAAATGAGTTCCGTTGATTCTCCAATCTAAAATCTCCATTCACACCTCACATTCACGAGTCTCATCTCAAGCGACAATTCACAACAAGTTCTCGTTCTTCTTCTTACTCAGGAAACAATATTTTCACATTAAAATTTCTCATTTTGCCGCTCATTCATTCTGCATTTGCTTTATCTCTCTTTCGATAAATTCATTTGTGAGCGACTTGATAAAAAAGTTTTTTGAGGAAATTTTTCAATTGTGTGGCGAGTGAAAAAGAAACTTTACAGCTACACTAATTCATACCTTAAGCTCTTTTTTTAAAGATGCCTCTCTTCCGCATCAATTAAGAACTATGTCGTTAATTTATTGAAATTTATGATAACGGAAGGAGCATAAAAACAATTTCCTTGACTTTGCGAGTAAAATGTTTAGCTTTGAAATCTTTTTGCGCACCTTTCCCTTAAGGCGAAGTTGCAAGTGGACAAGGTGAAGATATAAAAATCATTTTGTAAAGCATTTTTATATATCTCGAGAAATTTATTGAACATCCATCCCTATTTCCTCGCGAGATCTGATCGCATCTGAGTGCATGCATGCGAGAGCAAAAAGTGTGCGAGGAGATGAGACGATAAAAATTTATGTCGACATATTAAGCACAAAAAGATACAAAGAGCAGCAAATAAAGCACACACGTTACCCATGCGATTCTTGACCGAGTCAGAGGATTGCGAGATGAGGAGATTGCGGCGAGCGGCGATGCGGAGAAGAAATGTACATAAAAATTGTTGCATAACTGTTGATTGTTTTTATTGATTTTGCGACTCGAGAGTCTCTTACTCATCTCAAATCTAGACCGGTATGGACTTAATACGTGTTTTTCATAATGCAGCCACATTATTCCTTATTTTATTTTATTTTTCTCTCCTTTGCAGACACGGGAGGAAATCAAATAGAATTTATGCGTTTTATTTACTTCTCCAATAGTAACAATCACGATGATGATTACAATTGCAGAAAATCACATAAATTTCACCATAAATGAGTATACCACGCACATATAAGAATTGATTATGTGTGATTTACAGTTTAGCATTACTCAATTCACTTTTTTTCTTCACATAAAATTGATATTATGAAATATATGGTAAAGATTCCGCATTGTTATCGTGTGCTTGTGCTTTGAATGTTAATAATGGTTATCATTGTAATTGTCATTGTGTGATTTGATGAAAATTATTAAGCATGTAACAAGCGCGTGTGCATAATAAAAAGAAGAAAAAAGTTGAGTCAGTTTTTTTTAAAAGGTTTTTTGTGCATTTTTATTCAAGACTTCCTGGATTTTATTTTATTTAACAATTTCTATAAATTCGAAATAATTAAATTTTAAATTAATAAAGATTTATGTTTCAAATCCTTAAAGTCCTTGATTTCCCGTTTTTTGTGATTTTTATGAAAATTTTTTAACAGCATTTTTCAATAAATTTTGCAAAACCACAGAAAAAATGTTGAGCAATTCAAAAAATATGTGAATGATGTTGTTGAACATAAATTGAACTGAATTACAAAATTATTTTTGCATACATTAAAATTCTCACTGTGTATGCTAACAATGATGATCATAAATGCTCATGAGACTTTTACTTTCATTATATTTGCAAATTGTGCGAGAAACAGTAGCGTAAAATTGTGTCAGCAATTCGCTTTTTAACGCTACACTCGCAAATTTTATTTATGAAATGACATAATTTTGCTTTGCGGCTCCCGTTTGATTTTTTCTTAGAAATTTTGATGGAATGATGAAAGAACTGTTAACGTCAATGAGGTGAAAGAGAGAGAAAAATATAAAGAATTAATCGTTCGAATTGAAACACAGCAGCGGCAGAGCTCTCACTCAGCACAGCGGTAAGATCGAGAGCTAAATTAATTATCAAGACAGACATCAATCTGAAAACCGTAACAGTCGAACCGATTGTAAATTGAATTTGGTAAATCTAGATCAAATAGATCGGATTTAATAATTTTGTGTTCACAAAAATATCGTTTTTAAGAAATTCGTTTTGTTTAGTGAGGTGAAAAAAATATTGTGCGGATTTTTGGGTTAATTTAAGCTAATTTAATTTTAGCTTGAGGGCGTCTGATTGGTTTTGTGAGAGTCTGGAACTGTAATTAAAAGTTTAGACAAAATCATTGACAAATTTGATCATCTTTAATTTTTTGTCAAAACTGGGTCCAAAACTTCTGTTAATTAAAATAACTTTTTAATATTACCTTAATTATAAAATTTTCCAACACGATTTTAAATAAATTAAATTTCGCTATAATTTTTCATCTTGCTTTAACATGTTTAAAAATCTCGAGATAACGAACGGTAAATTAGATTAGTGAAAGAAACATTGCGTAAATTTTTTTTCATCTCTCAATCATTATGTGCATGCGATCGTGATGAGGATGAGAAGCGGCCGAAGCATCGCGAGTCATTAAAATTTAATAAAAAAATAATTTCTTCTCCGCGAAGCAAACACTCAAGTAATCCGATCATTGCTTGTGGCTCGTGTTGAAGATTAGTAATTCTTAAGATTTTGGTCGCTCTTCAAAGGCGCTTCGAGGGCTCTTTAAAAGACACACAATCGTTTGGTATCAAGAAGCAAAAAACGCTTGAAAAAGTTCAAATCTGTCATGAATAGTTTTTGTTACCTCTTTCAGAGTCTTTTTCAATTAGCCGATGGGCATGGCTAAGCCTATCTGTCAAGGTTAAAGCTCAATTGTTTTTATTTTTAAGGTTTTTTGCTAAGCATCGAAAACTGTGTCACATGAAAAATTCCTAAGGACTTTAAATAATATATTTCTTTAACTTTAATGGCACGATTAACATAGAATACTTTAAAGTCATTATGGAATACCCGCAGTCGATGCATTACAGTTACATTCAATTATAATTTTCAGAACATCATCGCATTTCTCATACGACAACGAGTTATTATGCAGTCGAAAGGAAAAAATTAATGCATCAATTAATTTATCAATTAGAATATTAGACTGACAACATGTCCATCACCGTCATCAATCCATCATTTAAAGCTCATAAACGTTCTTTTCAAGCATTTATTCTTTCAAATTTTTTTTGCTCATTTTTTAAGAATAATTTATAATTTAAATTTTAGGATAAAAAGATTTAATTTAAGATCAAATCCTCATTTCCTCTCTTCCGTATCTATCCAATTGATCGTTGATGAAGTTACATCGCTAAAGAATTTAAAAGCAACGTAACAGAGATGTATGCGATTAGTTTGTTCATGCATTAATAATTCCCGATATACAAGGCGATAATTAAATGTGTCTGAAGTATTTTTTTAGCGTAACCCACAAAGTGGTGTAACGCTTATATGCTCGTGATTCCGTCCGTCCGTCTGCACAAGCGAGATCTCGGTCCCTGGACCAGCTAGAGACTTCTAGTTTTCGCCAGATGGTAGCTCTTAGGGTCTATATGTGCAGGCACTGACTATTTTTTGAGTCATGACCTATGGTCGTGCCATGGACGGCCATAACGTCCATTTTTCATACAAATTTTCTCTTATATGGCTTCATGGGTATCGTTGAACTCGTGATTGGACCAGAAATCGATTGGCATTGATTCGTAACTTGACCAGGAATCGATTGACATACATGATTTTTCGAGTCGTGACCTATGGTCGTGCCACAGACAGCCAAAATGTCCATTTTTCAGAACTATGGCTTCATGGGTATCGTTGAACTCGTGATTGAACCAGGAATCGATTGATACAGATGATTTTTGAGGAATGTCCATCATAGCCGGCCAACAGTGCCACGGACAGCCAAAATGTCCATTTTTCAGAACTATGGCTTCATGTATCTCGTTGAACTCGTAATTGGACCAGGAATCGAATGGCATTGATGATTTTTGATGAATGTCCATCATGAACGGCCAGTAGTGCCACTGACAGCCATAATGTCCATTTTTCAGAACTATGACTTCATGGGTATCGTTGAACTCGTAATTGGACCAGGAATCTAATGACATAGACGATTTTTGAGGAATGGTCGAACAGGACTGCCACGGACAGCCAAAGTGTCCGGATTGACTTAAACTCATTCTTTATGCACTTGATTTTCAAACACTGATCTGTTACAAGTGGGTTACGCGGCAACACCCACGTGTGGGTTTTGAAACATTTTTTAATATTAATTTCCCAGCTTATCTTACACGATATGCTCAATATTTAATCACACACTAACAAATCGACTGCAATTGCATAATAACAGGAGACTTCAATGCATGGCAATGGTTGAGAGAGAGAGAATAAAAAATTAATCTGATTTATCGAACGATGAATGTGGAGAAGAAAAATTGCGATATTTATAAGAAGCTTAGCGAGCGCTTTGTGCATTATCATGAGCATAAAATTTCTAGCTTATGGTTCTCCCATTGTGCGCATGTTTATTCGCATTAAATGAAAGTGAAACTTTCAATGGAGCGCAATTTGCCGACGACGTGCGACAAAAACCGTATCTGAGTGTAAGATTTTTTTTTATTGGAAAATCTTTTAATATGAGAGAACACATGTAGATTGTCAGATGCTGACTTTCATTAATCATACACGCTCACAACGAGTGCGAGCAGCAATGAATTCTCAGAAGAAATTAAAATGAAATTCTCACTCGTTATTTCTCTCTTTTCTACTTGATCTTGCCTTTTTAGACTTTTTTTTACATAGCCGGCTTATATGAATGTTGCTTAGATTGAAGAATAAAATCAAAAAGTGAGTCTTAGGGTGAAAAATCATAATTTTTAGTGAAAAATTAAAAAATTTAATTTCGAAAATTTGAACAAAAATTATAAAATTAAAAACGAAAAAAAATTTAACGCATATTTTCCCCTAATTTATTAACAACTCCTCATTTAAAAAACTCGTTAAGGAACAACAGCTCCAAACGAGTGTCCGTAAATT
Organism: Tanytarsus gracilentus; assembly: GCA_038502055.1. Taxonomy (NCBI): domain Eukaryota; kingdom Metazoa; phylum Arthropoda; class Insecta; order Diptera; family Chironomidae; genus Tanytarsus; species Tanytarsus gracilentus. The sequence goes on along the minus strand of JAXRKN010000033.1, from coordinate 1,426,208 downwards.
GCAGAGGTGAAAAAAAAGGTGAGCGAAACGAAAAATTCAACGCGAGATGAAATGCATTCAATAAATGTCAATCATTCTGAAATCGAAAGCATATCGATCGAAAAGAGATGAGAACAATGGAATTTTATTTCTCTCTCACCCCGAAATAAAAGAAACTTTCTTTTCCATCTTTGTGCAATTTCTGTTCGCGATTGGATTGGAATGGTAGTTAAAATATTTTTATCATGAAAAAAAAAAGATCTTTCACTTGCATAAGGGTAAATTTATTTTTTTTTTTTTTTTTTAAATAAAATTAAAGAAACAAAAAAAAAAAAACGGGATCATAAAACGATGATTCGACAAAAACGCATACTCTGATAAATATCATTTTTTCTCTTTTATCATCACGAAAATTGAAATTCAATATTGATGACACAGCGGGGAAAAAGAAAAATTCAATTTGGAGCAGATTTTTTAATCGAGTTGATTTTGAGGTTTTTCGTGATGAAAATTTATTCAAATTAAAATTTAATTACTCGAAAAAGAATTACAATGAACTTAATTTAAATCCTCTCGTGTTGAGATGAACAAAGTGTGAGGTCTGAAGTTAATTAAATCAAAATCACCGTTTTACCACACAATAAAGTTTAACTCCATTAGCCATACATAAACATCTAAGTACCTCGGTATTGACAAAAAAAGCTAAAAGCGGAAGAAGAAGAAAATTAACCACCGATATTGCTCGTTCTGGAGTTATAACAAGAGGAATTCTCTGAAAAAAATAGAATAAATTAATAAATTAAAGATTTACACGCGGCCAAGTCGAGTACTGAACTGTAAAAAAGCCACGATTGCGGGTTCTTAAATCATTCATTGTATCATTTTCTCTCTCTCATACCGGAGCTGCTCTTTCAAATGTGCACACATAACAAATCTACACCCAAGAAAAAAATGCAGTTTCAATTAAAGCCTTCCAACTGCAGTGCTATGCACGGCGATGAAGAATTGTGAGGTGAATAAATCATCTTTTTTTTCTCCTCTCACACTAGAACCGTTCTTATTTGCGAATGAGCAAGTAATGTACATCATTGTATTATATGTGTGCAATCATCAATGCGGAATGGCTAGAATGCCAAAGCTGCAATCGGACGGTTCCGTGCGATGAATTTTGTGGAAATTTTTTAAAATTTCAAAATTAAAAAACCTCAACTTAAATTACATCTTTAAACTGTGAAGAATTAATGAAAATGTTTTTAAAATCTCTATTTAAAAATAATTTATCCGTTCAATGTTGCAATTTTAAAATGCCACCCAAAATCCACCGCAAGCACAATTCAGTTCTACCGCAATAATTTCTCCATCAGCCATAAACAGAAAAAACAAGCAAAAAAGATCGCAAGCCATAAAGTGATAGAACTTAATGCGAGAACTCTGCAAGCGATATTTGTCATGTATTGCGTTGCCGTGTGTGACAAATCATTATCTTTGCGTAGTTCTCTCCACCGTACAAAATTGGAAAATATCACACTCGAAAGGTTCGATTTCATATTTTCTTTATTATTCTAATAAATTCCATTTTCCCTGGAATGATTATTATCGATTATGAACGCAACACGCGATGACTGCGGCGTCATTAAAATTCTTGTGCCGAAGATGATTAGAGAACATTAAAAATTGCATATTCATGTGATAAACGGTTATTGCTGCTGGCGGCCAACGACACAGACACAATTCTCCAATAATGAATTCATTTTCATCGGCAGTCAGTATCGATTAATCAGAGTTATCATCATAAAATGCTGATTAAATAAATTGCTAGTGTTTAATTGAGAGTGAAAGGATTTTTTTAGCTTCAAGTGACTTTTTGGGAAAATGCTCGTTTAAATTTATAACTCTAAAATCCACTTTAATCAATCAGCGACTCAATGCTAACCCCTTGGCGCAACATCAATTTGTACGACACACTCACGCATCACTTTTTGTTCTCTCCATCATGATAAATGACAAAATATATTTTACATCGCAATTGATATTACTGTTGCTGCCGTTGTAAACTCCGCCGACGAATGTTGTCACACGAACAAGATTAATTTTCCTCTGTCTCGATGTTATGTATATTTTCCTTGGGGCATTTAGAAACGATGCGAAACTCACCGCAAATATGCATAACGTCATTAAAGAAATTAAATTAAAATGAATTTGTCGAAGAAAGTCATTGGCGAAAGATGATTGATGCGTAGATATTTGAGTTTAATCATCATGTTGTGGTGGCGAGGAGAGAAGCTAGTTGCGAAAAATAAATTACTGCCTGCGAATTAAGAAGTTGAAAATAAAAATGAGCGGAAATGAAATTTGCAAGCGATGGAAATAGTTTTAAAATTTGTAAATTTAATTTTAAGAATTTTTCAAGAACAAAATTTAATCTTAAGAAATGTAAAAAAAATTGCATGCATAAAAATCTTGCCTTGAAATCGTTTCCCAAAAAATGTTCGACATTCATCGCACATTCTTTGCTGCTTTTCACATCCGATCGATTCACTTTCAATCAATTTCACTTTTATGGATTTTGCAGCATTGATACACCGCACTACTCATCAAATGATGAAATTGCCCTCAATAAAAAAGACTCTCTCATGTACATATGATGCGTATTAGCGCTACTGGAAGTCATGAACAACAAAAAAAGTGATTTCTTTTAGAGAAAATCGCAAATCTCTGCTGTTAAAAGCAACACATTGAGATTTTAACTCTTTTTTTGTGTGAAAGACTCAGTAAGACGCTGGGCAGAGCGTTGCTAACAAGATTTGCATTCTTAGGCTAATTTCCACATCACCAAGAGAACAATCATCGCACATAGAATAAAAACCGTTTCAGAACGTGTAGATTTCTCTCCATTCTTAAAAAAGTTCGATGCGAGATAAGAAAAAGAAATTCATGAAAAGATTTTAAAAATAGAACTTTATAAAGTATTAATTTTGTGGGGTTTAAAGCGCATTTTAATATTTTATGACTTTTTTAAAAACTAACATTTAAAATTTTAAAAATTCTATTTAACATTTTGAGTTAAATTTTACAAGAAAACCCATCAAAAGGTTCTGACTTTATACACGCTAACTGTGCCGTTGTTCTTTTAGAATTTCTTTCTCGGCTTCTCTTGTTGAATGAAGCAGGAAAGCTATAATTGCTTAACTAAGAACATATTAACTCCACAAAGTGAGCAATGACTTCCTTTAATACTAACTTTACCTATCTCTTTCTAAGCAAAATGAAAATGATATAATTGAAGCATGGCAAAAACAACAAATAGCTAAACCTTCTCATAATAGAGCAATTTGAAATAACATTCAATTAGAATATGTATATATCTGGATGTGTGTTTTAAAAGAAAGATTAGAGCAGATTTAGCATTGACTACTTTCCTCGTGTACTTATGTAGCTACTGAATGGTGCATGCTCTCTTTCGATAAAAGCCACTTATGGAAAAATCTGAGATAAATTTTAGTGTGTAAACTTTTAACTGCTTCATTGATAAAATCACGTGCTTAAAGTTTTTAATTTTTAATTATTAAAATATTACATAAAAATTTTAAATGCACACAAACAGTTTAACCTCAAATTGACTCACTCAAAAATAAATTCAGTGGAATTCAATTGCGATAAAAAACCGCATTGCAAAAAAATAACAGCAACCCATGGGCATTTCCAGAGAATTAAACAATGATTTTTATGCTGCACTTTATCGATTCAATATTGCTTTGTATTCGCGTCGATTTTTATCTCCAGCAGCATTTCGACTTCCTTTCATTCGATACCTGACCCAAATATTGTTGATCGAGCTAACGACAGCGAGACAACGAAATAAAAAAAACCTCACGATGGAACATAAAAATCGTAAAATTCATTGGCCGTTTTTTTCGCGCACAAAATCATCTCTCCAGTTATTTCCTGTGTAACAAATTACCAAGAGTGCATTTTATGTTCAGTTGATCTTACCTTAAATGTCTGTTAATTTGTGTGAAATGACCTCGCATAAATTTTCTTTACATATGTAAGCCAACTTAAGATTGCGAAGATATGAAGACGTTGCGTGAAAAATTTTCGGATAAAACTGACATTTTACTGCAAATTATTTAAATTTTATTACTTGTCGGGAACTTCCTTATGACTTTTGGAGATTTTTTCTCACCTCAAGTCTTAAACTGTTCTTCTTTACTGAAACAAAGTTTTCTTTATTTTAAATTGTAAAGACTCCAATTTTCACCTTCAACAACAACTTTGTAATTATGCTGAGCATAAAATTTTTTTTACAAATCACAAATCAAAGTAAAAACCACACATTACAAAAAATTATTAATGACGTGTTGATGAGATACATTGTAAATATAAATTACACTCTGCATATCACACTCACTTTAAATCAATTTTCATTCCATCGAGATGTAAAACAAGTAGCTCAATTTGATGGAAAATTATAAATAATCATACATATAGCCTCATTCACACCGAGAGCATATACATCAATTTTATGTCGATTTAGATTGTTTTCGTATGCGAGCTTTTCAATTCTTTTAGTTTCGTGTGTGAGAGAAATTTTTACTTGAATTTTTTTTTTGGACGAATTAAGAGAAGAAATTGAAAGTGATTTTCAACACTTTTTACAGGTGGAATAATGAGCTGATTTTTTTTTTGTAGAATATGATATTTGAACAATTTAGTAAATAATAATAATTCAAAGTGGATGAAAATTTAATTGATTAAAAAAAGAATTTTAAAAAATTTAAAAGGAAATTTTTTTAGAATAAGTTTATAGAAGTTTTCGAGCTTTAATTAAGTATTTATTTTATTTTGTAAACTTTATTTAAATTATAAAATATTTTGACAAAAAAGCTTTCACTAAATATTCCATAAAATTTAATCTGAAATGTTTTATAAATGTCAAAAATTAAAAAATCTTGACTAGTTTTTTTTAACTTTCGAGTGACTAAATGTGAACTTCACAAAGTACAAATCAAATAATTTCAAAACTCAATTTTAGATATTAATTGATTTCCCAAACAATATAATTTTTAAACTAAAAAAATTGAGTAAAGTGAAATGGGAATTTCTCGATCAATAGAAAGCTGCGTGTTGTGTGTGTCCATTCAATAAATATCTTCTTTTATGAAATCAAAATATTTGTAATTGTCGAAGAAAAAGGCGGCAGCTCCGAGACTCTGATCATTAATAATGGACAGTGTTATCAAATATCACTCTCGGGTGTTGAAAAAAATATTCGTTCAGTGAAAGTCCAACTATAACTCGGGTACGAGTTACATGATGAAAATTATATCTTTCTCGTTTTTCTTTTCGTCATATCATCAAATATCTATTCCATACTTCATTATTTCTCAATTCTCGACTCGATTTTCATTGTCATCGTAATTAGAGTTGAAAAGAAATCTCTCAATGATGACTATTTGTGTCATAAGCGAGCGATATTGTTGGAGGAGATAAAAAGTTTCAATAGCTAAGCACTTTGTGTTTGTTGCCATTGTTTTGTCATTATTATCACCTTTTGTATATGATTTTTAGGCCAAAAAATTTTGAAGAAAATTTTGAAATTATGCATTCTAATTGACACAAAACCTTAAAATGAGTTGAAGGCAATTTTTGACGATAATTGCCTCAAAATATATTATATAATAATTTCGCCTTGAAATAACGCGTTTTGTACAAGTTATCAAAAGAATTTAAACTTACCTATAAAAATTTAATTAATTTAAATTAAAATGAAACCTGACACTCAAAACTGTCTATTTTAAAATTTACGAGATGATAAAAAACTATTGCGAGCTTTCGCATCTTTTTAGCATTAAACACGTTTGATAAATTGAGGATTTGTAAATAAAAAATTAGCGTGAAAATTTATAAGGTGACATCGAATAAAATTCACATAAATTCAAGCTGTTAAAATATTAATGGAGTGTCAAAAAGAAATGAGAAAAAACTTTTTAATCTTTTTACAATATATTTTTAAAAACATCAAACATAAAAAATTTAACGGTTTAGTTTCACACAAAAAATCTATTGATTTAATCTGTGCAAAAGATCACCACGATATATATTTAGAAAATTGATTTCAAAAGCATGTTCAGCATGTTTGAAAAAGACAGTAAAAAATAGCTCACGAGCTATCAAATCGTATTAAAAAGAAACTTGACAGAAACATAAGTCTTAACACAACTTCTTGCTCGCTGTTATCTCTCGCGAGCGCGCTCACCATTAAGCTAGACATTTTGCCAATAAAAGAATTAATTTATCGAAATTATCACACACTATGAGGCATCGATAGCGAATAAATTTTTTTTAATGTGTGTGAAAATTTTCGCCTGTTGAATGATTTATGAATTCGAATAAATTTTCCATTAAGCAGTGCGCGACGAAACTTTTATTGATTGTCGTGCAGTTGTTATGGTCAATTCTCTCGGCGGTGGCAATGTGGGTTTGGCGAGCGCCTTTTAAAAGTTTGATCAAGCCAAAATCACATGATGAACATCAACTTTATGAATGGAGTTTTGTAAAAATGACGCGACTGATTGTGGAAAAAAACTGTTAATTTTTTAAAAATACAATTTTGAACATTTGAAAATACAAAAAATACGTTATAAAATTGAAATTTTTTAATTTATTACACAACTCATAAAAATTCCCATGCTCAAAGATAAACGAGCATGAAAAAGACTGCCCTAAATTTTATCTCCATCCGAACACACTGTGTGTTGTGGCATTGTACAAAAAAATACATCTTTTGAAGGTGCAACAACAAGAAGAAGTGTTGTAAAAAAAGGGAAAATTTTTTATCGCGTGCACAAAATGCAATTTCACTTTCCTTCCTCTTACAACACACTCCAAATCCAATTTGCGTGCAGTCGCGAGATTTAAAAAAAAGTAAATGGAAATTTAATTGAATTTGAGCAATTTTTGTCGAGCAGACTTTTATGGGCTTCGATGAAGCTCTTATGGGAATAATATTTAAAGAATTTTGCGAGTCGAAAGTAAATTTTTGGCAGCAGTGTCATTAAAGTTAAGTTCGAGTGAATTTAAATATTTTTCCGGCAAGTCCTCAAAAGAACTTCTCAGATATCAAAAGAAACAGGTTGAGTGTATCAACTTAGCTGACAGCAACGGAAATTGAATTTGATTTGTTGTGAACACAGCGAGATAGCGTATTAAAAAAAATAATCGAACGCGAAATAATGTTTTAGCACCTTCAAGAATTTTTTAAATTTCTTTACACGTCCGTTCTTGATTCACACCCAGTGTGCTACTCAGAAGTTAATTATGTACCCTTGAAATTCTTTTCTTCCCTCAAGATTCTGCTGAATTGCATGTTTACCACCATCTGATGTTCAAGTACAATCATTTTTACCTTAATTAAGTTCACATAAATCTCTTTACGCGTGCAGTGATATAAAACAACTAGAAATTATGATTAAATAACAATAATAGTAAAATTCTTCTCGCTCAACTCATCTTTTATGATTATTTTAGCACATCATATTGCATAACTATGCGCGATAGAATCCCGTTTTCTCTTCATGCGAAACGCTATTGCGAATTGCTGAGCATATTAGCAAAAGTGACCGACTGTAAGGTGTAAAAGCGATTTTTTTCGAGAAAAATTCATCAACACCAATGAAGTGAAATAATTATCGGGCAATTAAAAGTGTCAAAAACGTCTCTCGGCTGGCAGTGAGAGGTGAGCCATGAAAGGAGTGAAATTCAGCGAAGATCGCAAGGGGTTTAAAATTATACATTCCGAACGCGTGAAGGCACGTTCAATTAAGACCCTTGTTCTTTTGTAGATGCCAGCAATTTGATGTGATTAAAATTGCTCAAGTTGCTTTCGAAGAATCATCGAGCAAACCGCGATTGACTGTGAAACAAAATGTCTTGTAATTATGGTCAACCTGAACTTATCTGAGACATTTCTAGGGATTAAATAATTGGCTGTACATTTGGAGTTAAAAAATTTGTGAAATTTTTAAATTTAAACATTTTTAATTGAACTTTTAAAAAAATTTATAATTTTTAATTTCTCATCCCTTGCAAAGAAGAATTCCTTAAAAGTCAAAGAACTTTTCACTCTTTAATCCGTTTGCGTGTGCATAACATTTGAGTGCGATAATCATGAGTTGATATGCATCTCCACACTCGCATAATAAAACGATCAATTGCCAATGAATTAAAAGCAAAAGTAAAAATTAATGTTGTGGCTAGTTATGTGGATGCACCATCGCATGCGGGATGGAAATCTGCGATGTAATTATTTTCTACTAATCGCACTATGCGATGTTGAGATTTATTATTAACCGTGTACAAAAAAATGCAATGATTATTAAGTAGGAATAATTTTAGTTTTATTGCGGTGAAAATCGTAAATAAAATTATTTTCAAAAAAAAACTTTTATGCTACTGCAAATTTCGATAAAATTTCAGGCATCTAACCAGAAAATCACTATCTTTACCATTTCATACTTTCACCCTCATAAATAAGAAGAAAATTAATTGGACATGTCCGTCGTCTGAAGGTAATTAATTGCGAAGTCTTTTGGACACATTTTTTGTCTGAAATTTAATAATACTAAAATTGGTATCGGGAGTGACAAGAAAATGTCATGTTTATGACACTGATCTTGAGTCCCATGGGCAGCAGGCAGCACCTCACGGCGAGGTAACTTTCACTCTCTCAGCAGTCTCGATTGCGTGTTAACCTTTCTCTCTCTCTCTTCTTATCACCATGCGGTGTTCACGTACTCGGTCTCGTTATTGTTAATTCCCAAGTCAGCTTAACGACATTACCATTAATATTAATTTTGTGTGCAAGCAAATCGATAAATTATAGGTTGTAGTGATTAATTAATTATGCGCGTGAGAGAGAAATGCATATTTTATCACCAACGCGAAAGAGTTCAAGAGAAATTGTTCAAAAGTTGACAGATCATAAAATGAATTCATGAGAATAGCCTCCCAAAAAAAGAGTCATTGAATGTCTTTTGAAAGCTAATTTCACAGGTGGAACCACAGCAAGCCCACATCTCATTCATCGCGAGTGAATACCAAAACAAATCATTAACAATTGAGCCAACAAAATGCAGCCATGTGGGGCCGGATTTGTTTGATTTTCAAAAGGGTCATAAAAAGAGCTTTCAAATTTTCTTTGTTTTAAGTTTTTACACCAAATGCAAGAAGCTCTTTAATAGAGAGAGAAAAAAATAGTGCCTAGAAGCGACTATTGATTTATGATCGTCTATTAAGCTATGTAAGCCATGACATCCAACCCGATATTTATCTCTCTCGCTTCCGAAAGTTTAACTTAGTAATTAGTAGCGTGCGGTGAGCTATGTTGAGTTATAATTACACATTCGATGAAGTGCAACAAGTTAATCTGCGAATGTGCAGTCTAACTGTAAAGTGAGCAGAATATATTTGAATTGTTCAATTGAAATGCCCGTTAAATTTTTAAATTGTTGATGAAGAATTTCTCAGAAAAAAGTACTGCTGACAACATAATAGTTTATTTTTATTTTATGCGCTCGAGAAAGGTCATAAATTAGCCGCCGAAATATTAAATTTCACTTTTCTTCGGAAAGGGAGAAATATGAAAAGAAAATTAAATTTACGACGTCGCATGAAAGGGAGCGCAAATTGCATTGAAGACCTTTAACAACATCGAATAAAAAGTTATTAATTGCCCTCTCCTTTTGATATTTTGTGACCATTGCAGAATATACATATAAAAATTTCATCGTGTACCGAAAAAAAAAGTTCATCATAAAATTTTATTAACTAAAAAGTTTTCCATTGAAAGTGAATAGCACGCGCTGCCGCGGTGATTGCTTTGCATGATGACTTTCATCAATGGATTGATGCTTATATCGCATGAGGTCAAATCTCAATATTTGAATTTTCACCTCACTATCGCAGCGTGATGTGAAATTTTGATGAAAACATGACTCGTGTGTATAACATTGTCGAGGTCATCACCCATAATTATTATGCACTTCATATCGACATACTCGATTCAATTACAAATCCCCCGATATATATAAAGAAATTTATTGAAAAATCGTGACCTATATTCAAGGCACACACAGCATCTGTTTTGTCTTTCGCCGATTTATTCTGAACAGTAGCGACTGCAATTATTATGGCACATATAAAAACAATTGATGTCGATAAAAGAGTCTTTAACAAAAGAGAGTTGTTTTTCTATGTGCAGAAAGCACTTATCGCGATATATCGCGGCAGAATTGAAGAGAAAAACTTGCAGAACGAGAAAGAAGAAAATATTTTTATTTTATAACATTGTAGGACTATCAGTTCTATGGAAAATGTACGTGCTTGATATCTCCGTAAATCACATTTTCAACTTATTTTTTTTATGATTTATTTACTTATTGACGACAAGAAAATGTTCAATTCTGAACTTCCTGTAAAGATTATTTAAAAAGTTAACTTTTATTCAAAAAATTAATTTTTATTGTAGTTTAATATTTCTCTTTTTTTTCTTACAATGAAAGTGAAATTTTTTAGAACAAAAAATTTGATTTAAGTTTTTAATCAAAAAGTTGTTGAAACTTTAAAGAAAACTTTTTCTTTGTTTCCGTGAAAACAATTCAGAAATGCAATTCAAAGTCTTAATTCTAATGTGGGAAGAATTAGAGATACAAATAGAACTATTGAGGTATTTTACTCGTCATCGGCTTCCTTCTTGTCCTTTTTCTTTTTCTTCTTTTTTTCCTTGGTCGGTTCGGCCTGTCGAGAAAAATTTATTAAACATTACAATTTTTTTAGAGTAAGAACTTACGCTTTCTTCAATGGTCTCATCAGCAGCTACAGTCGTATCAGCCTCAGCGTCCTCATCCAACTTTTGTTTCTTCTTCTTCTTTTTCTTTTCAGGTGAAACTTCAACAGTTGTGTCCATTCCAGAACCTAAGCTCAATTTTCGCTTATTATTTTCATCACCCGCTCCATTCTGTGGTGTCGATTGTCCAGCAGCCATTTTTGTGTAGTCTACATAGCCGGTGAGCCATTCTTTTGGTGTATTTTCGTTTGGCTTACCATACTTGTCAAGTTGTCCAGCCGAAATCAATTCCTTCTTTTTCGATGCCTTCGGTCCTAAGCCCCACTTTCGAGGATATGTGTCACGTTCCATAATTACACGCTTCAATTTAGCGCATACACCGTGATCGCATGAGGCCATCGTGGCTGTCGTCATTAGTGCAATTGCAAGTGCAACAGCCTCACCCTTAGTTGTGACAATCACAATTTCATCGTTAAGCTCAATTCCATCCTCATAGCGAAGAACACCGGGAAGCATGACTTGTGCGCCATAACAAATAGCATTTACCTGAAAGTGAGAATAAAATATTAGAAAAATCACTTCAAAATAATTAACTCAAATGCCATACCGTGCTATCTTTGATGATGATTCTCTTGTGTTTAATCAAAAGTCCTTCCAATGGTTTAATGACTCGTCTCAACATTGTCTCATCCTTGTGATTTTCGTAAGCATATTGAGCATCGAGAACATCATGCATAGACACCATGCCGTCTTTTTCACTTTGAATACCGGAACGGACACGACGAAGCTCCAACATCTGTCCACCAACTCCGAGCACTAAGCCCAAGTGAACGCACATCGTTCGAATGTAAGATCCAGCTTCACAACTAACCCAGAAGACTCCCATATTACGATTTTCATCGTAGTCCAGCAACAAGCTATCGTAAACAGTTCTTACGCGCAATTGACGTTTAACCGCTGAAATTAATGGCGGTCGCTGGAACAATGCACCACGAAGTTTTTCTAAGCCTTGATTGACTCGCTGAATGGACTCGACAGCCGAGTGAAGCTTAAATACAGCAACGTACTCCTTTCCTGCACTCTGTTGACTCTTAACGAGACGTGTGGCACGATCGATGCAAACAATTAGACAACCGGTAACCTTCGGATCGAGTGTACCTGAATGTCCGGTCTTTTCAACTTTAAGAATTCTCTTGATCCACGCGACAACCTCATGTGAGCTTGGATTTGAGGGCTTGTCAAGATTGATAAATCCACTTTTAACATATTCCTTGAGGTTGCGACTGAGCGGCGATGCACCAAACGGAAGTGGGGTATAGTGATTAGTTCTGATGTTTAAGCGATCAAAGTTCTTGAGAAGTAGCGGCCAGTCTGATGAATCGAGCTTGGCAATTGCTTCCGAAGGTTTAATTTGAAAATCTCCCTTCTGGATCTCGCCAAGATTTTCAATCTCTTCCTTGACTTTCTTCTTATGTTTCTTCTTTTTCTCAACTGTAAAATATTCAATAAACTTTAATCAATCGAACTAAATGCAATTAAACGCTTTAACTTACTTATATCGGCCATTATTTATTAATTTTTTATCTCTCGTTTATATTTCGGCTTTATGCAGACCATGCGTTTTGCTTTGTCAGGGTTTGAGCAGCTTAGTGATCGAAATTTCGGATATTCGACTTTTTCGTGTTTGTAAACAAAAAAGTTTTAAAAGTTTTAAAAATAATAAAATGGGCAAAACTTCTAAGGACAAACGAGATATTTATTATAGGCTTGCTAAAGAGGAGGGATGGCGAGCGAGAAGTGCATTTAAGCTAATGCAAATCGATGACGTCTTCAATATTCTCAATGGAGTGAGTTTAATTTTTTATTTTGACCCATAACCATTTTTTAAATGTGATTTTCAGGTCACTCGAGTTGTGGATCTTTGTGCGGCGCCTGGATCATGGTCGCAAGTCCTCAGTAAAAAACTTTGGGAAACGAGTGAAAATAAAGATGAAGTTAAAATTATTGCCGTGGATCTTCAACCAATGGCTCCGTTGCAAGGAGTAATTCAACTTCAGGGCGATATAACAAAGCTCGAAACGGCCGAATCTATCATCAGTCATTTTGGCGATAAGAAGAAAGCTCAACTTGTGATTTGCGATGGAGCTCCGGATGTTACAGGTTTGCACGACATAGATGAATTTATCCAGTCTCAACTCTTACTTGCTGCTCTCAATATCACAACTCATGTTCTCATGAAAAATGGAACTTTTGTAGCAAAAATATTCAGAGGCAAGGACACCTCTCTGTTGCATTCACAGCTTGCAATTTTCTTCGAGAAAGTAAGCATCGCCAAGCCGGCCAGCTCCAGAAATTCTTCCATTGAAGCGTTCGTGGTCTGTCAAAATTATCAGCCACCTGACGGCTACATACCACAAAATATAAATCCAATGATTGACGATGTCGAAATTATTGCAAATGAGACGAGAAGCGAAGTAAATCGTAGAATTATTCCGTTCGTTGTTTGTGGAGATTTGAGGGGATACGATAGTGACATGTCATATCCATTGGATGCTGATTATCAGCATAAAGAGGTCGTTCAAAAGCCCACGGCACCACCATACAAAGAAGTTCTCGAACGACTCTCGCAAGTTTCATTAAAGCATGATGGATTTAAAGTTGATAAGAAATAAAGATAATTATTAATTATTAAAAAAACGATTGTAGTGGAATTTTAGAAAGCTCAAATTTTCATTCCTATCAGCGAAAAAAGTTAGTCCTTAAAAATGAAAAATCACGATCATTTAAAAAAAGAGAAAATAAAAATTTCTCTCGCAAGCAAAAAAAAACGGAGAGAAATTTTCTTTATGCATTTTCAGCTGTTTTCAGTTTTCGTGAAAACTTTAGCGAGAGCGGTTCATTTTTAGCGTAACCCACAAAGTGGTGTAACGCTTATATGCTCGTGATTCCGTCCGTCCGTCCGTCCGTCCGTCTGTCCGTCCGTCCGTCCGTCTGCACAAGCGAGATCTCGGTCCCTGGACCAGCTAGAGACTTCTAGTTTTCGCCAGATGGTAGCTCTTAGGGTCTATATGTGCAGGCACTGACTATTTTTTGAGTCATGACCTATGGTCGTGCCATGGACGGCCATAACGTCCATTTTTCATACAAATTTTCTCTTATATGGCTTCATGGGTATCGTTGAACTCGTGATTGGACCAGAAATCGATTGGCATTCATTCGTAACTTGACCAGGAATCGATTGACATACATGATTTTTCGAGTCGTGACCTATGGTCGTGCCACAGACAGCCAAAATGTCCATTTTTCAGAACTATGGCTTCATGGGTATCGTTGAACTCGTGATTGGACCAGGAATCGATTGATATAGATGATTTTTGAGGAATGTCCATCATGGCCGGCCAGCAGTGCCACAGACAGCCAAAATGTCCATTTTTCAGAACTATGGCTTCATGGGTATCGTTGAACTCGTGATTGGACCAGGAATCGATTGATATAGATGATTTTTGAGGAATGTCCATCATGGCCGGCCAGCAGTGCCACGGACAGCCAAAATGTCCATTTTTCAGAACTATGGCTTCATGTATCTCGTTGAACTCGTAATTGGACCAGGAATCGAATGGCATTGATGATTTTTGATGAATGTCCATCATGGACGGCCAGTAGTGCCACGGACAGCCATAATGTCCATTTTTCAGAACTATGGCTTCATGGGTATCGTTGAACTCGTGATTGGACCAGGAATCTATTGACATAGATGATTTTTGATAAATGCTAATCAAGGCCGGCCAGTAGTGCCACGGACAGCCAAAATGTCCATTTTTCAGAACTATGACTTCATGGGTATCGTTGAACTCGTAATTGGACCAGGAATCTAATGACATAGAGGATTTTTGAGGAATGGTCGAACAGGACTGCCACGGACAGCCAAAGTGTCCGGATTGACTTAAACTCATTTTTTATGCACTTGATTTTCAAACACTGATCTGTTACAAGTGGGTTACGCGGCAACACCCACGTGTGGGTTTTGAAACATTTTTTTTCTCGCTTGCTCTTTTTTTCGGAGAAAAAGTTTGATGCAATTTTCGTGTCTCTACTGATTGTGATTGTAAGAAGAAGTTTTTTTTCTGCAGTTTTCTTCTATCGAGGAAAATGTTCCACTTAAACACCTTTAAGATAAGCAAAAAAAAATTCTGGGTCATCTCTCAGCAAGACGTGCTGCTACTTTAACGTGAATTTTTTTTATATCGAAACCTTTTTGAAAGTAATTTAACGTCACTTGTGAGACGTGTCCGTCCTTCTTATTCTCTCGTATTGATTTCAAAAAATATATCACCTGAGGCCATGCATTCACCTTTAACGTTCGCATATAGCTCCATAAATGCAGATTTTATGCATTAGACAACAACATAAAATATATAGCTCAGCAAATAAATTTCTTTTTCGCGCATTTTATTTATCACTGGCATGAAATGTGTGTCTGTGTATGCGGATTAGAAATCAATGAGAATGCAAAAAAAATCGTGATGAATCTTCTAATGTGCTGTGTGTATCGATTTATTCATAAAACTCTTTTATTTTGCTAAGGATATGATAGAAACATTCTTGCATCAGTTATTGAGGTTCATTTTTATTGAATCATCTTCACTATAAAGAGAGATGAAAATTTCAAGGGATGAAAATTAAAAATATTCTAACAATCAAAACGAATTTTAAAAAATTTCGATAATTTTTAATGCTTTTACCCCTTGAAAAATATTCATAAGCTTATCTGGTATGTCAAAACATATTCATGTACATGAACACTATGATCACATATGTGCACGAGACGTTAAAGAGGCTCGAGTGTGTCTATTCTTTATTCACATATCGTAAGTGGATACATTTAATGAGATAAGGGGGGCAGAGCATGTTTAGCATGCATGAAAAGCTTTGCTTATGTTCTCTCTCCCCGCATCCGATTGAAATATCCGCTTTTATGGTAAAGTTGGAAATTTATTAACGCTCAGTTTTATCATACAGCATAATCCACCACGTTCTCAAACGAAAGTTGAGGATTAACTTTATTCTTTGAGCTAAAAAAATAAGAAGCAATTTCTATTATTGTACATTGAGATGATGATGACATGATCGTAAAGCTCTGCTGTGAAAAATAACAAGGTGCCGGCAAAATAAATTGCAATCATAATAAATTCAATAAAAAAAAAGTTTATTAATCCCCTGACCTGGACCACGTGTGATATCGCATCCTCCATTAAAGACTTTGATAATAAATTTAAAGCATCAATTTTCATAAAATTTCCATTTATCTTTTGAAACAATAAAAGGTAAAATTTATTAGAGCTTTTCATGCTTCTTTAATTTCCATTTAAATTTCAAAATGCGAGGTTCAAGTTCGTTCGTGAATTTTCTCCTCTGTTGTGTATTTTTTTGCGAAGCAGACAGGTTTTAATATCCTTTGTACATGCAAGAGCTTGTCGAAAAATATTCGTCGTACGACTTCGATACTGTCGTTTATCGATATGAATACGAAATTATAAAATAGCAACAAAATCCATGTTTTTTTTCGAGAACAGCCACAGCAGTAGATTGTTCATTCTCTCTACATCATTAAATTTTGGTTTCGATTTTATTAACACAAAAATGCTTTCTGTGACTTTATGGCTTCATCAAATTTAATCTCATCGCATTTCGTATGCAATGCTGAAAGTTACAAAGCACTTTACATTTCAATGAGAAAATTCTTTGTGGTTCTTAGGCACGTTTCATGGGATGTGGCATGAAAGCTTTCATATTGCAGAAGATTAAGAAATTAAGAAGCTTTAAAGTATGCCAGAGAAAAATATTTTTCTTTAATCTTCTCATTTTTAATCGCTCGTTAAGTTTGTTGAAGAAAATTAGCAGCGACACAAAAAAGATGCAAGGGAAAAATATTTTATGAATGGCAAAAAAAAATCAAAGCTATTTCAGAAATTAAATTCAAACATCTTGTTTTAATATCTCTAAAACTTTCGGAATGAGAAACTTCTTGAATAAAAATTAAAACCAAAAAGATATGAAAATTTTATACGAAACGCCATAAAAAATTCTTTATTATCAGTTGAATCGAGAGCGAGTATGCTATTAAAAAGCGATATGCTGTGCAATAATTTGTCGTTTCTCTTCCATAAAAACCATAAAAAAAAGAGAAAGAGGAAAACTTAAAGTTATTTAGGAAAGGGAAGGAAGAAAAAGTTTTTTCTCGATGAAGTTTTCGGACGGCACGTTTCGTTTGCAAAGAGAAAATTCTCAAAAGCACATAGTGTAGGGTCGTTCAGAAAATGAATGGAATTATTTGAACTTTGAGAGTTGTTTAGAGAACCCTCAGTGGTGCTTTATAAACTTTTTAAAAGTTGAAGAACTTTCAGTGAATTTAAAAGCTTTTAAAAATTATGTAATAAATTTGAATTTTAACGGATTTTTCAAAAGTTTCAACTTCACTCCAGAAACCGATTATTAAAATTAAAGAATTACTAACTTAAATGCAATCTCAAGATTACTCGAAATTTCCCTCATCTTATTTTTCTAATAGACTGTCATGTGAGATAAGATAAAAGTTTAATATTTTAGGGAGTAATGTGAGAGTCAATTTGGAAGATTAAAAAAATGTGGTGCTGGCAACAAGCAAACGGATAAAATTTTCCAGTGTTCTGTAAAATGTACGATGATGGCTTTTAAAAACGTTCGCGTGAAAAATCAATAGAAAAAGCTGCAAATTACCCCAGGGGAAGGGAAGGATAAACTCATGATGATTATTTTAAACGATGAGGGATAAAAAAATGACAATTTTTACGATTAAAATGAAAAATGCTAACATTTAATTCAACTAAGTGCGCAATTTAAAATTTTATTTTTATCTGAGAATTTAACGGTTGAATTGAGGAAAATAAAATATAACAGTCAACTAATTTTTGCGGTTTTACGCTCAATAAACTTTCGAAGAATTTTGAAGCAGTTCAAGAACCTCAAGCAAGTTCCTAAATTTTAACTCTGCACGATTTTCCGGTCAGACGTCGAGTGTTGATTGCGGGTCATTTGAAACATAATTACGAGCGACATTACCATTAAAACATGTACGAAAAGAGCGAGGGGTGATTAAACATTCATGAGTTTTATCGATTAAAAGGCAAATTGCCGAGAGTGCTGAAATTGTTATAGGTGGTCAAAGCAGTGCCTTCCCGCGTCCTCATCTCATTTATGTGATTGTTCCGTATCTAATGGCATCGCATCATGAAAATAGTTTCATTTTTATTATTGCGCACTCGAGAGTTCTTGTGTGCGCCATAAAAAAGAGCAAGAACAATTTGAGCTTTTAGAATTTTCCCTCATCAAATATTTATTTTAATGGCGATGTTCACAACGAGTCATGTTGTTATATTTGCATTGAAAAAAAATTAAAACTTTCTGTGGATTTAAATTCCTTTATTTGCAGTGGAGAGCTTTAAAAAAAAGTTTCTGAAATCCTTGAAAAAGCGAAAAACTTTTCCAATGGATTTATTTAAAACTTCAAGTTCATCGTGATTGCTTGAATTTCTCTTTGTTTCACATGCTTAGCACGTGAGGTTGTCAGCTTTAATTTATAATTAAATTTTAATGAACAGTCTTGCTACTTTACAGTTTAAAAGAAAAATGATTTTCCGGAAATGACACGCGAAATTAATTGAATAACTTAATTTAAGTTAAAAAAGATATTTTCTTACAAATTTTCCACATTAAGCTTAAAAATGATTTTATAAAATATTCAGCATAATTTTATCACATAAAAAAGCTGCACGAAAAAACAAAAGCTTCTGCCAAAAAGCCTAAGGGCGGTGAAGAGCGATGAAATTTGATTGGCATCAATTGTGATCGTGTCGGAAATGTGACGAGGAAAAACATGGAAATGAACAATTAATTAATCATGTTGCTCCGCATTTCATTTTATGCTTCACTTTCCATTAAATATTTTTTTCTCATACTCGAGTCGTGAGAGTTTTTTTTGAATGAATCTTTCTTGCAAACTAACTCGAGGGTTGAAGGAGAATAAATGTAGTTTGAACTTTCTCGCAATTTTTGCTCTAAAAAAGGTTTTCAAGTAACATGGAAAATTTTCAGATTGTATAAATTTGTTCGTTAAAGTTTCCATATTTTTGCATAAATTGCGAAAAGCTTGAATTTCAGTACATACACAAATGGCTATAATTACCTCGTTTCTAGAAACGACTCGGACCCATTAATGACACTCATTTACATTGCCGCGTACAGCCGCAGCTGAATGACAATTATTTGTGAAAACTTAATAAGTATACTGAAGGTATAAATTTTCATGCGGTATACCGACACTAAAACTCACAAGTTTTGTTCGAAAAAAAATCTTTATTTTAAAATTTTTCACACATTTTTGAACTCTTATCTTTAATTATATTTTTTTCAAACTTAATCATCAAATTGGGGCTGTATTTTAAGTAGTAAAAATTAATATTAAAAACATGTAAATGAGAAAAAGTTTTTTTTGATGATATTAAGAGGAATTGTTGCGATGTCATTGTGTGGGACCTAGACGCCCTCAGCAGCGACTTGAACGGATGGATTTTCCTCGACAATTTTCTCTTCTTGGATAGGAAGTGCCTTTTTTTCTCCCGGAGATGTCTCGATAAGTTGCTTTTTGGCTGGCGAACTTTCGACTTCGGAGTCTGGCTTTTTACGCTTAATCAAGTGTGAAATATCGGTGGGTTTTGGTTTGTTGATTTCGGGTGATTTAGCTGTGCTGCTACTACTTCCAGCACCGCTGCTTGATGTTCCGGCACCGTCAGCTGATTGACCATTGACCCCAGCATATAACTTGGCAAGCTCAGTCTTAACTTTCTCAACTTCTTCGGCCTTGACATCGCCAATTTCAATGATTTTGTTTTGGATTTCTTGCAAAGTCTCTTCCAAATCCTTGATGTTTGCGGTCGTATCGTCTGTCTGTTCCTTTGATTTTTCATCTTTAATGACACTTGCAAGAATATCAGATGCCTTTTGGAATGACTTAACCGATTCATCGTACAGTTTCAACATTGACTCGCACAAACCAATTTTATAGTGTATTTCGGCAGCAATTCGCTCGTTTCTGTCGTCATCGTCCAAGCATGAGAATGTTTCAAGTGCCCGATTGTAATCTTCCAATGCAATTTCAAAGTTTCCATTTTCGATTGAGATGTTGGCCATTTCTGTATAGACATCGAGCAGTTTAGCGAGTCCCTTTTCTTCTTGTCGCTGAAAGATGAGTGCAGCATTTTGTAAAACTTCCCAGGCCACTTCCAAATTACCGCCATCATCGTCGCCCTCATTCTCATTTTCTTCGCAGTCATTTGAATCGCCATTTTCTGTTGTTTTGGTTGTAGTACCCGAAGGACCAGGCTGTGGTTCAGAAGTGCCATTGTCATGTCCATTTGTCTTTTCCGTCGATGATTGTTCTTCCGCTGTATAAAAGATAATTGAATGATTAATGTATTGCAGTGTGATTAATAGCCGGAAATAAATGACATGTAGGCGTTTTAGATTTGAAAAATCGAGATGAAAAATTGCAACAAAAAAATTTAATTCGTTAGATATGTACCTTCTTCTTGAACCTCTGGAACTGTTGTTAATGCCTCGCCACTTTCTGCTTCTCTTTCGGCAGCCTCAACTTCTCCATCGTCCTCTTCGACTGGCTCGTCTTCTTCCTCATTTTCTGGCACTTCAATCAATTTATTTTCCTCCTGTCCAACTGCAACTAAAGCTTTCGCATAGAGCAAGTAGACATCACCCAACTCATCGCCATCGACGCCATAAGCTTCTGTGTAGAACTTGCAAGCCTCACTTAAATCATCGGCAGCTTCAGAGTAGCTTTTCACGTAGTAGTTACGACATCCTCGTCCATAAAGCTCTTTGCCCTTTGAAATCTTGTCGTCGCTTGTGAACTGATCCTCTGGTTTCTCTGCCATCTGTGAAGAAAATTTGATTTTTTAGAAATGAAAATCACGTCTTTCTCTAATGAGACTTTCATCTCAAATAGAAAATTGAGCTCATAAAGCAAATATCAATATATAAAAGCATCAAGCGATCAAAACGTAAACAACTTTTTGTGATTATCCTTCTCTCACACAATGAAAATTTCTCCGAGAGAAAAGAGAGCGTGAGAAAAAGTTTATGAGAGAATTTTCCGCTTTTCACCAAAAAAATAAAGAGCTTCATGATTTAGTCGGTCTCTAACCATTCCAGTGACATCAAAGCTGTATTTTTTCGTATCATAAATACAGTCAAAAAAGTGTTGTTGAAAATGTTGTGATATATGGATTTATAACAAGTGAAAATAGCCTGGAAAATAGCTATTGCGTGATGCATTCTATTTGATGAAAAATAATGTGAGAATTTTTTTTTGTGACAAAAAGCCTTTTTCCATAAAATTTGATCAAGTACTATATGTGTGGGCTACGACAGGAATAGACAGAACTAAATAATTTTGGTACGCATTTATTATCGACATAAATAAATTGGACTCCCTGGAAAAATATAACGAATTTTTGTCTATTTCGCGCTCATCACAAACATTCACGAACACGGAAATAATTCAATAATCATAAATCAATAAAATGCAAATTACATTTTGCTAGTGCACAAATTGGCGACACACTGAAAAAAGGTGGCATGTCTATACGCCTCTATTGATTTTTAATAAGTTTTACGAGACCCGCGTGAAAACAGAAATATTTTTCTGAGCTATTGAATTTATGAATAAGAGCAACATGCGACAATACCGCAGATATAATTAATTATCATTACGTGAATTACGATGCATTTGAAGTTTTTAGATTTAAATAATTTTTAATTTTCTCTACTATTAGCATTCGAGAACTTTTCGAGTTATCTCGAATATCATCATGAGTGAATTTTATTTTCTACGTTAAGCACCAATTTGTTCTGAATTGGTACGCAATTTACCACCTCCTCAATTCCCTTAAGTCCTAACGACCGTAATAACGATTAAATCTCAGCATTTAGACTTCATAAATTTTTAAACTTCAATTTGGGAACATTTCGTTGATTAAGCATGGACTTGCAAGTTCATTATCGCGACCTCTGTCAAGTTAAAGATTGTGAAGAACTTATTTCAAGGGTATGTCCTGCTTATGCAATCAATTTGTCAGAGAAAAACATGAAAATTGAACGAGAAAAGCTCTAGACATGAATGCGCCATAAGAATTTTTACAACCGATGTTTCGAATGAGTGGTTTGATGGAATGTGCTATAAAATATTCTCAAAACATGCAGAAATGAGCCATCGAAAGTTTTATCAGTCTCCTAACAAATCCACGCTTTGATACATAAGAGGGAGTTTTGTTCGGAAAAACTTTGAAAGCACACAAAAATTTCCTAATTATCAGAATGCACGGAAAACCAAAAATAATTTTCGTCATCGTTGTTGCTCGCATGTTTTGTAATTTTTTGCTACAATAATTATTTTTTCCCTCATTAATTGTTTTTCTTTCTTCCACACTCAGCGCACTCTAAATAGAGAGCTCCTTTCCAAACAAATCTTATTGTGTATATGTGACAGCAGAAAATATGAGCACTCATTTATAATCATCCTACACATTGCTTTGAATATGGTTAAAAAACGGAAGGATATACAACCGAGAGGGTTGGTGTATGGATAGAGAGGATTTAATGTTTAGCTATTGATTTTGAGATATCAGATTGTATTTTGCATTTTTTATCGTGCTCAAGAGAGAGGAACTTGTTGAGGGTATTTTAAGCTCTAGATTTTAATTCGAAATCGCCCGAAAAAAATCTTTAATAAAGCTCCCACCCCCATGCGCTCAAAATATCTCATTGCAATTCTTTTGAACAAAACTTTACAACTTCTGACATCCTCCCATGAAAATTCCATTGAGTTTGAACCGTAAAAAATTTATTTGTCTTTACAGAAACGAATATTTGTGTCATCGATAATTCACTGTCAATCAACTTGAAAGCGAAGGAAGGCAAAAAATATATATAAATAAACCAGCACAATAGCAACATAAAATTTAAATTTAGTTGAATGTTAGACATCGAAGTGAGATAAGGAGAATTTTTTTCTGCTTATATTGCAAAAAAAAGGAATCAAGATACAGTCGAGCAGATCAAAACTTTCTACCCTTCCAACAGTATCAACTGTTGAGAGACCTTCATCGATAATGGTGAAGAAAAAGGACACGGACTTATGACTCGTAAGGAACCGCGGGAGTGTTAAGGTGACGACGCGCTGCATAGTCGTTCCACCGTCGCCTCTATATCCCACACCTTCCGATGCAGTAGACTTTAGAGTAGACAGCAACAACAACAATTCACCCTCGCCACAACAGCTAACCGATGAAGACTCACTGCATGTCGAATTATATCAGGAACCGCAAGAAGAAGATGAACAAGAAACTTGTGTCTCAAATTCTGGCACCGAGAATTATTATACCCGTAATCGCAACACAACTAGAAGTTGGCCAGTTATCTATCGCAACAACTCCCTGCAAAATAGTAGCAACAATTATCTCGAGCCAAATGCAACGAAGACCGAACAACTTCAAGCCCGAAATGAACATCAAAAGAGAAAATCATCGCATCAATATGATTTCGATCAAATATTCGGTTTGAATAACGCAAACTACCAGCAATATCTCGCCTCACATCGTAAATCAAGTAACTTTGATTCATCAACGTATTTCGATAAGTCTCCATCAATTTATGACATGCAGCAGCATACGAGTGGTGGCGGTGGGAATCAAAATAGCTCAGAACAAACTCAAACGGGAGGTTACTGCAATGCACCACCAACAGTTATTTTACTTCTTTTAACGCTCATCATGACAACAAGTGCCACTGCAATGCTCTGTGCCGCTTTTCTCACCGACCATTGGGAAAATCTCTATTGGGACCGTGAAGCTCTAATTAATATTGTGAACCAGACTGAATCATCGAAAATAGGCAACAAACTTGAATTTCTCATAGACGATAAAGTTGCCAGACTGCCACTGCAGAAAGGAGGAGCAGGAGGTAAGATTTATATTTAGCTTATTTCACATTTCCAAAGAACGCGTTTAAATAATCATAAAGCTTTCATCTAAAAAAGGCTTTTATCTCAATAAAAAAAAATACAATCCATCTGTTTTGTTCATTCTCGAGGGTTTTTTATGATACTTTTATATGCCATATAATATCCATTTCATACGCTCGTCTCAGCTTTTATAAATACTTCAAATGAACACGAAGCGAGAAGAGCTTTTTCACAACACTTTAGAGGAATCGTTTTTATTTGAATCGAATAAAAGTTTCAAAGTGAAGCTTCTTAATTGACAAATAAAGTGGTCGAAGCTTATTAAAGAAATGTGGCCAATTTTTTTAAATAAGTGATGAACTTTTTTAATTAATTTTTTATAAAAACTCTTCACAGATCGTGGTGGAATTTTCTTGGTGCCGATGCATGGCGGTATGTATAAATCATCTCACCGTAAAATTATTTAAAATCATTTTTCGCATATGCTAAAAGGCATTTGGACACTCTGCATAAATTTGAGTCAGGATGAAGTGAAACAGTTGCGAAGTAAAGGCTTTCCACCCCGCGAAAATTGTGTTAACTATCTTGCGAGCAATGAAATTCGTAACAACGAGGAATCGCGACCAGATTGGCAACATAGTGAGTCACAGACACCATTACGACCTCATTTGAGTAGGTACAACAATGTGATACGGTTTAAGAAATAATATCTATCGATTTCCCTTTTCCTCTATCTGAATGCTGCTTAATAATTTTTGAGCTAATTTTACAGATGGCCATAAAAGGTTCCATTGACATTTCTATAGCTAGCAAACAATACGATAAGAAAACGCATTTTGTTGTACCACAAATAAAAATCTATTTTTCTTCTTAATAGCACCAATTTTTGCTTACATTGCATGATATTTTTATGTAGAAATGCCTAGAATTTATTCTATTGTCAAAAAACTAATTATTTCGCTCTAATTTCTCCTTTTACAAGGAATGCAAAATCTATCGATATCGTGTGCTCTTGTATGCTTAATAATTTTGGGATCGGCAGCGTTAATAGGAGCATTTGGCGTGTGTCAAAGACAAATTAGCGCAATTTTAGTTACAGGCGTTATGTATCTTCTCGCAGGTATTTTCTTTATCATACTGTTAAGCTCACATATTAATTAAATTTACTCAAAACAGCTCTTTTCGCCCTATTTACGCTCATGATAATTCACTTTAAAAGGCAGAAAGGAAAACCTCTACTCGACAGCGACTACGATGGAACTATTGATGGACTCATAATGCCGCACGGCCTGAGATTATTAGAACCCAATTTACTTGGCGCACGCACATTCAACACATCATGGTCTCTCGATCTCGGATGGGGTGGTGTTGCACTTTGTGCTTTAGCATCTTTCTTATGGATATTCCTATCGAAACTCATGAGATTTACACCCCTATCGCAACTTTTAATGTAAAGGCTGAATTCAATAATTTACTTGCAAACTAACAAAATTAACAGCATTTTATGCGAAATAGCTTTTATTATAAATATATATATGCTACTCAAAGAGTACTGTTTCATCACTATTAGAGCTTTATGCGCCTTAGTTGTTATAGTGTGATCAATAAAGTATTAAGAAAATTGAAAGGGGATTTTTTTATTCGAATCAAAAGAATTTTAGTCAATCGGTGAGATTTCAGGACATTTGTGAGTGATTTTATAATTTGTGAAATTATAACCCAGCAAATTATAGCATCAAATTTCATAAATTTAACTAAGTTGAAATTCATCGCTTGTTGCCTTTGGAAATCAAAGATTTGAAATTTAAACAGTTAAGAAATTAGAATTTAAATTAAGAGTGATTAATTTCATTCTTTTACTTGCATTCGATCAATTAACATTCACTTTTAAAAGCCTTTAATTTGCCAAATTTAAATGAAAGTTGTCATAAGAATTTTCGCGCAATTTTCCCTAACCTTGCCGAATTTGCAAATGTTCAATTTTTTAAACTTATTTCGACCTTATCCTAAAGTTCTTCACTCACCTTTAACAACTTTCGAACTTATGATAACTTTACAATTGTCAGATGATAACTTTTTATCGTGGTTTATCTTAATTAATTGAAATTTTAAATTTTATTTCACAGAATTGTGCAAGAGTGCGTTTACGAGTGTCTAAGATGCGAGGGGAACGACAAAGTTGGAAAATGTTTTTGAATTAATTTGTAACGGTCAAAATTTTTGAGGAAATATGGAAGAAAATTGGAATTAAATAATTTCAAAAACTAATTAAGCATTAAGTTCTAATTAAAATTAGTTAAAAGTTAAGAAGAGTGAAAAATCGACAAAATTTAAATTAAAATTTAGCTTTTTTTATCAACCCTTTGTATTAGGGGAAATTAAGTGTGAAAAAAAATTTCATTGATTTGTTTTTATTTTTATTCTGAAATTTATTTAAGTAAAAAGTTCATAATCAGTAATTTAATCAATTAAAAACATTCAAATCGACCACATTCTTTTAGATAAAAATCATTTAAAAATAAAAATAAAATTTCAACCAAAAAACAGCTGATTTTGCCAACGATCAAATTCAAAATTATCGAGGGGAACGTCGTCAAAGCAGAAAAGTTCATCGTCAAAGTAAATTCAGGTAAGAGCAAGTTTTTCTCAAATTTAATTAAATTAAGTGACTTTTTGTGATTAAATTTATCATAAATCGCGAGTTAAGCATACACGACATCACATTTAATTCGAGTACAGTGCATTTTCGTTCTCTAAATTGCTGAAAAATGCAAATGAAAAATTTTCGATTACGAACAATAAAAAAAACGTAATTCGTAAAAAACTCGTTCGATTGCAAAGTGAGTCTCAAAGTTGACTTTCCATGAGCCATTTTAAAGTTTATTCCTTATCTCGGGCCCCAACCAATTCCCTTTGCCATGTTATTTTAGGAGAAAATTTTCCTTTCGATAAAAATCGTCAAAATGGTTGAAATTGGATTTTTTTTTCTCTCTCGCTCGATTCACTCTTTTGGCCTGAGAATTTTCAAGCTCAATTAGTAGAAATTGTGAAATATTCGTTGAGATATTGACGAGGACTGTAACACTGTCGAGGTCAGCAGTCAGAAATCTAATCATTATTGCTAAATAAATTCGGGAAAGTGTTGACAGAGCATAGAGATTCTCGTACATACGGAACAAAGTCATTATCGTGAAAAATCGATAAAAAGGTTTCCTTCTCTCTCTCACTCACTCTTCTCTGTCTCATTAATTCAATATCACATTCATCTCTCTTTCTCTCCACTCGTTCGACTAAAAATTGTTGAATATATAAAGAGCTTTAATTATATTTGATATTCTTAGAACAATTTTTTTTTGGGGAAGATTATTTCGTAATGGCCATAAATTGCACTTGCTTATGTATCATCAAACCTTTGCCTATGTATTAAATATTTTTTTAAAATACCTAAAATGGCGATGAGGAGGAATTTTCGAGTGATGTCAACTGCATGACACTCGAGTGCCGTACAAGACCCAGGCGCATGCAGTTGAGTCGAGGCTCGAATTCTATAAATGTTTATAAAAACCTCTTTGTGTGTAGTTTTTTGTGCTGCTCACAGTGTTTTTCGAGTTTTCCATACACACACTTACAGTTTTATGTGCTGCTGTTGCTTGGTCGACTCAACAATGATCCAAGGCACACGCAAATAGACGATGTTGTCGTCATTTGACAAAACTGACATTTCTTTCCATCACAAAAAAAATTTGTACACATTCGGTGCGATAAAAACAAGAGTGATGGATATTAAATAAAAGCACAAGTCGGTATGTGCCAGAAGAGAAAAAAAATTAAGAGAGAAATTTTTCCAGTTCAATAAAAAAAAAGTAAATTATTCTCAATAACACCTACAGTTATAATATGAGTGAGCTCTCCGTTCATTTCCATCGTGAAAATATGAAGTGATACTTTGATGAAGATAATTGTGTTATTCTTTCATATTAATATCCTTGTCTCTCGTGTGCAGATCCTCTCAATAAATTTTAAGCTCAACTGAAAATCATTTTTCGTTGCACACAAATTTCTTCTCGCCTGTTCTCTCAAACGTTCCCTAAAGTGTACATAAATGTGAGATAAGATTTCGTGTGGCTGTTGCGGCTGATGATGACGGTTGTATTTTTTCACACTCAAATCAAATATAGAACAAACTTTTTTTTTTCGAGAAATGTTTTTCTTCCTACAAACAAATTAGATTTATATTTACATAAATTTTTTCATCATCATCTCTCGATGTGCATACGATCAGTGTATTTTATATAAAACTTAATCGTCTATGTGACGAGAAAAATTTTCATTTGAATTGTTGTAAGAGTTTGCTACTTTATTTCGGCTATAAATGTATTGTTGTTGCGATTGCTATGAGTTTAAAGTGGAAAAATCAACTTTAGCTTCCGACGAATCTCGCGTCAAGGTCTCTTTCGTTTCACTCGAGTCTTAGATCACAGAGCGCACATTTTCATTCATGTTCATTGTTTTCTTTTTTTTTCATTGCCTGCCTACCTTCAAATCATGATATTAGTACTGCTACTGTAGTTCTACAGAAGTAAAATTTAAGATCATTATGTGTTCAACGTGTTTCACATTTTTGGGGGCGACTGGCTAACGAATCTATTTAAATGCGTATCTCCATTGACTGTGAAAATTTTTGTGCGTGTTAAAAATGTGTTCATATGGAAATTGAAATAAAAAAAAGACGGCAGAATAAAGTGGCAGAATGGGATAGATAGAGAACATTAATAGGGTCACTAACCCTTCGGTCGAGGGAAGGAAATATGAGTTTTTGAACTCGGCACATCGACGACAACGAAAACGTACCTCCATCCATAGCAATAAATAAGACTCGATACATAAGTTGTCCGTGCGAGTGTTTGCCTTATTTACTATATGCTGGAAAATATATATATGTCTACGTTATATACTTACATGTATGTTTCACAATATTCATTTCAAGTTTTTTTTTCGCCTCTATATATGTTAAATCACGTATATGAGAGAAGATTTATATTATTTATTTTTTTCCTGCCTTATATATTATTTACTTGCTTTGTGCCGTCTGACTTGCAATTTATACACGAACATTTATATAAACCGCAAGTAACGATGATGAAAAAGGGACTCGAACGGATGTTTTTCCGTCCAATAATTTATAAATTATTGTGTTTGTACAAGTCCTAACGTGTTTAAGTTTTCATGTGAGAAGAAAATATAGTGGAGCGAGAGAAACCTTTCAAGTATTTTATTTTTTTTTTATGTAGAGAGTTTTGATTTAGCCAAAAAATTATTGATTTCCTACTTATTCTCGCACATTTCTCTATGGTAGTGGAATGTCTTTGTATGCTTAGTATGACGATGATGATGATGATATTCGGTTTAATAAGAAATAACCCAAGAGTTAGAAGAAAATAATAAGAGTACACGCGTAAAGGAAGAAGTATAGAATAAGAGAATGAAGGCAAATAAGAAACAAAACCTGAAATCACAAAAGTGAACCGAAGTCAAGTAAAAAAGGATTCAGCAAAAGTGAATGAAACAATTCTCTTCTTATTTTTTTTCGTTTCAGTTCTTCACTTTTATTTTGGATTACCAGGAGAAAAAGAAAACGAGTAAATCAGCAAAGAATTACATCAATTTTGGAAGATTATTTAAATATAAAAAGTGAATATTAGAAGGAGTGCACAGTGAAAATAAACTTTATGCTCAAATAAGTAAAAAATCATACAAACACACACATATATTTCTGAGGTTCAATTCATCTCTCGCACAAATCGGGTGGGAATGTTTAATGGCAATCAGAAATATTCAAAGAAGTGTCGTCTATGGCCGAGTCCGCTAATAAACAATTGCTCTCTGCACTGACGGAGGGGCATGAAAAGGCTTTAAGATCATCGGCAAGAACTTCAAATAGTAACTATCGATCATCAGAAACAACAAAACAGCAAACTACAAGCACTAAGAAGAAGAATAATAATTCAATCAAAGAGAAATCAGTGGGCAGTGCAAAATGTGAGTGAAGCTTAATTTTCTTGATTATTTAAATGTAACTCTTTCTAATATTCTTTTTGATAGCCATCAAAGATACTTCTTCAACAACCCAATCATCGTCGTCGTCAACGACTCGCAATAAAGCAAGCAGCAGCTCCTCGGGAGGTGGTAATCGTGCGGCGAGAAAACGTCTTTTGAACATATTATTAAACGCAACCAGTACAACAGAGGAAGATTCTGAGGAAGAAACTACTTCAGTACAAACTAACAAGAGAACAAAGCGACGTCGTAGAAATTTTTCCAGTTCGACTTCGTCCTCCTACACATCGTCCTCGTTGACAACAAACTCCAATAATACGGGAAGTGTACCATTACAGAGAAGAAAGTCCTCGTCGACAACTGCCTTGCAACAGACTGCAGGCAGCGAGGAAAAGGAGCACATTGCATATCGCACCCGCTCAAGAACTCAGTCAGTTGAATTAGAAAATAATAAAATTAATTCCCCAAGTACATCGAAAAAGGAACAGCAACAACAATCGTCATCATCGGCAACCAGAAAACTTCGATCACAGGGAAAAGTAGACGAAGAACAGAAGGGACGTAACTTACGTCGTAAGCCCACAAATACAAACTCAGCCGCCACAACACCATCGAGCAGCAGCAGCAGCGTTATACCAAAGAAACGTCAAAAGATAAATAGTGAAGAGACGGGTGCGAGTGCAAGACAAGCATCCTCTCACAATCATCAAAAGGCTCCGACAAATCTGGGGGCCCGATTGGCAACAACCAGGCAAGGTGGAACCGGCCGGGAAAGTAATCAGCAACAGGATTTAAGTCTATTGATTCAAGAACAGCAACCGTCTACTAGCACTAGCAGCACAAGTAGCGGAGATCAGCAAACGCTAGCACAAAACTTACTTAGACGAAGCTCACGTGGCAAAACAGCCGGCACAACGGGTTCTTGTGTCTCATCATCCGCTCCGAATACTGTCGTCACCGCAAGTGCATCGGGTCGTGGCAATAAGGGAAATAAATTGGGCGAGTCCTCACAGCAGCAACGTCCCAGTACTTCCTCATTGACGATGGCAAATAACGATGGGTCTCAGCAGCAGCAACAACAACAGCATTCGACTCCAACATATCTCTTCTTTCACAAGTCTTCGAGCTCATCGAATAATGCTGCTGGAAACTCGAATAGCGACTCGGCCACAATCTATGTCCCTTCGACCTCATCGGCTATCGCACATCAGGGTGCATTAGCGACTAATTTGGCCGGAACATCGTCTGGACAAGCACATCAACAGCCACAGCAGCCTGGAACATCCGCTACAACTGCTGCCGGACATCCAGGTAACTAAAAATATTTTATAAAAATACCATAAATTTAATTTGAAATTTATCTAGATTCGGAGAGTGATGACAGTGAAGTGGGGAGATTACAACAGTTATTGGAGGCTCGTGGTTTGCCACCACAACTCTTTAGTGCTCTCGGACCGAGAATGCATCATTTATTGCACCGTACTATGGGAACAAACTCGAGCTCATCGAAGGCACAACAACTCTTACAAGGATTGCAGTGCAGTGACGAAAGTCAACAGCTTCAGGCTGCCATTGAAATGTGCGAAATGTTGGTGATGGGCAATGAAGATACTCTCGCTGGTTTTCCCATTAAACAAGCCGTTCCTGCACTCATTCAACTCGTCCGAATGGAGCATAATTTTGATATAATGAATCACGCTTGTCGTGCATTCGCTTACATGCTTGAAGCTCTCCCACGTTCCTCGGGAACAGTTGTTGATGCTATTCCAGCGCTGCTTGAAAAATTGCAAACAATTCAGTGTATGGATGTAGCCGAGCAGAGCTTAACTGCGCTTGAAATTCTATCGAAGCGACACAACAAGGCGATCCTTCAAGCGAACGGTGTCGCTGCGTGCTTAACTTTCCTCGAATTCTTCTCGACAAATGCTCAACATGCTGCTCTTGCAATTACCGCAAACTGTTGTCTCAATCTACAAATGGAGGAATTTCAATTTGTTAAGGAATCGCTGCCGCTACTCGCACGATTACTCGCCCAGCACGATAAGAAGAGTGTAGAGAGAATTTGCAATGCATTCTATCGTCTAATTGACAGTTTTCAACATGAATCTGTCATTTTACAGGAGATTGCGAGCATGGAGTTGCTCAAGAATTGCCAGCAACTGCTCGTTGTTACTCCGCCCGTGCTCTCTTCCGTGACATTTACGAACGTCGTTCGAATGATGAGTGTTATGTGCGCCAATTGTCCTGACTTGGCAATCACTCTTTTGAAAAATGATATTGCATCGACACTCCTCTACTTGCTCACCAACTCGGCCACGAGAAGTTTAAACGGCGAAGTTGATCTCGTTCAAAGAAGTCCTTCCGAATTGTATGAAATTACATGCTTAATTGGCGAGTTAATGCCTCGATTGCCGACCGACGGTATTTTTTATGTCGATACATTGCTCGAGCGTTCATTAAATGCCACTCAAGACGCCGTTCAATGGCAATGGCGCGATGAGAAAGGAGTTTGGCGTCCATATTCGTCGATTGATTCGCGCATCATCGAAGCAGCACACCAAAATTCAGACGAGGAGATCAGTTTAAGTACTATGGGGCGTACTTATACCATTGATTTTCACGCAATGCAACAAATAAACGAGGACAGTGGAACAACGAGACCTGTTCAGCGAAAAATCAATACACAATTTGATCAACAAAATCAGCAGGTATTTATTTATTTTAATGAACTATATTCTTAATTGTTATAATCATTAATATTATATTAGCAACAGATTCAACAAATTATAACTTCGGGTGGTGTTGACAATGAAGGATTTACAGCACTCCTTCGACCACCAAGTGCAAGTCGCGATGCTCGCATTGCTTGCTTGAAGGAAGAACATGGATTGGCGGCTGAGTTCATTAAAAATCTCTTCTCAGTACTCTATGAAGTCTACAGCTCATCAGCCGGTCCATCCGTGCGATACAAGTGCTTGAGAGCTCTCTTGCGAATGGTTTATTTCGCAAATGCTGATCTGTTGAGAAATGTATTGAAAAATCAACTTGTTTCCTCGCACATTGCCGGAATGATGGCTTCAAATGATCTTCGCATTGTTGTTGGCGCTTTACAAATGGCCGAAATACTCATGCAAAAATTACCGGAAGTTTTTGGCGTTCACTTTAGACGCGAAGGTGTGCTTCATCAAATTAATCAATTGGCTGATCCAATGGTTCCAATATGCTCGGCACCTTCACCGAAATCAAATATAGCGACACCTGTTGCGAACAGTGCACCGCCAAGTGCGAATATTGCCACATCGATGACACAATTTGATTTTGATAATGCCATGGCTTCAACCTCGAAAGCCATTGCAATTGGAAATGCGTCACATGTTAAGAATTTAAATGCATCTTTGGCAGCCGCAGCACATGGCAGTAAAATGAGCATTTCCATGCCATCCACAAGTTCATCGCTTCTTCATTCAGCGCAAATTACCACACCACCAGGCACTTATATAAATCTGAATCCCTCCACATCGGCAACAAAGCTCATGGAGGCAGGAGCTAATGTCGTTTCAACAACACCATCTCCACAAGCAGGAAATTTACTGATGAATGCCATTTATCACATACCAGAGCCGAATTCTTTGCGAAACTATCATCCAGCACATCAGTACACTCATCAGTTGGGCTTGCACGGTGGCAATATCTATTCGACAACTGTTCCGCAACCGAATCTCTTCCAATCAGTTGTTGCCTCAGCGCCACCAACCATGCATCATCACCATCATCATGGTAATTAATTTCTATTTATAAATATTTATAATTAATCTAACGTAATATACTCAATTAGGTCATCATCATGGACTTGTGACATTTACCTCAGTTGAACCTCCTCAACCGCCGACGTCTTCGACAACAGTAGCCGCAACAGCTGCATTGAATGATCAACAAAGACCGGGCAGTAGCAAAGTCTCGGATATTCTTAAACGCAAAGTTCCGCCAAAGAGAAAATCACAGCACAATACCAAGTCAAAGAATAGAACTGATGAACAAGCAAATAATCCACCGCTTCCAACGCCCTCGACATCGAGTAATGTCGTGCAAGATTTCATTAATAAGGCGAGTAATTTGGGTTCTTCGGGAAGAAACACACCATCGGCTGGCAGTGCCTCATCCTCTCGCTCACGATTCTCCGGTGCATCTTCAAAGACTTCATCTTTCCTCGCATCCCTGAATCCCGTTCGCTGGGGTCGTACTTCTTCACACTCTACACTCGGTACCGCAAGCACTGCAAGTAAAGAAAGCGGTAATAATCTGAGCAAATCCGCTTCAAACTCAAATCTCATTGCAGCAGGTAACCGTGAAAAGGCTCGTCAATGGATACGCGATCAATCGATTACGTTCGTGAAACGTTATGCAGATCAAGAAACTGCCAGCACACATCCAGCCCTCTCAATATTGTCGCGTCTTACGGCTGCCATTCAAAAACTCGATGGATCTTATGAGAATTGCCTCAAGGCACTTGAGGAACTCCGAAATATTCTACTCGAGAGCGATATTTCGCCATTCGAAGTCAATCATTCGGGATTAATTAAAGCCATGCTCAACTTTATGACCAATGAGAACGGAAATGTATCTCGCAATGATCGCTTAAGATTGTTCCTTCATGTGTTTGCAAATATGCCCTTGGATGGAAAGTAAGATAGTTTATTTCAATTCTGTAATTCTTCAACTAACCAATTTTATTTAGTCACAGTGGACATGTTCCTTTAAATCCGGCTGCATTCAGTTCATTTGTGTTGAAGCTAAATGGATGTGTCACACAACTCGAACAATTTCCTGTAAAAGTTCACGATTTTCCCACTGGGTCAGGCGGCCGATCGAATACAAGTGCTCTTAAGTTCTTCAATACCCATCAACTGAAGGTGAATATTAGCTTACAAATTTTAGTAATAAATATTAACGTACTAATTAACTCCTCTCAGTGCAATCTTCAACGTCATCCGGAATGTACAAATCTCCGTCAATGGAAAGGTGGAGCTGTGAAAATTGACCCACTAGCTTTGGTGCAAGCTATCGAGCGTTATTTAGTAGTCCGCGGATATGGCGGCATTCGTACTGATTCTGAGGAAGATTCCGAAGAAGACATTGACAATATTGACACGGCTGCGATGATAAGCATGGTAAGATTACAAAACTTTTTAAATTAGCAAGTAATAAAATATATTTTTAGGGTGGCACAAAGCATAAGCTTCAATTCATGATCGGTGATCACGTTTTGCCATACTCGATGACAGTCTATCAAGCAATTCGACAATATTCTCCCCTTGTTAACGATCAATCTGAAACGGATACAGATTCCGAAACTCCCATAGGTAAGAATTGAAATAAAATTAAATTGTTCATTTAATAGTTTTAAATTATGCAGGAAACGCGAGTATTTGGACTCAACAGCACACAATTTATTATCGTCCAGTCGAGGATAATTCAAATAATGGAAGTACAAGTAAGGCTGGAAGTAGTTCCAATGCCACAGGAGGCACATTCAATAATTCAACGCGTAAGAATAGCAAAAATTCAGTAGTCAAACTACAGCAGAATCGCCGTAAGCCTGAATTCTGGACAGACGGTACTGTTCCATCAATTCTATCTCCACTCATTCCATACTTGCTGCCAAAACTACCCGATCTCGAAACGGTAGAGGATGCGTCTATCGATGTTCTTGCACTTTTGCGCATTCTTAACGGACTCAATCGTCACTGGCCATCTTTGTATTACTCAGTTCCACATTCGCATATTATTACTCAGCCTGAATTTATTCATTCAAAGGTAAATTTTATAATTTTCTTTAATTGCATAACAAAATAACTTAATTAATTTACTTTAGATTGCTGCCAAAGCAAGCCGCCAACTTCAAGATCCCCTTGTGATAATGACTGGAAATTTGCCGACATGGCTGCAAGAGATTGCGACCTCATGTCCCTTCCTCTTTCCATTCGAGACTCGCCATTTGCTCTTCTATGCCATATCCTTTGATCGTGATCGCGCTCTACAGCGTCTAATTGACACAACGCCTGATCTTAATTCGAGTGATACTTCAGAGAGAGTTACTCCGCGCCTCGATAGACGAAAACGTGCCATTTCCCGTGAGGATGTCCTCAAGCAGGCTGAAGTTATAATTCAAGTGAGATAATTTTACTCATTTTACATATATTTTTACTAACGTTTGCTTTCATTAGGATTTTGGACACTCAAAAGCACTGCTCGAGATTCAATATGAAAATGAAGTGGGCACAGGTCTTGGACCTACGCTTGAATTTTACGCTCTCGTCTCTACTGAACTCCAAAAGAGCGAGCTTGGCTTGTGGAATGACTCGGATAGCTATAAAAATCAACAAGTGATGGCCGAGGTGGTCAAGGTAACCCTCGAGGAGTTGAGAAGTTCAAATAATAATAGCGATAATAATTCTGTGTTGAATAATAATCAAATCAATATGTTGATTGAGCAGCATCAATCAGTTACGGAGACGCGTATTCTTGATAATACCACAGCAATAGCGCCAATTCAAGGATCGGCATCAAGTGGCAATGACGTTATTCAGTATGTAAATGCACCACATGGACTATTCCCGACGCCATTGAGTAAAACTGCCAAGACTTCGCAGATCTCACGTCTCAAATTCAAGTTCAAGTTTTTAGGAAAATTTATGGCTAAAGCTGTGATGGATAGTCGAATGGTAAATAATGATATTTAAATTAGTGTTCTCTTTATTAATTAAAATTCTTATTCAGCTGGATCTTCCACTTTCGATTCCCTTCTATCGTTGGCTATTGTGCGAAGAGAATTCTTTGAGCTTAGCGGATCTCGGAAAAATTGCACCGGAAGTGCAAGGTACACTTTTGCGTCTCAATGAAATTGTTAAGAAGCGTGAAATAATTCAAGCTGATCCCACTCTCGATGCTATGGAAAAGACTGAAAAGGTAAAATTTTATTACTCACTATCAATTGCATTTTAATCATTATATTTTTTAATTAGATTGAAGGTCTCGATCTCGATGGATGTCCTATTGCTGATCTCGGTTTAGATTTTGTATTGCCCGGCTATCCTAATATTGAACTGCGCCGCGGCGGACGTGATATTTCTGTGACTATCCATAATCTCCATCAGTACATATCGTTGGTCACTCATTGGTTTATGGTTGAAGGCGTTAATCGACAATTTGAGGCATTCAGAGAAGGTAAATTGTTATTCATAATCAATCTGAGCAGTTTATAACAATATTTTTTTATAGGATTCAACTCTGTCTTTCCGATTCATCATTTGCGCATATTCTATCCGGAGGAATTGGAGAATGTTTTCTGCGGCACTGGAACATTGAGTTTCCAAAAATGGGATGCTCGTATGCTGGCCGACTGCTGTCGCGCTGATCACGGCTATTCACAAGACTCGCTTGCCATTCAACACTTTTACGACATCCTAAGCGAATACAATCGCGAAGATCAACGATTGTTCCTTCAATTTGTCACCGGAACACCTCGCTTACCAACTGGTGGATTTAAATCGCTCACACCGCCGCTTACAATTGTACGAAAGAAAGTCGATGGAAATCAGGACCCCGACGAATACTTGCCCTCGGTCATGACATGTGTAAATTACTTGAAAATTCCCGAATATTCGACACGTGAAGTCATGAAATCAAAGCTGAAACTCGCTGCAGCCGAAGGAAGCATGAGTTTCCACCTCTCATAAGTGAAATAATATATACATAGTGACTTTATAAATAATCCCTTCTTTTCTTGTGAACACGAATAATGATTAAATATTGAACTGATATAAACTGCTGGTGATGAAAAAAAAATGTTTAAAAAGCAAAGCAATTTTTTGAAAAGAAAAAAAAAACATTGAAAGTATTTGATAAAGAAAATATTTTATTAAATGCGGAAAAACTTTTTTGAGTGTGAAAAAGAACAATTTTTTGAGTTTGTTTTGTTGGTCGCGCGAGATTGAAAAAGACAGAAATGAAAATAATTTAAATCTCTTTTTTTTGCAAAATGCCAAAGCGGGGCTGAAAAAAATAAGCTAAAATATGAAAGTGAAGAACTGTAATATTTAAAAGAATTACTTTGAACATGAGTGAAAATGTGACCAAAATTATCATGATAATGTGGATTATAGTTTTTAATGAACGAATTTTTTCCCTTTTTTCTGCGATTAAACAATTTTTTTTAAATCTTCTATATAAGAGTATTTTTATAAACGTTAATTTTAGGGAAACCCTTTTTTGTGACGCAAAACGTGCAATGATAAATCTGAAAATCAAGGACGAGAAATTGTCGTGATCGAGCACATACACTGTGAAGAAATGATTTATTTAGTCCATCATCTCTCTCTAATGTATATTTCAATTACATAAAGAAAAATTACAAATATCTTACGGAATAAAAAAATTATTCATTAAAATAATCAATTAAATGCATTTTTTATTCAGAATTTACTCGAACGACATTAACATCTAACAATCTACAGTTTAAATATCCTCATGTGAGTTTTTTTATGGAATAAATAGCTGCCTAGAAGAACATCAAGGAAATCCATCCTAATATCAAGAGAGTGCCACCAATGGGAGCCAAACGATTGTATTTTTGGTCATTTGTTAAAGCTAAAATGTATTGTGATTATTATATTAAAGTGATAAGTTAGTTTTTCTTTATGTTACCCGCATAGTAGCAAGTTCCAGAGAACAAAACAGTTCCAGCAACCATGAGTGATCCAGTAAGGTAGGGTCTTTTTGTTAGTGGTGTCGCTAACAACGCAATTGAGTGAAAGAAGTGATACCTATGAGGAACATATAATGATTTCATCAATCATGTTGTTAAAAGTTAAAAAGTTTACCGATTAGAAGTCTCAAAAATGGCTTTGGGATCTTTGTTGGGATTGTTGGGGTCTTTTACCCAGTTTCGATGAGCTCCGTAAGCTCCTAGAAATTTTCAGTTTATCGATGAATCAAATTGTCCGTTTAATTTATTCAAAATTTACCCAAAATAACGGCAGTTGCTCCAGAGAGTCCAGCAATGCGAATGAAAATGCTCGAATATTTTCCTCCTTGCTGGAAGTCAATAAAATTATTAATGAAGTCGAAAAATGAAATTGATTTACCTCAAAAAGTGATAAATAAGTCTTTGGAGTCACGGACCTAACAATTTCCTTGCTTGCACTCGTTATTTCACCATTGTTCTTGAATAAGACCTTCTTGGAGGTTGAAATTATCTTCTGGCTGACTGGATTGTTGAGAAATAAATTTGATAAACCATCCATTGTCGATTATTTAAAATTTTCACTTTTTTCGAATTTTCTTCTTCAAAATATTCGAAAAAATCGTGCTATCTCACTCACTCAGCATTGTTTACCTCACGGGTCGCGTTTCAATTTTAATTATTCATTTATTTTATCTAACTATATGCTTTTTATTGCTTAAATTAATCAAAATGGATGAAGATTAATTTTATTTAAATGAGATGAAATGAATTTTAAGACAATTTTTTTTTCACCCCCTCGCCAACCCCTCGACAGCCATTTTCGAAAGAGAAAAAAA
Organism: Tanytarsus gracilentus; assembly: GCA_038502055.1. NCBI lineage: Eukaryota > Metazoa > Arthropoda > Insecta > Diptera > Chironomidae > Tanytarsus > Tanytarsus gracilentus. The sequence continues at coordinate 1,386,678 of JAXRKN010000033.1, read as the reverse complement.
TAAAAAAAAATAATGGGATTTTGTATTTTATGCTTAAATCCGTCGAAAACAAACGCAACCAACATCAATGATAGCGTTAAAGATGCACAAGATCTGCTCGTCGGCGATTTAATTCGAATTTATCTCACTTTTGGCGAGGTAAGAGTTGAAAAATTAAAAAATTAAATTTTTTTCTTAAATATTTTTTAAACTTCCAGCGGATTCTCAATGAAACCAAAAGCGAGCAGGTTTGTTTTAGATGCTACGTTCAGCTCAGCGAATTTCATACATTTCACGACTCAATTGCCATCAATTATGGATTATATGAAAATTTAAATGCTCACGGACAAAAAAAGGAGCCAGATAATTTGATTGTCTATGAGGAAGTGCATGGCAGCAAGCAGAAATCATCTGCAGACATGAGTGACGAACAAATGATGATAAAAATTGAAGAGCCAGATGATGAGGAGAGAGAAGAGACTCAAATCGAAATGAATTGGATTGACGAATACTCACAAGAATCACTTTTGACACCAATGCCGGAGCCGTCGACCAGCAAGGGGAGAAAAGGTCGTCCGAGAAAGGAACGAGTCGATTGTGATTCACTCAATGAAAGTGCAGATGATCAACGTATTCGAGACACTGTCAATACAAATTGTGACTACTGTTGTGAGGATCTGATAAATTTCAAGGAAGCTAAATTACACTATAAAGAAATGCACGGTGTCGAGGGCTTCTTCATCTGTTGTGGACGAAAGTTTAAGCAAAAATGTCGATTGATTGATCACGTTAACTCTCATTACGATTTAGCTTATAGCTGCACTTTCTGCGAAAAGGGATTCAACTCACGGAGTTATCTAATGAAGCACATGGCGTGTCACGAAGTTGACAAACAATTTGTAAGACTTTTAATATATTTTAAATTTTTAAAATATCATTTTCAAATTGCAGCGATGTGATCACTGTCCCAAAGTATTCGCCAAGAAGTTTCAAGTTCGCAATCATCTCATGTCGGTCCATGTATTCGATAATGTTGAACCACAGCTCGAGTGTCCAATAGAAAATTGTGGCAAGAAGTTTGTAAATCAAGCACGTTTAAAGCATCACATTGACTATACGCACGCCAGTGAGGACGCTGTCATTTGCGATATCTGCTCAAAGACGTTCAAAACTAAACATGCTGTCGAAGAGCATCGACAAATTCACTTTAAACGACCAGAAGATCGCATCAAATGTGAAATATGTGGCCACTATTTGAGCAATTTAAAAACATATAAGAGACACCGCAAGAATCATGACACCGAATCAATGGAAAATACTTGTAGTTATTGCGGTAAAGTTTCACCCAATCAGAATGCACTCAAAAAACACATCCAGTATGTGCACGTTAGAGCTGCAACATTCCAGTGTCGGTATTGCGAGAAGAGCTTTAAACGATCGCGAAATTTAATTGACCACGAGGCATCTGTTCATACACTCCAAGAGCTTTACACATGCAGTTTTTGTCCGAAAACCTTTAGAAATCAAAGCAACATGCTCTGTCATCGGAAGAAAATGCATCCCGACTTATATCAAAAGCCCGCCTACATGCGCGATGAGGTTTAAGAATCTCCTTTCGATCAACGATCAATATTTTAAGCAATTTAAGAAAGTATTTATAAATTAGTCTTAGAGAGCAGAATCAGTGAATAAAAAAATCATTAGTTTAAATCATTAATATTTGCCATATAATTCATTTATATTATTTTTCTAAAACTTATACATTAGTATTAAAGAAGGAGGTCGTTAACATACAGCCATTAATAATATGAAATTTAGAGGGGAACTTATAAATTCATGTGGATATTATTTAAAATTTAATCGGTTGGACGTCGAAGAGATAGAGAAGTGTGTTATTCTCAACCCCTTCGCAGCGAAGACTCACTTCTTTTCGGAGTATCCACCCATAGCTGAATTGAAGCTCAAAAATTTCTGTATTACAATTGCCCGTAATTTCTTTGATGAAGTCTTGAACTTTCGTTAGCAAATTGACATTGAACGATACCTTTCTGTCGTTGTAAACTACATCAATTCTACCGATTGTCACTTCATCCAGGCAATCCATCAGGTCCATCATGTTAAAACTCATCTTTAAAAGCGCTAAATAGAGTTTAAAAAATCATTTTACTAACTACTAATAATCAATTTTCAAATCTTAAGCAAATTTCCACAAGTTTGAAATGAAGTTTGAGTAAATTTTTTGTGCAATTAAGTTTCGGTAAATTTTCCAAAAAAAATTCATAGATTTTCGCTTGAATCTTGTATTAAGAACTTACCACTTCTTAATAAAAGAATTATTATTAAGTTTATCTCTCTTTTTGCCGTCTTTGTTGTCTAATTCAGATTCAGATTTAATTTAAATTGAAAACTTAAACTTTAAGATCCAGCAGATTTGAACTTCTAATATTTGTGTAACGTCTTTAAAAAATTTAAATTGAGACTTTAACTTTTTCGCATCTTTCTTTTCCTTTTTGCATCTCGGTCAATTTGTATCGTGCAAGTAAGTAAATTTTAATAAAAATCTAGTTTCCAAAGTGATTAATTAAGAATAAATAAGTGAAATATTGAGATAACCCAAGGATAGTCCTAAAAAACGTCAAAGATTGGTAGAAAACTTCGTGAAAAATGTGGAAAAATAAATTTTCAATTTTTACATTCAAGATTTTAATTTTTTTTTGAAAAATGTCAACAAGGCTCTTGAATTTTAATGATATAGTTAATTAAGCATGTCTTGCAAGCATTCGTATACAGTTATAGCTATTAAAATTGACTTCCCGTGAAAGTTTTAAACAAAATTTTAAATATTTTAGAAATAAAATCATTTGAGGTTATCTGAATATTTTCACAAAAATTATTTTTATGAATTTTAGCTAATTATAATTTTCTCTTTATCATTTTAGAATCAACAAAGATGTCTCTCGTCTTACCCGAAAAATTTCAGCACATTTTGCGTATCATGAGCACCAACATTGATGGTAAACGCAAGGTTCCAATTGCCATGACTGCCATCAAGGGTGTCGGTCGTCGTTACTCGAACGTTGTCCTTCGTAAGGCCGATGTTGATATTGAGAAACGTGCTGGTGAATGCACAGAAGAGGAGGTGAGTTAAAAATTGCTATTAAAATCAATCGCATAGTTAATAAAATTTCAATTTTAATTTATAGGTCGAAAAGATCGTCACAATCATTTCCAATCCACGTCAATATAAAATCCCCGACTGGTTCTTGAACAGACAAAAGGATATCATTGATGGCAAATATTCACAGCTCACTTCATCGTTAGTTGATTCAAAATTGCGTGAAGATTTGGAGCGTCTAAAGAAGATTCGTGCTCACCGTGGTATGCGTCACTACTGGGGACTTCGTGTTCGTGGTCAACATACCAAGACAACCGGTCGTCGTGGACGCACTGTTGGTGTGTCAAAGAAGAAGTAAACATTCTGCATATTCAAATTGTGCGTATTTCAACATCATGTGCACAAACATTTTAAGAATTGTCATAAAAATAAAAAATTAATGGCTAAAAGAATTCAATATGATTTTTTGACTCTCAGTGATGTCATAGACTTTCAGATGGTGCCAGTGGCCGCGATTAAAGATTAAAGAATATCAATTCGGAAACCTGTTAATTGACGCAAATTTTTAAAAACCTAATTTTACTTAATCGAAGGTGTATTGAGCGCATTTTTATTTTTAACACAAAGTAACCATAAATCCCAAATGTTTTTTTTTTACGAGAGCGCCGCTTTTATGGTGATGAGTGCGCGCTTTTTCTTTGTGTCATAATTGATATGAACAAGCTTTAATTAATTCAAGAAAAAAAGAAGCATCTTAAGAATCTTAATTGGCAGCCAAAAAATCCAGTTTAGCCGGAATGAAGAGTATTGGACAAATTTTTATTTGACTCGAGTTAGCATGGCACGCGAGAGAGAAGAAAGAAGCATCCGAAGCAGTCGCTTGTTAGTTTCATCTCTTCTTTCGTGGCTGTAAGCAGCAGCCAGCGGTTCTCATATTTTTTCTCTGTGGTTCATGGTTCATTATGACGGCTAATGAGCAAGTGGACGTGAAATTGCTTAAGGATAACAAAAATTTAAAAACCTACAATAATGATTTAGAGACAATCACATTGGATAACACGAACGATGCTGAAAATAATAATAGTGATGGACAGCACAAGAAAATGTAAGTTTTCGCACTCTTTTTTATGATTTGTGAATTAATGCAGAAAGCGCGCAATTCTCTCCAGTCAGTGTGTGTGTGTGTGTGTGTGTGTGTCATGTCAAAATGCTAAAGGTTAATTATTTTTATTCATATGGCGATTTTTCTCTCAGATATATTCGGCAAGCTGCCTGTAAATACTAAAGTTTATCTCGCTCAATCGCAACATAAACTCGAAGTGTGTGCACACACAAGAGAGCCCGTTTAATTTATAATTTATTAAAAGTCCATTCAAATTATTAATTGAGAACGATATTCATTAAAAAAAACGATATGATGATGGTTTTATAACAATTTGCGCTGTTTGAGTGCTGCCGCCGCTTTGAGATTTTTTAAATATCAATTAATAAAATTGCGCAAACTTGTTGGAAAAGAATTTTTAGTGTTGAGTTTGAGGTAAATTTGATTCGCGCTTAAAAAGATGTTAAAGTCAATCCCAATCGTGTAATTATTTAAATGTTTTGGGCTCATGTTCCAATTTTATCTCAATGTCGCATTTTTTAACACCCTTAAGGGTGATTTTTAAATAAAATTGTTGCAAAAAGTAATAAAATATTTTTACTAATTCATTCTAAAAAGCTAAAATCATGTAAAATCCTAATTTCTCAATTTTGTTTTGAAACGATGCGATGAATAATTTTTCATTAACATAAATTTCCATTTTGAAGGTGTGAAAATGTTTTCAGAATTTAACTTCAAATGCTAATTTTATACGGCAAGAAAAATGAAACAAAAAATATTTTTTTAAATATTCTCAAACACAACATTTTTACTTCCTCAAGTTCTTAAGAAGAAAAATAAAATCATAAAAGCTCGCGTGGACTGCATGCTCAGCAACATCGACAGCAAAACATGAGAAAACATTCGAAATGTGAGCTTAACACGAAAGAGCGGAGAGAAAAAAAAAGTGTTAAGCAATATAAAATCGTTAACAGCTCAGCTGAATGCTTTCAGTTCTTCCGCAGACACCGGCAGTGCAAGTCGAGAGAAAAAGCTTTAATCACGCATATCGCGATCAGTAAATTTAAATTCCCCACCATCCTCAACAGTGGACACTCATTTTCTTTTAAATAGTTGGAAAAATTAAAAAAAAATTAGCAGACAAGTGTGAATAAATTAAAGAGATTTTTTTGAGTGCTAAAAAAGAAAGAGAAATATTTTAGTGTGTGATTGAAATATTCAATATCCATCATGACTCAAACTGTCATCAAGTATGTATACAACAGTCGAACATATTAATCTTTTTTATCACTGATGTTTAAAAAATCTTGAGTAAATCCATGAAAAATATGATAATTGAAGTCAACTCATACGTGAACCTTCTTTGTGAAATATTTTTTTTTCGTAAAAATTTTTCGGGCTGCAAAATTTATCAGTGTAAATAGCGAAGACAAACACAAAAATCTGGTTTTTGAGTTCTTGAAGTATTAAGTTTATTCACTTTTTTCGTCAGATTTTTGTTCCTTATTTCCATTTTTGATCAACTTTCTACAAATGAACAGTGAAAACGGAAAATTAAAACGTGTTCACGAAATTACACGCGAGCGTAAATAAAATGAGGATCTTAGTCGAAATGCACATAATTAATTAATGGATCTGGAACAAAAGTGAAGGTTTTCTTATTTTAATTTTCGTTGTCTGTTGACTGTGTTCTTTGGATGAATTTGGTCGCGCAAAAAAATTACAAAATGACCCAGAAAACTGCATTTAATTAAAAGATTAATTGAAAATTCAAAATGAAAATTTTGAGCAAGTTTTTAAAAATTAATCGATTTAAAATCCTTAAAAATACCAAATTTTAAAGAAAATTTTTTAAAATCTATAAAAAACATTTTTTAAAAAAATCCTGGATTTTAAAATTCCATTAAATTTTTAAAATAAAATTCCTCACTCAATCAAAATCTGTTTAACACACCACAAAAATGCGCGAAAGGAAACAACTAACGAAAAAAAATTCAATTCGCTATAAAAATATTGAGATTTGTACATGTTCGGCAATCATGTTAAATTTTTTTACAACCTGACTGTATTAATTTTTTTTATGTATCTGTCGTAATTTAATGTAACATGTGAGAGAAAATTTTTCATTTGACGATTTCTGCCTGTATAATTTTGAAAATGCCACAGAGAGCATAAAAAATCCGGAGAGATGGCGAGAGCAGGTTGATAATAGTTTATGATGATGGCTATTAAGCATTACACAACACAAATCTCCTCTAACTCTTTCGATCTTTTTTGTGTTGTTTTTTTCCTGGTATTTCGGTCACGAGGTACATCTTCGTTTCAATGCTGCATCCAACAGAGAAGGGAATATCAACAGGTTTTCGATATCTTTTTTTGGCACAAAGTCAAACTTGGCGGTGTCATTGATATTTTTTTTGTCTCATCCATTCACATTTAACTCCTTCTAATTGAATCGAGCATTTATACGGAAGTGCTTGAGATATCTTCACATTATTGTTCCAAATGTACACACGGTTAGCATTTACATCCATTAACTAATTATAATCGCTCTCGGGATCAACATTTTTATATGCAGGTGATGGAAAGTAATATTGAATTATTTCCTAGTTGCTCTCGCGTCACATGCGTGCCACATTAATTATATTTGCTACTCTTTTTCTGGTCCATTTAAACGCACACACACACGTAAATATTTTTACATTTCTCTTAATTGATTTCTCTACGTTGAATTTTTCTCGGGTGTGAGAGCACAAAAAGCTTTTCTTGTTTTACTTTAAGACATTAAAGAGTGAGAAAATCATTTTAGATTATGAATTAATTCAATCATGTTGGAATGGCATGCGATGCTGCGTGTGATAAAAATCATAGAAATTTCAATGCTACATAGAGAGATTTAGATTTGTGCATGAAAATTCATCATGTGCATCAAAATAAAAATTTGGAATTTTTTTTGGAAAACTTTAGAAATTATTTTTGATAGAGAAATCTGATTTTTGTGAAATTTTACATGTTTTGAAATTTTTTAAAAATTGACAAAAAATATTAGGAATTTTTTTAAAAAAAGCTTTTCAAGTTTTTGTTTGAGCTAAATTTATATGTTACAAAAGTAATTTAACCAGGAAATAAATTCAGCAAAAAATGCAAGTTCTGACTTTGCCATTTTCTTGTTGACAAAATTTGTTTCAACTTAAACAAATTTAATGAAAATATTTTCTTTAAAAATTAAACAACCAAAATTTTAATTTTATTTTTTTACCTTCAATTTTTTTCGATCTTCAAAAATTTTTGAAAATGTAAATCTCACATTTTATGACCGATAAAAAATCAATTCAACAAAAAATATCTCTCAATAGATAACACAAAAAAAAAACAATTTTCACACTCATGCACACAAATTCCATCGGCGAACAAATATTCAGTCATTTAAATTTCCATTTCATAACGCATCGCACACGCTCTCACCGCATCAAGCTCTCTCATAGATTTTTATTTAATAATTAAAAGCGCGCTTAATTGAGATGAAAGAAAAATTAATTACCGAGAAAGAGATTTCAATGCGAATTCACACACTTGATGGAACAATGGCAGTCACACTGCAAAATGTGTAAATAATCTCCAATAGCCCTTACAATATCTCAATGATTATAAAATCGCAGAGCGCCAATATAAAGCGATGATTTTTAGCTTTTCAATTTGCCGAGAGAGAAAAATTTCTTTGCGCTGGTCATCATCCGGTTTTAATACGATGAAAATTGCATAATCAAACTCTCTCGGAATCTCTGCACTCGCTCTCACTTGGCAAGTGTAAGCGACATGTTATGACTTTTACTTTTTTTCGCTGCATTCTTTAAACACAAAAAAAAATCTTCAGATCAAGTTCAATGCCATCTTTTTTCTACCGTCACGATTCGTCTTCGTGTCGAAAATATTTTTATTCTTTAAAAACTGTCAGTTTATTAATTACTTATGTCATGGGTCACTCTACATCGCATCATCATCATCATTAACCTGAGTCGGTCTTTCTTTGCCACCTGTCACTCCTTTTTGTTTGAGTGTTGAAGCACTTCCACGTGGTTGAACTTTTTTTTTTCGTAAGCATGTCTATCACAACGAGAGCTTCTGTGGTCACGCAAATAACGTGATTTCAGACGATTCTCGAGAATTTTTTAACTCGTGTTTTTAGGTGCGAGAAGATGTTGTGGAAAACGTTGATGATAAATATTCTTACTTTTTAATGCAGGGAGTGGTGAATGTGCGTCATTGGTATTTTTTTAGTTCTTACAATGTAAAATTTTTGAAGTGATTTTTCTATTAACTTTTGCAAGAGAATTCCAATTCAAGTTCAATCGAAAGTGAATTTTTTGAACAATAAAACTTTTGCAAGTTTTCTGTAATAAAAAACTCGCAAACACGTCACAATTTTTGCATCATAAATATTTCTTATGGCTTCTCTTAAAGTCGTCTGTTTGAAGGATTAACAACTTAGGAAACGTCTTGACAAAACTGTATGTCATTCATAAAACTTTCAATGAGCCTTAAACAATAACAAAAAAAAATGTCAATGCACAGCAGTGGATCACCTCGTCATTTCCATTCAATATTATCGAAAGCTTTTTCCTTATCTCTCAATATTAACTATATATACTGTAGCTAACAATAAAATCTACATTTAGTGTACTCATTTTTTTACTTTAAATGTTTATGAGGTGTGAGCGGCATGAGTAAATTAAATTTGAACAAATCATGACCTAAAAAATGTAGAAAATTGTAAAAAAAAATTTTAACTCTTTATCTTTGGGTTTTTTTTATTTTAATGCATTCTAAGAGTTACTCACGAGATAAGAACTTATTTTTTTGTTCTAAAAATTTGATCTCGAAAAATGTTTTAGTTTAATAAAAATTTAGCAATGGAGTGGATTGTGATTTGTGAAAATACTAAATCCCAAATAGGATTTTGGTATGATTTTTTTTTGGAATTATGCCAATCGATTTGTTAAGTTGCTAATTTACTCTCTTGAGCAAAATACTTCGCTAAATATTTCTCCTCTCTATCAACTTAAATAATCGCACTTTAATGACTCTTAAAAGTGTTGCGACTTTCATTACAGCATAAAAAAAATTAAACTAGCTATTACCTCCACATGTTGTGGTTAGTCCACAAAATTGCCCTGTTGATAAATTGAATTTTAAAAGACCTCAACCGCGACATCGTCAACAGCAATTACAATAATCATTGAAGAGGTGGAGACCACTGCACAATGTCAATTATTTTTGGATGTGTTATGATAATCCTTGAATTTCACGTTATTGGCGGCGAAAACAAAACTTTTTTCTTCGGTTATATCAGTCAACACTCAATTTTAGTCGTTTGAATGTCATGAGTGGCTTCAATAAATTATTTGAGTCAATGGAAGTTTTTTTTCTGATGAGAAATAAAAGAAATTTAAAATTTATTTCAAAATAAATCAAAAACCTCAACAAGGGTTGGAAGTTAAGTACATAAATGTAATTAACTAAAAAGACAACGACAATTGTAAAAAAATGTTGTTTAAGTGAAAGCTACGCATGCTAAAAACAAATCCCGCAAATTATAGAAAATTGAGGAAAAGCCACTCACATAAAGTGATTAATTTTTTTTGCAACGTTGACAAAAAAGAAATTAACCAACTCGAGATTAAAATCTCATTTTTCTCTTCTCTTAAAAATTAAATCGTTGCTTCGAAAGAAAAATCTTTGATTTCGATTTAATGAAGTGACGACTCTAATGATGCTGACGATGATGACCACGATATGAGGCGAGGTTGAGTAAGTAATTATCAACATGCCGACTTATGTAAAGATAGAGAAAGAGATGTGTCGATTTTATAAGGTTGCGGTTAGCTTAAAAAAATTTATGTGAGTGCTTCGATATCGAGTCGGATGACAATGAAGAGAAAAACAAACTCGAGAGAGCGCTCAACAGTGAAATATTGTGAAACAATGGTTTGGAAGTGAGCATCAGCACATCAATAGTCCATTATCATTGACATCGAAGTAATGCCCCTAAGTATGAAGTATCTCTTTAACTGTTTTTTTTTGTTTTCACATACAGCTCTCGGGGGGCTGAACTCGCATCCATAAATGTTTATTGTTGCAGCCTTTATTATTCGCATTACTGTCATATCTGCTCAATTTAATGATTGATTGTAATGAGTGTGATATCCAAGCTCTAAACGCTAAAGCCGAAAAGAGTGAAAGGCCACTTGCAATCTCAGCACTTTTTTGTTTCATTATTTTATCGGATTTATGTTTGATATGTGTGGCAATGTGCTGTCGAGGAGCATTAACGGCATTTTTTCAATATATCTATGATGCGTTACATCATAAATTCATGTGGACAGCGAGCAGTCAATGTTGATAAGCATAAAAATTAATTACATTTAAAAAAGTTAAAGAGAAATTCGTCATGAGAGAGAAGAAGGAATTCCAGAAGCACTCGAGTTTATCGACTTTTCATGCTGATTATAAACGCTTCGTTTCCATATTTAACAATTGAAAATATTTTTAATACAACGACCTCATGCAGTTCTAGTTTCATCATCGTCATGAGACAGGTTTTTTTACGTTGTGAAATTTTGTTCGCTAAATTTTAAAATCAATCACGTGTTAAATTAACATTGAAACATTTTTTGCTGGTTTTTTTAAACATAATTTTTAAGTCGTTGTTATTTAAATGAAGATGAATTAATGCTGATAAAAAATCAAAATTTTCTAAACTTCTAAAACACATTTTAAAAAATCAATTTCTCCTTTGCTCCAAAATTAAAATTTTTTCCATGAAACAATTTTTTTTTCATGGAGAAACAAAAATCGCGTGTGATTTGCAAATTACAAAATTAAGCGATCTTTTAAATTTTTTTTTGCGTTTGACAATCATTTTGAATTGTGATCAGTGACCGCTATTTTGTGTGCATGCCATCAAGTGTGAATTGACGGTAGCAGTGAATCACGCATAAAAAAAGACTTTCAAAAGAGCACAAAAAATTTGAATTCAGATTTGAAGACTGCGTGAAGGTCGCTCAAAACTTTTGCTCGAGAAATGATTGATGATGAAATTCTTTTGATTATTTTAAATTCAGGCAAGACATTCCATGGCAGTGGTACATCAGAGTTCATTGATTTCGACGTCAAAATTATTTGATTTACTTCTTATGAAATCCACATGCCATGCAGTCGACGATGTTGTGACTTCATTGCTTCTTCTTTGTTAGAAATTTTTAATTTGATTGAAGAAGAATTTTTAAAACTTTTAAATTGTTTTTGCCACCCCGAGAACCTTGAAAATTATTTTTTTTTCTGGATGAGGTAACATTCTAGCGTAAAGAAGAACTCTCATAAAGTTCATCTCATCCAACCGTGTGCGAATCTAATTATATAGTTGGAAGCATCTCATTACAGAAAATAAAAGATGGTCTGATGATCGTCGGCCATTAAAAAATGACTTAATATTGTGTGATATCACGATGAACAGCGGTCGAAATGAAAGGCGGCAAATTGACGTCATAAATTATTTTTAAATTCTTCACAGATCATCAGCATTCACTAATCAATCGCTTATTAGCTAATTTATTATTCCGAATACGTCACAATAAACCGCAAGAGCTTTTAAATTGTCCACTTAAAAAAGAGAGAAAATGCACATAAATTAATTCAATGACTTGAGCTGAACAAAAGCTCAAAAAAAATTTAAAATTTTTACTCGATTAACATAAAAATTTATCGTGACATGAAAATTGATTGTTGATCATAAACTCTCATGGGATATCACAAATTAACGACTGCTGTAATTATTTCTAACTTTGTATAAAAAAAATCTCTCATCAGAGATAACTTTTTATTGCATCACAAAAATGAAAGCGTAATTGACTCCACCACAAGTGCAATAATTTTAATTTTTTGCTGCGATGATGAAATCTGTTGTGTGAATAACTGACAGTTAATTTATGATAGTTAAAGTGTTAATTAATTTATTTACGATCAATCACGCAGTTAATTTTAATGTGATTTAGTTGAAAATTTTCAGGTTAAGAAATTTCATCGATTAATTTTAAAGTCGCAATTTATTAGTTGATAATTTTTGAAAAATTTCTGGAAGTGCAAAATTGTTTGAAATCATTATCAAAAAAATATGCGTGACTCCCTTTTCAATTAAGCCCAAAGAAATTATGACCACGCATAATTCTAATCGCTCACCCTCAAATCAGTAATTATAAATCTTGACAATTAATTAATTAGTAAATTTATGTTTTAGCCGCTCACACACGTTATTGTGACAACTTAATCTATCTATCTGCTGGTTGTTAATTAAAGGCAATGAAAATAACTCTTTTCTCTCATATCCAAAAGAAGTGAGATATCATCGCATTGACACACCTTTTAGCGTATTCATCAAGCCACTCAACAAGTTCACTAAGTTACTATACCTCCGCCATAATAGAAAAATTTGTGTGACAAGATTTTCACATTGTAATTACTTGAAGTTCATCATTAACACATACTACATTAGTTAATTAATTAAAGTCACATCGGCAAATTCTTCTTCTCTAATCATTAACATTTTCGATGCGTGTTTCGATAAAATATTCTCATATCAATGTCACATGTTCACACTAAAATGGCGATTTAAAATTAACTCCATGATGATACTCAACTCGACCTTCAGAGTCAGCAATTTTTAACGGCAATGTTCTACTATTTGGCTGATTTATCACAAAAAAGTCTGTTTTCAGCGGATGTTTTGCATTTGGTGTGAATTTCCGTTTATAAATACTTTCATGAAGCAGAAAATCAGCAATTTCTATCGTGACATGTTTAACAAACTCGAGCTAAAAATATCAAACAGGGAAATGCCCGAAATTATAAATTTTATGAGCAACATCTCAATCAGCATTTTCTTCTTCTTCCTCAATCGCTTACAAATTCAACAGAAAAAAGTCGTGAATTAACTTTTTTCTCATTTATTAGAGAGCCATAAACAGATCCAAACAGCAAGTGCGTCAACATTGAAAGTATTTTCATATATGATTAATATTGATGTGATTGCATAACTTCTTCTTCTTACATCAAACACCATGGATTAATGTGGCTCACATGCATGCACGCTAATAGGAAGAAGGAAAAAAATATTTGCCGCTTTTTAAAAAAAGAAACACTCGAAAATTATTGAGAAATTGACAGAAATAAGGAGCTTGATTGAAAAAATTATTGTTTTTTGTGCAGTTATGGGAACTAAAAAAGCGAGTTTAAATTTTGGTGAGAAAGGAGGAAGATTTTTTTGGAAACACGCAAAATTTAAAATTACTTCCAATTAGTTGAAAAAATATAAAAATAAAAAATTTAATTATAAGTTTTGAAATTAATTGCGGGCGAAAGCGAAATTTACAAAAAAATATTTTAAAATTTCTTTAAACGTTAAAACTCAGAAAAATTAAATTTTTTAATGCATTTCTCATGAGCCATTAAAGATCATCGAGAGCAACTTATATCTGTCACAAATCAGTTTGTATTTGAATTTTTAGCGTAACCCACAAAGTGGTGTAACGCTTATATGCTCGTGATTCCGTCCGTCCGTCCGTCCGTCCGTCCGTCTGCACAAGCGAGATCTCGGTCCCTGGACCAGCTAGAGACTTCTAGTTTTCGCCAGATGGTAGCTCTTAGGGTCTATATGTGCAGGCACTGACTATTTTTTGAGTCATGACCTATGGTCGTGCCATGGACGGCCATAACGTCCATTTTTCATACAAATTTTCTCTTATATGCTTCATGGTATCGTTGAACTCGTGATTGACCAGAAATCGATTGGCATTGATTCGTAACTTGACCAGGAATCGATTGACATACATGATTTTTCGAGTCGTGACCTATGGTCGTGCCACAGACAGCCAAAATGTCCATTTTTCAGAACTATGGCTTCATGGGTATCGTTGAACTCGTGATTGGACCAGGAATCGATTGATATAGATGATTTTTGAGGAATGTCCATCATGGCCGGCCAGCAGTGCCACGGACAGCCAAAATGTTCAATTTTCAGAACTATGGCTTCATTATCTCGTTAACCAATTAACCAAACTGAATGCATTAATGATTTTTGATGAATGTCCATCATGGACGGCCATCAGTGCAACGTAAAGCCAAATGTCCATTTTTCAGAACTATGGCTTCATGGGTATCGTTGAACTCGTGATTGACCAGAACATTGACATAGATGATTTTTGATAAATGCTAATCAAGGCCGGCCAGTAGTGCCCGGACAGCCAAAATGTCCATTTTTCAGAACTATGACTTCATGGGATCGTTGAACTCGTAATTGGACCAGGAATCTAATGACATAGACGATTTTTGAAAAATTGTCGAACAGGACTGCCACGGACAGCCAAAGTGTCCGGATTGACTTAAACTCATTTTTTATGCACTTGATTTTCAAACACTGATCTGTTACAAGTGGGTTACGCGGCAACACCCACGTGTGGGTTTTGAAACATTTTTTAAGTGACATCCTACAACATAAAGCACTCGAAAAGATTGAAATTGAAGCACTTAATAGCACCAACGACTCAATTATTGTTGCGTCATTAAAATGTCGCATTAAAATCGTCAATCGGTGAAAAAATGTATTAAAAAGAAAGAGAGAGAAATAATAAAGCGAAGCCAATTGATTTTTAAACGCTTTGAAATTGGAATTTCTGTGTTGTGGCTAGTTGTGAGAGTGAAACGCATTTTTACATTTCGACCACCCATAAACGGAGTAAAAATTTATCGATATACCGAACTAAAATATTAATCAAATGCTTTTGGCAATTTATCGTTGCAGGAATCCAAATTGGTGGAGACGTCGAACAGGTTTAGAGCGTGCGCTCACATTGATTAGCATAGTTTGCAGTTTAGCATTAGTTGTACTTATTATTTCACTCATTTCTGTGATACTCAACGATAAGGCAAAAGATGGTGAGATGAATTTTTATAAATTTACAAGTGTAAAAGTAATTTTTCAATACGCTTTAAAAGAAAGCATAAAAGTTCGACAAACAATCAACTTTATTTGTATAACAATTTAAACCTTTTTCCCTTTTTCCTTTTGTTCGCGACAAAAAACAACAAATTCAACAACAATAGCTTCAATGAAAAGCACCGCTGAGGCAATAATTGGAGCAAGTGAATCGCCACGTGGCAAAGTTCATTTGATCACAGCCGAAACGCAAACACAAAATACCGAGGATGTTTGTCTAACGCCTGGTTGCGTACATGCCGCCTCAAAAATGCTGGAGCAACTCGATCCGACAATCGAGCCTTGCGATGATTTCTATGAATTTAGTTGTGGCTCGTATCTCGCTGAGACGATGATACCCGACGACAAGGTCTCCGTTAATGCATTCAGTGTCATCAGCGATAAGCTTCAAGAGCAACTTAAAACCATCATAACTGCACCCATTGATGACGACGAAATTGAACCTTTCAAAATGGTGAAAAAGCTTTATGTGGCGTGCATGAATAAAAGTAAGTCAATAATTTTGAAATTGAAATTTTTTTTATACGGTTTCATAAATTTTTGTAGCGCTCATCGAGGAACGTGGCTTGAAGCCTTTAGTTGACATTCAAGACGAGATGGGTGGCTGGCCGGTAGTTAAAGGAGATAGTTGGGATGAAAAGAGCTGGTCGTGGCAGAAGTCGGTCAAAGATTTCCGCAAGCGTGGCTACTCAACTGATTACATTTTGGACTTTTCCGTTGGAACTGATTTAAAAAATTCAACAAAACGCATCATTGATGTGAGTCACAGTTAAAGAGTTAAATTTCCCTTTAATTACTTTAATCATTTTCAGATCGATCAAGCTGCACTTGGTCTCAGTCGCGAGTATCTCATTAAAGGCTTAGAAAATTCAATTGTTCAAGCGTATCATTCGTATCAAGTTGACATGGCCGTTTTATATGGTGCCGATAGAAAGAGAGCTGAGAAGGAAATGCGTGAAGTTCTCGACTTTGAATTCGCACTGGCAAACGTGAGCTTTAATTGACTCTTTTTAAATTTCGAGTGACATTGATTAATTTTTTTTGTATTCAGATTTCACTTCCAAACGAGAAAAGAAGAAACGCGACCGCTTTATACAATCCAATCACGATTAAAGAGCTACAGAAAAAATATCCATACAACAGTTGGGTAATGGACTTGATTGTTCTAACTAAATATTTACTTAATTGAGCTCTTTGTAGTTGGAATATTTTAATGAAATCTTGCCTGATGTTAGCAAAGTGACGGAAGATGAAATTATCATAATCAGCGTTATCAGTTTCTTTGATGAACTTGGACCACTTTTGGAGAAGACTTCAAAGAGGTGAATTTTTGAATTTACAACATTTTTCACAATTTTAAACAATTATTTTTGTAGAACAATTGCAAATTACGTAATGTGGCGCATCACCGGATTTTCATCGTATTTCCTCACCGAACAACTCAGGAAACGTCAACTGCAGTACAGCACTGCGATCAGTGGAAAGCAAGAGCAGGAGCCACGTTGGAAGGAATGCATTGATTTGGCTTCGGGAAGTCTCTCAACCGGCGCCGGTGCTCTCTATGTTCGCAAATATTTCAAACAAAACGCTAAAACTGCCGCTCTAGAGATGGTCACTTCAATCAAAGAAGAATTCACGTCGATCTTGAAAACCGTTCCATGGATGGATGACAAAACACGTGAATCTGCACTCAGCAAGGTCAAGAGCATGGTAACACATATTGGCTATCCCGATGAGCTGATGGACGATAGCAAACTAGTCGAGTTCTATAAACCTGTTCAGATTGACGAAGACAAATATCTTGAGTCGGTTTTGAGCATTAACATTTTCGGCACTGATCGAGCCTTCAAAAAACTTCGTCAACCGGTCAACAAAACCGACTGGATTACTCACTCAAGACCGGCTGTTGTGAATGCATTTTACTCGTCAATCGAGAACTCAATTCGTATGTAGCATGATGATTTTTCACTCTTTGACATATTCTGATTCTTTTATTATATTTTATTTTCATAGAATTCCCTGCGGGCATTTTGCAAGTAATGTATTAGGTTTTAAATGAAACAGAACACAATATAATAAATTTAAATTAATTACAGGGCCAATTTTTCTCTGCCGAACGTCCAAAATATCTCAATTATGGTGCAATTGGCTTTGTCATCGGACATGAAATTACTCATGGTAAATTTAAAGCGTTTCATTAAAAAAAATTAAATGTTGTTTTAACTTTAAATTATTTTTGTAGGTTTCGACGATCAAGGACGTCAATTTGATTCCGATGGAAATCTCGTCGATTGGTGGGAAGAAGAGACAAAATTGGCATACTTGGATAAGGCTCGTTGCATTATCGAACAGTACGGAAATTTCACAGAACCCGACACAGAATTGAATTTGAATGGAATCAACACGCAGGGTGAAAATATTGCTGTGAGTTATTAAAGAATTGACACTTAAAATTTATTAATTAAAAAATATTTTTTAAATCCAGGACAACGGAGGTATTAAAGAAGCTTATCATGCCTACAAAAAATGGGTCACACAAAATGGAGCAGAAAAACAATTGCCGGGCTTGAAATTTAGCTCAAGTCAACTTTTCTGGATATCAGCAGCACAAACATGGTGCAGTGTCTATCGACCAGGTGAGATTAATTTATTTTCTATTTAAATTTTACTCATAAATATTTTACAGAGGCCATGAAAATGAGAATCACCACCGGCGTACACAGTCCAGGTCGTTTTAGAGTTTTGGGACCGCTAAGTAACATGCAAGAATTCGCTAAAGATTTCAACTGTCCCGAAGGCTCGCCAATGAATCCAGTCAAGAAATGTGAGGTTTGGTAAACACACAAAAATTACCAATTTTAAAACTTTAAGAAAAGACTTGATGTTCATTGTTGTGAATGCATCCACTTTAACTTCTAATTTAAATCTCTCGATGCAGACTTATGGAAAAGTTTTAAAATTGAAAAACCTTTTCTAAAAGTGTGGTACAAGAGAAAATCTTTTTCATCTCTCTAAAATTCATATTCTAGTTTTTTAACGAATTTTTAGAATATTTTTTAATTTTCTCAATAAATTTTTAGAAATAATCGCAAGCTTAAAATTTGAAAACTTAAAGGAAATTATAATCAAAATTTAAAATATTTCAAGTGTACAAACTTTTTAAACACTTTAACGGCTTAAAGATTGCCGCAAAAAAAATTAAGATATTTATTGAAAGATTTTATATAAAACGTAAATTAGAGCATTAAAAAATTTTTAGTCAATCATTCAAGGATAAGAAACTTTTTTTAAAATTTTTTTCACAAATCTTTTTATCTATAAGTTTTTTTTGTGTAAAATAATAAAAAATAAAAAATAAAAAGCTTTAAAAATTAATTCAACGCTAGACTTCAATGCATGATTCAGTGTTCTAGCCGATGTTGATGAGTGCACACAGCTGATGCCGGAGAATTGTTTTAAAAAAATCACGAAAGCAAGTCTGAGCAGCATGTACGTATTAAACGAACATATGTATGCCGACGTATATCGGATAAATAAAATTCTATAAAAGAATATTTTTGTGAGCGAATGATTACAGTGTCAAGCGGAACATCGTGGCGCATAAACACGCTTCTGACAGTTTCGAGTGAGAGCGAGAGAAAAAAAAACTAAAAAAAATTCATTCATTTTTAGTGGAAATAAATTTCGACAGTGAAAATATTTAAAATATCAAAATTACAGGTTTGTCAATTGCTGTCTGCACAAAAGTTCTGTTATTATGACAAAGAAGAAGAAGAACAGGTATTCGATGAGCGACCATTTAAAATAAATTACCGATAGCTCAAAAAAATAATTTCATTTCTCCAAATCTCTTCGTAGTTTCATAAAAATTGTGTTCATTCTAAATTGTGTGCTTACAAAATTTTGTAAAAGCGAGAGCGATGACTCGACAACTTACTGCTCTACGCAAGCGTGCGAACGCGAATCTAAAAATATTCTGAAGCGATTGGACACATCGATTGATGCTTGCGATGATTTCTACATGTACGTGTGCGGAAAATTTGTCGCTGAAACTTCGATTCCCGACGATAAGACAAGCGTTGATGTGTCGACAGTGACAGAAGATAAACTTAAAGAGCAATTAAATGAGATTTTAAATCAGACAATAAGCGAAAGCGATATTGAGCCGATTAAGCATAGCAAAAAACTCTACCGAGCTTGTATGAATGAAGGTAGTAACAAAAATTAGAGACAAAGGTGTTCATCCCTTGCATTTATTAAAATTTTCATGCCATCAATTTTCATTTTTTTTCACATGCAAAAAATATTTGGCAACTCATATTTTGCAGAACTAATAAAACAGCAAGGTTTAAAGCCACTAAAGCGACAAATTGAAGCCCTTGGCGGCTGGCCGGTAGTCGAGGGTAAGAACTGGCAACACAACAGGTGGTCGTGGCAACTCATCGTCTTAGAAATGGAAATGCGGGGGTTTAGTGGAAATTATCTCTTCGATTGCTCAATCGACACTGATATGAAAAATTCAACGCTACGCGCTATTTACGTGAGTTCGTGTGCCGTATAAGAAAGGAATTAACAGCTTTTCTGTTGAAGTAGGTCAGTAATGTGATTTTTTGTTTTGTTTGCGAAACAGATTGATCAAATGTCTCTCGGATTGGATCGAGAACTTTTAATTGAAGGTTTTGATGATGAAAGTGTCGCCGCCTATTATTCATATGCTGTCGATACTGCGGTAATTTATGGTGCAGATAGGTTCAATGCTGAGCTGGAGATGAAAGATGTCTTGAATTTTGAAATTGCTTTGGCAAATGTGAGATTTTTTAAAATTTAACGGCTTTATTTTAAATATTTTTTAAATTAGATTTCAATTCCTAAAGAGGAACGTCGAAATATGTCATTGATGTACAATCCAATTCAAATCAGAGAGTTTCAGCGAATGTTTCCGATCCACGACTGGTACAAATATCTCAATCGACTCATCCACAACAGCAGCATTACTGAAGATGAAATAATAATTTTAACGGACTTTCAAGAAATCATCGATAAACTTTACAATCTCCTCAAAAATACACCGAATCGGTAAAAAAAAGACTTTAAATGAATTTTTAATTACTCTCATGTCTCAACCACAAATTACAGTGTAATAGTTAATTATCTATTTTGGCGCATGTCATCGTCAGTCGCTGATTTGTTGAATGATGAAATTCGTAATCGTCATATTCAATTTAGTCAAGTGATTAGCGGTCAACAGAGCTTTGAAAAGCGATGGGAGGAGTGCGTTGATGCATCGCTAAGCTACCTTTCGATTGCGACGAGTTCACTTTATGTCAAAAATTTCTTCCCACACGAGTCGAGAGAAATTGCAATCGAGATGGTCGAAGCGATTCGAAATGAGTTTGAAATTATTTTGAATGAAACTGAGTGGATGGATGAGGTGACAAAGGAGGCGGCGATTGGAAAAGTTCAAAATATGCTCGCATTTATCGGATATCCAGATGAACTTTTGGACGATTCGAAGCTTGTGGAATATTACAGCGATCTCACTTTGGATGGAGTAAATTATTTCGAGTCGATTTTGAACATCTCAAAATTTGAAGTTCGAAAGCTAATTCGTAACTTTAGAAAACCAGTCGATAAAACGGATTGGAAGCTTCACGCTTATGTTGCAATTATTAATGCATTTTACGATCCACTGGAAAATTCTATTCAAGTTCCCGCCGGAATTCTTCAAGGCGTTTATTTTACGGCTGATCGACCAAAGTACTTAAATTACGCTGCTATTGGATCAATTATTGGACATGAAATCTCGCATGGGTTTGACGATGAGGGAAGTCAATTTGATGCCAGTGGAAATTTGGTGAATTGGTGGTTAGATTCGACAAAAGAAGCGTACTTAGAAAAGGCTCAATGTATAATCGATCAATATTCAAATTTCACTGAAAATTCAACGGGATTGAGTTTAAATGGAATTAGCACGCAAGGTGAAAATATCGCTGATAATGGTGAGATGAAAAAATATTTTTTAATTTTATTAATTACAAAAAAATACTTAAGGCGGTCTTCGAGCGGCTTATAATGCATACTTAAAAAATATTCGTGAAAATGGCGAGGAACTTCCACTGCCCGATCTCAATTTAACCACTCGACAACTGTTTTGGGTGTCAGCTGCATCGCAGTGGTGCTCAGTTGACCGACCTGAAGCAATGAAGCTCCAAATAGTCATGGACGCGCATTCTCCAGAACAATTTCGAGTTAATGGACCGATGGCTAACAATGCAGAATTTGCACGTGATTTCGACTGTCCTTTAGAGTCAAAAATGAACAGTGCGAACAAGTGTCGAGTGTGGTAGGAAGTTGTAAATGTTAAGCATTGTTATGTATTTAAAAAAATGTTAAATTATTTTTTGACCCGTGAAATTTCAATGTTATGTTAGCTCATTTGATTGTGAAAGCTTGCTGATGTCGTTGCGCGCGTGAAATTAAGTCTTATCTAAAATCTGTTCTAAATATATATTTTTTGAGAGTTATTTTTAGTTGAAATAAAGTATTGTAAAAAATGTGAGTTGAATTTTTTTAATGACATTTTTATAACTTTTATTTTTTTAAGGTTTTCAAATTTTTTAATTCTTTTGTCATTGATTGGTTTAATAATTTCTAAAGACTGTGATAGTCCGACATGTGTTAGAGATTCTGAATTGATTTTGTCAAGAATTAATTACACAGCGAATCCGTGAGAATTTTCACGCTTTTTTATGGACCGAAAAAATTAATTAAAAATTTTAGATGTGACGACTTTTATGAGTTTGCATGTGGAAATTATTGGGACTCAAAGTTCAATTTATCAACAAAGTTTCATGAATTTAGTGAAGTTTACATGCTTTATGAAAAGCTCTCTGAAGAAATTGTGGAGCTCTTTGTAACCGAGAAAGATGAGCAAGAACCACTGGCGATGGTTCGAAGATTTTTTAAATCATGCAATGATCGAGGTATAAAAAATTAATTTTTTTAAATTTTTTATTTTCAACGATCAATTGACAGAGGCTATGAAAAAACGGGGAATCACCCCGCTAAAACGTTTAATCGAGGAAATTGGTGGTTGGCCTGTTGTATTAGGCGAACTTTGGGATGAAGAAGTTTCAACGTGGGAGGATGTGCTTTACGAAGCATTCAAACGCGGATTAACTGTCGAATTTCCTTTTAAATTTTCGACAACAAGAATAAATTCAACAAATGCGACTCACTATAGGGAAATTTATGAAGTAATTAAGAAATTTAATCTAAAATTATAATGGATATAAAAGTTTCAAAAATAGATCATCCAACCAACACTGCCAATTACTAATGAATGCTATCACCAGTTAAACTCTTGCAATTCCACTTATGATCTTTATGAAGAACATCAAATTGAAACGGCAATTTTGTTTGGTGCAAAAAGAGAGAGAGCTGAAAAGGAGATGATGGAGGCTTTGGAATTTGAAGTTTTACTGTCAAACGTAAAAAAATTATTACTGGATTTTTTTGAGACGCTTTTTAAATTTCATCATCTTGTAGTTAAAAATAAATTTATTCTAATTTTTTTAGCTAACTCATTCAGATTTAATTGACGTCGATGCAAGTGATGAAAATTTCTGGTTTTCCAACATGACAGTCTCGCAACTCAAAACTAATTATTCATCAATCAATTGGGTAAAAAAACAATACACAAATAAATACCGTAATAACTCATTTTTTTTGCTTTGCAAGGAAAAAGTTTTGAGCGCCGTACTTCCCGATCACATAAATTTAAATGACAATGAAACAATTGTTTTTGAAACATTTTCATATTTGGCGGCGTTCAATGAACTAATCGAGTTGACTCCAAAGAGAACAATTGTGAATTTCCTTATTATGAGAATTGTCAATCAATATCTTTTCACATTGACGGGTGAAGATGAGAGTTATCTAAAACAATCAAGTGCTTGGGAGCAAAGATGTATGAGCGCAATCCTCGACGATCTTCCGATTTTAGTGAACTCAATTTATATTCGAAATTATTTTAATTTTGAATTGAAAGATTTGGTTGTTGAAATTGTTGAGGGAATGAAAAAGGAATTTATGGGCATTCTATCGACGAGCAAGTGGATGGATGAAAGCACAAAAAATGAGGCAATTAAAAAGTTAGAAAGTATGAAAGCTTTGGTTGGATTTCCCGATGAGCTTTTGGATGATGAAATACTCAAAATGCATCACAAAAATTTGACAATCTCTGAAAACTTTTTTGAGTCCGTTTTGTCGGTTAGTAAATTCAAAAAATACAACAAATTCAAAAATTTACACACCGAAGTCAACAAAACGGATTGGAGGCTTCATTCAGATGTAACTCAAGTCAATGCTTTTTATCTTCCTTTGGATAACATCATTAGTAAGTTGAGGAGAGTTTAAATTAAATTTCATAAATTTTCTTCTAGAAATTCCTGCACCATTTCTTCAAGGCGATTTCATCCATCTTGATCGACCAAAATATTTAAATTTAGCAAGTCTTGGATTCATAATCGGGCACGAAATGTAAGAAAATATTTAAAAATATTTAAATCTTTTTTTGTCTCACTCTTAAGGACGCACGGATTCGATGCAATTGGCCATCAGTTTAATGAAATTGGAAATTATGTTGATTGGTGGCATAATGAGACTAAAAAGACATTTAAAAGTCGTTTCAAGTGCTTAGTTAAAGAGTACAATGAATTTATTGATAAAGCTAGTAAACTAAATGGAAATGGAACTGCAACATTGAACGAAAATATCGCTGACAATGGTAAGTGCAATTTTCATGATTTTAAAAATTTATTGTGTGTAAAAAATATTCAAATTAATTTTTGTCACGAATTAAAATTAAATTTCCGACACTTAAAATCTCTAAATTTAATTTTTAATAAATTCTCGCTCACGTTTTTCTCATGAGGTGGCATCAAACTCTCTTATCGCTACTTCAAATCTCATTTGCATGCTAACGGAGAGCAACTGACCTTGCCCAACTTTAACTTCTCACACAATCAATTATTCTGGATAGTTTCCGCTCAAGTGTGGTGTTCAGTTCACGATTCAGGTTTGCTGACTGAAAGCGACATCGTGAATGATAATGAAATGTTACATTTTAGCTATGGGCACTTCGATGATACAAGAGGCTTCCCACTCTCTGGCACAATTTCGTGTCAATGGACCGATTAAAAATATGCCAGAATTCGGTGACGACTGGAAGTGTGAAGAAAATTCAGCGATGAATCCAATCGAAAAGTGCGAAGTTTGGTGATAAACTCGAAAGATTTAAATGCATGTGAATGTAGGACTATCACTTTTACGTTTATATGTGTGTAGAAATCTTGTCATGTGTTCTTTCTACGCTGTTTAAATAAAAGGCAAGAAAACGAGAAAGTTTTCTCTCAGTTCTTCCGCGCTTATTGTCGAGTTGAGTTGCGAAAAAAATTTATTATTAAATCTTAAAGTGTTGCATTTATTTTTGTATCATGCTTCGTCTCATCTTTTTCGGGTTTTTCTTTAATCTTAATTACATTCGAGGAGAAGTTTGTGATTCGGAAGTGTGTCAATCGTATTCGGAGAGATTAAAGAAAAACATCGACAATTCAGTGTCACCATGTGATGATTTTTACAAAGTATTTCTTTAAAATTTAAAATCTTTTTTAAAATTAGTAAAAATAATTTATTTAAGTTTGCATGCGGAAACTTCGACCCCGAGATACCGAGCGATAAATCTGAAATTGGTGAATTTACAGTTATCAATGACAAGCTTCAGGCACAGCTCGATACAATTATGAGTCAAGAGATCTCAAATGATGACATCAATCCACTTAAACTCGTGAAGAATTTTTATCGATCCTGTAAGGACGTTGATAAAATCAATAAAATTGGAATTGATCGAGTTGTGGATAAAATTAAGTATCTCGGTGGATGGCCAGTGATAAAAAGTCATAACTGGGATGAAAAGAAGTGGTTTTGGCAGCAAGTTGCGCAAACAATTGAACTCACTGGATTCTCATCAAATTACTTGTTCAGTTTTGGTCTAATTATCGATCTAAAAGAAAGCACAAAAAGACTTCTTGTGGTATATTTTTGTTAAATGACACAATTTAAAAATATATTTAGACCTAACTTAATTTTATAGCTTGACCAGCCAGGCTTGGGATTGAGTAGAGAATTCTTCATTAAAGGCCGAGATAATAAATTAGTTCAAGCATACCATAGCTATCAAGTCGACACGGCCGTCTTATATGGCGCAGAGAGAGAAGATGCAGAAAAAGAAATGGGAGAAGTTTTGGACTTTGAAATTAATTTAGCAAATGTGAGAAATTTAAAAAGACTTTATTTTTTTATTACAAAAATCATTTCACAGCTTTTGCTATCAAAAGAAGAACGAAGAGATCCTTTCAAACTTTACAACATCATGACAGTTAGAGAGCTTCAAGAAGCTTTTTCGTGCATTGACTGGGTGACCTACATGAACGCTTTCATTGAGCCTGGAAAGAAAATTAATAAGGAAGAAAAAATTATGGTCACCAGCAAGGAAGTTCTGATTAAAATTCATAAGCTCTTATCGTCAACTCCAAAAAGGTAAAATTATGCAGATTTTTCGATTTTTTATATTAGAATTTTTAATCCCTTAGAACCATCGCAAATTACATGATGTGGAGACTTGCCGGCTCTGTTGCTTCAATTCTCTCTGAAAACATTCGTGCACGCCGTCTTGAATATTTAAAAGCTTTAACTGGCGTCCAAAAGTATCAGGAAAGATGGAAAGAGTGTGTTGGCTCAACATCTGGTTATCTCTCAATTGCAACATCTTCACTTTACATTCGAAGTTTCTTCAATCAAAAATCTAAAGATGATGCTTTAGAGCTGGTTAATATGGTTCGCGATGAATTTAAGGATATTCTTAAGACAACTGAATGGATGGATGATGAAACACGTGCGACTGCTTTAGAAAAGGCTGATAAAATGAAAAACTTTATTGCATATCCAGATGAATTGAAAAATGACGAAAAACTAATTGAATATTATGAAGATCTCGATATTGAGGGCGAAGAATTTTTCGATGCAATTTTAAAGTTCAACAAATTTGCAGAGAAAAAGGGAATGCGCAAATTTAGAGAACCGGTTGATAAGGATGATTGGAGAGATCACTCGAGTGTCGCTATTGTAAATGCTTTTTATAATCGTCTCGAGAATTCAATCCGTAAGTTTCGTTTACAAGGTATGGAATTATTTTTATTATATTTTATTTTTATAGAATTCCCTGCTGGTATTTTGCAAGTAATGTATTAGATTTTAATACAAAATAGAACACAATTTTATAAATTTAAATTAAATACAGGGACAATTTTTCTCAGCCGAACGTCCAAAATATCTCAATTATGGTGCAATTGGCTTTGTCATCGGACACGAGGTTACTCATGGTAGGTTTAAATGGATGCTTGAAGTATTTTATATATTTATTTATTGTCTACAGGATTCGATGATCAAGGACGACTATTTGATGGTGATGGCAACCTTAAAGAATGGTGGCATGAATCTACCAGAAAAGCTTACCTAGAAAAAGCTCAATGCATTGTGGAGCAATATGGTAATTTCACTGAACCTACGACGGGATTAAAATTAAATGGCATCAACACTCAGGGAGAAAATATTGCGGTAAAAAAATTATGCTTTGAGTGCTTTTCACTTAACCTCAAATTTATTTAAAACCTAGGATAATGGCGGTATTATAATGTCATATCAAGCGTATCAAAACTGGGCAAAAAATCATGCAACAGAACCGAGCATACCCGGATTCGATTCAATGACTCCCAATCAACATTTTTGGCTTTCTGCGGCTCAGTGTAAATAAATTTAAATTAAACCACTAAAATGAATGAAATTACATAAAAATTCTTTTTTAAACAGCGTGGTGCAGTAAAACTCGAGTGGAGACCATGAAGTTACGCATTGAAACGGATTCTCACTCACCAGCATCCCTTAGGGTCAACGGAGTTTGCGGCAATTCTCAAGATTTTCTTAAAGATTTCCAATGTGGCGAAAAATCACAATTAAGATTGCAACGAAAGTGTAAAGTTTGGTGATCAAAAATTTATTTGGCAATGAGAAAATTTTAAATAGTCTCAATAAATGTTTTAATAAGAGATACAGATGAAAATAAATAAAACGTTTTTAAGCGAGAGAAACAAATTGAGTAAATTATTTTTTAGTATTTGATAAACTTCTGTTTTGATCGGCAGCATGTCGTTTTTATTGAAGTAAATTTTGAAAATTTTAAAATTTCTTATAACTTTTAAACTTAATTTTCTAGATCGATTTTATTCTTAGCCTCACTAACTTATACATTGAGTCAACTTAATCCTAGAAGACCCGAGCAAGTGCAGCCGGTGAATCCACAAGAAAAAACTTGTCAGACAAAACAATGTCAAATTGATGCCGAGCGAATGAAAAGCCGAATCGATCTAAATGTAAAGCCTTGCGATAATTTCTATCAATTTGCTTGTGGAAAATTTCAACCAAAAATCCCAGACGATAAGACGCACGTTGATGATTTTACCTTTCTTGAAGACGTTTTAAAAGACAAATTGCTGGATGTGATGGATGAAAAGTTAAAACCGAGCGACTCGTTTGCAGCGAAAATAACTAAGATGTTTTATCAAAGCTGTATGAACACAGGTGTGCACTAATGAGATAATTTATGACGAGTGTTTGTTTGAAAAGTAGGAAACCCTTCAATTATTTTCAAATTATTTTATTAGCCGAAATTACGAAAAAAGGACAAAGACCGATTGAGGATTTTATAAAGGAATTAAAAGGTTGGCCATTGCTTGAGAGAACCGGATGGAATGAAAAAGCTTGGAGTGTCCAAAATGCCATGCAAGAACTCGATTTTATTGGAGCGCCATCAAATTTTCTCTTCGAGTTTATTATCAAGTCAGATCCAAAGGATAATGAAAAATGGGTGATTTATGTGAGGATCGGTAAAAAAATGTTTAAAAACTTTTTAACGTAGACTTTCCAATTAGATTGATCAACCTAGCATGGACGTTGATGTCTACGGTCCCTTTGCATTGCGCTACAAAGTTCATCAAGTTGAAGTTGTTCAAATGTTCGGAATTCCTCATGAGAGAGCAAGTTACGCAATGAGAGAAGTTTTCAACTTTGAAAAGGACATTGCTGATGTGAGTTGAAAGCTGTATGATAAAAATTTAGATCTTAAAATATTAACAAATTATTATTTGTAGATTCTTCAACCGGCTGAAGAAAGAATGGACATCTTAAGTACATTCAATAAAATCACAGTAAAAGATTTTCAAAAAACCTTCCGATCCATTAATTGGGTAACAAAAAAAATATTAAAAACTATTAACCTGCTAATTTCAAAAATCTATTTATAGTTAAACTATTTAAAGCGATTGTTCCCTCAAGCATCGAACATCACCGAAAATACTCACATTTTCATTAGCAGTCGAGAATTTTTCGCTGATCTTGATAAATTGTTAAATTACACCCCCAAAAGGTAAAGAATTAAAAATGCTTGAATATAATTAGTAAAATTTTTGTCATCTCCCAGAACTGTCGCAAACTACCTAATTTGGCGTCTCATCTACACTTCTCTCGACTATCTCACGCCAGAAATGAAATGGAAAAAATTTCAATTCACAAGAGTATTTAATGGTGAAAAGAGAGACGAGGCTCGATGGAAAGAATGCGTCGATTTAACTGGAATGCAAGTTAATCATGCCGTGTCGGCCATCTATGCAAGAAAATACATCATTCTTGGTACACGAAACGACACTTTGGAAATGGTTGAAGACATTCAAGAGCAATATCAGAGAGTTTTAGAGAACTGTCCATGGATGGATGCAGTGACTAAAGAACGAGCTATTGAGAAGTTAAAAAATATGATTTTCTTCATTGGATTTCCCGACGAGTTAAAAGACGATGAAAAAATTGCTCAATATTATTCTGGACTTAAAATGGATGAGAAAGATTTTTTTAAATCTGTTTTTAAAACCAATCATTATGCGTTCAGAAAAGAGCTTTTAAAGTATCGAAGACTTGTGAATAAAAAGAACTGGGAAAGTCATTCGAATGCCATTGAAGTTAATGCCTTTTATAATTTCCATGAAAATGCGATTTCACTTCCTGCTGCTGTTCTTCAGACACCATTTTTTGGCAAGGATAGATTGAACTACCTCAACTATGCGTCTTTGGGATTTATTGCTGGTCATGAGATGACACATGGTTTTGATAAACAGGGAAGACAGTATGATGAAGATGGAAATGTTAATGATTGGTGGAGTTCAGAGACTAATGAACATTATTTGAGTAGAATACAGTGCATTATAGAACAGTTTAGTAACTTTACAGAACCGACAACGAGGTTAAAGGTTAATGGAAAACTGACACTAAATGAAAATATTGCGGACAATGCTGGAATTAGATTGGCTTATGAAGCTTATCAATATTGGGCAAAAACTCATGAACCCGAACCTATTCTTTCTGGACTTCCGCAGAGATTCACGCAAAATCAACTTTTTTGGATTGCAGCCGCACAAATTTGGTGTCAAAATGCCAGACCTGAAAAACTAAAGTATGATATTGAATTTGATTATCATGCGCCGAGAATGTTTCGAGTCAATGGACCATTCAGCAATACACCAGATTTTGGTGAAGATTGGAAATGTCCAGTTGGAAGTAAAATGAATCCGGTAAATAAATGTAGAGTCTGGTTTCCACAATAAGAAACGATATGCCAACTATCTTTTTCTTTATTTTGAAAACTTGTGAGGGAAAACTTAATCTTAATTAACCACACATCACTATAAGTCAGATCTTTGTCTAGATTTAAGACTTTTAAATAAAAAAATGTTTCTAAAATTTATTTTGTGTCTTTTTTAATATTTTTATATGAATTTGAATGAGTAAATTTTAAGGATGAAGGATAAAAAATTTTGAGTGAATTATTTAGATTAATTTTAAGTTGAAAATTAAAAAGTTTTTAAACGCTAAAAAAATACTTTGTTCATATCATAACTTAATCAATTTAATGGCTTATAATCATGTAAAAATAATTAGAGAAAAATTTTTCATAATAATTAATGCCATGCTTCCTTAATTAATATAAAACTTATAAAATCGTTGTGTAAACTAGTTCGGAAATAAATTCAAGATGGTTAAGTACTGAGATTCAAAAAATGAGTGATCACAATTTATATTCGTAAGGATTTTTTAGTAAATTTTAAAATCGTGTTTTTGAGCGTTTTCGTCTTTCATAAAAGTTAATTTTTTAGACAAATAAAAATTCACAGATCGTTTAGAAAAATTTGGAACTTGAATATTCAGAATAATAGATACGCGTGAAGTAATGAGGATTGATTTCGAAAATTTAAAATTAATTTTTCAAAAGAATTTTCAAATTTTCATTAAAATTTAACAAACCATTCTAATTTGTTTCATATCCATGGATAGGATGAAAAACCTACGAAAATCCATTTCAGAATGAATTATTTAAATGTCATTCTAACACACACAGTCTCTAGGAAACTACAATATTTTTTAATTAATTATCAGAGAGTAAATGGAAATAGATTTTATAAGAGAAATTCTTCATCATTTTTTCTATGTCTTGGACATTTTCACATATGGCGCACACTTTCACATAAACTTGTGACATTTTTAAAAAGGAGTAAAAAGGACAGTTTGTCTCAAATTTATCAAAAAATATTTTATAGTTTTTTAATAAGAAGTAAACTTTTTTTAAAATTTCCTAATAATAAGCAATTGTCAAAGAATCGACAAGGACATTCCAGCACGTCCCATTAACTTAACTAAACTTGTACTATCAAAAACATATACAGCAGTAGCATAACTTAAATTAACATAACTAAAATACTAAATGTCCACAATGACATGGTAATGACTAGCATCGGCTGAACAGAAGAAATGAGAATTCTTTAAAAATATCACAAATTTGGGTGAGAGCAATGTCACAGACGAGAGAATGATGAGAGGAAGTAAGAGTAGCGTTAGACTACGGTCAATTATTTGTTCACTGTCAATTGAGATCATTTTGAGGAAATATGGGAAAACATCAAGTAATACCGGGTAGTAGAGGATGGACATGATAAACACCAATATGAGAAAATCCAGATGTTGTTTCCGCACATTTTTCAAAGAAGCGATTTGTTACGGCTGAACTTTTTTGGTGGTCCGTGGCTCACTGTCCGTGAAGCGTTCACCTTTTAAGCTCACTATCTTGTTATCGCGATAGCGAATCAATTTTTTAGGCTCACCCAATTTCTTTGGAATGACGGGACGATACTCTTTCGGCTCATTTTGATCGACGTACGAATATCTAATGGGAAATAAAATTATAATTAATTGTTTTCGTCTATAGCTGTGTTCATGCATTATTTTACCTCTCAATAATTCGATTCTTCATCTCCTTCTCATCGACGACTTTATTTGAGTTTTTGCAAATGGGAGCGCGTGATGAATTGCGGAAACTCTGTCCCGACTCCTCACGATGAATGACAATTTGACGAGCACGCTCTAAATCACCATTGGCAATGGTCATGCAGTATTTGATTTCCATGCTTGTGCATTCGGGAAAAATATCCTGTAGGCGATCACATTCCTCCAAAAAGAGATCGTTGGCACTGTCAGTTGAACCGCTGCCATCGCTTGTTTCCGACAAATGCTGTATACGTCTAATATGGCCGTTACTTTCGTGTATTTCGTTCGATGAGGTCGAAGTTTGGCTCACTTGGCGACCAAGCAACTTCTCCTCGGGTATGAAGTCACTTAAGGACCTTTAAAAGGATTTTAAGTTAGATAAAATTTTATATATTTTTTTTTGTATCTTACTCAAAATTTATAAACGATTTCTCAGGTTCTTTTGGCGTCTCGTTTTTCGACAGTTCCGACTCGAGTTCAAAAATCCAGGTACAAATGACGGCTGGATCGATTTTGGCAAAGTCATTGATGTAAGCCGACATCATTTCCTGAAATGCTATAAGAAAAAAAATCAATAAAATATTTACTGATATTATTTCATCATATTTTACCCTCGACATCGAAGCTCTCGTCCTGAGACGCCTCCTCAAGGATCGAAATTACATATTCCAGTACAATCTGGTCGACTTTTTTTAAATTCGCTCCCGGAATGTTTTTCTTCATGAATTGAGACAGTGATTTCTTCACTATCGCATGCTGCTCGTTCACATTCATCTTTCAGTGCTAAAAAAAAATAGCAACTTAATTAATTTTGCCGTTGATGAAAGGCTTCACATCAATTAGCATCAACCGACACAACACGAGGAGAAAATGAAAACGAGATTTTTTTTGGCAACATATTTTAAGGCGAAATAAAAAAGGAAATCACAACAACAATGTAAAATTTATTGTATGCAGTAGGCGGTCAAAAGAAAATGTAAGCGGGGATTGGGAAAGAAATCAAAAATTAATAAACATTATTCATTAAATTTTTATGAATAAAAAATTAAAGTTTTTACATTTTCCACAATTTCAATCTCATGTCCCCAGCCGAAAATAAAAAATCTTTTCTTTATCGATTTTCTATACGGAAAATTTATCAACCACCACCCTTGAAAAAAAAATTATTTTCCGAATAAAAAACGATTTTTCCATATTCAAGATTGTGTTTCCCGATAATGCAAGTTTGCCTATTAATTTATTAATCTTATTCAAATAGCCTGCAATTTACGGGAGCACTTATGAAAATCAAATTTAATGAAAATAGAGGTCAACATCGGGGTGCAAAATTTCGTCGTTGTTGCAGAATAGAATGTTTATTAATGAAAAATCGATTTGAAGCTATTTTAAAGTGTTGCGAATTAATCGATAAACAATTAGTGCTCGCATGAGATGCCAAAAATTTTTATCCTTTTTATGTTTCGATTTCAAAAAATTGTGCATAAATTTCGTGTTAATTTTTTTTATGCTTTGTTAACACGATCTAACTCTCATGTTAAATTAATTTATGTCTCACTCACTTTAATTGAAACACTGATACTCTTTTAGGTAATTTTACAAACGTTTTAAAGGAGAGAAAATTAAATTTATCCGGATGAAAAAAACCTCTTTCTGTCGCAATAATCAATATCAAACACTTTATGTTAGGGGTTATGTCGATGTTGTAGAATGGCTTTTTGCGTTTTTCGTAAGGATGTCGGTTTGTTTATATGTTGTTTCTTCTACTTAGAAGTAATGATTCGTTAAAATTTGAAATAATTCAAGAAATATTCAAAATTTTAATTCGATGTTAATTCATCAAACTGTCTAGAAGTTCCGATAAATTTGACCTTTTCAAAAAATAAGTTGTCGAATTTAACGTAACATTTTGACGTAGTTGCGCGTCTACAACTTAACGAATTACGTACATTATAATTGTGTTTTCTTTGTTGTCAAATTTTGGCCAAAATTTTAAATTTTTTCTATAGATTTGAAGCTCCTCAAAAATGAATAATTTACAAAAATTTTCTTTAGATTCTTGTAAATTTTTTCAACTTTAATAATTTAAATTTTCATAATACGCGACTTAGAAAAACAAAATTGAACCTTTAGAATTTTGGCCAAAATTTAACTAAAAGGAACCACTGTAGCGTTTTAATAAAAAAAATTTTCAATTCATAAAATAAAATATTTTTCACATTTTCAACTAAACTTTGCTTAATAATACTTTAAAAATGGAAGTGGAAGGTGATAATAATGGCGTTGACGATGGAGTACTGAAGGAAAATGAATTTTCTGAGGATTTTTCAGAAGATTTTGAAAGGTGTGTGAAAAATTTGGAAATGGAGCGTATGGCATTAAATAAAATGTCAATCAGCCAATTAAGCATGAGTTATTGCACTGCTTTTGTGATATTAATAATTTTAAGGTATTATTTTTTATTTCCAGTGGGTGGAACAACGATAATTCACAAACGCCGATAAATCAACCAATTCAGCCATTTCCAAGTAGGACGGGCAACGTTAATGCCAATAGAGGTGGCAAAGTTAATCGTGGAAACAATGTAAGGCCAAACAACTGGAATAATCCACCTCCTCAGCAGACTGTAAGCTATAATTATTTACTATATCTGAACATATTTTAACCATCCTCATTAAACATCCAGCAGGAGCAAGTTTGGGTCGAGACAAAAGCAAACGATGACAAGTCCTACTACTATCACGCTGTGACACGTGAAACAACCTGGACACGGCCCGAGGGACCAAATATTAAGGTCATGACTCAAGGTGAATTTGAAGCATTTAACAAACAACAGCAGCAACAGCAACAAATGATTCTAAATAAACCTCAACCTGGGTAATTTAATAGATTATATAGTAAATAGAAATTCTATATGAACAATTTTAGAATGATTCCACCAAATCTAATGGACATGCCTGTGAGGCCGCCATTTCATCAAGGTCCTCCTTTCAATGTTCCGCCTTTCGGAATGCCGCCATTTAATCCACAGTGGGGTCCACCGCCTCAAGGCGATCCATCAAAAATGTTTGACAACAAAATCGATCCGAAAATTCTCGCTAAAGCAGCGGAATGGAGTGAACATCGAGCACCGGATGGACGTCCATACTATTACAATGCGCAACGAGGAGAGAGCGTTTGGGAGAGGCCTCAAGCGATTAAGGAATTGGACGAGGCGCGAGCTTCTTTCATGCATCATCAGCCGCCCATCATGCCGCATCCCATGACAGTGTCACAAGGTAGTATACAGTTTGACTCTATGACGGGTAAAATGGTTAAGCCAGGTGCACTGATGAATAAGCAAGCCGAAATGCAGGCGTTAACAGCAGAGAAGGAACGTAAGCAACGCGAGCAGCAGGAGAAAGCTAAGATGGCAAAGCCCCAAGACAAAAGTCGACCAATATCGAGCACGCCGATTTCAGGAACTCCATGGTGCGTCGTTTGGACTGGCGATAGCCGTGTTTTCTTTTACAATCCATCAACGCGTACGAGTGTCTGGGAGAGACCTGAAGATCTCGTTGGTAAGTTGATTCTAAATTTAACAGATGCAGAAAGTAAGTTGCCTTATTTATAGGTCGTCCTGATGTTGATAAGGCTGTCAATACAATTCCCGATGCGCTGAAGATACCACCAGCAGCAGTAGTTGTACCGACAGTCGTTCCAGTTGTCCCCATTGAGAAGGAAAAAGAAATTCCACCACAGGTTAGCGTTTCTTCTAATAATGCAGGTTCTATTAAGCGCGATGAGTCCGAAAAGAGTGAAAGTGAGGAGGAAGTTGTCGAGATTCCCGCTAAAAAGTCTAAAGTTGAAGGTAATATAAATTTTATTTATCTTTAATGCATCAGTTAATTATTTGATTTTCAATAGAACAAGCATTGTCGGTTCCTGTTAAGATTCAAAATGCACCAGAGAAAAAAGCTGATGTCGTCAAAGATCCAGCTGTTGAGGCTGAGCTAAAAGCCGCCAAAGAACGTGCCATGGTACCATTGGAAATTCGAGTAAAACAATTTAAAGAGATGTTGAAGGAGAAAGAAGTTTCAGCTTTTAGTACTTGGGAAAAAGAATTGCATAAAATTGTCTTTGATCCCCGCTATTTGCTTCTAGCTAGTAAGGAACGCAAGCAGGTGTTTGAAAAGTATGTCAAAGATCGTGCGGAAGACGAGAGACGCGAGAAGAGATATAAAATGCAAAAGAAAAAGGATGAATTTAGAGTTCTTATGGAGGAATCTAATTTACATTCAAGGTAAATTAAAAATTAATATCAAAAATGAGTAGGAATAATTTAAATTTAATTATAGATCGAGCTTCTCAGACTTTTGTTCCCGATATAGTCGCGATGAACGTTATCGTGGCATCGATAAAATGCGTGAACGAGAAATTCTCTTCAATGATTTCTTGAATGAGTTGCGACGCAAAGAAAAGGACGAGAAACATCTGAAAAAGGAACAGGTGAGAAAGCATTTTCATTCGTCTATTGATTTGCACTAGAGATAAAATTTCACACAATTTGACACTGCCTTAGATGATTTAAAATGTCACTGCAAAAATTTCTGTGTGCGTGTGTGAAATTTTCAAGAATTTTTTACCTTTCCAAAAAAAAGTATGCAGAAACTCTTTTATTTTATAGTTTAACTTTTATTTAATTTTATCTACTATTGTTGTTATTTATTCTCGAATAATTTGTATATTCTTCGTCGAGCTGGTACAGATGATGGTACAGATTAAATTTAACATCTTCTCCCTGAAAAAATATCACTTGCAAGCATCATCAGACGTGTGTGCGTTTTTGCGAGAAAGCTTTGTCAGGGAAATTCTGAGCTAGATAGGACACGACATCACTCGATGAGATTTTCTGATGATGAAGAAATATTTAATGGTATTGATCACAAAAAAACTCTTGCTCTCAGCTGACTTATTTTCTATATATTCTAAGATATAATTGTGCTCACAATGCTGCATTAGAGATTGAATTTTTACAGTAACTAAAGTTTTATAGTATAGAGTAAAAATTCAATTCTCTCACGATGCACATTCTGATCTAATGAAATCCCTTTTTTTCAGACAATTCTAACCCCATTTTTACAGGACTTTGTGCATGATTGTCCAAAATAAAAATTTGTGTGATAAATTTTAGGCAGTCATCACCATGAATTTGTTAGTTTATAAGAAATTTAGTTGTTAAGTCACTTCCCGTCCTTAAAATTTTATTAACGCTCGTTCTTCAATCTCTCTTCTAATAGATTCGTAAGGAGTTCTTTGAGTTGCTTAAAAGTCACTCAGAAATCGATCGTCACACTCACTGGATGGACATAAAGAAGAAACTTGATCAAGACTCTCGCTATAAGGCCATCAGCGATTCCGTGTTGCGCGAAGATTATTTCTACGAGTACATTAAAATGCTGAAAGAGGAACGTAAAAAGGAAAAGTCTAAAAAATCTAAGAAAAGTGAGAAAAAAGAAAAGAAAAAGAAATCAAAGGACAAGGATCGTTCACGCGATGATAAGGTCATTGAAATTGAGGATGATCCGATGGATAAATCTGAGGATATTAAAAAGATCGACAAAAAGTCCGATGAAGAGAGCAAACCCATGGAAATTGAAGAGTCAAACAATGGCGATGGGTTGTCGAACAAGTCAAACGACGAAATGGATCTTGATAAGTAAGTTTAAATTTTCTAGTACTCGAAAAGAAAAAATAATTTAATAATGAAATTATTTAGATCTGACGATGGAAGCGAGTCAGAAAAGGATCAAGAAGATGGTGAACATTCGGGTACTGACAGTGAAACTGAAAGAACTCGTAAGGATCGTGATCGACAAGCTCGCGCCGAGGCTAGTATCAAAGAGAGAGAAAAACAGGTGCAAAAGACTCTCGCCGAGCATTTAAGAGATCGTGACAAGGAGAGACAGCATCATAAGCGCGACGAGGCTATTCGTAATTTTGCTGCATTACTGACAGACTTGGTTCGCAATCCCGATTTAACATGGAAGGAAGTTAAGAAGCAACTCAAAAAAGATCATAGATATGAAATTGCCGAAGATCTTGATCGCGACGAACGTGAAAGAATTTTTAATGAACACATCAGCATGCTAACTAAAAAGAAACGCGATAAATTTCGTGAGATGCTCGACGAAATTTCTACTTTAGAGTTGACAACTTCGTGGAAGGATATTAAGCGACAAATTCGCGATGATCCACGCTACTCTAAATTTGGTGATTCTGATAAGGTAATTTTTTAAAGATTAGAGATTTTTGTATTGAATACTTTTTCAAACAATAATTTTTTAGTGCGAGAGAGAGTTCCGTGATTTTATGAGGGATAAAAATGCGACAGCGAGATCATCTTTCAAAGAATTGCTTCAGGAGTGTAAGTTGATTACCCACAAGAGCTACGACACTTACAAGGACAATTCCAATCATTTGAAAGAAATTGAGGACATTTTGAAGAATGACAAAAGGTAAAAAGTTTTTTAATTGAAAAATTGTGTTATCCTAATAAATTGTCTTCATAGATATCTCGATTTGGACTATATGATACGAGAGAGAACTGAAATGATTCTCAATTACTTCGAAGAGCTCAAAAGAAAGGGACTTCCCGTTCCAATTACATCACAAGTTGACACACGTGGACGCAAAAAATAAAATTTCCGTACACTTAACTTTAATTTTGAAATAAATTTCGAATAAAATTTTCGTGTAATAATTACAAAATCGCTCGTTTCCTTGGTCACAAAATTTCGCTTTAATTCCTCTCACATTCATGCATAAAAATTTAAAAAAAATAATATAAAGATGGGTTTATGAACTTGATGAGCTCGATGATGATGTGCTGGATGAGTCGCTTTCTGAATCTGAAGTGTCGCTTGAAGTCGATGAGGATGATGATGAATCGCTGTCGCTTGATGAACTGGAATTTTGCTTTTTGGGAGATCCAGCGGATTTTGATTTTTTTGTTGCCGGTTCGGAACTTCCCACCTCTGCCTTACTCTTGAGATTATTATTCAAAATCTTTGTTCGACTGTCTCTCATCACTATTTTCCGCTTATTTTTGCATTCATATGTGTAATGGCCGAAATTGAGGCACTTCTGACATCGAACTGTAGCGAGATCTCTATATAAAAAAAAATTATAATTAAAAAAAATAATTATAATTTATAAAAAATCTAATTAAAAGGATTTTAACTCACTTCTCTGGTTTCTTGCGTGGCACAATCATGATGGGCTTTAAATAATTTACAATTGAAATTTTATTTCGCTTTCAATTTCGTCGTAAAAATAAAATATTTAAATTTGTTTTGTTTTGTTTTTTTCCTGTCAGGGACACGACCGAATGTTACCGTTAAAATTCAAAAGTTCTCATACAAATAAAATCTACAACGGTTTTGCGTGTACCCTCCAGGATCCGCTTTTGTTATTAAGGGGGATGACAAAAAAATCAAATTACAAGGGATGCGCAACTTTAACCTTTTCAAAGCAACCTTTGAAATCAATTTTTCAAAATTTTTCTCGTTATTTTTTCTAGCTGGAAAGTTTTTTATTAAAATTTAGTCATGGGCGATGACGAGGAGATGAGAAAGATTAACAAAATACGAAGTGGATATGGATATTCAGTGCGGCAGTCGGAAGAAACCCTTAATTTATTGGAGAAGGAAAATTTTAACCTCAAATTGAAGCTTTTCTTCCTTGAAAATAAGTACGGCAATCCAAATACATCCAAAGCTTACATGGAAATGAGTTCGGTGTGCGATAAAGATTATTTTGAGCTGTTTGCCGAAAATGAAAGCCTAAAAAAGGATTTAAAAGAAAAGCACGAAATAATGAAAAATGCTTTGAATGCCATCGAAATGCTCGAAGAAGAAAAGTCGGTTCAAGAAAAAAAATCAAAGGCTTTGATAGACGAGCAGAGCAGAAAAATTGATGCGTTGAAGGTTGTCTAAAAATAAATTGAAATTGTTAAAAATTATTAATTTAAATTTTTTTAGTCACGATCAAAAATGACAAAGAAAGCAAAAAAAATTCTTGCAAATCCATCCGATGAACCCAAACTGAAAGAACACTTTCAAACTTTAAGATCACAAAACAGCGAACTTTTTGACAGAATAAACAGCTTCAAACGAGAAATTACTTCTAAAACGAGCACAATTGAGAAGCTCACGGCTGAAAAGCAAGAAATTCACAAAGAGCTTGAAATGACGAGGATAAAATTAAAAAATTCCGAAGTAGGCTTTGGAATTTTTTTCTAAATCAACTTTTTATAACTTTTTTTTATACAGAAAGCAATGCTTGATTTACGTGACGAAATTTCCAAGCAAACGCCAGATAATTTAGTGACACTAAAAAGTGAAAATGAGATGTTGAAAGGGAGCATCGTTGATCTTACCGAAAAGTGCCAAAAGCTCGAGAAAAAAGCTAAAGATTTTGAGCGATTGATTGGAGAACAAAATTCACTGATGAAAGCTTTAAATGTAAAGAGAAAATTTTATTTTTTATTTGCCTCATGTCTCATATCCACTGTCTTGTTGTTCTACACAAATCGTGAGCCATACTAGTAAATAAAAAAATTAAAATTATTTCAAAATAATCGCAATTTTAATTTCTCTCATTTTAGAGAACGATCGAGGCTAAAAATGAAGAGTTGAGAGACTACAAATTAAAACTTGAATCGGGCGATGCTTCTTGTTCTGTTGGAAAAATTATAAATTTGACTCTTGACGATGGGGACACTGAAAAATCTCAATTTCCATTTCATAATCCTCTTTTTGGCAATTTTAGCAGCAAATATAGATGAAATAAATTGTTTTGTACTTTAAAAAATATTTTAATCAGTATAAAATTGACACACGATGCAAAACTTAATTCTTATTGATAGTTCGAACAACTCCGGAGACACCATCGACAAATTTGGTGCGAAACAGAACATTTGCGTTGTTGAACATTCCGTCTTTCAGGGAGACAATGACAAATTGAGAATTCTTGAAGTGAGCTTTCAGCATGCCACCAATATTTTGTGTGTGTGATAAATCTAAGGCTGCATCGACCTCATCGAGAATGTACAATGGTGCTGGTTTGTATTTTAACATGGCGAGAATAAGCGAGAGAGCGACAAGCGATCGTTGGCCACCGCTTAATTCGGTGAGTGATTCCTTCCACACTCCATTAAAGCCAACTTTAACTTCCAAGCCTTTGAGGAAAGTAAATCCTTCGGGAGGATCCAATTTTGCTTCAGCTCCGGGCAAGAGTGTCGAAAATATTGATCCGAAATTGGTGTTGACCTCTTCCCATGCCTTTTTAAGATTTTCAACCTTTTTCGTGTCCATGTTTTTGATACTCTCAAGTATCTTTCTCTTATCGTCTTCAACCTTCTGACGACGTTCCATAATTTTTTTGTAATGCTCTTCTTCCTTTTCGAGTAACATCATCGCCTCTTGATTAATATTTCGACTTAACTTTTCCTTATTCTCCTGCAATCGGGCGAGCTTCTGACCCGCTTCTTTTGGATCTTCCTTAGTGTAGTCATAACGTGTATTTCGAGCGCCAAAATGATCACGATCTTCGACAATCCAAGTGTATTTCTCTTCCAAGGCATTAATTTTGTTGTAGCCTTCGGTGTTGTCGGCTTTTACTTTTACAATTTCATTTTCTTTCTTCCTAATTTCTAACTCCAACTCTTGATTATTCTTCAGCAATTTATCCTTGCGATGAGTTTTTGTTCGAATCTCTTTATTTTGTGTAGCAATCGTGTCTTTATGATCCTTAATTTGAGTTTTTAACTCCTCGATGCGTCTCTTTAAATCGCCATCACTGTTGCCACCATCGTCAATTTTGGTTTCCAGCTCAACAATCTTGCTCTGCATAGCTTCGACCTGCTGTTTAGCTTCAGTAATGGTCTTTTTGAGCTCCTCGATCTCAAGTACGAGAGTTTCGTACTCTTGCTCGCGCTTTTTCCAATTTTTCTGAGACCCTTCGTGCTTTTGTTTCGCCTTCTTTAAATCCGCTTCGGCTGTCTTTAGTTCTCGCTCGCGTAAACCTTTAGTATCGGTCAATTTGGCAGTGAGATCCTTTACCTTCTCTTCGTTGTTTGCCTTCGTGACTTTACACTCATCGATTGTTTTTGAGAGAATCTCGATTTTATTTCTCAACTCATCAATCTCATTTTGGTCTTGTTGGAATGCAGTTTGTTGAATTCTCTCTTGTGCTGTCTTCAATTGAAGCTGAACAGTTTCGAGCTTATCCTTAATGACCCTAAATTGTCCGGCAACTCCTTGAAGCGACTCAATTTTACGCATGATCTCTTCGCACTGACGTTTCTTCAAATTCAATTCATTACGAATGTTTTTAATGTTTGTAATTTCATCGAGAACTGGTGTGCCGGTTTGAACAGCACCGCCTGAGAGAGCACCATCGGGTGACATGTCATCGCCATCGAGAGTAACGGAACGACAATAAATGTCTTTGTGGAAAGTTACTGCTTTGGCGCATTCTAAATCCTTGCAAACAAAAGCTGTTCCAAAAATATATTGAATTGCAGGCGCTACTTCTTGGTTATAGTCGAGCAGTTCAATAGCTGGAATTGCATTTTCCTTGCCAACAAGCTTTTGAGCGGCTGTAACTCTATTGCGATCAATAAAGTTTGGTCGGATTTTGTTTAAAGGAATGATAACGTGACGGCTTTCGAGTTTTCCACGCTCCAAAATTAATTTGCCAGTTTCATCGTTATCCGTTATGACACTTCGCCAATTTCCGCCCATGATCGACGAAAGTGCTCGTGAATATTTTGGATCTTTAATGGAAATGTTATTGGCCACCAAACCCTTAACTCTCTGTCGATCCCAATTTTGAGTTGGATCGCTGTAGCGAAATTCAAATTTACCACCACCCTGCCGATCACTGGTTTGTTGTAAGATACGACAGTCTTTAATTAACGTCTCGCGTTGCTGCATTAGCTCCTCAATCTCACCATCACGATATTGAATTTTTGTGAGTTGATTTTCTAGATTTTTTATCTCCTTCTCATTATTTTTGATGACATCTTGATCTTTTAAATATGCAGAGTCGTTAAGCTGCACATTTTTCTCTTTGTTCGCGAGAGTTTGTTTAGAATATTTCAGTTCCATTTCGCTCTTCTTGATGGTTGATATGGCTTCAGCAATTTTTGACTTTGCAGTTGTGAGTTGATCTTGATAGGAAGTGGCTTGACCTTCCTCATTAATAGCCATGCCCATATTAACGGCCTCGAGACGCTTCTGGGCAACTTCAAATGCCTTTCGATCAGTTTCCTCATCGGTTTTAAGCTTTTCAAACATTCCTCCCATTGATGCCATGTCACCTTCTTTCTTGACCAATGCTGCTTCATCAATTTTGATATTTTTCTCGAGCGTTTTAATTTTTCGCTGCTCACTATTGATTTCTTCTCTAGTGGCATTGATTGAGGCCTTAATCTTTGCATCTTTCTGATTCAACTCGTCTAGCTCTTTCTCGAATTCTTTTAAATCACCACCAGATTGCTAGAAATGTTGATTAAAATTAATTAAATGATTTACAATAAAAAGTTTAAACTTACAGCCTCAAGGAGATCTTGAATTTCTGTTACTTTCGCTTCAATTTCGGCTACTTCAGTGGTATTTTTTCCAATTGTTTCCTTGTTCCTGTCAATGTCCTCGTTTAGCTTCTGTATCATATTTTCACTATTCTCGACTGCCTTACGACTCTGAATATAGCGAAACGAAATGTGAATTCGCGTTAGATACTCAACATCACGACAAACTCTCTGATACTCTTGATATTGTTGCTGATCCTTTCGCAGCTTGTCTAGCTTCGGTTGGATATCATCGGCGATGAGAGCTTTCAACTCTTCGAGCTTCGAGTCTTTCTTCTGAATCAATGCCATAGACTTTTCTTTTTTGCTCTCATACATACTCGTTCCCGCCGCCTCTTC
This sequence comes from Tanytarsus gracilentus, assembly GCA_038502055.1. Taxonomy (NCBI): domain Eukaryota; kingdom Metazoa; phylum Arthropoda; class Insecta; order Diptera; family Chironomidae; genus Tanytarsus; species Tanytarsus gracilentus. The sequence continues at coordinate 1,342,982 of JAXRKN010000033.1, read as the reverse complement.
AATCATTGATAAAATTTCTGGTGGCTTCATATTTAGCACTTTTGTGATTCGTCCTTGCATGATGAGGAAATTTGGATTATTCACGTTGAGCTGAACCGAGCAGAAGAGATCTTGAACTTGCTTGTACTGAGCATTTTTACCGTTGATAAGATACTTTCCCTTGCCTCCAACAACAATTTGGCGCGCAACCATGATTTCTCTGCAATTCTCATATCCAATCGGACATTGGTTCTTGTTGCTATTGTCAAAATTGATTGTAACCGTTGCTTTTGTTACTCCAGCTTGACCGCTTTTATAGACGAGCTCTTGAAGATTTTGCGCGCGAACCTAAAAGATCCAGTTGATATTAATATGCTTATTTTTGTGCTTGTTTTGCAAAAACTTACGTGAGACAAGTTGGAGATTCCAAGCACAAAGCAGATACTATCGAGAATGTTCGATTTACCGGTTCCATTTAAACCTTTATTTGAAACAACAATCAGATGCTGATTTATGATATTTAAACTATTTAATACTCACCAGTAATCGCGTTAAACTCTCGATCAAAGCCATTGACTTCTGTTCGTCTTCCATACGATTTAAAACCATCAATAACAATGGATTTTATGTACATCCTGTCTTTTTTGGAGCTCCAGTATCTTTTCTTCTTTAATTTAATGTGAATTTGTAGGTGTAAATTAATTAAATCAAATAAAATTGCAAGATTTGCTTTTGTTTGTAAAAATCGCTTTTAAAGTTAACGGTTTTTAGTTCTTTGATTGAGTGCCAGAGGGCGCGCGTGTTTGTGCTTTTTTTCGAGGAAGACTTTCACAATTAAAATAATTGCAGTGTGAATATTTGTTTTAAATTCCGTATAAATCTTAAAAATGTTTAACTTAGTGTGTACGTAAAAATTCATGTTGTTTTTAAAATAATTTATAAATTTTAAGATACTCTCAATGGAAATAAAAATAACGGTTAAAATTTTTTTGAATATATACATTCAATTTTCTCAACCAAAAAAAAATCAAGTAGACTCAAAATTTATTAAAAAAAACATTTTCCATTGTTTTTATCCTCTTTGAGGCGACTGAAACATTCAGGATCAAGTCAATCTATTTCAAAAATAGCTAACACTGCCAAAATATCCTTAAGTTTCAACGTTAAAACTGAGAGATTTAAAAATTAGGCCATCACAATTATAAATCAGGAAATGGAGCCGAAATTCACTCATCGTTCACGTAAACGAATTAAGGAGGTGAAGAGAAAGGCCAGACCAGGTGAGAACTACATAAAATTATGCATTAAAGTAATGCCGATAACAATTTTTATCGGCATTTCTGGATGTTGCGATTTATAAGCATTTTGTGTGGATGTGATAATTGGAGCTTACAATTACATTTTAGAATTGGCATCAAGTTTCATGTGGACTGAGCTCGAGTATGGCAAGAATTTTGAGCAATTTTTAAAGTTCGAGGACAACTGTGAACGAATTCACGCGCCAAATGTCGATTGCGATGAATTCATAGACAAATACGAGAAAATATACAAGCCAGTAGTTATTACCGGCATGCAGGAGGGTTGGAAGGCTCAAAGCAAGTGGACTCTCGACAGACTGGCCAAAAAGTATCGCAATCAAAAGTTCAAGTGCGGCGAGGACAATGAGGGATACTCTGTTAAGATGAAAATGAAATACTATGTGGAGTACATGCAAAAATCTAATGACGATTCTCCACTCTACATCTTCGATTCGTCTTTTGGCGAGCATCATAGACGCAAAAAACTCCTCGATGACTACATAATTCCCAAATATTTTCGAGATGATCTCTTCAAGTATGCCGGCGAGTCGAAACGACCTCCCTATAGATGGTTTGTAATGGGACCAGCAAGAAGCGGGACCGGTATTCATATTGACCCATTAAATTCTTCTGCTTGGAACGCTCTCGTGTTTGGCCATAAGCGATGGTGTCTTTTCCCAACAAACACACCAAAAGAGCTCCTTAAAGTTACAACTCAAGTTGGTGGTAGACAACGCGATGAAGCCATCACTTGGTTTTCAAAGATCTATCCGCGAGTAAAGATGATGGATTGGCCAAAAGAATATGCGCCAATTGAGATCCTTCAAAAGCCGGGTGAAACTGTTTTCGTACCTGGCGGCTGGTGGCATGTTGTCGTTAATTTAGACGATACAGTTGCTGTCACACAAAATTTCTGCAGTCGAACCAACTTTCCGGTTGTGTGGCACAAGACAGTTCGTGGCAGACCTAAGCTTAGCAAGAAATGGATTCGAGTATTAAAGGTAAAAGATTTTAAAATATATTGAATTCAAACACATGTACATATAATATTTAATTTTTGTAGGAAGTCGAGCCTGAATTAGCAAAAGTAGCTGATAAAATCAACCTCAATGAAGCGTCGGGTTTGGCAAGTGATTCCTCAAGCAATTCTTCAAGTTCAAGCAGCTCAAGTAGCAATGACGAAGACTCCGATTCGAGCTCAGAAAGTGATAGTGGACAAGAAAGCTTGACTGCGCACAAAACTAAGAAGCGAAGAAAGTTAGATGAAGAGTCACCGCGTCCATGTTCATCAAAGGAATGCACTACTAAATGATCCCATTCATAGAAAATTTTTAGAGTGAATAGACTTTCTCACTTATTTTTGTGAGCGAAAGTGATTTTGATTTATGCCCAAATATTTTCTTTTTCCCTTTTTGCCATGGATTTTCATTTCAATCATAAACTTTTTTCGGGAACATCAAAAATTATGTAAAAACTACCAAAAATTTATAAAATAAAACTTTTTAAAAATGAATCAATAAAAACTAATTTATAAAAAGCAAAATCAATCAATTTCAGTTCATTCCTTCAAGTGTAAATTTTATGACTCAATTTGCGGTTCCAAGATCGCGATCTCTAATAAAGAAATCAATTTTCATTAAGGAAATCTATCGAAATGAGTAAATGACTTCATTCCATGACAATCGGCAAGAGCTATATTCCATAAATAAAAACACATCCAATTGTGCGAGCTTTCAATCAATCGCAATCATCATATTGTACCATTTGTACCTTGATGAACGGTGAATGTAAAGTAATTTTCTCGCCATATTCATAAAAAGGAATATCGCAATGATTAATAATAACTTGATTGTCCATGCACTTCTCTCTCTCAATTACCATTGTAGTTGACACATGGCAGCAAGTCCTTCATAGACACTCATAAATAAAAAAATTTTCTCTCCACCGCTAGCATCGAACTATATGATTGCGTCTTGTATGCCCATATTTGACTCGATATGGATGCATAAAATGTGTAATAATTCATAACTGAAATGTATATATATGCAGTAAGTGGATTATGATAAATGACATCGACTTTCTCAGTGTCAAGATTGAACATTCGTAGATTTGAGGTTAATTAAAAACTGAAAAGCTCAAAGTATAGAAATTCTGTTGGATATTTTGAATTCTTTGATTCTCAACATCCTTTTGCATAAATAACTCGAAAGATTTCTATAGAGCACATTATTGAGATGTCATAGAGCGAGAAAGGCATTTTTAGTGTTCGCGGGCAAAACATTTCGCATATATAATGTGGAAAAAGATCATGATCAAGGCAAGCAAACGTATAAAAATGAATCAGAAGACGATAGATAGAGCGAGAATATGCAAAATGACACCTACGTCCATACTTCTTTTAGCTTATTTGAATTCAAAACTTGATTTTATATATGGTCGTTTCTTATTCTCTCTCTTGCCTTTTTTCAACGACAAATGGCATTCGAGCTTTGAGTTCAATACACGCGGATTCATGAATTTCGTTGAAAAGTTAAAAACAGTTCATGGCTGTTTCGGAGAAAAAAGCAAATTTTTTAAAGCATCGAACCGGTTAAAAAATTTGATTAATTTTTCGAGAATTTTTTAAAGTCCGGCTTTAAAATGAGAAATTTGTACAAAGTATTTGGGATGAAATTTTATAAATTTTAAATCTTTCAAGAGACGTAACCGCTCTTTTTTGCCTTTAGCATCGAAAGAAATCTGGTTCCATGCACAAAAATGAGGCCTCATGTATACGTGAATACAGCGTCGCTCATTGGACTTTTTTTATTTATCGAAACTTGCGCGTTTCGCTGATTTTTTTTTCTCTTCTTAAAGTCAATTTATGTAGCTCTTTTTCTCTTCTTATATATTCTTTTTTTTGCTGCCTCATGAGTTTCATTATATTCTGAAGTTCTTTTTTTTTTTGGTACATAAGAGAGCAAGATGACGATGATGATGATGATGATGATGCCAAAAATACTTTTCCGTTGGTTAAATTGGCTTTAAACTCCTTATTTTTTTCTTCATTTTTCTCTTGCATGCAGCCAAAAGAGATTCAACAGAAGAATTTTATGCCGATAAGCAGCAGCAGAAATTGAATTAAGGTAACTGAAAGAGGCTGAAAAAAAGTAAGAAGAAAATTTTTATTTTTATGCTTTTCAATTAATCGACATGAACTCTCTCGGCAAAGTCAATTCAATGTCTATTGTATCGCCACGTAATCGTATAATTTGTCGAAAATACCTCTCGGGCAGCTCGGGCGGCAGCAGTCGCGAGAGATTTAATGAATGCTTCTTTTTGCTGTGGCTAATTACAATAACCATCAAGATTTAAAGTCATCCACCCACACATCGCACACAATAGCTGCTCTGGTAATTTAAAATTCGACTCACGATTCTTTTTTATTATTCCACAACTCGATGAAATGATGGGGAAGGTCTTAGAAATATTTCCACCTGGAATTTTGAGAGGTTCATTATGATCAGACTGGGTGACTTTATCATAATGCTCATCAACAGCATGTCACAAACATTCATTCCGATTATATCTAAATTCCTAATCGACAGGTGGAAACGCGACAACATGATCATAAAATTATAACTTAATTTTTAATGTGAATTTTTTAACACTGAACGAAAAAGAAATTTTCTAGCTGACTTTTGTCGCGTGGGCGATTTCATTTGCATCTCTAATTACCAACATTAATCAAACGCTAAAAGAGAACACGCGAGATGTTCTTTCGATGAATTTAAAGGCAATGAAATCAGTTGGAATTGAAAATTAAATGCACTCAATATCGCCGGTATCAAATTACACGATGTTCTCTAAATTAACGATCTCGCAAATATATTCCTCGCATTGCTGTAAATCTCGCAATCCATTAAAAATCTGTTTTTTTTTTAAATTATATTTTTTAACTTCATGTCCATCATTTCTTTTGCACATTCCACCTCTTGTTTTTTTTACAATATCCATTCGCGCATAAATTAAATATTTTATGGCAGAAACGATTATTTTTCATCTTCGAGATGCCGAGATGTACTGTGTGGATATTGCACAATAAAATGTTAAAAGGAGAGGAAAAATTGCACAAAATAAAAAAAAGTTTTAAAACTTTTGTTGGGGGAAATCATAAATTCTGATAGCAATGGATTTTTAAACGATTATCGGATTCTTTTTGCTGGTTGGAAAATAAATTTTAATAAGTCTCTAAAAAATTTACCCAAAAAATTAAGTTTTTCTCTTGCATCTTGATATAAAAAATCTCACACGCTGCTTACAAAATCGTCACAAAAGATAAGCTGTGAAAATTTCACTAACAATGTTGGAAAATTAATTTTTTTCATAACAATAATTGACGATGATTTGACCATAAACAAATTGACAAAAGAATAAAAAAAATAGGTTTTCAACAAAACAAAACCGCGAAATTCTTCACGCTTTTCAGAGAGATTTTTCACTCATTCGCCACATTCTACACGCCGAAATCCATTCTGAATAAAATGTAATTAATTATAGCTTTTTTGCAATTATGTGACACAAAATAACAGAGTTTATTTCAATAGACTTCAACGGTCGTATGAGAAAGAAACCTTTTTATTCTCTCTCTTTCTGAGCTTCCATCAGTGATTTATTAAGCGCGATAAAGAAAGAGAAAAAAAAATTATTCTGAATGTTTAAAGAAGAAAAAAAAGGCTTTTTTGCATGAATTATAAATTATATGGAAACACACACGAAAAATAAGAATCGAGAGATGAAAAAAGGTACAACAACGGCAGCAGCAGCACATTGATAAATGATAAGTTATTAAAGTTTAATAGAACCAGTTTTCATCTCTCTCCACGCTGTGTTCTTTTGACAGCACAAACGTCCAAGCGAAAGAACAATAATAAAAAATTAACGAACTTTGTTCATTGTCTCGCGCTCTGTAAGCGTTGCGTACATAAAACTCCATGATGATGCTGCTGCTGCTTGCTCCGTCCCGATGGGCTCATAAAAAATACTCGTGTAGTTTTTCTCTCTCTCTACCATAAAATAAAAGAGGAACGTAATCATAATAAAAATTGACCAAGAATATCTCGTGTATATGTGCATTTAATGATGCTTTTATTCTTCATCCATTACCATCCAACATTATTTGACTTTCGTCTTGAATGTGCGAGCATATAAAGTGAAAAATGGTGAGAAAAAGAAGAAGAATTTTATGCATGGAAAATACTTTCAAAAGTTTTGTTTGAAAGAAGAAAAAATTTTAATTTCGGCTCCGAAAGTAATTTTTCTTTTCAAAAAAAAAAAGATCGTCGAGTTTGTTTAATGCAAAGAATGGATGGAAAAACACTCGCAAAAAAAATTATCATTCTCAGTCTCTTTCTTTTTCGCGCATACAAAATGAACAAAAATGCTGCGAGAAGAAAGATTTTTACAATCACGTTTCTTTCGCCCTTCCTTTCCATACATAAATTTTGGCATCATGATTTATTGAGATAACGAAACAGCAATGTTCAAGAAAGCACACACAAATGGGGAGAAAAAAAAAGATTTTTCTGTATGCAGAAAGTTAAGTCGCTTAAAATTGAGTCATTTGTTTGCCTCTCTCACTCGCTTGCTCGAGCACAGCATCTCACAAAGATTCGTTGAACTCGCAGATATTCGCGTTTCATGATACTTTTTTTTTGGTTTATTATACACACATTTGGTGTGCCCACATGATGGTGGTGATGCGAACGAATAAGAAAAAGGAGACAATTTTGAACTTGAACTCTCCCCAAGATTGGTCATTAGCCTCTCGCAAGTTATTAGCTTGTTGTTGTTTTTTTCTCATTTTCGTAAACACAACTTCCAACTGAGATCACTCGATCTCTCTCTGTTTGCATGAATGTGCTTGTCGATGCCAGAAAACTATTCAAATGGATCATTTTGATTGACATAAGAGCGTTATTTTTCGAGAGAGTGAAAGAAGGCTTTTCTTCTCATACACGAATGATCGAAATGGCCAAGTAACGATTACTCGAAACGAAGCTGTACTGGACAATGTGCTAAGATTCAATTCAATCAGAGAATTTTCTTCGTTTCATTCTCTTCGTTCATCAACATTAATTTATTTTCGATGGTCATTTAATGATCTTTCTTAGAGGTATTATCTCGAGAGAAAAGAAGAGTCAGACACGAACACTTTATAGAATTTTAATTTATTTTTTTGAATGTAAAATATTAGTTCATCAATTTTTACCTGCGTGGGACATCCGTTGGTGACGTAAATTTAAATAAATACATACTTAATTTATTTTTCTTCAAAAGTTCTGTAAATTTAAATAAAGTTTTTCCAACTTGGTTAAATGCATTTAATAGCTTTTCCCCGGCAATTTCCGTTGATTTAAGTTTTTATAAATTTTTAAAAAGTGAATCACATTGGTAAAGCAAGAAATCTATAAAAACTTTCGGTGTCAAACTCTTCATATTATTTTTATCTTTGGTACTATTTTAGATTCTTTATTGGGCAATTGAGAATTTATTTATATTTCTTCAACTAAAGTGTCCCACTCTAGAATTTATTCGGTGAATTTTTGATGTTTTATTTATAACTGTTAAATTTTATAAACTGATGTTAAAAATAACTTTCTAATTGCCGAATACTCGAGTACATTAAATGAATGGAAGAGACCCGCGATGTACTCACATGATTAATAATTTTTCTCTTTTCTCCACTTCATGCAATTACCAGGCATAAAAGGCATTTTTGTCTATTAACAATCATTATTTCATGTTTGAGGTTGATTGTAAGATAGAAGAGTTCTATTAAAAGACACTCGAGAGATGAACAACCAATCACCGTATATGGTGAAAACTATAATTATGAAAAGCTTCTTATGCGCGTCTGCACTCAGCTTGATTGTGAAGATTTTTTAGGGTTTGAGGAAATAATTTTATACCATTTTTAGGCATTTCCAGTGTTGAGCCTTAAAAGGAAATCCACTTAAGCATCTCTTTTTGTTTTTGATTCATGCTGTAAAATTTACTCTTAAACATCCATTTATTTTTATGACCATCATTAAAGTCCATGCAAAGTAAAGTTTTATTTTTATTTATTTCGGTGAATTACTATCAGATATTGCACAATGTGCATTCTCTTCCATAAAAAATCCTCTTAACTGTCGATGCGATCGATCTTTATGGTATAATACTTAATTCATGCCTTGATCATTTGCAGTCCAACTCTCCCTCGGCCGTGGTACAGTGAAAAATTACAATAATCGAATAAATGTGCGTGAGTACATTAATCCTTTTTAACGAAACAAGCGCTCTCTATAATATTGCGAAATAATAAATAGTTTATGATTATAATTCGATCGAGATAACAATGCAGGGAGCGAAGAGAATCATAAAGTAAAGACTTGAGCTCTAGATAGAGACACAGCGCGAATTTTATGGCTTAAGATCGTTCAAAAAGAATATAATGCACATACATGCATGAGCTCGCGAGATACGATGCGATAATTAAAAGGCAAAATATATTGGCGTGTTTGGCGAAAAGACAATAAAATTCTCCTTAATGCGGCCATAAAATAGAATGGAGGTAAAAAGAGATTTAGTGCAATGGAATTCTTAATTATAGGTAATTATATAATTTTTTATATGCGTGCATGTCGCTCTCGTTAACTAAATGTTTATTGGTGCAAGTTTCAACGCAATGTGGGACGTTAAAAATAATTAAAAATATCCTGGACTATTAAACGAGATATTTTACTCTGGATACGTTTTTAAATTTAATATCTTTATGGGTTAGAAGAGCAATTTTATCTAAAACTTGATCTTTGCGTATAAAAAAATGATTTAATGCATTAAATAAAAAAAATTGTTTCTCAAGATAAACTTAAAAAATGCCTTTCTTCCACTTAAAGTCAACGTTATATAGAATTTCATTGGAGGAACAATCACGACTGCATAATCTCCTTCTTCTTGTTGCACCTTTAAGATCACATAAAATATATTCTGTAATGCTGTTAACGTCATGAAATGAGATTGAAAAAATTCACCATGTAAATGCTGTTACTAAGCGAATTTAATTCTCCGGCACTGATACACGAGAAAGGCACAAAACTCTCGAGTTCACTCAGGAGGAGGTAAGGCTTAAAATCGTATTCGTTATGTTCTCTCTTTTGAGAAAAATGAATAACGAGTTTTTCGGGAAAATTAAATTGCGATGAAATTAAATTCGCAAAATGTCCAAAGCAATTTTTATATTCAAAAGTTAAATGCAAAACGAGAAATTTCCTTCAAAGTCAATTCCAACAAATTTAAACCCTTTTTTTCTCCATTGCATGCGCTGTAATGCAATTGTTGACTCGCGTGAATCTCTTTTTATCCTCCACTTTTAGTTTCTTTCTCATCCACCATTGAATTGAATCATGACTTGCGCACCATATATTTTCCCCCCTTGGTGTCCGCCATTTAAGCAACAAAATGCACTTTGCCTTTCTCTATGTGGATTATTCCTATAATAATAAAAAAAACTGCAGCAGACAATGAAAAGGATAGTAACGTTGTTGGCGCGCGAGAAATGTAATCTTCATGCTGATTTTCATTAATTTTTCTCCTCTCGCTTCTTCTCGCGTATTAACTCCACAGCGAGTCATGGTGAAGCCCTCTTACTTACCCGATGATAATGTAATGCATCTCGTGAAGAGTGTGTTGTTGCTGCGATGACCTTCTAAGATGTCAGACAGAAGACATAAAGCCCTTAAGGCACTCTCTTTATATTTTATATTTTTTTCCTCCTCCATATTATTGTAGAGCTATTGAAATAAATGGTGTACGTACATGTTGTGCACAAGATTAATCTCTCCATTCTCAGAGCTAAATTCAATAAGTTTATATGCATGCAGACACTATAAAAAAAGTATAAGAGAAACGATGTAATTCAATTGCAAAAGTCAAGAGCAATAAAAAGACTTTCTAGGAGCATCAAGTCAAAGGTTGAACATCCACAGAATTTAAAAAGTTTTTAATTTTTATTTTTAAGGACAAACTAAAAATTATTCATTTTCTATTTTATGAAAATTTGATATCATCATCCCTTGGCACACATGACACAGTATAAAGATCCTCTAAATTGACAGCATCTTTTTATCTTATCTGATCAACTATTGATTAATCAGAAGCATTCAGCGAGTCCTACAACAAAATTAATTTAATTTTTTTCTTATACTTGAAGTTACGAAGTTGCTTGGCGGCTCCTTATAAGTTGTTCACATATCTATAAATAGCATGGGAAAAAACCACTTTAATGCAAGAAGTTCTTCATGTGTCAGCGCGCGAGAGAGAGAAAAATTCTCTTTTTGATATCAAATTTAAATGAACGCCTGAGGAATTTAAATCCTTCTATGGACATTTTAAATTCCATCCCTATTTTTAGAGCTCAACGAAATGCATACACATACGCACACCCGCTTAGCATTCTTAATGACATGTTTCAAAAAAAATTATGTGACGCGTTGACTGTTCAATATTTTAATTCATCATGCGCGGACTTTCGAGTACAATGACTTTGCTCAGTGCTCATGGAATGGAATGCAAAATTGAACGTAATTAATTGACTTGAGAGACAGTATTGAAGGCATCGATGCTGATGATGATGTTAATTATTAATGAACGACAATTTATGCAATCTTGTTGAACAGCGACATTTTGGAGAGAGAAAAATAATAAGAGACTTTACCTTAAAAAAATGGGACATTTTTAAAGTTTTTTATTGACAACTTTTTTAGATGACAAAAGTGTCAAAAAAATAAAATTAATGGTAGTCGCTCAAAGGAGAGAGAACTCTGGGTAAATTTAAACTGTTTGGATGAAAAATTTAAACGATTTTCGACTTAGAACTCAGTTTATCTTACCCTTGACATTGTGAATAAGTTTTATTAAGAATCATAAACTTTTCGAACTCTCCCCTCATCCTTCAATAAAATTTAAATTTCTTTCGTTTCTTCATCTTGATTTCTTCGTTCATATCTTGACTACATCTCCTCTAATTAAAGGACTGGCAGGTCTTCAGCATTCAACATCTCATCTAAAAAGCATTTTTTTACTCTTATGGGTTGGGCATCATCAGCGATTTCTTTTCATTTCTTTTTTTTTCAATTAAAGATTATAAATCTTTAGATGTTGATACAACGCTGAGCTCTTAAAGAGTAATACAACGAGGTCATTTAACTCTCATTCGAATGAGATAGAATAAAATGGCTTGCAAATAGTCTATTAGAGTCTCTAGTTTCTCGATTCGTGAACGAAATGCGAAATGATTTGATTTTTTTTACGTATAAGCGAGAACGAGCAAAAAGGAGGAATGGAAGTGAAATAAAAGAATCATTTTGAGATGATGTCAAAAAAGAAGGAGAGAAAAAGAACAGCCTTAAGTCCATATAAAGCACTCTTAGCACCACAATTTTTCTGACTAATCGATATATTTCGTTTCTCATATTACTCTCCACAGCGGTTGTGTAAAATCTTTTTCAACTTGATGTGTGTTTATTTGGCAATACGAGGGAAAAAGCTGACTGTGCAAATAATAGAGTTAATCATCATCATCGAAATGTCTTTGTGTAACTCTAATTTTTTTGATGAAATCACTCTTTTATGGATTTGAAAAGAATCGAATGCACTGTGTTACACCCTGCCTGGGACATGCCCTAATGTTACCATTAAAATTCAAAAATCCTCATACAGATAAAATTTAAATCTCGGCCCAACGTATTTTCAATAGAAAATTGTATACAAAAAGTATACTTTTATTTAAATTTACGTCACCAACGGTTTTCATGTCTCACGCAGGTGGTTAGTAATTTTGTGACATAATTTTCGAAACACTCCCGGGTGATTTTAATTTCTAGCGTCGATCTTTAGAAGTGTGATTCTAAAGATTTGACTCATTAAAAATTAATTTAATTTGCAAACTTCACGATTCATCCCGATTACTTCCAAAAAACGACCGTTACGTTCAAAATTCGCATATTGAAAAAAAGCCGTTACGCAATTATCCCATCATCATCAGCCGCACCATTAAAACACGGAAAGTAAAAATTGAATATATGCGAGAGAAAAGAACCAGAGAAATAAATTGACGGAAGATCAAAATGAAGATTTCACATGTCAAATGCATTAAATTCTTTTTTCTCTCGCCGTATTTTGGACTTTTCTTCAAACAACAGTTTCTCGCAATTCTCACGTTTATAAACATAAAACCCGAAAAAAAAAGTAAAATGCTTATTCTTTCTTTTTCTCTCTCGCCTCCTCGTACTCCACATAGCAACATGAAATAAAGTTCGTTAAAAATCTTTCTCGCTTTACTGAAATAAAAATTAAGGGAAGAAAAAAAATCATTTTTGTTGCGCGATCACGACGCGCGCGATGGAGAAGAGGAGAAAAATAAAAATAAAATTAACGAGCATCGAGAGTGGAGAGTTTTCCATACATTCCAGTTTTGGGCCCATCATCATCATCATCATATGGGATGGCCGGAGAATATATAAAAGAATTAAATTCGATTTTTTATGGTTTTCTTCTCAAGTTGACTCTTTCCGAAAAAAAAATGCTGTTTGTATATTTTTTTTCAAGCACATGAAGCAACATCAACAGAAGACGAAAGAAAGAAATAATAAAAAATTCCACAACATCCCGATCGTTTCGATGCGAAGAAGTATATAAGCGAATGTTCACAAATACACACTAAAATCTCTTCCTCACTCTCTTAAAGGAACCATGGGATGACGGGGAGAAAAACTGGTTTGTGAAGAATATAAAAAAAGAAGATAAATTTGTGACTCTTTCAAACGATCATTTTGGGGATTTATTCTTAAGCAGAGATACGTGCTGTGGCTGTGGGTAAATTGAAATTGACTTATCGAGGGCTCTTCAGTTACTCTTGAAGGGGTAAAAATATTTGTTCAAACAATTTAAAAATATTTTTTTAGTCAATTAATTTTTCCGTTAAAATTTAAATTTTTCAAAATATACTTTGTATCGCTCGGGCTGCATGTAAAACTTCTTATTCTTTCATTATCGGAATTAAAAAAAGTTGATTCTCTTCTTCGTTTTTCATCTCAAGTAGATGATGCTGCGTGTTTTCGACGAGAAGAAAAATGTTCACGATCAAATTCATGTTGACGTAACTTCTTATTTTTTTTTATTATTCGACGATGAAAACTCTTATGCGGATGTGTACGAGAGCACTAAAAGCGACCATTATCCAGTCGAACGAATCGAAAAACACCTACATTAAGTTACGCAGAACTCTTCTTATTTCAAGCACGCTGAAGATGCCAAAAAAAACCTGACTGACGAAGAGGAAAAAGCTTTCGATTAGCTATTTAAAGAATGAATAATTAATAACTTGAATTTAGAAAATGTTCTAGGCTAGAGAGAGCGAAGAAGAGGTTGATTGTCCACCTTTTAAGATTAACGATCGTTTTTTGCTTTTTAAGACACAAAAAAAATATTAGCTCGAGAGGATGATGAAGAAGGAAAAAGTCGTTTGGCAATCAAGTTGAGATTTTTGAAGATCTTTTTTTTATGGCGGGAAGTTCAACGATCTTGTTATTAGTGATTTTGTGGCCATGTTTGATTAAATTTTAGCGATGAACTCATGTGATTTTGTCGATAAATTGAACTTGGATTTTTTTCTAAATTTTCTGATACTTTTTAGAAAAAGCTTGAATGTCCGGAAGACTCACAATGAGAGATTAAAAACTCGCTATTTTTAGACATTTTCAAAACTAAATCACACCAGGATTTATAAAGAAGTTTTTCACGACGCGATTCAGCGTGCGCCAATCTTGATATCGAATTAAGAAAATAAAGCAGCATTTAAGAATTACTTTATGACTTTTTCACGGCTCGCATTCTCAGCGAAGTGTGTGCACACACGAAATGTATTTGTAAAGCCAACGATCAATCAATCAACTTGTGGCAATGGTCAAATACTTCATCTATAGCTCATTCCATTCGAGAGCAATTAAAGATTATTTATGGTTTAACCATTAAAATCCACAATCGACTTCTTTTCCTCTTCTTTTTACTTTTTAACTGCCATCTCTCGTGAGTCTAACCACAAATTATTTTTTTTTGGAAGCATTAACCTGATCTTTCTCTATCAAGGTTTTAATTATTATTCAAAAATGTCGCATCGGATACATCAATCAAAAAATAAAAGTGTATTTAAGTCTTTTCCACTAAAGAAGTTGATGGAATTTTTTTCTTCGTGATTTTCGTTTATATTTTTCTTCTCAATTGACTTTAAGGCATTCATTAGAGAGCGATAAATACTTTATTCTGTGTCTATATAGCATCATCATCATCTTCGCACACATGTGAGTCTGAAAAACCTATTGTGCAAATAGTATCTGATGACGCAATGAGCTGAATAATAAATTCAATTGATCAGTCGAGTAATTGAACTGAGCTGGAAGAGAATTGTAATTTAATTTTTTTTTGTATGGATGGAAGAATTCCTAAAAGTGTGTGTAATGGGTCAGAGATTAAAATTCTTGGAAGAGATGGTGAACTAATGTTCGAAAAAAAAAATTACTCATTTACGCCACTCGAGGGATTTGAACGAGTTTATATTTTCGGGGGTTTTGACACGTAAAAATTATTTTAGAGAAATTTTATTGAAATTTATAAAATTCGTGACTTAACCTCACAATTTCTCCATCTTTAATTACTTTCGAAATGCTTATTGATTGTTACACTCGAGTGGAAATGAAAAGGCAAAAAAAGAGCGACTCTAAGTGTTTTAGTCTCCAGCGCTATTAACCGGCCATCAATTTATTAAAGTTATTAATTTTCAAATATGTCGACGTGTGTGATTTTTCTTGGATACATCTAGCATCAAGTCACCATAAATGGAAAAGAATTGTGAATTAATTTACGCGACTTAGAGCCACAGAAATTGACTACGAATTGTCAAAGAGTCAACGCCTACATGAGACACACCATAAAGTGTTTACGAAACGAAAAAAAATCTCTTCTATTCTCGCATTGAAATCTTTGTCTATCGTCTGTCATTGTGATGCTCTAACCTTATGATTTTTTTATTTTGAGAAGATGATGAGGAAATTTTGAATGCTAACAACTTCAATAATTTTAATGATTTTTTAATTGAATCATTTTTGAATGAAATTTAAAATTTAAAAATTTGTATGAAAATAAGGGACAGTTAATTCGAAATTAGAGACCAATTAGTGATGCAAATTGATGCATACAAGTATTTGAAGAAATTAGCACACTGCAATCAAAAATATCTTAAACAAAGATGTGATGAATAATTTTAAAGAAATTCCACATTAAATTTACAACCACAAAAAAAATCCTCAAACAAAATTAATTGATATTTTCTCGAAAATCCTTTCTCACACCATAACCCTAAAGAAACACCATTCGGATGAGACGAATGAACTTCTTCAAATTAATCGTTTTCATAGAAAATGATGGGAATTTTTTCTTTGTCTCTCTCTCTCGCCCAACTTTCTCTCACATGTACGCATTGCGTTATGTCTTAAACGACAGAACAAGTTGAAACCTGTAAGTATCAAAAAAAAATGAGAGGGAAGAATTTCTTTCAGACTTAAATGCCTTATCATCAAAAATAACTTTCTAGACTCGTTACCTTCTCTAATTCCCTTCAATACTCCCTCACTTCATTGTGTTCACAAGAAATTTTTGTTTTGAATTGAGAAGAAATTGTAAATGGATGCAGGTAGACACGCATCACGAAAAAAAATCAGGTAGGAAAGGTATTGAGTAAACAGCGCAGAGAAGTTCGTTAAAATCCTATATAAGGTGTGTTTGCTTTAAATGTAAGGATTTCATTTTTAAAAAAAATTCGAGTAAATACAGTTAGCTTAACTGAGCCCCAAGAGAGCGAACAGATAGAATCAAAAGAAAAACAAAAGGAGAAAGAAAAAAAGTTTAAAATTTATGGGGTCAAATTGAAAGCGTAACGAAGGAATTATTTTATGCATAGCACTTTAAAAGGCTCTGCAGTGCATGTAAATTGCTCTCGTTATCTTTCAGTGCAATCAAGAGAGAGAGAATTGTTGGAAATTAATTTTATGCCTTTTTGCCATTCAATTGCTGCCATTGTGTTACCAGCTCCGAGTAAGGAGATTGGAAAATTCCTCGATAACTCCATGAGTGAAATTAAGTGTGGTGGATTTAAAAAAACATTCATTGGTGACTTCCATACTGTCGAAAATCGTAGCCATAATGAAAATGGAGAGCTGAGGCAATTGGAAAAGAATTCTTCTGATCATAAAATATTTGTATTTCGTCGGCGAAGTAAAAAAGAGCGTATCATCGGATAAAAATGAGATTACACAGTACAGCCACAGTCGACATTTGAGTAGTGAGGGGAGATTAAATCAAAATGGGTGGCATTATTGGAGTTCCACGAGAACTCGTGATTAAATCTCGGTCGAATCTTATTGAAAAAATTAAGCGATAATTATTAAAAGAGCTTGAATGCTTTTAGCTTAATAAAAGCTTTTTGATTGTCAAAAAAAAGTTGAGGTTAGAATCACGAAAAGACAAAATTAGTTAGAATTTTATTACATGCTTCTTAAAAAGTTTTAAAATAATTAAAAATTATCCCACGCTTGGATTAAAGTCTTTATCAAGCCTGTATTGTAAAAAACTGCCTCTTGATTGTTCGCAATGCATTTTACAAGCTATCCTTGGAATGAAAACAAGAGGTTTAAGAAGAAGAAGAAATGATTCAATGATTACGTAAATGGCATAAGTACATGAAAAATGCTTTAAGCGGCCGCGGCGTGCAAATTGTTCAATTAATGATTTTACTGGAGTTGAATAAACAAAGCGATGACCAGTAATTAGCATATTGCGACTCTCCCTCACTCGAATTTAAAATGTCCGTTTGAGAGTTTTGCAAATAATATCTAGAAAAGTAATGACGTCACGTCCACATGATGAAACAAGAGTCAAAAAGACGCTCTTGACGAAAAAAATAAGACAAAGTCACTTCCAATTGCGAGAATCCGGTTGTAGTGAAAGAATTAATACGCGCTCTTTAATGTTGATTGTTTTTTCTCACTTATTTGCCAGTCAATTGCTTCCTGATGCCGCGAATGAAATGTCGAGTGCGTGGAGTTTCCCATTTTACATCAATTATCATACTTGCTCATGTTATTTTCTCCATCACGTCTAGAATTTAATTAACACCAAAGTTGCGGTGAGTATTCGCGCTTCATCGTGATCATCTTTTGGGTATTACATAAGCAACTCAAAAAAATCTCTTCTTACCTCAAATCAAAAAGGCATTTTTCGTGATACTTTTTGTAAGAAATCAATTTCTTTCCCCTTTTTGTGATCCAACCAAAAGAAATATTGGAATTTCAACACATCCTCAACCATCTTCTTGTTCTTGCACATGCGAGCATATTTCTTTCTTCTTCATCCACCGGACTGATCGAAAGAATCTTTATTTTTCGATTTTTTTTTATATAATGGCATTTTGGATGTGTTTGTGTAAGAAGTGGACAAAGCAAAGCAAGTTTTATATTTCGGTGTACATAATTTGACGAGATTTCTTTTTACCTTATAGTGAAAGAACACGGGAGAGAAGAGAGGGGATCGAGTCATTTATCGTCATAGACCGGCATTTTACTCGACTATAATAGTTTTTAAAAATATTTTTTGAAAATTTTAAATTTTTTGAATCATCTCAAAGTGTTATGCCGGTCTCGAATCTTTCTCGGCCCTCAATTCTGATTTTTTTTCTTCTTCTTAATTCCTTTAAATTGTATTTTGTATATTTTTCATCCAGAATTCTTTAGTGCAGAACAAAAAGAAGGAAAGAGCAGCTACAAGTTGTGGGCATATCAATACATAAGTGAAAATCGTGAGTCGTGCACATACCGAAAGTTTTACCTGTCTTAACCTCACTTTGTGTGTGTGTGTGTATTTGTGCGAGAGTGTAGAATAGAGCAAGTACAAGGTGGATGAAATTTATTTTTTTCCTCTATATACTTACCTGTGGAGCTGAGGCACACAGTATACACAAGCGTCGACGACGATTGAAAAAAAAATCGTGTTTTTAGCAAAGAGCAATCGACGACGATGTATAAACGAAAAAAAGAATCGAGACTTCAGTCTTGTAGTGTTTGCGGGAGGAAAAATACCAAAAAGCTTGTGACTCTCCCGAGTGCCTTAGAGAAAATAAATTTAATGAAATAATTGCTTTAAAGTGATGGACAAATTTTTCGGTTCATGGAAAGAAGAAAAATTTTAATAAACTGCCAGTTTAACGACGTGTAGGAAACTTTATTATTTTTTTGAGGGTGGGTTAAAAGAGAGAAACTTTATGTGCCAATAAAAAAATGTGCTAAAAACTATAATGGATTTGATCTTCCCGAGGAACACATCAAATGCCAAGAATAGCCGAAAAAAAAAGAGAGAGAAAAAATAATTAAAGTCTTTTAGGAGCGGAAAGGAATGTTGGAAATTTTACGGTAATAAACTCATTTTTGCCTTCGTATGAAACTTTAGAGCGTTTTTTTAACAGCAGTGATTGAGTTTGAGAGATAGAAGAGCCAACTGCCGCACACATTAAAAAATCTTCTTACTCTTAACATTTCATTTCGGCAAGATATTATTCAGAATTCCGGGAACAAGTGTTAATTATAGTTTAAGTATTTTGCTACCTGCATCAATTCTTTATTGTTCCACGAAAAAAAAATCATAAAAATTTATGAAATCTTAGAAATGACCGTTAAAGGATTTAGAAAAATTTTTGAACTTGCAAAAATCAAATAACGTCTTTTATGACGCCAATAAACTAACCTTGCCTTGCGGTGCTTTAGAGTGCCAAACAAATTAAAAACTTAATTGCGATGCTCTTAAGGGAATTTGTAACAAATCGGGGCATGGAAGCGAAGCATTAAAATTTTTGAAGCATGCACCCACATGAAAGAGTTCTTCTTCAGATCAGGTTCAATTATTTTCTGCGGTCTATTGTGTGCACTTGTTTTAGGGCGAATATATTTTTTTTCATTCTCTAAAAGAACTGGGCATGAAAGAACTCAAAAAAAGTTGAAAAAAAATTTACATAAGAAACTATTTTGCGGGAGGAAAACGAAAATTAAGTGGATGTAGGAAATTTCGTTTCATCGACTGATCACTGGGGAGTAAGTAAGTGAATAAAAGAGATTTCTGAGTCAATGCGCGCGACGGACAGACGAAATGAAGACCGGGGTATGCTTCCATGGATCTTGATTTTCGTGTAATAATTTTTTGTTTCCTTCATTCCATTCATTGTTTTCAAGAGCATCGTCTTATTACATTTATTTTTTATATTTCATTTTATTTCAAGGTGGTGGCGTCCGAAAAAAAAAGAGTCTATATAAAAGATGGGAAAATCTCACTGCTCGGCTTCTTCATGAATTTTTCAAAGGTCATTTGACCATTTAATTAAATGAGAAAAAAACACGAGAGGTTCATGAAAAAAAAAATTAAATGTTGTGGCAATTTTAATCAACACAAATACACGTCCATTGCGGAAATACTGCTGCTGATGTGTAACACTTGATTTTCTTGCCTTCATCTCTGATGTCATTCACCATTGAATATGAGTGTTTAAAATCGATTGAATTAACACATTTTCGCGTTTCTTCTCTCGCGCGTTTCGAGAAAGAATTCTCATGAAGAGAGCAATGATCGAATCATTCAATTCGAAAATCCGCATATCCTCCACGTGCTCTTAATTGCTTGCCGAGAAAAATAAAGAGGGAATTTGAATTGTAAAGCGAGGAATTAATTTTGGGTGTTTTAAGTTTGGCAAAAAAAATTTCAAAAATTACAAGCTAAGATAGAGTTTTCTCATTTCACTGAATGAATAAATTTGCAACTTTGTTTTAATAGGAAAACACGAAAAACATTCAGGAAATTAGTGTCTTCACTTGTGATCATTTCGTAAGAATATCGAGTCACATTTTAATGCTGATTCAATTTTAAAATATGCTAAATCAGGCAAGAATAAAATATTTATTTATTTTTGCCCCCACAACGACTGATAAGAGAAAAATAAATTTCTCAACAAAAGACAGGGATTTATTTTTAAAAAAAGATAATAAAAAAAGTGATCACGTTTTTAGTCGACGTGCAGAGCTAACTTTATACGAGCACGTAAGTCTAACGAATTTAAAATTCTGATTGCATTTTAAAGGGAAAATTTACATTGCAAGCGAATCAAATCATATCAAATGACTTTGTGCAACAGACATCCGGAAACCTTAGAAATTTTTCCCCTCTGCACTCAGTTGCGAAGCCCTTTTGCTTCACTATCAGCTCAAATTAAACATGTCAACCCACATATGTTGTCACCTCTCTCGTGTTCAATCATGGGCCCACGATTTTGATGACCCGGTTTTTTTCGCCCATAAATGTATAATGCTCGACAAATGTTTAATTTATCAGCGTAAAAAATTTGTTTTTGAAATTTTTTTTTCTGTTTCTACACTGCTACGCAACAATAATGTACATGCTTACACGCTGCATTAGTGACACTTCTTTCTGCTTTAGTCGGCAAATGGAATTTTGAGACTTTTGTAATCGGCACATGTGGATTTTATTTTTTGCAATAAAAAAAAAATATTTTCATGACAATAGTTGCAATGAGCGTTTGAAAAAAAAAATTAAAGATTCCCTCATCAAGTATTCAAGATTCAAGTGAGTTCAATAGCAGAAAGAAAATGACGAGGTATTGTTAAAATTCTAGACAAATATTTGTCGTGGCTTGAAAGAAAAATTTACTTAAACATTTTCGAGTTCCAACGAAAAATCGGCACAGACGTTCAGCTGACGAGTCGGAAAAAAAATCACGACATACATACTCAAAAGTTGAGGGAAAAATCAATGACTCTTATCGCGGCGACATATAGATAAATTTTTTTGGACATGAAAAAAATTATTTTCGACAGCATTTTGATAAGGAAAAAATTTGATGGGAAGTTCCAATATTTTTTTTCTTCCTCCCGCCTGCACACCCATAAAATTTTGACTGCAATTCGATAAGCATTTAACATAATTATTTTTTTTTATTATAGTGAATTTCAACAGACACCGTGTCAATTGAGACGTTAGAATTGTCTTTGGTTATCTAGCTGTATGAGTGAATTTTATAAAACGTCATAAAGCTAGCTTACCGAAGTTAATGACTATCGTTGATTCATCAGTGATCTCAAACGTGAAAAATATTTAATCAAAAGTGAATTATTTAAAACTTTACGCCTTTTATTCATTTTCTACTCTTATAAAAATCTGTGAGCTTTGACTATTCTCTGTAGAAATTTTATTCCATTTTTGTAAATTAATTAGATTGTTGAAAAAGCAATAAAAATGCAAATTGTTGATTTTTTTGTATCCTTTCTAGTGTTTTTATTACAGCTCAGATACGATCAGAAAGAATCGGCTCTATAGAATTGTCTGCATCGCTCATTAAATGCTTTTAAAGTTCTATCCTTTACGATGTCTTCAACTCCTTGTTCCTGCTTTAACACGCGAAGCTGCAAGAGAAGAAATAATTTAATTTTTTACGTTAATTTTCATCGATCCCATGCATCAACGATCGAAAGCTCTTCAATCGAGCTTTTAAAAGCTATTTTAAATTTACAAAAGACGTTAAGAGTTGCAAAAAAATTTTAAAGACCGTCCAGCTGGAGACATTTTACAAATTCGAGCAGGATGTCTCACTTCTAATCAACGATTAATTAACAATTCTTCAATTTACCTTTCTTTGTTCATTTTTAAATTTCTTCTCTACTGCCACATTATCCATTTCCAGTTCTCGCTGGTGCTTTAGACTCTTGACCTCCTCGGCTGTTATTTTAATGCACTCTTTGATTACTTTATCGCGCTCCTCATATCCAAATTTCAACTTCTCATAAAGTTCCTGACAATTCTTTCCCGGATCATTATTTGTTTTTCGAGCTATTGACTCCGTCGGAAGTGATATGTTGAGTGCATAAATAATTTTATCATCTAAATCCCGCATTTTTTTGAGTGTTTCCTAAAAATAATAATTTAAAAAATTGAAATCATTTAAAAGTAAGTCGAACTCTCAAAATTTACCTGGAATTGAGAGACGTCTCCGCAAACGAGCTTGAATGCCATTTTCTAATTAATCTTACGAGTTGCACTTGACCGATAATTAAGTCTTTTAATGTGTAATTCTTCGAAAAATGAAGAAATTTTAAATTTGTTGAATAATCTCTCTCGGCAATGAAGATTTTTTTGGGGTTGGAAAGGCGCATTCACATTCAAAACATGACGAGTGCAGACATTTAAATTTTTATCTGATGTTTTTATTTATTTAAAAGAAGAAAACAGCATTTAAATTATTGAGTCATTGGTGTTGCAGCTGTTCCGGCTTTCTCATGATAGTCTGCTACCACTTTTTGAGTTTGACTAAGTTCCTGTCTCGAACTTGCAAAAGCTCTCGATTTCATCTCATCTTCATTTTTCCTATTGACTGACTTTGTAATTGCCTCCTGGATCTTTTGCTTGTCCTTTAACTTTTGTTTTGCTGGTGCACCTTAAAATTATAAAATTAATATATTTCTTAAAATTTAATTAAACTCACTTTTACGCTTCTGAAAAGCCGTATGTTGTTGTGTTTTGGTAAAACTCTTGTGCTTAACATTCGCTGGAAGTTTTCCCTTCGTTTTATTCTTTCCTTGTGCCATTACTTTTTTAAAAATTAATATTTTTAATGCAAGCACGACTTTAACGAATTATTTACCATCTTGCCATCCCTTCGATAAAAAAAAGAAATAAACAAAAAAAATATTCAGGCACGCTTTTTTCGCTCTATCAAAAATTAAATAATTCTCGTCATGGCTGACACTCAATCGAGTGGATATCATACTGGAACTAGTAAGGAATCAGCAACAAAGACATCAATGGTTTACGTTTGCTCAGGTTTGTCTTTAAAATCGCGAAAAATATAATTTTAAATTTTAATCTTAAACTTACAGAATGTCACAGCGATAATGAAATGAAACCGCGAGATCCAATTCGTTGTCGTGAGTGTGGTCATCGTATAATGTACAAGAAGAGAACAAAGCGTTTAATTGTCTTTGACGCCCGCTGAAAAATCATCTCAATAACTTTATAATTTCAAATAAAACTGTATGGAAATTTTATTCATTAAAAAAGGACATGAGCAGAAGTGTTCCTCAATAAAAACAGACATTTGGCTGTCAATTGAAAACTTTAAATGAACATATAAGAGGAAATCGCTGGAGAATTTTGATTTATCTAGAAATTCTTAAACCAGTTCTTTGAAGGTCCTGGCTTCTTGCCTGCGCGTCGCTCCTTATTCAAATTCTTCTCGGTACCTATGCAATAGAGCTTCTCTTCCTCTTGTTCATCGAACACCTGCTGCTGTGACTGCTTTTTCATGATCGTCTTTTTTACCTCTGCCAACTGTTCCTCGAGCTTCTCTTTGTGCTTATTTTGTCTAGCCTTCTCATTGTTGGCCGACTCGATTTGCTCCTGAAGACAAGTGAGACAACTGTCGCACGACTTGAGCCAATCACTGAGAATGTGAACAATTTCCTGAATATTTTCCGTCTGTATATCACGAGCCACTGCATAGTCGATTTCCAATTGACGATTCTTCTGATCTAACTTGCCATTGATCAATTCTAAAAGTAAAATTTATTTAATCGTTTTATAAGTCAGCACATCGTTAAAGCTTACCGGCATAGATTGCTTCAATAATGATGTCCTCCAAGTGTCGAACATTCTTCAGGTCTAGTTCATTCATCAGATCGTCGTACGGGAGGGTTTTTTTATGTGTTGCTAATGTGAGAATTGTAAGATGCTTTAGCTTTTTCTCCATAATCGCAGTCAGCGGAAGGAGTTTTGCTTTGTTCTCCAAGTACTGACGGTAAGTTCCGAACGCAAACAAGTTGAGAGTGTTGTAATGCTTCTCAAATTCGCCACTCTTAAGCTACAAATGATTAATTTTAGTGGTTTAGTTAATTAAAGTTCATTTAACTCACCCCATCAATTTCGGGAAGTTGTAGAAATTCCGAAAATGTGTAGAGTGAAAGATTTTCCAAAATTTGCACAATGAAATTGGCGATTTCCTGTTTATTTGGCGAGTTCTCCTTGATCAGCTTCTCGAACTGATCGAAAGTGCTCTGCTGTATGCTCTGTGCGACTTCCATTGTCTTTTTTTAGCCTGATTATTTTAGTTTTTTATTCTCTGAAAATTTTGTAATTTTTTAAATCGAAGGATGCGCAACTCGGTAGTTTTAATGTGTTCGACCGAAAATAAAAAAAATTGTTAATTTTCAAATAATAAAAAGCAACAGTTTAATCGACACTTTGAAAGTAATTAAAAATTCACAAGTAAGTTGACGTGATTAGTTTAATTAATTATGCTAATTTTGTAGAGTTTACATTGCTAAGCACGAAAATTATCGAGTGCACTTAAAAATCTTGAATATTAATGAAATTATTAATTTTTAACAAATTCTAACCTCACTTTAAAGAACACAATGAACATTTTTTGCGCTCAATGCCACTTGCCAGCTAAATTTTACTGTGGACGTTGTCGAGTTGATTGCTATTGCACAAAATCATGCCAGAAGATTTCGTTTCCACAGCACCGCTTCCATTGCTTCAACTTGCCGTAAGTTTACTGGATCTTTTTTTGTTGTTGTGATTTAAAATGTACATTTTAGAATGCTTTATCCGATTCTTGGCGCTACTAATGCATACGAAGGAGTTTGCAGTTCTCTCAACCCTGCCAGCACGGTAGCTCAATACGATGAAATCCTCAATAGCCCACCAAAAGTTCCGGCATCTGCTGAAATTAAATTTTCTGAACCAAAAACTGCTGAAATTAAAATTTCTGAACCTAAAACAGCTGACACTATCAAGGACAATAAAGAAAACAAAAAGCCCATTGATATTGCCGATCCGCCATTGAAGTTGCCAACCATTTCTCGCAAACAGCAATCAACACCTCCAGAAAAGCCTCTTGAGAAAGAAAAGCCAATCGAAAAGAAGACCAAGGACGTTGAACGCGCACCACAAATTGTAAATATCACTCCTTCAGCACAACCTACTGAACGTCCGGTAAAATCACCAAAGAAGCCACAACAATCAACTGATTTGAATGCCATGTTTCAAAAACATGCCGATGAAAATGCTAAAATGAAGTTTCCAAAAGCTAAAATTGAGCTTCCTCGAAAGGAAACGCGAATCATGTATTCAGACATGCCTTTCCGGGAACTTACGGCTGGAAAGCATACTGTAATTATTGTCAACAACAATCCCGAAACAAAGTGCTTCTACGTGATGGAACTTTCTGACGCTTTACAGAAAAATTTGCTCTCAATCGAAACGGCAATTCAACAATGTTCATCGAAGGCTGCTCCGTCAGGCTATGAGCCGAAGAGTGAAGAGATGATTTTGGCAAAGTTCGAAGAAGTTTTTTATAGAGCTGTGGTATTGGATAAGGACAAAAATGGCTATCTAGTCTTGTTTGTCGATTATGGAAACATGGAAACGGTTCAAGCAGCTGACATCAAGCCAATGGATATGCCACTCACAATGGAAATTATGACTAATGAAGTTGAACTTGAAAATTTGCCAGTGCCATTGACGAAGAAAGCTCAAATGCTTTTGTCAGATGAAAACGGATTGGAGATTAATGTTAAGAAGGAAAGATCAGCAAACGGTGGTTATATTGCGGATATAACTGGATTGTAAAATCTCAAAAATTTGCAAATATTAAGAACACAAAAAGTTTCAAATCAAGAGAATTTATTCAGCTTTTTCTTTCTTCTTAAATAACTTCTCCTTGAGTCGCTGTAAAAGAGACTTCCGCCCCTCATCCTTCTTCTGAAGTATTAATCTTTTAGTTGTCATGTTGTGTAACGGACCGAAAGCAAGTGCAACGACTGTGCATGCAAGGCAAATAACATTGTATGGCATTGAAAAATCGGGCGTTGGAAGGGTGATAAGAAGTGCTTCAGTGTGCATTCTTAAAAAGTAAAAGGGTCGTGAGGCATTGAAGCTTTCCGAGTAGAGGCCGGCATCGATCGGTGCACTCGTGTAATTTTGTGCGAGCGGCAATTGAGTTGAGATCACTGCCGATGGAACATATTGTCCGTGATTTGCGTCTGGCGGATATTCTTGCCATCGCAGAAAGATGTAATCGAAATCAATTGACATTTCTAAGGTTGTTTTAGCTGGAATTGTAATAGCCACTTCCAAGTGATATGCTCGCTTCCTTTGTTCACCCGGAATGTATTTAATTGCTTTCGGCTGAATTTCTCTATCGGCTATCTTGAGCTTTAGTGTGTGCAGGTAAATTGGAACGAACCATGGAATATTTTCTAAAATCACTATATTAAGACTCGACCAGTGAGAATTTGTGATTTGATTGACGATTTTTCCACGTTCTTTGCCCGTGCCTTGCAGAAATCTTTTAGCATAGAGTGGCGGTGGTGTGGTAATGGGAATTTGCTTATTCTTCTTGTTCACAATAGCCACATTCATCATCTTTGTCGTTGCCGTTAACTTCTTTACATCAAATTCAGCATATTGAGTCTCACTTCCACCTCGCTTAGAGAGAATTGTGTTCCTAGGCTTTGGTGTCACCTCGAAATCCTTGTCTGTAATGTCTAAATAAATTTTGCTCGAAGTTGACAACGCACACGCTCCGTTTAATCCTTGTCCAAAAAGCTTTCTAATCGACCATTCACTTCCACCAAAAAGTTTTAGATCGTGAACTAAATTGACTGTCTGCTTTGACTCTAAAACAACATCCGAGCATGAACGATCGAGACACAGCTGTCGCACGTGAACACCCAGCGAATGATAGTTTGTGCTGTAAATTTGTTGAGCATTAAGCAGCGACATAAAACCTTCACGGGGATCGCATGGTAGCAGTTTCTTCCATGGTGTCAAATTTTCAGTACAAACGACTTCACGTGGAAGCGCTGCATATCGGATGAACGATGAATTTGAACTACTTCCGCTGGACGATGATGGTCGGAATGAAAATTGAGGACTTATTGTGTTAGTTTCCTCGACAAAGCTAAATGAGGCACATAACAATCCCGATAAGGCTTCACTCAGCTCAATCCACTGCTGCATAATTTCTTGTTGCGTTAAATGCTCTTTAAACCAGACATACAGTTCTCCTCCAGATCCTGCCGACTCAATAGGAAATCCCCAGAATTCATGTTTCCAAAGGCCATTCGATAGAGTGACATGCAGTTCAGTTATGTCATAGTGTAGAAACAATTCCGATATCGATCGCGATATTAAATCCGTATGTAAGACTAAAAGCAACGCCTTTAGATTAAAACAAAATTGAAAAAATAAAATTTACTCACGATCATTTTCATTTGTTTTAAAGTTCCATTGCGTAGTGAATTGAAAATAGCTATTGACGAAATTATTATTAAGCTCCTTAAGCACTAGTTCCTCGCTGAAGACATTATTGTGATATTTGGCATTTGATGACTTGTAATAAATTAAAATTATTAAAAATTGTAAAAATTTCATTTTTGCCTCTTATCGTCTAGAGTTCTACACTTTTAAAAGTAACTCGATGCCGGGTTTATTAAATTTTTTTTCAAAAAAATATATAACGGTTTTTTTAAAATTAATTTAATTAAACTGTCGACGCTTGACGCTGCTTAACAAATCTTAATAATCGCATGACCGTTGATGGTGTCACGCCTTGTATTCTTGTCGCAGCCGCTATTGACTGCGGTTGAATTTGAATTAATTTATTTCGTTCCTCGAATGAGAGATTGAGTGATTTTGATAGATAGTCAATGTCTTTGGGTATGAGTAGAGCTTCATCACGCCTAATCTCATTGACTTCAATTTCTTGATTCTTTATCGCATTCTCATACATGGCTTCAATTTTAAGTCTATTGCAAAGCTCGGTATCGTCGCATATCCATTTTAGTGAGGAATCGATTGCACAAACTTGCTGTACGGTTGGAAAATCGGGAGCACTTAAAAATTCAAAAGCACTTCTGAACACGCTTGATTTTGATGGCGGCACCTTGAGCTTTTCTCGCCATTGGTTGGATCCCATTTTCCAATCTGTAAGAATAGCTTTGGCTTTTTCAATGTTGTTTCGCATGGTTATAAATTTTTGATATCTCTCCTCTCCCACCAAGCCCATTTTATATCCTTTCTCTGTCAATCGAACGTCAGCGTTGTCAGGTCTTAGTGAGAGTCTAAATTCACTTCTGGATGTGAACATTCGATAGGGCTCATTAGTGCCGAGAGTCGTTAAATCATCTATTAGCACTCCAATGTATCCTTCGGTACGATTAACAAGCAGCTCTTCTTTGTTGAGTGCCTTAGCAGCACCATTACAGCCCGCAATGATTCCTTGAGCTGCCGCCTCCTCATAGCCAGTTGTACCGTTAATTTGACCGGCAAGGAAGAGACCTTCAACTCTTTTAGTTTCGAACGATGGAAAGAGTTCTCTTGGATCAACAAAATCATACTCAACACCATAGCCAGGTCTTGCGATTTCTGCATTTTCCATGCCCTCTAAGCTTCTCACGAGTTTCAATTGCAAGTCAGCTGGAAGAGTACAACTAAGTCCTTGAGGATAGATTAAATCCGAGTCAAATCCTTCAATTTCGAGCCAAATTTGATGAGTTTTATCACCGAAGCGAAGAATTTTACTCTCGATAGATGGACAATAGCGTGGACCTGTAACTTCCTCAGTCACGTGTCGATTAACGTGAAGATTTGCCTTAACGATTGCATTAACTTCTGGCGTTGTATAGGTCATCCACACGGTAAGCTGTTCTTCGGGTCGTATCCAAACTTTCGAGTTCATAAAGCTAAACGGAACGGGTGGATTGTCTCCATAGTGTTTCTCGAGATTGTCATAGTTTATTGTGTTTGCCTTAATTCTCGGTGGAGTTCCAGTTTTCAATCTCGACAATTTAAAGCCAATTTCCTCTAAACTCTTTGCGAGCCCAACTGCCGGTTCATCGCCAATTCTTCCCGCCGGCCTAACTTCCAGTCCAATATTAATTTGACCTCGCAAGAATGTTCCGGTTGTTATCACCACACTCTTGCAATTGACACAAATCTCACGACCATCTTTCTTAAAGAGAACTCCCTTGATAACTTTACGGCCATTTGGCAAATCGTCATAAATTATATCTTCGACTGTTCCTTCGGTGATTTCTAAATTTTTAGTGTTCGCAAGCTCATTTTGTATTGCATTTTTGTAAAGCTTGCGATCGATTTGTGCCCTCAGTCCATACACAGCGGGACCTTTTCTTTTATTAAGAACTTTATATTGAGTTCCACTAACATCGCACATCCGTCCACAAACTCCATCAAGCGCATCCACTTCCCTCATCAAATGACCTGAGATAAAAAGTTTTTAAGCATGAAAGTTTTAATTGCAAATTTTATCCTCAGACCTTTTCCTATTCCGCCAAATGAGGGATTGCATGACATTTCGCCGATTGTTGATTTCTTTTGCGTGACAAGAAGCGTTTTGGCGTTGATTCTCGCCGCTGCAGCGCATGCTTCACTTCCAGCGTGTCCACCTCCTAGCAAAATTATTTAAAATATATTTTCAGCAATAATGACTAATCTCACCTATAACAATCACATCGAAGTAATTTGCAGAGCTGCTGCATAGGGTTCTCAGTGGATAAATAATTCGCTTAGTTAGTGTATTTCTTAAAATCATTCTTATCTAGGGATCCTCACGGTGAATACCGGTACGGTGATCACCGGTGATCACCGAAACTTTTCGTCACCGGTGGTCACCGATTTTTTGTCCGGTGACACCGGTGACGAAATTAATACATTTTTCTATACTTTTTGAGATTTTTTTAAAGCTACAATTTTTTATAGAATACATTTAAAAAGTTTTTAGACTAAAATAAATTCTAAAAAATTGTTCAAAATATACTTACAAAAAGTTTTTCAGTTATTTAAATTTTTAATAAAATAAAAAATTTATACCCAAAAACTTTTTATAAGTTTGCTATTTTAAAGATTTGTTCAAAGGACAAAAATTAAATGTGTTTTTATTTATCAAACTTTAAAAACATTAAAAATCTAAAAATTTATAGAGATATTTTAAAGATATTTTGATAAGATTGAAGTTGATTCATCAATTAATAGAAAAAAAATTTCTAAAATAATAAAAAAACAACTTTTATTTTAATTTATAATTTATATGAAACCAAAAAGACTAAAAATTGCCAAAAAATTTCCAAAATGCCGAAAAGTTGTTTTTTCCTTCAGAAATGTTGGTCAAAAGCGTCACCGGTGCACCGGTGACACCGGGAATGACTTTTTGTCACCGGGACACCAAATGCATCACCGGGAATAAGGATCCCTATTCTTATCGAATAAAAATAAATTAAAAATCTCGTGAATTTTTCTGTTTACTTTTCTACTTTTTGATGTGGAGAAGTTTAGCGAAAAAAATGTAAACAAAGAATTAAATCGCTGTAATTTAAATTTTAGACTAATTAATGAATTAAAACTTTATGAAATACATTTCGAAAATAAAGAATGAAAAAGTTTATTGATTCCTTAGTATGCCCACATTTTCAGAACCTTATCTTTTCCGCCGCTCGCCACTCTCGAGCCATCAGGTGCCCAATCCACTGCAAACACTTCGTCAGCATGTCCTGGAAGCTCCTGAGCAAGTTTTTTAGTTTTCAAACTCCACACTTTCAACGTTGAATCTTTACTGCCACTCACTAATAGTCGAGAGTCTGCTGACCATGCGACAGAATAAACCGCTTGAACGTGTCCTCTCAGTGCCGTAATAAAATGACCATCGTGTGCACGCCAGAGACGAACTGACTTATCGAACGATGCCGAAGCGATTGTCCTTAAGAGAAATTAGTGAGTAAAAAGACTTGAAATAAATAAATGCAAAACTCACTTGACATCTGGCGAATATTTAACATCGTTAACGACATTTTGATGTCCAGTCATTCGATTTATGCAATTCTTTTGATCGGATCTCCAGAGATAGAGCGTAAAGTCATCGGAGCAAGTAACGAACGATTCAATGCCATCGGGACATACTTGTTGGAAGCGCTCTAATGCCGATTTCTGCATTTCTTCTTTATCTCGAACATTATAGGCTTTCTTTTTATCAATCACCGGATGAAATGGACCAGTGCGAAGAACATAATCAGTATTGAGTGCCAAATTATTAACCCAATGAGCGTGGCCTAAGAATGTTCTGCATAAAGTGCCGTCTGCAGCACGAAACATTTTGCAAGTTCGGTCTTTTGATGACGTAAAAATCAAGCCAGCTCCACCCCATCGAACAGCCGTAACGGCGCCAGTATGTCCAGCGAGAACCCTAACGCAAGTTCCTAAAACTGTATCCCATATTCTCACATCGTTATCATGACCTGCACTGGCCATGTGTCGACATTCAGGATTGGTATGATAGGGTTCCCAGCTCAAGCAATTGATCCACTTTTTATGGCCATTTAAATTACGACCGAGCTGCTTGCCAGTGTCCGGATCCCAAATTTTTATCTCGCCCGATTTACAAGCACTCGCAATTTTTTTCGAATCCGGTGACCATGCAACGACCAGCACCCAATTCTTATGTCCCGTACACGTGTGTTGCGGTGTCTCTGTTGTTAAATCCCAAAGTCTGAGTGTGGTATCACCACTGCCACTTGCCAAATGAAGGCTGTCTGGGCTGAAACTAAGTGCTACAACTGCTTCCGCATGGCCCGGCATGGTCGATGTACATCTCGTCACTGGTCTAACTCGAAAAACAGCTTGCGGTTGATAAACAATATTGAGGACATTTTCAATATCAATTGTCTTGCTCGCAATCGACTCCTTAAGAGTGTCTTTCACTTCCTCCTCATTGATAAAGAAGAGATATGGTGTTTTTTCCTCCTAAAAAATCAAGTGTTATTAAAAATTCTAAAATTTGAGGCGATTTTGTCTTACATTTTTGAGAAGTGCATTGCAAATCAACTCTAACTGCTGTCTATCGACATCGATCGGTAAATCTAAAGGTGGTCCTGCCTCTTCTCCCGTATCCGAAACAAATCTCGCCTGAATTGTGCTTATATCGATTTCCATAATTAATTAATAATTTTTAAATCAACTCGCACATGGAAAATTTTTGTAAACAAATACTTTCTAGAGGGACCGCAACTGAGCAAAAATATTTTCAATTGTTTACAAAATAAAACTCATGCTTTCGCTGAAAAAATTAAAATGTCGCGGTTAATTGTGAAGAATTTGCCAAAAGTTGTAAATGAGAAGAAGCTAAAGGATCTGTTTGGTCAAAAAGGCACCATAACGGACGTACAGTTAAAGTTTAAAGATGGAAAATTTCGACAATTCGCTTTCATCGGATTCGAAAAGGAAGAAAGTGCACGGGAGGCAGTGAAATTCTTCAATGACACCTTCGTTGGAACTAGCAAAATAAAAGTTGAACTCTGTGCGACGCTCGGCGATGATTCGAAGCCACAATCATGGAGTAAATATGCAAAAGACAGCAATGCATATAAAAAAAAAGAAGAGAAACAGAAAACATCCAGTGGCGATGAAACTGAAATTGTTGTTGAAAAGAAAAAGAGCACATCTGAAAAGATTGACGAGATGTTTGGCGAGTATAAGGACGATCCGGAATTTCAAGAGTTTATGAAGGCAAATGCTAAAGATAAATTGGCGTGGGAAAATGATTTCGGAATTAACGAAAAGAAATCAGATGAAGCTGTTGATGAGGAGAGCAGTGACGACGATGATGAGCTTTCAGCGAAGCTCGCTAATCAGGAAATTAGCGACACCGACTATCTCAAACAACTCATGGGAACATCGTCAACGAGCAGTTTAGAAAAGAAGAGCGATAAAAATTTAGTTAAACTCTACACGATCAAGATCAGAAATATTCCGAAAAAAATTAAGCGAGATGAACTTAAAAAGTTCTTCAGACCCTCGAAAGCTCACTCGATAAGAATTCCAAAAAGTCAAGTTTTTGCATGCGCTTATGTGGGCTTTAAGCTCGAGCGCGACATGAAACGAGCTTTGATGAAGGATAAAAGTTTTCTAAAGGGCAAACAAGTTCATGTCTATGAATTAACGGATAAGCATGAGGAGGGTGACAATCGAAGAATTAATCCACGCTGGCAGGAGCAAGAGGAAAAATTAAAGGGCGAAGAGTCAATTTGTGATTCGGGTAAACTTTTCTTCCGTAATCTGCCATACACCATCACCGAAGATGAAGTTCAGGAGGTTTTTGAGAAATATGGAAATGTTGTTGAGATTAACGTCCCCATCGACTCGACAACCAGAAAAGTGAAGGTAATTTTAATAATTTATTAATTAGAAAATGTATTAATAAAATTACTTTTAGGGCTTTGGCACTGTCACATTTTTATTGCCGGAGAACGCAGTGCAAGCATACACTGAACTCAACGGTACACTGTTTCATGGCCGAATGTTTCATATATTACCAGCTAAAACTAACGAAACTAAGCCTCTCGAAGAAGAAAAATCTGATGCGACCAATTTCAAGGATAAAAAGCTGAAAGATATAAAGAAAACAGCGCAGCTAGCTCACAATTGGAATTCGCTCTTTATGGGAGCGAATGCGGTGGCAGATGCAATTTCAAGAACCTATGGAAGGAGTAAAGAGGATGTTTTAGGCTCAGCAACTGGTGGATCTGAAGCTGCCGTTAGATTAGCTCTTGGCGAAACTCAAATTGTTTTAGAAATGAAAAAATTTCTCGAGTCGCACGGCGTTAGACTTGAAGCATTTGAAGGTGATCCTAAAAAGAGATCGAAAACAGTTATTTTGGTTAAAAATCTTCCAAATGGAACTGACGTAGAAGAAATTCGCTCAAAATTTGCAGCTTTTGGAGTGTTGGAGAAAGTAATTTTGCCACCGAGTGGTGTCACGTGTCTAGTAAAGTTTGATGATCCATCGGAAGCGAGAAAGGCATTTAAAAAGCTAGCTTACAGTCGATTTAAACACGTTCCTCTTTATCTCGAGTGGGCACCTGAAAATGTATTTACGAATAAGCAAAGTGAAGTATCGATGGAAACCAAAACTGAAACGGCAGTGCCTGAAAAAATACAGCAAGAAGAAGAAGAAGACCCGCCAGAAAACGATACGACTCTTTTCATTAAAAATATCAGCTTCTCAACAACAGAAGAGACACTCAAAAAGGTCTTTAGTTCCGTCGGTCCAGTTCATACTGTTCAAATTGCCAAGAAAAAGGCAGTCGATGGAAAAATTTTGTCACTCGGCTATGGCTTTATTCAATTTAAGCTAAAATCAAGTGCTGACAAGGCTCTGAAAAATTTACAATATAAAGAAATAGATTTGCACACGTTGGAGCTTAAGAGAAGCGATCGAACGATTAACTCCATGGTAACTGCGGCTGCTGTCAGAAAAGGAACAAAGAAGACCGACCAAAAGGAATCAACTAAAATTATGGTGCGAAATATTCCATTTCAAGCGAACACTGGTGAAGTTCGTCAGCTCTTTCAAACGTTCGGTGAACTTAAAGGCATTCGATTGCCTAAAAAAGCTATTCCTGGACCCGAGCAACATCGTGGTTTTGGTTTTGTTGATTTTGTTAATAAGAGCGACGCTAAAAATGCGTTTGAGGCTCTCAGTCAAAGCACTCACTTGTACGGTAGACGTCTCGTATTAGAGTGGGCATCGACAGAAGAGGATTTAGGTGAAATTAGAAAGAGAACAGCTGATGAGAGTGTTGGCAGTAAAACGGAAGGTGGACCTGCTAAAAAGTCGAGAAAAGGATTCATAACAGACGAAAATTTTATGAAATCAAATCCCGATGGTAATGAAGAGGAGGAAGACGAATAATTTTTAAAACTTTTAATCAATTATACAAAATATTTTCCCCACATCAATTCACACTTAAATAAAAGTCAAATTTTTTTATAAAGAGATTCTAAGTATTTTTTTCATTCACTAACATGCTGCTCTCCATCGGGTTCCTTCCTTGCAACTTTCACCTCATGCAATGAAGTTCTTTGAAGAGCTTTTTCAATTGTCTGCACTTGATCATTTGAGATTATGCTTGACACGGTCGTTTCCCCCGACTCATCGTGCTCATTCTGATTATTTTTCTCGCTCGATTGCAATGGAACAAGTGTTGGAGTTGAGTCTGAGTTTGCGATATTCGGATTGATAATATTTTTGAATATATTTGGATTTATTAGCGTGTCCAAGTCGTATTTTTTTAAGAGGTGATCAATAGCGAACGGAGGAGCTTCGTCTGAACTTGAACACCCGGAAATTTCTCTATGCGTGAGTATTGTGGACGTTGACTGAGCTGCCGTGCCTTTTGAAGTTGACGGCTGTTGCGAGTCTAAAATTTTATTTAGTTGCGCTTGAAAGTCAGTCGCTTCTTGAGTTAGCCATCCAAAGTTTTCTTTTTCCAAGCTTAAATTTTCCTCATCGTCGTCTACGGCGGTATTCAAATCTCTTTCAAATTCATCTTCAACATCTAAATTTTCATCGCCTGTGACATCAAAAAGTCTCGCTTTAAGTCGCTGCGTAATCTCGTCGAGTTCAGTGAATTTTCTTTTAAGTGTTCTACTCAGAAGATTGTTAGATTCACTCGTTTCCATGCAGTGTACATCGATGTTTAATGGACACGCTAGTGGCACGAGTGGTGACGACGGACTTCTAAATGAAGCAACATCTTGCAGTGGCTTAAAACTCAATTTTATTTGACCATTTGTTCGACCAGAAAAGTCAACAATGTTATAAAAGCCGGAAAGAATTGGAAGACCTGTCAACAATGCACTCAAATCGATAGCCGAAAATCCAATAACCGCATCTTCAAATGGCTCAGGTTTAAGCTCTAACTGATGATCAAATTTCGCCTTTCGCCAAACTTTAACGACAAATTTCTTCTGTGGATTTCTCAGCACATCAAAAGAAACGCCAACTTCAAAATTCTCACTCCACGTGGGATTGCAGCCCCTAATTACTTTAGTGCAATAAACATTTCCCTCATGTGACTTCACGATACTTGCTTGATTTTCATCGCCTATTGACGCCTCAAAAGTTGCATACGAAATTGGTTCATACTCGGTTCGCTGCTGTTGGGGTGAGGTTTTGCTCTTACTCTTTTTACTGCGGACTTTCTTTACAATTTTAGGTAGATGACTTGCAGAATCGATACTCACAATCATGCGAATATCATCGCTATTTGACTGCGAGATGGATGAGATGTTTTCTTGAGCAGTTTGATTAATTTGAGAGAATAAATTCATGTCGGTCGGTGTTGGAGGTTTAGCGAGAGCTTTTTGTAGAGATTCGAGAAGATCTGATGTTTTTCTAAGCTGTGGCCGGTGAGAAGAGTTTGTTGAGCAATTTGAGGGTGATGAAGACAAGAGCGGTACTTTTTGATGATTTTCTAAGCTCATTTCACTTGGTTCGGGAAGCTTTTGAGAGAGGCTTTCAATAAATGCCGAAAGCTTACTCTTAAGCTGCGCATTTGTGTCTGAAGCCTTCTGATTTTGTTGTGGTTGAACTCTTTGTGGTGCTTGCAGACGATGAAGGTCTCTCGACATAATGAGATAGTCGACTTGATGTTCATTTCCTATTGCTAGTAAAACTTTTCCATTGCAAAAAAGTTCACTTGAAAGTGGCGAAATAAAATTACACCAAGTGTCAGTTGAAATTATTGGCAACTTATTTGTACTTAGATGTTCAATCATTGCGACATCTTTAAATGCAATATAAAACTGGTGCAGAGGTACTTTAGTGCAGCCAACAAGCTTTTCGGAGTTATCGCTCGTTTTCTCCCAAAGCTTCAGTTCAAGATGATTATTTTGCACGCGCTTTAAAAATGCATCATCGCACATGATTGGAGATTGCTTTAAATAGTTGAAAATACAATTGATAGATGTATCTGTCGACTCCAAACATTGATTCCAAAAGCCTTCATAAGTTATTAAATACTCTCGATGACCACCACCATCTTTTACATTCTTCAAGCTTTCAATAAAGAAAAGCACGTGATAAACTTTAGAGTTCACTTGATTTTCTTTCATTTCCACATCGATCATTTCTGCATCTTGATGATTATGGTCTTCAAAGTTACTTGTTGCTTTATCGGCATTCCCCACTCTTTCGTTAGTTTGCACACTTTTATTATCACGTCGCTCAGTAGAATTTTCACAGTCATTTGATGTACTCGGATAAGTTGTCGTTTGTACCCTTTGATCAACTAATTTGACGAGATTTTTGTCCATATTTTCGCAAGATGTCGCTATTGATCTAACCGAGTTACAACTAGATGATGCTGCACAGCTGAGAGGATCTGTTTTAAGAGATTAAAAAATTATGTATGAAGTTAAAAGTTTTTAGTCAAATCAATGAAAATTTTAAACTTACCATCACAATCTTTTGAGCTTTCATTGCTTCCCAAATTTATGCCGATTGTTGCCACTCCAATTTTAGTTCCGTCTTCTTTCATTACGGGACATTTTTTGAGCAACACACCATCGAGAAAGTCCTTGAAATTTATTCTCAAAAGACCGATGAGAAGCGGTGATATTTCGCCATCAATTGATTTGAGACAAAAGCCAAAGTTTAGATATGAATGCGAGAGGTCGTCGGGTAAAATGGGAATCCAAAAGTAAATATCTTTTTTGCGAAAGTCAATTTCTGTAATGAAAAAAGAAAATTTTAATTTTTTTCTTATCAAACTAGAGCAAAAATAAAATAATTGCAATTTTATGCGACACACGTATATAAAGTTGTAAAAAAATTAAGTTTTTTTCAATTAAAAATACTAAACACATATGCGAATCAATCATTTGTTCAGTTTAAATACATTGCATATGAATGTTTTTAATAGAGCTGAATGGGAGAATATCAATTAGGAGAATTCTGATGAATGACGCAAGCACAGGCATAGCTGATAAGAATTTTATCGCAAAACGATATAAATATGTTCATATATATTGAAATGAAGAGGCAACAACGTCGACGATGAGGGAGAGAGAATATGCTTTTCAGTCTAATTTATCATCTTGTTTGTGTAACATCATAAAAACTTTTAATGGAATTTCTTGGAATTCTGGTGATTTTCGTGACAACTCTCATATCGACGATCACTTGCAACGCGCGCTGCGATGAAGATATTGTGGGATTCCGCAAGCTAGGAATTTATCGTAAGTTTTGCAGCAGACACATGAGAGGTTCAAGGCCACTTCCGAATATAATTATGCAATTTTTTACGTCTTTTATTCTCCCACTTAAAAAGATGCGACAGATGTGCATGGCAATAAATTCATAAAAGCATTTTATTTGTCAATGGATTTTGAGGCTAATTGGATGGATGCGCGGAGTTTTTGTAAGACATTCGATATGGATTTAGCGACATTCGATAGCAGCTACGAATTTTCACATTTTCTTAAGAAAGCTTTGAGTCATAAAAGCTCGTTCGATAGGTGGACACACATAGGTGAGAGAAATTAAAATAAAAAAAGCTCCTTAAGTAATTCTTATTACTGCAGGTGGTATTTCAAAGCTTATCAACAATAACAGAAATCGCGAGTGGTATTGGATAACAACGAACCGGCGAGTTCCATTTACACTTCAATTCGCCACCGGACAACCGAATAATTTTCTCGGTCGTCAAAATTGTCTCGGAATTTCTAAAGAAGAATTGACATTCGAATTTCAAGATATCGACTGCCATGGGAGGTTTGAAGAGAAGTTTATTTGTCAAAAAATTTGTCCCAACCTTATCTGAATCATCGCAAATAAAATCCAGTACTTCTTAAATTATATTAATACAAAATATTTGCAACTTTTTTAACCTCTCGTATGAACTCGCGTTTATAAGTTCTCGGGAACAATCAATTTCATCAATAAACTGTGGGAAATTTGTTTGTCTTATTCGTGAATATTTCCCATTTATCATTACATTGAGAGCATATAATATAAAAAGTCGTGATGGTGACACAGTGAGAGACAGTATAAAAGAAACTTTCAGAGAGTAAAGATGAAAATAATAATAATAATTTTAATAAATATTGTGTGGCTAAATGCCTGTTATGGACGCACTTTGGAAAAGGAATACGCTGGATTTGAACTGATTGGAAATTATTGTGAGTTTTAGAAATTATTCAAAATATTTTAAAGTAATTTTTTTTTTCAACTTTTAGACATCGCAGACGAAAATAAAAATTCCCATGAGAAGTTTTACTATCTCTTCACGCAATTCGAGGCCGATTGGATGAGTGCCAAAAGCTTTTGCTCATCCTATCACATGGACTTGGTGTCACTTGAGAGTCAACACGAGACGGACTACTTTATGAATGCGTGCGTGGGAAATTTTAATAAATTTGGAAAGGTCTCACTGATTGGTGGATTTTATGAGGACGAGAAGGGATGGATGTCGACGGGAATGTCAAATAGATTGGGAAACAAAATGAAAATTAATCCATCGGAAATAGAAGTCATCGATAAGGATGGAAAGTGCTTGAGTTTAATTAAGAAAGGAAACAAGAAATTTTCTTATGGCAGAGTAGCGTGCACAACAAAATCGTATGCCTTTGTATGTCAACGAATGAAATTTAAAATGGATCAAACAAATTATTTTGGATTCTTGGATATTTTCGGAAAATGAGGAGAATCAATTGTGATTAAAAAAAACTGGAAGTACTCACTTTTCGATGCAGTATCGAAGACAAACGAGATGAAGTTAGAGTCATCAGCCTGCTGTACTTTTATGAGCTTTGATGTAATGGCACACTTGACTATGCTTTTTCGATTGCGCAATTTATCAATAAAATTATGCACTTCGCTTTGTCCAAAACAATTGAGTTCTAGGGAATTCACAGCGATCTTAATTGAATCCATCATGAAGTTGTCATTCGAATCAATAATACTTTTTGTTGCTGTCGATGAGACTGTCGAGTCACTTGAAGTTTTTGCCTCACTGATCGATGAGTCTTGTGACGATCTACGTGTTGCATTGTGATTGATTGGCTTAAAAATTTTGCTTCTTAGAGTCGACGGCTTGGGTTGTCTCACCGAAAGCGGCTTCTTGACACCAACAACCACAATATTTTCCTTATTCGATGATGCAGTCAATACTTTCCTTGGTGGCTTCTCGTTGATATTAAAAGTCACTTTCTTTGCATTCTCCTTTTCAGGAAGGGTTTTAATTGATATTACTCGATCAGTATTGAAAGTAACACTGAAGTTCACAGTCATTTCGCCAATTTTAAAATTTCTCCAACTCAGTATGGGAAATACGCTTCTCACGCAGTCAACTGGATCTTCGAGATTATGCAATTTCGATGGAATGCCGATACACACGCGACCGACTGTGTCTTTGTTCTTTATCGAAAATATTTGTACACTGATTGGCTCACAATGTGTCAAGTATGATTGAAGGAGACGATAATTGGTGTTTATTTGATAACGAATTGAGTGTGCTTCAGAATTTACGGAATTAAATTTGAACGAATGAGAAATTTCTTCACTTTCACCCCACCAAATTAATTTTATTTCGACTTCCGAGAACTTTTTCGTTGTGGTCCAGCGGATCTTTTCAACACTCAACTCGAGATAACCGTGCGATTTTCCATTAACTTGTGGCGGCAAAACTAAATTTTTACTTTTTTTCTCATGAACCGACATTTTTTAAATTTTCACTTTTCATGATGGAATTTGATGATTTTCTGAATGTTTTTTATGAATATTGAGTGGCTAAGAGATTAATAATTATTTTAAGATACTATAATTTGTTCACTTTGAGCTGATTTTCGCGAAATAAACAAAATTTAGAAAAAATTCCTCAGCTCAAATTGTTTGATTTTTTTTGTTGTTGTAGTTGGCGGATAATTGAATTCGGTCGGATAAAAAAAATTACCGACTTCCACTTGTATTGTGCTGCATTCTTTTTTTTGATCAACATCGAGAGAGTTAATATTTAATTTAAACTCGAAGAATGAAGTCGTAAAATCGCCCAAAATATCGCAATCGTTTCATTTAATCTCAAATTATTCGAGTTACAATAAAATCCAGTGCAATAGGAATCGTTTAAAGGCCGAAAATTGTGATTTATTTTTTGGTTTGATAAAATTAATAAAGAGTAAATTTTTAAAAGGCACAAAGAGCTCAGTGATTAGCGTTATCGCGAAGCAGTAACAAGTGAAATATTTGCGAAGAAAATCAAGTTTAGCTGGCGTAGATATATTCGCATTATTATTTAATAATTCATGATCGCACTATAAAAAGAAAAAAGTGTACACACACACAGAAAAGTGCTAGCTAGCAAGTGTTGTTATAGAGAATATAAAAAAATAATCAGTGAGAAAAAAAGAACTAAAAAAATGATCGTATTGTAATCTAATAAGAAAATAGTGATGCTGGCATAGTACAACGACCCACAAAAAATATATTATTAATGTTGAAGCTGTAACATCAGAAGAGGAAATGAGCTGGCTCAGAAGTTCGCCGTTGCGTCAAAGCTTAACGCGAAGAACGCAAGAAATTCCATCGTCAAGTACAGACTCGCGAGCAGTTATTGACTCGTTTTGCAAGCACTGGGAGCAAGTGAATGAGCTTATTGGAAGATCAGAGGTGAGATCATGGGCCTTTAAGTAGATGAATTGATAGATCGATGAATGGAACGTACCTTTATACAGTTAGACAACAATGCATGGCATTTACAGCTCTCTCGCACCAAATTGGTTCAATTATTCTCTCTCGCTTCTCTTTTGCGCCTTTCATATTACTTCATTTCCATTTCTTCATCCGTCAAATTGTATTTTTTTTAAGTTCATATTTCAACAGTCATCTTTTTGAATTTTTCATGTTCTAAAAAAAATTTAACGTGAAAAATTTTCAAAACAACTCAAAGTTGACTTTTTCTTTGTGTCAGAAAAAAAGTAAATTAAGTTTCTAATTAACATTTCCATTACAATGTAAAACTTTTTTCACATAGATAAGAGAGCCTATTAAGTTCAAGTGTACGAACAGCACCACGATTTCGCATAAATTTAGAGCTGTTTTGAGAAAATCTTTTGCTTTTTCTCTTTTTCGTGTTTTGTCATGCCTCAGTGAATCATAATTGATTTAATATTTTTCTCTAAAAAAAACAACAGAATTGCAATTGTGCAAAAGTATGTTTTACCATTGTATAAAGGCAATCATCGTCGATGTTGCGCTTATCAATCTTGGCCTTTTTCATACAAGTACACTGTTTTCATTGTGTTTAAATTTTTTTGAGCTTAATGGTGATTACTTCTTTCGCCTTCAACTGTAAAACTTTTTTTTTTCGCGTATAAACGCCCACGAAATAAACTTTATCTAGCGAGCGATGACAAATAATTAAAGCTTACATGTGTGTTCGTTTTTATTTTATAATAGAGTTCATCACCAACCAAACATGACGACGTGCTGGCAGTTGTCAATCATTTGGATCATATGGTCACACTTATGCTGGTCGAATTGCACAATTGCAATAAAATGACACTTCCGAATGGACAACAACCATCTGCACCGTGCCTTGAATTTCTGTTGAGTGAAAATCTCCTCGATAAACTCTTCGAATGGAGTTTAGGCACGGGACGTTATGCGAATGCAGTACGACTCGAACAGCTTAAACTTTATGAGTTATTAGTATCACATTCTCGTCATCAACTGCTGGTGCACGAGCCCTTTTTGAGGCCTTTATTAAAGTTATTGGCGTCATGTCAAAATGAAATTTTTCCCCAAGACGTTGGGAAGCGTCTCGTTATTCTTCTCAATCAATTATGTGTGGTGCTAATGCAGAATGTCCACCTGTTGGACTTATTTTTCTGTTCAACACAACAGCATGGTCAACAGTCGAATATTGTTGGAGCAAATCAAACGAATTTTATCATCTTCTCACTTCTCATACCATACGTGCATTGCGATGGTTCAATTGGACATCAGGCGAGAGATGCTCTGCTCCTTTGTATGAGTTTATCGCAGAAAAACTCAAACATTGGAACTTACATTGCCAATCATTCATCGATGTCGCCTGTGCTGGTAACAGGACTTTGTGGCCTTTATTCTGCGCTGCCAAATTCGATAGAAGTTCTAACGGCCGATTGGTTTCGCATCACGGCCGATGATGTAAACGAAATGCCCGAATTAACGCTTTTCATGAACAATTTGGAGTTTTGTAATGCTGTCGTGCAAGTCGCACATCCGCTAATTCGTGATCAACTGCTCGACTTTCTCTACCAAGGATTTCTCGTTCCCGTTTTAGGCCCCGCAATTTTGCAAGTAAGTTTCGTGTCTCGCTTAACACATTTCACATCTTTTTTGTCTTTCTCTCTATATCTTTTTATGTTAACGTCTCCTTTCATAAAATTGGATTTGTAAAAAAAGAATTTCATTAATCTCTGTTTAAAATGTGTTATGCTGTCTATTCAATTCCACTCAATCTCTTTTCGAGTTGATTTTTGCGGTTCTCTCTCTCGCATATCAAAAGAAGTGCTTATTAAAAAGTCTAAAGTGAAATTGCAGGGATGGGAACTATACCGCAGCTCGCTCGCACTAGATGATGATGATGATGAATTTTATCACGTGCGAGGAATTTATTAAAACCTCTCTCTCTCGAAATTGAATTGAGTGAAATGATGAATGAGGCAGCAAATTTATTAAAAAATATAAAATTATGTTTGGTGATGGTAAAATTTAATTGATGATTTTTTAATTGATCAAAAAGAAATTTCTCTATTTTTGGCATTATTAAGAGAAAGATCTTGATTATGGTGATTGGACATTACTAATGTAAGAGAAATCTTTTCAGCAGCATCTTCATGTTATTTTGCAAATAAAAATTTCGGTGCTTAATTGGTGAGCGGTTATTAATAACAATTATTAGTGCTTAAAATATTTTCCATGTAAAATTAGCTTTGTCACCTGATTTTTGCTCACAAACCAGAGAAAATTAAAATGAATAATTTTTACTAATCCAATTTTATTATTTTCCAATTTTTTCCCTTCTTCGGTTAATGAAAAAAAAAATTTAATACACTAAAAATGAAAAAAAAAACAATAGAAACTTAAAGGAAGTGTGTCCACTTTGCAGACAAACGTAGAGTCACAAATCGCAGCGATGGTTTATCTAGATTTGATTCTGCGATCAGTCACCGATCCCGGCCTGCTGCCAATCATGATTAAGTTTCTGCTCGACGAAGTGAAATTTGATGGACAGAGAATCATTGATGTGTTAATTGAACGAA
Organism: Tanytarsus gracilentus; assembly: GCA_038502055.1. Classification (NCBI taxonomy): domain Eukaryota; kingdom Metazoa; phylum Arthropoda; class Insecta; order Diptera; family Chironomidae; genus Tanytarsus; species Tanytarsus gracilentus. Next base: position 1,298,367 of record JAXRKN010000033.1, on the reverse strand, counting down.
TAAATTCAACCGACTCACGAGTATGTTAATTTGAAATTTATTAGATTAATAAGCAATTAGTAAGCTCGAGCCAATGGCAAGGGATGGAAGCTCACTAATGTGAAAACTTTTCTACATAAACCTTGACCATTGGCTTGTTAAATTTATTGCTAATTTGCACAGATTTGTTTTTTTACACTCTCTGCTTTTTCCTCAATCAGCTTTGTATGGTAACCATCGCACTTTTCGATACACTTCTGGGATTACAAAATGAACAACTTATGATTGAATTAATTTTAAAGCATTTGGTCGGCGCCACACACATACCGATTGCACAGAAGCATAAAATAAACAAAATTCAGGCATATGCGAAGACTGTCGATTATTTTTTGGATCTCTCTCCGGAAGTGATGAAAAACTCCAACAAAATTATCGCCGAGCATAAATCGTTAGACTATCAACCAGCCGCAGCATCAGCACAAATATCAAATTTAAATGCCACGAGTGCTTCAGTTAGCATGACAATCGGCACAAATTGGAATCATTATGGACTGCATACGAGCCACGACTCGCTCTATTCCAACTATCATGCATACCTCTACGATGCTCATCAGAAAATCAAGCAAATAAAGCAGTCGTGCGATCGATGGTCTGACAATTATTTCTACAAGCATCCAAAGAGCGGCGATAAAATGCGCAATGCAAAAATGCCAAATGATCAACTAGTACAAATGGTCCGGAGTTTTCTAAGTGAATTTAATGGAGGTGAAATTGCTGCCACATCAACGCCTCTGCCGTCCACTACCGAGATGAAATTAGACATGGACAGTTTGCAATCAATCGGTGAAAGCAGCGGCTATGAAAGTATGAAATATCGACCGGATGATGAAGATGAGTCGAGTAGTGGCAATGCCGCCGGCGAGGTTGTTTCGCAACGAAGCAATCATAACAATGATGGTAATCAGATTAGTGCGACAATGAACAGTAATGTAACGATTGTTAAAAATGTCGAGCCGTGGCGTATTTCACGTTTCAAAGAAGACCAAATAATCGAGCTCGAATTAACTGAAGATATTTTCACGCAAGGGACCGTAAGCTTGGGTGAGTGAACTCTCTTTCGCGTAATTAATTACATTATTTTAATTTAGCGAAAAATTTTCAATTAGGTCCATTTTTGACGTCGATTTGGAGTAAGCTCCAGACATTTACCAGCAACTTGCTCTACGTTAATCTTCACTTGACGGGTCTCATTTCACACATTGCCTTATTTCCACTTCCCCTCGTACACTCAATTCTATTGCGTCCAGACATCCCCACAACCAGCGACATACCGTCCTTCTACCAAGTGCTAAAAATTCTTAAGCAACAAATCGACGCTGAACTGCCAATGATCGAAGACTCGCTCGAACTGGTCGATGTTGGAAGAACTTTTCTCATCGATCGTGAATTTAAATTGATCAATGCGCGAAAGATCGCACTCGAAGCTTTAAAATTATCAAATAGAAATAATTCATCACAATTGTCATCACAGAGCAATCAGCAATCAAATTTACAAATCTTTGATCCCTTCAAGCGACACGACGAGAAAAGAAAGTCATCCGGAAATTCAATCATGAACATATTCCGGAGATCTTCGGCCGCAGTCTCCACGTCGAATGCAAACTCTAATAATAATAATCAAGGTGAGCCATTTGTCATGTGTAATCACCGATATTGGGGAGAAAGGGAAAGAAAAAAATTAAAGGAATGTCTAAGAGGTCTTTTTTGCACATATACAATCACTAATTTTCTCTAATTCAAACAAGATAACGTTTAGCAATTAAGTAAGCATAATATGGGATTAAAACTTTAATCGTGAGCGAGAGTTAAATTCATAGTCAAAAAGGTTAATGAGTTGTCAATTGGTGTTTATTACATGATTCAAACCACAAAAGAGTTTTTTGAAATTTTTCTTCAATGAACTGAATTCAGCTCTCAACCACTCCCTCTCTTTTTCTTTACTTTATAAACTGTATAATTAATAATGATGAAACTGAAAGGGAATTTCTTATGCGCTTTTTCTGCAAAGAAATTTTTGAAATATCTTAAGCCATTGTAACATAATTACTTGATATACATACACAGCTCACTCATCTGGTTTCGCACAGATCTATGGTTTTCTTACCGGTAATTATCATGCAATTAAAACTCCGTGAGAGAGAAATTTTTCTTACCTACTTTAATTTGAGCTTTTTGGTTATTAACGTTCTTCATCGTCATTGCTGTTAATTCAATTATTATTACAAGAGAGTTATTGCAGAACATAACGAAGAAGAAGAAGAAATTGCATGTGTTTCGAAAGCATGTGCTGTGTGATTGCATGATATATGTTTTTGTAAGCATCTAACAAGTTAATCTTTTTTGATGAGTCATTTCTTATTATGAACTCATCTTCATATATTTCTTTAAGCATGCAAAAATAATACATTTTTTGTTATTAACATTTTGATCGTGACTCCAATATGATTTTACATTATTGTTATTAATATAATAGTCGCAATTTTTTTTTCTATTTATACAGGACAAAACTAGAAATATGTGATAATACAATTTGTGAAGCTTTTTATTATTACGAAATCATGAAAAAATAACAATAACAAATTGCATGATAACCGCATGATTAACAAGTTTATAATAACTTTCATATTTGTCGATCATTTTATTAGAGCATTTTATTTTTTTTAATAACATGTCACTGCCGATATGAAAAGGAAAAGTGAATGTCGTTTAACATTTTATCTAATTTTAGGCATCGCAAGTAACATAAGGGATCTCCAGCCAAACTCACTCGAACATCAATCGTCCATGAACGACCCTTCGAGTGCGTCATCATATATCAATGAGAGACAACGAGACTTGGCAGTATCGGCAATTGTTATGGATGAGTTCCTCAAAGAATTGTCCGCAATATCACAAGAAATGTCTATTGTGCTGTTAAACGAGAATTTAAAAAAGATTTAATCTATTACATAGAAAATTATTGTCTTCTATCAGTTTCCTTATAATTTATTTTCTTTCCTGTTTTGAATCAATTCTGAAGATAAAAAAAATTAATGTGTATTTGAATTTTAACGAAATGGAAAATAAAAATTGTATAGTTTTACAAAATATTTTTTAAATTGATTCTTTATACTCTATAAAATAATTATTTAATAATGTCTACAATTACATTGTGATAGAAACGAAATTGAGCGCCATAATTTGAGCCCACGTGATTTCACCATTAAGCGTCTTAGGCACTCAAATTATATATGTCGGCAGTGAAATAAATCGTCACACAATGATGTCAGTATCCGATTTTCATTATTTTCATGGCACGCTCATAGCTTCATATGCAAATAGAGAATTTACAACAACAATTGTATAGGTAGTGTGAAAGGGAAAACACATTTATGATTCACCCTAGTCAATTGCATGTGACGAGGAAAAAAGGGAGAGAGAGTGAGATTTTTTTCTATAATAGGAAATGAGTGAGGGGAAAAATATTTTTAGCAGTGTCGCGTGCACCAAGATAAACAGCGTTGATAGTTGTAAACATCAGAGAACTCTCAACGGAAACTTAATGCGCAAACGCGACGATTTTCAATAGTCAACATGTGCGCACCAACACATCCAAGGACTTTTCTCTCGCTCTCGACTTTTTCCGACTCTCGGAAAATTTTTACGCCACCAAAATCTAGTTTTGTATTTGAAATCACACTGTGCACACATAAAAAAATTCGAGAGATAAATATAGAAAAAAAAAAGAATTTTTATAAAAAATTTTCTACACCATAAATTTGGCAAATTTTTGTGAATAAAGAAGTGAATGAGAATGCAAAACGAGAGACTTTAAATGCATTACTTGCTCTAGATAACCTAGAAAATTTCTAAATATAGTGTAAATTTAAATTTTTGTATGAACACAGAGCTATAAAGTGAGTCACATTCGGTGTAAATTGTAAATTTGTCGACAGGATCATGAAAGTGAAGGTAAATTTTGAAAATTCACGAAATGTCATAATTTAATCTTTTTCTTAGTCATCCATTGTTGTGCCAAATATAATCAAAAATTTCGTCTTTTGTTTGTCTGGAAAAGACTGTGAAGAAAAAGTTCGAGTTCCGCCCTCATATTTTCTTTTTTGGTCCAATTCATCAACGCTATGATTGAAGTTTTTATTCATGCAAGGGTTGGTTAAAAAAATAATTTTAAAATCTTTAAGTCAAACGCGTAAAATTGAATTTTAATAGAAGAAATTAAAAGTTTCCTTCCCATTGATATCACAAAAGTTATTAAACACGCTGACTTGCGAGTTTTTAAGCACCCACGTCAATTTAATTTAATTTTTCAATTTTTGCCAAACGAGATTGCATGCAACTTACAATGGTTTATTATTGTTATGGGAGCACAACACCGAAGTCTCTCGTCGGGAGGAGAAAAATTATAATTTAATTTTTTTCACAGTCACTCTCCGCCTGCCACCTTTTTTTCTTCAAATGATTTTTTGGTTTAAGGCGTTTTTAAAAAAGTAAAGTTTAGACCGAATGCCACGTGTGAAAAAAGGATTTTGTTAAGATTGAGTTTTTAAAGGATATCGCCCGAAGACTGATGTGAACTTTAAGTTTTTGATGATTATTATTTTTGATTAAGAGTCCTTTCTTAAGGTGCCTACACATCTTAAGGTGAAAACCATTTTAATTTGTTTGCTTTAAAACTTCTCCTGAGTTTCTTTACATTTGTGGGGTTAAACTTGATTTGAAAAAAGGATCCTTTTCCTACATGAGTTGAATCTACTGAAAATATTGCCTCAATGAATGTTTTGATTGAACAATGCTGGCAGGACTTAACGATGAATTAACTTTTCAATTTTTCCGAGTGATGAGGGTAAAAGTAATTTTGTTTTGATTTTCTGCTCCGTCATTTTGCTGCTGGGACTTAAATTGAGTAATTTTAATTTTTAAAAATCATTTTTTAATATCTAAATTAATAAAGACCTCAAAGGTTCAACCTCATTGTAATTTAATCGATAAAAAACTATACGCACATTACTCGAACCTTTTGTCTCCATAAAATAAGTTTAGCATAAAATTAGATTTCATGCCATGGTGACACTTGACACTCTTGTTGTTATGTTCTGAGTTGTTCCTTTTTTTTATTGAGATCTCGATGCGAAAAATTTATTCAACAAAAACCTTTTCAGAACATTAAATTACCTTTAATCATGGATGAAGATGTTCACGTGTCTCTCAAAAAAAAATATGATAAATTTTAACCACTCCTATTGCATGATTGTCAGGCGTTGCGGCAATAAGTTACCAACGATTGAATGTGATGGACATTTATGTAGCAACATGAGGATTGTTTTGCATTTCAATCATGATTACAATCATTGTATACACGAGTTAACTAATCGCATTTATGTCAAATAAGATTTAATCAGTGTAAATGTGTTTACCTCGCATTGTCCGTAAAGAGGGCTTCAAAGTTAACAAACATTGTCGTTTTCTATTCATTAATCATGGGTGTAATTAAAATGAAAATGGATATGAGTTTGTGATATCATAAAATATATTTGACGATTGCCTATCACCAAGGCATTCATAGCTCAATGATTAAATTCATGAAAGCGTTCGAATTAATAAATTGAGTCAATAAATTTTACTGCTTTCAACTTTTTATTTATTTTTGAGCAATAAACAAGTTTGCAATAATTATCGCCATTTTATTTTACAACCAAATACTTTTCACTCGTTTTATGATGTTAAAAAATGTTAGGTAATTTGAGTCAAGCGAATCTGAACAGATTGATATGATTAATGAGAAATTTCCTTCGAAAAAAAAAGAAGTAAGGACGACGAAGAGGAAATGAAACGTAAAGAAAGGAATTTTTTGTTACAATGGTAGAATATTTTTTTGACGGTGATTTAGGTTAGATATTTTTTATAAAATAACTGGAAATTTTCTTAATGGCAAACCGCCCTCATATTAGGGCATTCTTCAATTTCAAACTATATTGAACACATTTAAGAATTTTTCTATATGAAGTTTTGAATTGAATTAAATTTTTAAAGTTAAAACTGACTCAAATCACCCCCTGCATCAACCTATTAAAGCATTTCCACTAATGTCTTTCTCTAGACTTAATCGTCTACTGTCTTCCGCTAATTTCCACTAATTTATAATTGCATGAAATTTCACCACAGAAAACACCCCATTTTGATTGCTTTAACTTGTTGTCATTCATTGTTCATGACTCGATTAAGGCGAGCGAACAAGTTTCATAATGCTTTTCTCATCCTCCTTTAAGGCCGCCCATTTCATCACAACGCACGCTCTTGAAATTTTTATATCACATTTTTATGACGATCCAGCTAAGTTGCCAAAGTTTTTTTAAAGCTGAACTTCGATCCGTTTTTATTCAGCTTTCATGAATGCCTCCAAAAAAAACCTTGCGAGTACTGCAAATATAAATCGATTCCCATACTTACCTGGCAACGAAATAAATGATAATTTTTTGTTATTTACCAATTGCGACAAAGCAGAGAAAAACTTGTTCGATAATGCAAAAAAATCATAATTTTGAGCAAACATTTTTTTAAAATGCAGCAAAAATTAAAACTCAACTTCCACACGAGTGGCGACAAAAATGTCACGCCGCATGATTTTGTGCCCTTAATTACCGTTTCAAAGCAAAGACTAGAAAAATTCAGATTCAATCGAAAGGAAACAGGAGAAAAATTTATTTTCGTGTTTCGAATGCGTTGAACAACAAAATTGCGAATAAATTGCTTGAAACGTTGATGATGGCCTTTTGTGCGTCGCGTTAAAGAGAAATAATTAGTGAGCGAAGTAGTGAAAAGGAGAGGAAAATGCTATTAAGGCCTTTTTGATCAACTCAATCATCATTTTTTTCTCGCCTTTGCGGTTTATTTTCGCTGTTTTGTAAATGTTGAGCAAAATTCCTTTGCGAACTTTAAATATTTATTGAGGTTGGTTGCGATGTATTTTAGATGCGATAAAAAATTTAAATTAAAGCCATTTTTTGATTGCATAAAATTTTAATTATTTTTTCAGGCACTAGCAAACTTTTTGATGGCAATTTTATAATTTATTGATTAAAAAACTTTAAAAAAACTTCACTTCAACAAATCGATTTCGATGTCATCTAAAAGCTCTTACCTTCATTTATGCAAAAGTTTCTGCATTGACGGAAATTTTTTGAGTGCTTTTTGATGAAACAAAAATTTCATTTCTATGTCTGGTCTGGTCATAATCAAATATGCATGAGTTTATTTTGTCTACAAACAACATCGTTTATTAATTGAATCCATAAAAATAGAATTCAAAAAGAACATCAAGAGTTCTGTTTACCTTTTAATGTCGAGCCATCCTCAATTTTTGTGCACAGATAAATATTTTTTCATGAAAAATTTATTTTTCTTTTTCTTCTCGTTTCAGATTCAAGTGACATCCATTTATATTTTGAAAATTTACAAATAAAAAGCACAATTATGATGCACGATGATTCGTGGGTGGAAATTGTTTTCACTAGTAGCAACAATCATCGTTTATGTTGTAGGAATTCTAGTGCTTTCGATAGTCAATTTGCAAGCGCCACCGCAGAAGAGAATGAGAAATTCAAGATTTTTAACAGATGTAAGTGAAAATATTTTCTTTAATTCTGAAAATTGTTTAAAATTTTTCTAGAGCTTTTTCAAAAGCTCATTTGAGTTTCAACTAAAACTTTACCTTAATTTTAAAATTTCTTTTCCAGCCGGAATATCGTCATAATCCCCCAGAAGCAAGTCTTATCCGACGGAGTCCGATTCACCAGCTACAGTGGTGCACTGAATTAAAATTTATGGGCCAAAAATCATCGCCTTACAAACTAAAAGTAGGAAAGCAAACGGAGCTTGAAACATTCCCGAAATTTTCGTCTAGTCAAAGTAAAAATTTACCACAACATCACGAGCGGCACAGCACTTTAAAATTAGACAGCAGTTCAACTCTAAGTGATAATAAAAACGAATTTAATGATAGTAAGGCAATTGCACTTGCTTCTTTTCCCGGATCGGGCAATACATGGCTTCGGTATTTATTGCAACAAGCGACCGGTATTTATACAGGCAGTGTCTACAAGGATTATGGATTGCTCAAAAGTGGATTTCCTGCCGAAAGCATCGCCAACACATCTGTGCTAATTGTAAAGACACACGAATTTGGGTCGATTTCGTGGGGTCATTTTAAAAAGGCCGTGCTTCTCGTTCGTGATCCCGCTAAAGCGATTTTAGCTGAGTTTAATCGGCAATCGGGAGGCCATGTGGGCTTCGCTTCCATTGATAGGTAAGAGCATGTTCTTAATTGTTTTTTAAACTGACTCTAATTATATTCTCATCCTTTCCCCAGATATAAGAGGACGAACGGTCGATACTGGATGAAATTTGTGCACACAAAACTCACAGCATGGGAACAAACTAACCTCTCTTGGGGTCTTAATTACACCGGAGATGTACTCATAATCTATTATGAGGATCTCGTTGATAATGTTGAGAAAACGTTGCGAGACATTTTGCGTTTCATTAATTTTCCAATCAATGAAGAATTACTGGCGTGTGCAGTTAAGAGAAAAGAGGGAATTTATAGGCGAAAAAAGCGACTGCTGAATTTCGAACCGTACACAGCAATTATGCGAAAAATGATTGAGAAGAAGAGGATACAAGTGTATGAGGAACTCGGACGTAATAAGCCTAAGCATGTCAGTCATGTGTGAATGTCGAGTGGGTGTTCAAGTAGATTAAATTAATACTCAGAACAATGAGAGTTGGGTTAGTGATACGTTTTTATCTTCCGTTATTTTATGGCAATTTTATGCATGAAAATACAGAATTCGAAAAGTTTTACTCCGAGAATTTATTTAATTTATTAATTGAAATAAAGGTAAACACTCGAGTCTTAATTCTAGTCAAAACATGGCACTTGAAGAATTTTCCACCTGCATCAAATTTTCGAGAAAAAGCTCAAAATTATTTTTACGTGAAAAGTCAACAGGTTACAAATTCAATGAGAAATTTAATATGTTGAGAACTTTTCACGATGATAAAATTATTTTGTTTCTATTTCACTGTGAAAAGTATTAAATTTCGTTGAGGAAATTGGATTTCCTTGGTGATATTGAGTAACTTTGTTTCCAAAAATTGAAAAGAATTTGCATTGACTTGAAGAAAGGAGGCAAAAAAATCTTTTTAAATCCAGAAATCTAAATTTGGATGAAAGATTCCAGAAAAAAATATTAAAGGATTTTTTACAGCTTTGAGAATAAAATCTAGTTTTATTCTTTAATTTTTACACATAAAAATCCCCTGAAAAGTTTTGCAATTTCAATAGACAAAGATCCCATTGTAAAATTATTCAGCTTTAGAGATTTATTTCTACTTTTAGCATAAATGCATGCATTCAACTCCGTTGATAAATGACTTTATTTATTTTGTTATTTTCCATAAACGTTTTTCTTTTATTTTAATTTAAAAACTTTTCCGCCTTCATTTTGCACGCAACAGTGATAGCAACAAATGTATTTAAGGTTCCGAAATATCTTTGTTCCTTTATAAATGATAAAAAGGAAATTTCATGTCAATAACCATGAGAATGAATTTGTAAAAAGTGAAATAAATCAATTTTAATCAAAGGAAATGAAAAATTCAGCTTTTCCACTCATTGACTTTACATTGTTGCAGATGCCGATCATCAATCTATCAGAGTCATCGTTATGCATTTTATCGGGTCTCTCTTTCGCATATGTGAGTAAGTCAATGATGATGTTGCGATTTTCTCTGTCTGATAGATTTTATCGACTCATGTCGGAATAAGAAGAAAATTTGCTTTCGGAAGCAATAAAACATTTTCTCGATTTGTATTTTTATGTTCGAACGATGAAATAACTCCACACTACATTAACCCAAGAAATTAATTTTTCCGAAAAAAAATTCATCAAATTCTCTTTTTTTGAAATTTTAGGATTTTTTAAACCATAAAGAATTTAGAGACTTTTAACTTTCAAAATTTCACGTCGAAAGTTGAAATCATTTTTGATTTTTCGATTTTATCTTTGTGCAAACTCTTTTTTGCTCAGCAGAGCATTAGCAAAAAGTTTGAGAATGTTTTATACCTGCCTGGGACATGCCCTAATGTTACCGTTAAAATTCAAAAATCGTCATACAAATAAAATTTAAATCTCGGGTAATTGTATACAAAAAGTAAACTTTTATTTAAATTTACAGCACCAACGGTTTTCATGTCTAACGCAGGGTTTGAGAATAACTGAGCAATCAGTTTGAAGTTCTAAATAGAAATTTTATTAAGCAAAGTGATTTTTGTGAAGTGAAAAAAATTATAATGGCGCAAATTGCTTTTGACTGTCATACAAAGTTATTCTTCAATGAATTAAGACACTTAATTCGGAATAACTTTTGGATAGTCAAAGGAAAATATAGTGAATTTAAACATGTGAATGCGTGTTTAAGCCGAGTGCCCCTCTACGACTATTTTATTACAATCGTAGGAAATCCTGAAAATGCTGAAAACGCAACAGTGTCTAAAATGAATAGTGTAATTTGTAATTTCATGAAGAGGCAAGGTAATAATTATCAGCATTAATTATCACCAGTATTAGATTAGTCACCCCAAAATAAGTTGAAAACAAGTCTCAGATTATTTTTGAGGAATCTCAAATTACATTAAATATTAAACAATTCATTTTAATGTTTACTTTCTCGAGAGATTAGTCAACGAGATTTTTTGTATTATAATAATTTTTCATTTCAGATTGGCAACGCAACCAACCCGAATGCGAATTCCCAGAGTGCGAAATCTGTGAAAGAATTGCGGTTGCAGCTGCCGCCAATAATATCGAATTTATCGCCACACACTTCGCCCAAGATCAGAGAATAAATAATAAATTCAGGAGATTATTTAGTCGAAGGGCTGTTGCTGCAAACCTTCCTACCGCTAAAGAAAAACAAAGCGTTGCCGATGAAGAAGTGGAATCGGATGGAAGTGAGTTTGCTGATGAAAATTTAAATCTCCAAAAATGTCAATCGTCAACCGAGCTCGAACTTGATAAAAACAAAAATGTCATAATAGTTGAAAGAGAACGAAATTCAACACCGAGTGAACTCAATTTTGGATGCTGTGTGTGTAGAACTTACTTCAGTGATGGAGATTTACTCTTACAGCATCTAATTGATTCTGGACAGTAAGTAGAAAAATTTATTTTTATAAAAATCAAAATTAATTTTATTTCTTTTCAGCCTTTAACTTCATTAAAAATTGCCTTGATTTTTTGAACCTTTTTTAAATCAATTTTTAATGCTTTCAAATGAATAAAAAGAAAAATAAATAAATATTTGTATGTCGTCCATAAAGTTGCATATTTATCATTTAATATTTCATACTTTTTAAAATTGGTCGCAAAAATATTTTTTACTTAATTTTAAACTCAAACTTTTGTAACCTGGAAATTAAAAGCTTATTTTGAAGTGTTTTTATAATCCTAATTTTTCATCCTTTTGAAACTGACTTCAACACAATTTTTGGTCCTTTTCGTAATCTGCACTATAAATTTACGGCTAAGCTCTGACACATTTGTCATTTTTATCGTCCTTTGCCTTTTGATTTTTTCCAGTTGTATTTCACAGATTTTACTGAAAACTTTATGCACGATTTCAGATAAATTTGATAAAGTTCAGAAGTCTAAAATTTCCGAATAATTTTAAAGGAAATTTTCACTTCAATTGAAATTTAATGAATAATTTAAAGCGCCACAACAGCAAATTGGATTTTGAGTAACTCTAAAATCATTTTTCGAATTCAATTCCAGCAGATTATGTTCCTAGAAGCATCGGCATCGATACCGAATTTAATTGAGAACACTTCACCATGCTTCAGTTCATGAATATTTAAGAGATGCCGGATTGGTTTCAACTGACCGTGATTCGAGAGGAACATCATGTTCTGATTCAATAGATTTTTAATGTTACCTAAATATTTATTGCTGTTAATTTTATTTTTAATGTCTAAAGATGGTCAAACATTTTTAATTAAACAGAGTTTGTTTGCCTAGGTTTTGTTTTAACCACGCAGCTATTTGGGTTAAGTTTATTTGCGGTAAATTTTTGTTCTATTTTTAACTTGAGACTGAGAGTCTAGGGAAATGTTGGATCAATGAAATTTGGGGTAGGTAGACAAGCAGTTCTTGACAGTTCGAACATTTTATGCTGAAAATGAAAAATTGTTTGCGTGTCGCAACTTTGAGCCTCAAGAGATAAATTGAAATTTATCGAAACATCTTACAATAAAAAAAATCACTTAAAAGTAGAATGTTAAATTATTTTTTTATATTTTGTCCCTCAAATATTAATTTATACAAAAATATTTTATTACAATAAAAATCCAATGAAAAGAAAACCCCAAATTTTTGATGCTCACTTAAAATTAATATTTTCCATTTTTGGTTCGGTCAATTTTTTTTTCAAATTATTATATATGCAACTTAAGGTCCCTCGCACTTTTTTCCAAGCATTTTCCAATCATTATTGCTCGTTCACATCGGTCTTCATGGGTGACGTCCTTGCATTCCTCAGCAATTTTTTCGACCTGTATCATTTTATCATCGGCAACCACCATCGATGAGAGACCGATAAAAGCTTCTTTCTGGAATTTATTCTCCTTCACAATGCCAAATTGTTCTTGCATGCAAGCCACTAAACACTTTCCTTCTCGGCTGTCTGGATACTTTTCGTCAATCATTAAATCAACGTCGGCATCTGTTGCCTTTTCACTCTCCTTACATTCTTGTGACAGTCCGCGAAACATTTCCTTATCAATAGCCATAGTCATGGTTGCGATCGTAAAAAGACCGATGACTGACGTTAAAAAAAATTTCATAATTTATTTTTTTTATTTTTTACTGTTTGATTTAACTCTTAAAAATTCACTGTGAAGCTTTTAATGTAAAACGCGACGTTTAAATAGTTTTCTCACGTTTGAAACAAATGCTACATGAATTAATTGCACTTTTTAAGATTGTGATCTACTAGAGTTAATAAAAAGCTCATCAATCATCATGATGACAAAAATCCCACGAATTTGGTTACGGGGTGCATTAATCATTGAGGTGAGAAAATATTGCGGTTGACATTAAAAAAGTTTTGACAGTTTTGAAACATTACTCCAATCTCTAAAAATGATAATTAGTGTGTGATAAAATTTTTAATTAACTCCACATGTTGCTTTTTATGAGCACATTAACATCACCGTGCGATACACATGTGCAACAAAATAATTGACTGAAATTGCCTTGATTATGAAATTAACATCTTTCATTTTTGTTTTGATTTTATTTAATATATTTTTTTGGATATTATAATTTTTTTTCGGGATAATTTACAAAAATATGCATTTTTACAGTATACACAAATTTTATGTTGTAATAAGATTTTGATTACAAAAATAATTAGTTTTTGTCTCATTTAAAGCACGAGAATAATTTATAAAAATATCATCAATTATTGGAAGCTTTTCACTTTAAACACTTCGCCTTGTACTAAAGTGTCGAATTTAATTGTTATAATTAATTAATCATATAACGAATATGAATAAGAGGGAAAAAATCAACACATAATATTTTATCACCCAACAAATAGCTCTCAACTGCCGCATACGTTTGCTTACCATCAATCATGAAGTCCTCTCTATATCCAATGAATAAACTCTAAGCTCTCCTGCTAATCGCCGTTCTCACGACCTGTCTTTTCCATCCGCTCAATCATCGTCTTTATAAATAGAATTGCGGTTGAAAATTGTGTCCACCAGTAGAGCTCCTCGCCCTCAAGATTATTTCCAAGGAAACACTCGACATAGTTTATTGTGCTTTGTAAATATGGTGGATTTGCCTTTTTAAATGAGGAAGATGTCAATTAATTATGAACGGCAAATAATTATTACAAGGGCTTACCTTAATTAAAACGTAAATCAGTACGGGTACAAGATCATCAGCTGCTGGTTGTTGATTCGATGCCATCTTCAAAAGGTACATTATGGATTGTATGCATCTAATTGAGAAATTAATTAAAATCACATAAAATAAAATAAATTCAAGTGCTTTTACCTAATCACACATTGTACTTTTTCTTTGGGAGTCTTATATGCGGAAATATAAGAGATTTGTTGCTGCGCAAAGGGCCAAGGAGCTTCGTTGAGATATTGATGGGGAATCTTCAGGCCAGGATGTGATGGAGTTATGACACGGCCAAGTTTCTTGATGCAATTATGCAAAAGTCTATAAAAAATAATTTTAAAATAAATCTAATATGAAAATTAAAAACTAATTTAACTCACTGATCATTGGAAATGTCGACATCGTCATTGGGAAACATGACTTGATGGTAGAGTCTTTGAAGGAGAATATTTTCAATGCTATCTCTCGCTTCGATTAGCTGCCACTCATCCATTCCTTGCGCAATGTTATCAATTTTAAGATCTTCCATTAATTTTCCTATAAATTCTTCCATGAACTCTAATTTCTCGTCAGCAGCCGGCTTAGAATTGAATTCTTGTTGAAATTCATTAATGACAGTCTCACGTCGCTCCATAAACATTCTAACGCACACCATCACGAGATGACGATTTGTCATGTCACGATCGGTTTGAAGGCGCTTTTGGAAGTTGTCAATTGTTGCGATTGTCGATAATAAGTCTTGTCGTAGACGCGTTAGGTACTGCAAATAGTTTTGTCTTTGAAGCAAGTCTTTTTGAAGCTCTTTAATCAGCTGATAGTGAGCGGTTGCATCGAGAGAATTTAAGCTCCGAATAAGCTCGTGAACGTAAGATACTTGCTGCAAATTGTGTTGGTTCATTGCCTGCGCTAACTGCACTTGGAGATAGCTCGTTAATGGCGATTCCGGCGAAGCCTTTAAAGTAAGAGATTTATTGATTTTTCTCTATCTAAACCTTATTAATAAATATCAACTTACATTATTGTTTCTCACATCGCACGCATGACAATCGCTCGTCGAAAGTACTAACCGTAATTTTCGCTTAGCATTCAAGAAATAATCCATTTCACGGCTCAAAGTCGACTGATGACTTAATCTATTTTCATTATCTGAACTTTTACTTTTCAATGAACTCGAGTTGTTACTTCCAGCCGAGTCTGAAGTGGCAGCATCTGAAGACGAAGAAGGTTTTCTACGATATTTGGCGAGAATTTCGTCAGTTGAGTCCACTTGGATGTTTTCGATTAAGCTTTTGGCGATGTTTCGATGAGGACTTCCATTAAAAAGTTCAGCGCCAATTACTTCGTCGACACTGTGTCTCGTTGTTTTTCCCTTCTTTTTAAATCCTTGACGAATTTTACTAAAAATTCCACTTGACGGTTGATTGTTTTGTCGATTGCCCTCCGATCTTCGGTGCTGATTTCTTTCTGCTTTATCGGCAGTCGAATCAAAGCTTATGCTTTTCGGTATTGTCCCCGTTGCTTTATGATTTTTAACACTGCCATTCTGAATTTTAGCGATGGCTCCGGTTGAACTTGAAGAGGGTCCCACTTCAATGAGCTTTAAATTTTCTGTTTTCGTACACAATTCACCATCGATATCGATCGAATTTGCTTTAATAATGCTCTGCTTGACATCATCCGCTCTGACTGCATTCGCATCGAAAGAAACTGTATTAGATCCCATTATATTGATCATTCCATTACGACGCGAGTCATAATTGACTGAACGCTGCTCATCCGACTGTCGACGATGTTCAACTTGATCTTCCGATTTTTCACCTCCTGCGTCTGTGCTTGGTGTGATAAATGGATTTATGAGATTTACACTCGTTTTAATTACATGGTTAGAATGTGCTGGTTTTCTTATGTGGCAATCAACATTAGAAGTTGTTGTGAAGTTTTCTAAATTAGGATCAGCGACACGAAAGACGCTCAATGGCTGCTGTTGCTCGATAAATTCTTTTACCACTTTCTTCTCTGTCGACGGTGATTTATACTTTAATTCTTGCTCACTGCTCTGAATCGATGATTGACTCTCGTTGGAATGTTGTCTCAATGGACGTGGCTGCAGTGGAGTTGCTAGATAGTTGAAAGTGGCAAAAGTACTCGAGAAATGCGCTGCTATTCGTGACGAACCGACTGGATGATGATGAGTGTGTGGTCGAGAGCGAAAAATTTCTCCGGGTTTTGGAATTGGCTCGAGTACGGGCCGAGGTGAATCTTCAGAGCTGCGAAATGAGAAAGGACTGTCAGGTGTTCGAGGAGTGATGTTTGATGGGTCGATTGGGCGAAAGTTTATGTTTGGTACTCGAGGTATTGGTACGTAGAAAGGTGATTCCATGTTATTTATACCATTACTCGGCACCTCTTGATCTCGTGGTGTTCCTTAAAATATATATCATTTGAATAAAATTTAATGATTAGATAAATTATGAATAAAACTCACCTTGTGGTGTGGTAGAATCAGTTATGTCAGATCTTGCTGTGATGCTTTGAGTATCGTCATCTCCATTTTTCTCCGAGTCACTTGCAATTAGCACGTCCGTAGACCAAGCGGACTCTGATTGAGTCTCAGAAATATCGATGTTATTAGTACGAAGTTGATAAGTGTCCGGAATTATAACACTTGTGGGTATGAGGGGAGTTGAAAAATTTCTCTCGCTCGCCTCAATAAATTCAGAGTCACTGGCCAGCACATCCGTGCTCCATGTATCGCTGATTATTGAAATTGTCTCATCGCCCTCGATTAACTTTTTGATTTCAAATTTGCAAAATTTATCTTCAATATCGTTGCGAGCTTTGTTAATAATTTTTGCCATTTGTGGTGTGGGAATTTGTGGAACTTCGCCAACATCAATGACTTGCGAGGACGGCGTATCTCTTCCGGAAATATTAGGTGTACCCCGCCCACTCACATTTGCCGACACCATGTCGGAGAGATTGTCGTTGTTTTCCTCAAGATCCAATGAGCTGGCCACTGAATGATTGCTCGGCGCCTCACTAACAGCTTCAAGTTCCAAATTGTCAGATGTATTTCCAATTGAAACATCATCTTGATTAATTAGAAAGTTAACTGGCTTTTCATTAGTTGCATTTGCAACTTCTCCATCAACCATTTCCGTCTCATTATTCTTTTCAGTCAATGTGTTGGAATCAGTTCTCTCAATCGGCACTTGATTCATATTAAGAACTTCATCTTCGGAGAGCGGTCTAACTCTACTATTATTCTCATAAATCGAGAGAGGAATTATTAAAACACGATCGTAAGCTGCTTCGTCAAAAGAAATCTCTATTGCCTCTTTAGTAACTCTATGCTTGCTCTTGCTCAATTGCTGCATTAATTTGTTTGTTTTTTTGCTAGGCGATGTATCATTGGACGTGGTTCCGTTTTGAGTTCGTTGAGTTATAGGTTCATAGAGTGCAGGAAGTGCATCCAGCATGGTCTTTACTTTTTTCTTTTCATTCTGGTCAATTTGATCGCTTTCGAGAGTCACTCGTAAGAATTGAAGAAAAAGATGAAGTTCTGACTGTGTCATCAGAATGCTACTGCGTCCGATGTTGTAGAGAGTTGGCAGCTGGTGAGACAATCCCATTTCACTGATATCATAAGAGTTCTCCACCAACTTTTCCATCAAGTCTGTTAACGCATTTTGATCAAAACGAGCGTCAAGCTCTGGAAAGTTTTCATGTTTAGCTAGCGCTAGCTTTTGAAGGACTTGACCTATTTTAATGAGATTATTTCTCGCCTTGCCTGAAATCGGTGCATCGATTATTCCATAAAGATTGGGGTCTGTACAAGCTGGACAAATAAAATGAACAAACACCATGTCCGTCAAGACTTCAGAGACTGTCTTTGCATCGCATCCTTTTGCAGTAAGATATTTTGACATCGTTAACACAAGCCACCTTACAGTCGATGGAAAAATTATCCAATTTTCACTCAGTGATTGAATAAATTTATTCGATAGATGAAAAATTATGTCTGGATGAACTTCAAAACTGTCACTGTGTCTATTCAATCCATTAAATTCGAGGTTCTGCATGTTGCTATCTTCAATCAGGACATTCATGATTGGTGCATGGAGTGCGGCAGTCAGAAAAAGTTTTGACGAAAGCGACGACTCGTGGAATTTGTGATAAAGTCTTGCGAATGACGATGAACTTTGTCTCAAGAGACGCCTTGGATCTTCGACGCATGCAACTTTAAGTTCTAAAAGCTTGTCTAGGAGTTTCAACATCATCTCAACATCTCTGCCATGAATTGAATTTCCATAAATTCCCGACGAGATAATTTGTGATATTTGACTCATTTGCTCGGTCTTCGATGACTGCAAATTGGAACAAATAGTTGGCAAAAAATCAGCCAATGCGAGACATTGAGCCAGCAAGTATGGCGACTGATGAATGCAGCGTAGAAAGTCCACGTACAGAGGCAGATGGTGAGATTTAATTGCTTGATCCTTGTATGCGTCAATAAACTCAACATTTTCGAGTTGAACTGCACGCTGACAGCACATGGAAGGACGATTTTCGGGCATAGATACGATCAGACTATTTAAGTTTTGTCGATGGACAGACAAAATCCAGCCATGTTTTATTGCTTCGAATGAATTCTCGCCCAGCTTCATTTGCAATCGAAAGTAATCATTCATTTCGCTCTCAATCGATAATTTCTCTTGTCGCAAGCTCTGTGCGAGTTCAAGGATATCGAGAACTGAAATTTCAATTGAATGCTCCATTTTTTACTCCTACAAAAAAAGAAAAAATACAAAAACAAAAAATTTGCAACTATTATTTTTGTAATTTTGAGTACTTTTCACTTACTTTTGCGCAATTACTTGACTTTATTCCGATGCTTTTCTTTTTCTACATTCCAGTTAAAGTAAACATTTACTTAAATATCGCGAAACAAGTTTTAAAATTGCAAAATTTCTGTTATTTTGATTTTTCTTCTTTTTTATTATTTGAGTTGTCAGACGAGATTCTCCAAAAAAAGTTGATTTGAATTTAAAAATTCCGTTAATTTTATTTCTGATTTTTTTTTATTTGAAGGCTTTTTGAAAATAAATTTAATTCCTTAAAGAAGAGAAGGATTTTTTAAGAAAACTAATAAAAATAATAATAATAAATTTTTTAGTTTAGATTTAAGTTAGTTAAGATTTATTCTGACATGTGAGCAAATACCCCTTAAATAAACAGAAATTTATAAAAATAGCATGGGAGAAAATTATAGGGTTGATAACAGAGCTAAGTTTACAACTAGCCAAAATTACATACCTTTGTCATTTACGGTTTCACCATGTGCTCGAATTACTAATTGACATGAAGTAGATAGCAAAGCACGTAACATTGTCGACTGGTTGGCCTCCAACTCTTTTGTGAATTTCCTGCCCTTAAAAGCACTTTGTGACTTGTATTATTGCTTTTTCGAAAGCTCCATTCCACTGACTTCACAACCTTAAGTGATTTTGTGAGTCATAAAATTATGCCATTATCTTTTAGCATGGACAGAAGGGATGAAGTTCACATTCAAATAAAATTATCACACATTGTCGGAGTGTCCTAAAATTACTTTACACTCCATTGATTTTTCCCTCTCCCACTTGCAAGCTATTTTTGTGTTATTTCAATTTTCCGTCTCCCACATCCATTGACACTATTCGTACATACATTTCTGAGATTATGTGTTTAACCGCACTCTGATGGCTTCAGAAGAGAAAACATGTGCTGTATGCTATGCTTGCGGTGAAAATATAAAAAAAGGCGGTTGTGGATAAAACTTTCAACGACCGGAGGGAAGCAAAATTTTCAATTCAAATGTTTAAGGAAACTTATTTGTGCTTCTGTCAGAAATGCTCGCGGAAATTAATTCATGACAACATCAAACATAAACTTTAAAATTTAAATTAATACCTGTGCATCACAAAAAAGATTATGTTTAATTTTAACTCCTATCTCATCTTAAGTTTTCAAGTACAATCCGGATGAATTATTTGAACAGTAAAAGTTCATTAATTGACGGGTGCGATATGCTCATAACATGCCGTGTATGTCAAACTTTAAAAACTTAATTATAAAGTTCTGAAAACTTCTAACTTTTAACACGTGAAACATCCTTTTGCAAGCTTGATGAGCGCTTAACATCATGTATTCATGTCAATGAAAATGATTTTGATTTTCTTAAGAAACTATGTTTTAGACGTAAACATTATTTTTTATTTATTCGTTACAAGTAACTTTTCGGTTAAATTTTAAGGCGGTTTAATCAAAAATATCCATGCAGAATCCATCAATTTCTAACCAAAAAAGTTATGCTGTTGATTCAAATATATAAATTCAGTGAGTGTTTTCACGCACACAAAATCACGTAGATACTAAAATCACTAAAAAGACTCAAATAAAGCACCTTTATGCCTTAAAAATTATGAGCAACGAAAATTTTATGCTGAATTCGATATTTTAGGATTGAAAAGAAGTAAATTTTATTTTAAATTAAATTTTTTGAATAAATGATAGAAAGGATTTTTTTTGCGTTTTTTAGGTGAAATAAAGTTTATATTAGATTACTTTGACATTTTATTTTTTATTTCCACTAACTCAGCACAACGAAAAAAATTTCAATTACCTTTACTCTTCTTTTGCTATTTACTTTGTCAATTTGCCTTTGTCTCCTCTAAAAAAAATTTATTCCCCCACAGCAAAAGATCACGAGAAGAAAATACATTTTTTTAAAAGTTAAAACAAAATTTTTGGTCTTTAATTCTTAGCTTAATGTTTAATGTTTTAAATGACGTTGAGCGATCCGGAGGCTTCAATTTGGAATTATTTTAATGTTGAGCTTTTGAAAATTGTTGAAAAATACGTTAATTTAAATGGAAAGAACAAAGTTTATTTATGCGCAAGTGAAATGGCTTTTAAATTTATAGAATAATATTCAACAAAATTGTTCAAACAACTTTTTTTCAATTGAAAAATTAACAAATTCGAAAAAATTAGTACAAATATAATTTTTTAAAATTTAAACTTTCCGCTCCTTGCTTAAAAGCACAAACACTAAAACATCCTCAAATATCATTGTGCTATTTTTAGAGTGGCATCACAACTAAAAAGGCTTTTATCTCATTAACATGCTGAGTATAATAGTTTTTATATATTCGGCAATAAAAGTGAAGAATGAACCTTATTTGGGTCAGAAGCAAAGAACAAAAAGCTCGAATTGAGTCGTTTGAAATTCTACTGCGTGTACCCCAATTTCTGCAATTTATATACGACATATAAATGAAATGATGGCGCTAAGAGATCTCTGCGTTGAATTTTTATTAAAGTTTTGGCTGAGAAATGACTCCAAGCGTCTAAAAATATCTGCTCGTAAAATTCAAAAATCGCATTTAATTAAATGAAAGGGAGGAAATCTTTTTTTTTATTGCCTCTTTTTCTGATTACTTTATGATGATATCCGGGTTTCTATTCATACTGACGCATAAACTTTATGATACTTTTTCATTCTGAAGAGGGGACAAACTCTTGAATTTTTATAATCAACCGAATTCCAATGTCACATCGCTTATGCTGAGCACAAGACGCGTCGAAAGGGAAAAAGGTTGAATTTTTCTGATGCTTTGAAGTAAAAATTGAGCTTCAAACTTTTTACCAACTAATTTGCGAGGACAATGAGGAAAAATTGTGGTTCGTTGAAAAACTTTCATTTTATCATGAATGAGGAAAGGAAAATTTTTGAACGGGAATTAATAATTTTTTCATGCCATGTGCGTGCATTTAAAATTTTGTGAGTTTTCTAGAGTGAAAAATTCATTAAAACTTTCATCAGAAAAATGACACTAGCAGCAGATTTATCTTTAAATTAAATAAAATAATTGCTCATCCACTCATTACGAGGCGATATGAAAAACTTTTCACGCAAACAAATGCTGCTTAACCAAGCTTGATGGAGTTCTCTTAGCTTTTAATTAAGCTCATATTAAGCTCATTAAATTTATATATGAACGAATAGTTTCAAATGAAATTCTTAAAGTTTTTTTTATGGATTGTAAAAAGATTTATTCATTTGCTAATGGAAAATATTTCAGTACAAAGTATAAAAGTTTTCATAATAAATAAAAGCTCATAAATTATTAACTCATTAAATAGCGGAAATAGTTCAATAAACCGTCTCTAAATTAATCAAATCATATAACGACATCCTTAGAGCTCAATCACTCGATCACGATGTTGCGTGCCACTTAATTAAATGCTTGAAAGATTTACAGACGTGTTCAACGTAATTTTTACTTCATCGAAGGAAATTCGGTAAGAGTGAAAAATTATAGGAAATGAGAGTTCGAGAAAATGACGGAAAATTTAAGAGAGTGAAACATTTTCTTTCCGCTCACACTCGGTGGAGAAAAATTCAACGAAATACCGGCATTGAATAAACAGCTGATCACTTTTTCTCAGCTATCGTTTCGTATTTTCTCCTACCGATAATTGTTTAAGAAAGTCAATTTATTTTAATTCTTGATGGATTGCAATGTATTACAATTAGATTTTAGATTTGATGCTCACTATTGTGTGTGTTTGTGTAATATAATAAAAATTTCATGAATAGATAGATCAAGTTTTTTTTAACCTGCTAAACAAAGCGCGAAAGATGAAGACAGAACAAAAGGTGATAATTAAATCAAATTACCGCTTTAAAACTCGAAACAATAAGGAAGGTGATATTTTTATCGTTTCGGGCTTGTTGATTTATGTGAATTCAAAATTGTGAAATTTTACACTTCTCTCTCTCTTCTTTTATTGAAACACAAATGTTGTCTGCTACCGAAATCAAAAAATTTTCAAGCGTCGAAATGAAGCGTTTTAAGCACACGCCGCAATCTGCGACATTTTATGCGATAAATTTAATTATTTTTTCATCTTCTTCGCTCATCCCGCTAATAGATCTCAGATGTGAGCTAATTTGAGCCTCATTTGTTTTTTATGAGCGAAACGAAGAAGAAATGGAAGAAAAAGAATTATTGCGCACACATTAAACTGCCGATGCTGATAATCGACATCACGCTTTTTACACTTGTAGCAGAAGCGATTTAATAAGCAATCATTTCGCACAAGGTGAGCGACTGGTATTGGATTAATTTATCAAGAATATTTGTCACACGTGTGACATTGGATGAAAATAATAAGAATAGTTTTATGATCGAAACGTGGAAGAAAAAATTATCAATTTATTGAGATATTTTATGAGTCATCTTACTCTAAAAATAAAACTCACCTTTCCGTGGGTGAGTAAAATTTTTTATTATTGGCTTTTTTTACAGCCAAAAGAAGTTCATGAAAACTTTCATAAAAATAATAAACAGTACACAAACAAAATCATTAAACTTGAGCACTCGCAGGTAGAAATAAACATGGTTTCACTATTTCCGCAAATATGAACAATAAATGCAGCTTCTACATGGCAACGATGAGTGTAGTGTGGTTGGTTTAAGTCTCATATAGTAATAAAATTTAATTGAGCGCATGAAAAATTATTTTTTCTTTATGAGGAAAGAATAAAAGAGCTAATCTATGGTGAGAGAGTGAATTGAATTAAAGACAGATGAAATGTGAGAGCGATCGATATTTTTTTTGATTGCTCAAAAAGTGAATAGGTAACTAATAATTTTAAGTTTTTAGTATTTTTTTAAATTAAATTTTAAATTTAAAATTTTATGTTAATTACATCATTACCAAAATCTCTCTTTCTATAATGATATCAATTATTAATTAAATATTATATCTATTAATTAAAACTCAAAATTATATATTTTTTTATGATAAATGTTAACACATTAAAAAAATCATATAATTTTTTGGTAATTTCATAAAAATAGTTTTACATTAAATTATTGAATTAAAATTGAAAGCTTTTCAATTATTTTAATTCACTTAAGATCACTCGAGAAGGATGCCAACAAGGTGAAGGATTTTAAATTACTTATTCGCATCACACGCTGCAGAAATCGGATTAAATTGATTGAAATAACAGAAAGCAATTATCAGAGGTCATGAGAGGTGCAGAATTCCAAATTTGTTGAAAATTCACCCTTTGGCACAACAGAATCTAGTGATTGGATGCTCAAACGCGTCAGCTATTAAACTGGAAGCACCTGAAATTTTAACGTTCGTGTAATAAATTCGAAACGTGAAGAATTAGTCGATTGGATGCTCACTCTAGCACTTTTTTCTTCTTCCACTCGTGATGCTTTTCACTCAAACTTGATCCCTCGCCAAAATGAAAACATATTATCATGAAAAAACGCTTTCACATGCAATTTTCCACTTCTTCACACTCAATTTCTGATTTTTATAATCTAAAAATGATATGATAAGAAAGTTTTTATGGTCGTTGGTGTGGAAAAAGGTTAGCGTGTAGGAAAGAAGGATCATAAACATTAAGACGAATTTTATTATCGCATTTTAATCTTCACGAAGCTTCTTAACACCAAGTACTTAGTTTAAAGTTTTAATGCGACATGTGTGTAGGTGGTTTGGGATGGAGTTGGCATGGATATATTTGCATGAATAAGCTTTTGATTTAATAGAAAATGCGAAGCAATAAAAATAATTCAGTATAAATTTTATATTTTTACGTGGGTTCGAAGTACAAAAATATAATTCGGATTTTTTTTGAAACATAAAACATTTTTTATATGCTTCCACATCTTTTTTTTGTAACAAAATTCAAATACTAAAAAATGCATTGAAAAAAAGCTGAGCCAGATTAAGTGAAGCTTTTTTTCACAGCGAAGCAATGTCATCGAGTGATAAAATCTCATTAAACGAGAGAGAGAAAGTGTGAATAAGTGTGCTATAATGACGAAGTGAATTTAATGCGTTTCACCTTACGGAAAAGGAAATTTCATTCAGTGCTTAAATTATGCATAAAATTTGCATTCCATAGCAGTTCAAGGCAGAACCTTTTTGTGTCTCTGATTGCAGCTTAAGCTTACTTTCTCCCCCTCTCATATAATCTCTCATCGCATGTTCAGTTTGAATGTCACACGAGGCAATTCAAATGATCCGATTATTTGTTTGCTGAATCGAGTGGGTGGAAAATGAACATAAATACGAAAAGCTATGGGGTTTAACAATGGGTGTCGGGATACAGCGTAATAAGTATTGTTGCTTTATCGTAAAACACACATCTCGATACTTTTTTTCATAACGTATGAAATAGCGCGCTGTAAAGTTTTATCTTTTCAGTTGCTTACGCAATACAATTTCCATGTTGCTACCATTAGTTCTGTCGTGGCACATACATGAAAAACTTTTTTCTCTCCCCTCTCTGCCATTAATCGTAATGGGACTTTTTCTCGGTCGCTAGCTTCACATAAGCGAAAATAAATATCGATACATTAGTCTGTCACGGAACAATATGTGTCACACATATATATGAGAAATAATTTTTCCAACTTTATCATTATCTCGACCTGACATTTTCATAATGCATTAATTTTCATTTCAGTGTAAAGTAACATGCATATTTTGTTACTTTAATTGCAAAGAATGACATTCTAAAGGGGTCGGGTTACATAAAAATTAAGCATGAGCGAGCTTTAACGATTTGCAATTAAAAAAACGCTTTCGGTTAGTTTCTGCTGTTAATAAAATGTGCTCTGCCATGTGAGGCTTTTTTGTTGTCAACAATGAAGGTTTTTTTCATTCTTTACATTAAACAATTTTTTTTAAATTTTACATCCAAATTGACGCATCGAAATTTCCTATTAGACTCGTTGAAAAAATCAATAAATTTTATTAGCGAAAATGCTACAGTCCAGGCAACAGCGATTTTTTAAAATTATAATAATCGAAATTGCTTCAAAAGCACCAATAACGCCGAGGGTTTAATCGTAAATCATTTCATACCTCAACACATTCATCGCATTATGCTTAATTTCGCGTAAATGATTGAATTTAATTTTTTACATGTTTTATTGCTAATTATACGGCTTCAATTTTTTTTACAATGCGTATTGTTTGAGGGAAATAAATTGAAATTTTACACTCAATGAACGTCAATATGGATACTACGAGTTGAGGAGAAAAATAATTTTCTAAGTCATTTAAAAATGTTACTGAAATTTCCTCGTGCGCTTTTCCGCGTCGCTATGACAGTACGGAGCATAACGAAGAAGAGAAGATATTTATTTTCATTAGATTTCACTCTCAAGAGGATTTTATCGAGCCCGCCATTCACACTGTTGACCTCTATAGAATTGAAAAGGTCTTCGTCCATGATTCAATTATTCACCGCCTCTGCACTCACAGTGATTTTCTCAAGAGATGTCTGAAGTTTAATTGTCGGAGTTAATTTTCATCTCTTTCCTTCTCCTGAAGTTAAATTGGCCCCATTAAATTTGATAGAGAGAGTAAAGTGATAGCTTCAGCAAGTCCGACAATGCTTAACGAGCTGAGTTATGAATTTTGTCAGTTAAAAACTTTTTTTCTCTTTTATGATTGATGACAATTTTTCCTCAGAGACTCATGAATTTGAATTATTCTATTTTTAAAGCGACATTAATATTTATCTGCAGCAAGCAAAATAAAAATTCAAATGAATTTAAATTTTGAGAGAAAAAGAAGAAAGAATAAATTTCATAGAGCTTCTTATGCATTGTGTCTGTCTTCATTGTGATATGATTTTAATGAAAAAAAGGAAAAAATTATTGCATTGCAAAACTATTTTTATTTTGCATTTTCTTTAGAAAGAAAATTTCCATCGCGTTATGAATCTAAAAGAAGGATGATTGTGAAAAATAATCAATCAATAAAAAATTTTTTTTGATGAACGTCTTGAGACTGAAATCAAATTTTATTATCTTACACAACTTGAAGTCACTCAACAATCCTCTTGAAAGTTTTTAAAATCCAAGAGATGGAAATATTGAATTTAAATTTAACTGATTCTTAAAAATTCTATGTCAAGGGATGGAAACATGATTTGCATTATGCAGATCCTGAATTTTTTAATTGTCAACATTTTGATGTCTGGTTTTAAAAAATAGTTTTTGAAAAGGGTTTACCACCCTTGAAAATGAATTGTTGTGACTTTCCTTCAATTTTGATCTTAATTTTGTTTAAATCCATTAAAACCATTTTCCGCAACTTTTATTGCTTCCTCAAAAATTATTTTCTCGCTTTGACATTAATCAAATTTGGTTTTCATCACCATCCACTCCCACCTCCAGGCACTGCACCCACGTTTACTTTTATATATTTCCTCTTGATAACTTTTCATGACAAATGAAACTAAGCTAAAAGTTTTTCATTAAAACAAAATTATAGTTTCATCACGTTGATCATAAATTTTTCTCTAACGACTTTTCTGCACTTTATAATTCATTCTTAACGACACTATCAGTTTAAGTGCTATTTTTTCAGATCGTTCGAGAGAGATATTTTTCTTAAGAGAAAAAGTTTAACGTGTTACAGTGTTCCACGAACCATTATGTAAATTGAAAAAATGGAAATATATTTAAATTTTCTCTGCTTCTTCTTCTAAACATTCCTTTAAACGTGTTTGTGATTTTTCATTCGATAGATAGATTGTTGATTTGTTTGGAAATTCCTCGGAGAAAAAAAAAGATTAATTTTAGGTGGCTTTTTGTCTGCGTAAAACGAAATGTCCCACAATTTTTGTATTTAAACTTTTCATGAATAATTTTTTTTGCGAGTGTCCCAAATGTGTCTTGTGAGCCTTTTGACATTTTTCACTTAAATCGTCAAAAGTGAATTTTCAATTTCCAACAATGAAAAAAATCGTCTAGATTGGGGACAAACCTCAAGCTTTATGAACCTTTTTTCAACACTCACCAAAGAGAATGAAATCAAGACACTTCCGTGGCGGACGTGTAGCACCACAATAAAAAATTATTATAGACCGCATTTGACTTAATGAATTTTAAATTAGGGTCAATTTATTCTTAAGCGAGATTTTGTGGTGACCAAAAATTTAGGGAAATTATTTTCAACTTGATATGCATGAGAATTTAATCAATATTTTTTCAATCAAAGCTATTCACGATACACTTTACATCAAACAAGGGATTAAAATTGTGTTTTCAACATAATTAAATTAAGCTTAATTGAAATCGCTCAAAATAAATGAAATGGAAAAATATTCGAGCTTAAAGAAGCTGTCGATAAAAGTTACTAAGGGAAAGTTTTGAACTTTTTATGCAAGTCCATTAAATAAAATTTTATAAATTTAATAGAAGAAGAAATTTATATTTATCAATCACTAACTAAAGTTTTTAATGGTACAGAAATTTCATTTTGCTGAAAACATTTAATTAAAGTAATTAAAAAAACCCCAAAATATTTCAAAACGCAGTAAATTAATTATTTAATGATAATCACTTTAAATTTCCCAATAATTGTAATTATTCAATTTAAATTACGTACATTACACTTCAATTATCGCGATTAAGACAACAAAATTTAAAAATTATAAAACTGAATTTGTCAGTTCATAATTTAATCATTCATTAAATTTCAGTCAATGCGTATGTCAAAAATCAATCAATTAAGTCTGTTATGTTTATGTTCACATGTCAGCACGTATGTGTGAAAAATGAAGAAAAGGCAATTAATTGGGCTGCAAAAATTTGTATTGAACGTCGTAAAAATGCTTGATTGAATGATAATGGAATGTCTTCGTTGCTGTGAAAAAAATTTCTTTTGAAAACATTCTTCTTGGTGATTCAAAAAAAGTCTTCTTTCATTCTTTTCACGAAAATTTTGTGCGATAAAATTCTTCTTTGAATAAATAAGGCGGAAAATGTGTCTAGCACCCAAAAGGACACCAAACTCTGGAAATTTTTCATCTTTGAATTATTATAATTGAGTCCTTAGGGGACAAATTTGGTTGTTTGTATTTTCGTTAGCATCTGTAATTAGGTTAGATTTTACTTTGAGATAAGCTCAGTGTCGCATAATTAATCTTAAGGTTAGGCTCATAAAAAAAGTATCAAAGAGCTTTTTTTAATTAATTTAAAAAGTTTCACAGTTTTCAAACAAATTTTTTAGTGTTTCTTAATTAACCATTTTAAAATATATGAAATTATTTAAATTTCA
Organism: Tanytarsus gracilentus; assembly: GCA_038502055.1. NCBI lineage: Eukaryota > Metazoa > Arthropoda > Insecta > Diptera > Chironomidae > Tanytarsus > Tanytarsus gracilentus. Next base: position 1,269,199 of record JAXRKN010000033.1, on the reverse strand, counting down.
GTTGTGCCTGTCTGTGAACACTCCCACAAAACACAGAATTATTCCCATTACACGTGAAAAATCAACATTAATTAAAAAGGATCAAAGCGATACCAGAATCCTCTCAAATATTTCAACAACCTAGGGCAACGTGTGAAAAATGAAAATTGATAATTTAATATGCGAGAAATTTTATAGCACACAAGTTTTATAGCACGAGAGAGTCAAAAGCTTCATTCTCTCGTGTGCGCAAGTTTCTCTCGAATGATTCAGGGAATTCTTTTCGAAAAAAAAATCTAGCAAAAGAACTCGAACGTGCTTGCAGACAGTTTTTAACTTTTGCTTTTGTAAGATGTGCGAAAATCGAGAGAAAATTTAATTTTTCGCGGAGGATGAAAAAAGAAAAATCGCGAAAAAAATAGAAAAAAAATTACTAAACTGATTTTTAATAGGTGATGATGAAAAATATTGTGCAGAAAATTATGAATATGGATTAGCGCATTAAGTTACTGGATATAAATTTGAAAAAAATTCAAGGTGATGATCAAAAAAAATTATTCGCATTCAACACATCAACATTAATTAAAATGCAATTAATTCAATGAAGACGATCGCAAGCACATAAAAGTCCGAAAAAGACTAAACTCAGCCAGCAATTAAAATTTATTCAACAACGCGATAACATATAAATTTTTTTCCTGAAAGACATTTGAGAGAAATTTTTGCTCTTCTTCAAAGAAGTGGAAAAGTTTTCGCGCTAAAAATAAGCCCTCGAAAATGATTTCTCGCCTATGATTTTATTTCATCTCTTAGATGAAGAAAAAGTGACGATTAATTAGTGTGAGCATTGTAAATACACACACACATGACTCGCTTGTAGTACAATCCGAAAGGTTATGTGTTCTTAATCTCTCATGTCGTGCTCGTAATTGCCTCCGAGACGAATTATTGTCTGAGGTTCGAATATTTTTCAAGTTCACCTGTGTGTCACCTCTGAATTCGCCAGTAATTAGCCATTGGCCGATTATATTATTTTTTGTGCTTCTGTATAAAATTCCTCCACTACTCATCTCACAGTCGGCAGCAGCCAAAATCTTAATGTTCGAGGTCATAATTGGCCCGCTTGTTGTTTCTGTTTCTTTCTCCCCATTTAGAAGCATTAAAAAATGATGATGATTTTTTTTAATATATGTCGAGAGAGGAATTAAAAAATCTCTTTATTTTTGCGCGTATCAGGCGCGCCAGTGAAAGATGTGGTCAATAATAAATATTATATGAGAATGTGCCTTCTTTTTTCTATTTTTAAAACTCTCCTCCCATATTTCGAATTCGACCATGAGGGAGAATTTCGTAAAATATTTTTTTAAATATTTTGATTGAACTTGACATTGAAACTTTATCAATTTACGAATGCAAAAAAAAATTCATTCAAATAAATTTTGACAATCACTCTTAATTTGCCTCAAAATGACGATAAATTGCGATATAATTGGATATAATTGGATGAATTTTTAACCACACGCAGATTGTGGTAAATCATCGAGGAAAAAAAATAATTCAAGCTGAAGTGAAAACAGCAGAGAAATAAATCTAGCTATGATACTAATCAAGACTTGACACGATACAAATTTAAAAGTTGTGAATTTCTTAGGCATGTTAAAACGTTTTCAAGGATTTTCTTATTTTTTTATTGTCGAAAAATTTACAAACAAAAAGGAATTTTGCAATCGTAAATAATTTTTGGAGTGACTTCTTATTCTTAAGTTGAACATTTCTTTTTCTCAAGATTGTTTTGAGAGGAAAAAGTTGTCTTAAGTGTTTTCACTAAATGAAATGTTGAGTTTTTTTTCGTTAAATATTTGGATTCTCAATTGTATGAGAAATTTAGGAGTTTTATGAAATTTTAATGATTTTAATTTATTTAAATTTTTAAAGATTTATTTAATAAACGTTCAATATTTTTAAAATTTATAATAAAATTAATTAAAAGTAAAATTTATTGAGAGCGTGCTAATTCATGTAAAGTCAAATTAATTTACCAAGGTTACATCTAAATTTAGCCAAACCTGTATTTTTAATAATGAACAAAATATTATTTTTTAATGACTCATAATTCAGAAGTTCAATAAACTTCATCAAAAATTTTGTGTGACCTTTCAACACTATAAAAAGTATCTACTTACTTGTAAAAATTTCTTAAGATCATGAAAACAAAATTAATTTATAAAGTATTCTGTTGTTTTGGACTCTTTTCGACCTCTCCAAGAACTCTTGAAATTTAATTAAACTCAATCCGGTATTAAGTTTGTCATTATAAATTTTATTTTTCCCTTCGAGAGATTTAAAAAAAGAAAAAAATTGTAGGATTGTACGAGGGTTGACAAAAATCTTCTCTATTTCACTCTCCATTAAAATTACACTCGCAGCTGTATTTAAACATTTGATAAAGAGTAAAAAAAAAGTTATAAAGCTTTAATCGTCACAAAATAAATTTATTGCTCGCTCTTACCCGCTGAATGACTGCCACAAAAATGCTATCCTTATTTACATTGTTGAGCATGTAAAAGTAAAAATGGAGGATTGTAAAAAAGAAATTAAGTTGAATGTTATTTCTTTATGTAATCAAACAAACAATTTTGTTGGTAAAATTTGCAGCTTTTAATGCGCGGAAACAGCAAACAATTTCTTTTTCGACAAACACGCCGAAAACTTGGCACTCCGAAAAATGCGAGAGTGCTAATTGAATTGTGTTCTCGCTCATCACTGATGTATAAATTATTCATGATAAGCAGTAAATGGAGCTCTTGTGAATTGTGATTAATTTAAATTTCATGATGGTTTTTTTTCGCTAAAGAATTAAAGTCACTTTGGATGTATGACTTTAATGTGACTTTGCTCCACGGGGATGATGATTTAGTGATGGTATGAAATTAAATTGAAAGTTAATTGAAATACTAATTTATTTATTTTTAATCTTTTGAGGAGCTAGAAGCTGTTCGTAAATTAGGTCACGTAAAATTTAGAATATCTTAACTTTTTACACTTTTTGATTCTTTATGTTCTTAAAAATGCGTGATGTAATTTACAAGTAAAAATTTAAATTTAGAATTCTATAAAAAGAATATTTGACTCTTTTAAAATCAGCTCATTTGTTAACGCCATCAACAGACATCATTAAATGCAGTCAATCGTATTTCAAAACTCTTTCAAAATCACATCAAAAAGAACATGCCAAAAAAATCAAATTTCCTTTCCCCCCGCACTTTTTTATTCTGCCGTGAGAAAATTTTTCGCTGTACATTTTCCTCTCGCACTCACAATTAAGATATGAGAGAAACTGTCAAAAGAACTCATACGTAAATGCAACATGTTGAAGCTCTCGAGTAAAAAAATAACTCAAACGTTATCGCTCGTGTGTGTTGATAGTATAGAGCAGTACTTCGTTAATGATGAACATATGACGATAACAAGCAATTTCTAATGTGATTTTCCCATTTTGTATATGTACCTACAGTATGTGTTTCTGCTTCGGCGATATTTCACATTTTATGACGTTATAAGCTTTCAAAGAAATGTACTGAACATCTGCTTAGTGCTTTATTGAGCTTTGAAATCACTTTTAGAAATTCAATTGAAAACATCGAAATTTACATGCCGATGACATAAATATTCAAAGATCATAGACAAAATTCCCTGAATGAGTGTTTATTTTCTCCGCTTCCGAACTGTGAAGCACGCGAAACACTCTCATGTGTGTGTCAATATTTCTTCATTCGAAAAAGGAATTTTGTGCCATCAGTAAAGTGATAAAATTTCCGAGAGCAATAAAATTCATTTCTCGGGAGAGAGAAATCGGAAATGAAAAATCTCTTTGGGATGTGATCGCCTGTTAGTTTCGAGGAAAAGTTTCTAAGGGGTTTGATATATGTAAGAAACTGATTGAAAATTCAATGAATGCTAGTTATGAAAGATTTTTGTCCTTTGATTTTTAGGGAAGCTGTAGAGATATTTTTATGTAATTTGGGTTTGATAAAAATTCATAGTGTGATTTGACCTTACAGGACTTTGGGACATGGAATTTATTACAAAAATTTTGAATAAATGAATTTTTGTTACTTCATGGATTGGGCAAAATCTTATTGATTTTTAATTCAATTAAATTTGTGATATTCACCCTTAAAATCCTAAAAACATTGTAATCTACTTTTTCGCATTAAATTGTCCTTTTGAACGATTTCTATATCGAATCAATGATTTTGATTTCCTTTTTATAACTTAAATTCATTTTCGTTGTCAAAAACATATTTTTCAAGTTAAGCGAGGCGAGATTGAAGAGCGAAAACTTTTCTATCTTCCGCACTTGTCATTTCCAAAAATCATTCCATCCCTGATTCCATCAAAGTTTTCTTAATATTTGTTAAGGACAACAACAATTTGTGAATAAAAAATGAACAGAGAATTAAAGCCAATTTTATTGTGGGCTTTCCGCAAAGTAAATAATTTTCATAATTCAATGAAAAGAAAATTTTCCATAAAAAAAATTATTTGTCACTTTGTTATGTAAATATTTTTTAAAAGCAACAAGAGTGAAAATGGTTCCTATGGCGATGAAAACCCAGTGGGTGGCAAAACTGTTTTGAATATTTAAAGTTTTCTACATAGAGGAATTTCTATAAGATATCGAGATATTTTTCAATAAAGGATGAAAAAATATTGAGCTCGAATATTTTAAATCTCTCATGTGAACTTTAAAGCTCTTACAATAAATTTGGATAAAAATATAAAATTACATTAAATCTTATTTTTATAAAATGATAGTTTGAACTTTATCATAAGTTTAAAAAAGCTTTTTAGAGCTTTCACTTAAATGAAGCTTTTTCAGAACTTTTAAGTAAAACAAGCTTTGAAGTTCAGCTCTAAAATTAATTTAATAAAATTCAGAAAAATCACCAATGACAAAATTTAAGAACTTGCTGCCTCTGAATACTGAACGACAAAATTCTTTCATCCTCAATTAAAGTAAGAAAGCAATAGAGCGAAAGCTGAAAAGAATAATTTAAGGATTACGGGGCTCAATTTTGAGTCTAATCTTTTCAAATATATTGCCAAGTCTCCCTCTCGCTCTATAATAAAATCCATTCTCTATTATCTTTTCCTTTCCCTTCTATTCAATTTTGATAATAGAGCCTTTAAGGCATTTACCGCGTTGCGCACAAGAAAAGTCTTGCGACAGAAAATTTTTTCTACAAAAAAAATTAATTTTATTTATAGAAAATAATTTTATCTTTTTTCTCTTCTCTTTTCAGCGATCGTGAGGGATCGTAAATTAGTTTAATCTTTTCATCTTGCCTGCGTGTTCGACCTCGACCCACAGCATCGTGTGTACAGGAATCATTCAATGACATTTGTTGAGTGAACAAAAATAAAAAAGAATTTATTTATTTATTTTCCATTGATTCCTAAGAAATGAAATGGAAGAGGAAGAAAAACTTTTTGTGTGAATAAAACAAATCTGAAAAAGTGAAAAATTACATGAAACATTAAGTTGAATAAATATTGTGAAGATTTGGATTCGGAGAATATAAAAAATAAATCCCGAAAAACTCTCGCGTGTGTACTGATAAAAAAATCAAGAAGTCATAAAACAAAAGCCTGTCATGAAAACGTGTTCACATGCAAATTGTTGACGTGAAATAAAATCACGAAAATATGCGAGAAAAATGCCAAAGATCACAAGCAAATGTTTCAAGCGAACAATAAAGTGACTAAGACGCGTAGCTAATATGAAAATGTGCCGTGTGAGTAGGTGAAAATGAGTGTGTGTAAAAATAGCGAAAAATCATTTGACAACACTTGAGTGTGTGTATGTGTGGAGAAAATCACCGTCATCATAGCCCGCGAACGCACAGTGAATAGTGAGAGTGAAAAACCATGAACGATTTTTTAAACACAACAATTTTCGATGACGATATCGCGAATTATACTTTCGATGGAAACGCGACAAACCATACGAATAACGAGGACTATGGCGACTGGCCATGTTCGCCTCCCGAATATCCTGAATTTGAATTCTGGTCGAACGGAATTCTCCTCAACTTTGTCGGATTCTTCGGCGTCCTCGGCAACATCCTGTCAATGATCATCCTTTCGAGGCCGCAGATGAGGAGTTCAATCAATTACTTGCTTATTGGCCTCGCACGTTGTGATACTATTTTAATTATTACGTCCATGTTACTGTTCGGAATTCCCGCAATCTATCCTTACACTGGATTCCTCCGATATTACTACTTTCGACTCTATCCCGACATCTCAAAGGTGGTCTATCCACTTGCAATGGTGGTGCAGACCTCGAGTTGCTATCTCACGTTAACCGTCACACTCGAACGATATGTTGCCGTTTGCCACCCACTGAGAGCTCGTGCATTATGTACATATGGTCGAGCACGTCTCTACGTTATCATCATTATTCTGTTCTCCATCTGCTACAATGTTCCTCGCTTCTTTGAAGTAGACCAGCGAGAATATCCGGACGAAGAGTTTGGTTTTGTATTTTGCATAGTCGCGACAGACATGCGAGCCGATCATTTATATATCAATATTTACATTCACTGGCTGTATTTAGTCTTCATCTACTTTATTCCATTTTTTGGCCTCTTCCTCTTCAATTCAATGATCTATTCACAAGTTCGGAAGGCGAACCGAGAACGACAAAGACTGAGTCGAACGGAAAAGAGGGAAATTGGCCTCGCCACGATGCTCTTCTGTGTTGTGATTGTATTTTTATCGTGCAATATCATCGCACTGCTCATAAATATCATCGAGGCGTTTACGGGTGAAATTCACGATCGTCTTGTCAAGACTTCAAACCTCCTCGTGACAATAAACTCGAGTGTAAATTTCATAATTTATGTGACATTCGGAGAGAAGTTTAAGAGAATTTTCCTACTACTATTTTGTAAGAGACGCGCGGGACGTGATTCACCCGAGATGCTGCCTGATGACAGCTCATTCTCGAATGGCGATGCGAGCAATCGAAATTCAGGTCGCTTTCAACGAACCAACACGACACGGTGTAGTTCACGCAATGGCACAAGCTGTAAAGTCACACGTACGACTCGCATACAGCGGGCTCCATCGCCGGGTCCAATCGTATACTATCCCGCACGTGAAACACTTCCACGACCTTCGAATATTTCAATAACACGCAGCACGTCGCTAATACACGCCGATTGGCGAGAAGACCTCAACGGAACTGCACTAATTTCGTCGGCTTTTTGAAAAAGGTCCATGACATTAAGCCGTCTGTACAATCACGTATCTGTTCCTTTTTCTATTGAAATGGGTCCATTGTCACCGTCACCTTCTGTATAGTTAAGAAAGTAGAGCACACCCAAATTTATATGCTCACAGCTGCTGCGAGAGCTAAACATCTGTGCAAAATGCATCACCATGAATACAAATTAAACTATGTTATGGCACATATAAAGTTTAATCAAAGAGTCATTGAGGGCAAACTAACTTATTTTGTATGTGCGTTAGATGAGAAAAACAAAAAACAGAACCCACACTTTCGCTTGTGTATCTACTTAGCTAAATAAGCATGTGTTCCTTCAATAAGATAAAAAAAGAGAGAAAATGTTTCTTATTTAAGGCTTTAATGGACGAACATGTGAGTAAAATACCCAGTGAGCAATATTTTAAAAATAATCAGAATTTAATTAAAAATGTCTTCAAACAATAAAGGTCTGAAGAAAAAATTGAGGTGTATCAAGTAAATATTCAATTTTAAAAAAAAATTAAGTTTCCTAAAGAGCTCTAGATGATTAAACAAATTAAGGATAAAATCCTGATGGCCTAAATTTAAATCAAGATATGAATTAAATTTGCTCACTGGGTGCATCATAAAATGAGTGGAAAGAAAATTTTTATGACTCTATAAATTCGTTCATGTAGGGGAAAACTTAAAAAGCTTAAAAAAGAAAAAAAAAACTTTATGATATCACAATCCACAAATTTCTTTTCACGTCTACAAGCATCATTCATTCAATACTCTTTTCCTCTGAGTGTCTTCTTCGTGCTACTCGTTCAAAAACACATAAAAAAAAGTATTGTAAATATCGCAATAATGTACACATGTGATTTGCCACAACTGCTCAAAAATTTAAGAAAATGTATTAAAATTTTTTAACATCATATTTTTATCATCGAGGCGAGGAGAAAGAAAATGTGATCATCGAAAATTGAGAGAGAGAGGACGAAGTAGTAAAAGTGTGTATAAAACTCTCTATTGTGTATCAATTGTTTATGTGACCGTAAAAATGGGCAGCTAAGAAAGAATGAAAATAATGATGATTAGATATTTTTCTCTCGCAAATGTGAGGAGAACCATTGTAGGGAAGTAAGTCACATGGGGTGTAAAAAAAGGGGAGGAGAGACGGAGTTGAAAGCATAAACTTGAAGTATACAGGGACTATAATCGTAAAAAGCTCGAGTGTATAACAATAGCTATGTGCTGCTAAGAAATATATGTGTAATATCCTTCGACTCTCCTCTCTCGGCACTCTGTTGTCTTACAAACAATAAAGTTGGAACTGCTGCCACTGCTCTTTAACTTTCTGGGCTTGCAATTAGCTTCAAATTCTTTTCAAATGAATTTGCTGTACTGAGATGAACTGAGTGCCAGACACTTAGTGGTAATTGATACTCGAATCAAGCATCTGTCTGATTAGTTTCTGATAAAAATCTCTTGTGGCACAAAAATTTCCGCTAATTTTCAAAGAATTCTTCAACTTTTAAGGATCACCACAAGAAATTAAATTTCGTTCTCTCATAATCTAATTGTCAGCCCATTTTATGACTCCTGTAATGTACAAATATTGAAATTTTGAGCTGGATTACTCATTAAATAGTAAAAGTCAAAAAAAGAGATTTTAAAGAATGATTTTGGAAATTAATTCAAAAATAGTCAACACGAAAAAATAGGAAATGAAAATTCGTGATGGAAATTTCTCGTTCTCAAACCACAAGATAAAATTCTTATCAAGCTATTAAAATTAACGAGGATGTGCGTTAAGGAATTTCAATAAGAAAATTATTCACTCATCGCGGAGTCACGTTCAGTTTAATTTTCAGCGAAAAAGCAAAACACTAATGGGATTTTTTAGAAGCGTAATTAAAGAAAATTGCGATTATGAATAATTTAAAAAAGTCGTTAAATTTTAATTATGAATTTTCATTTCGCTCATGAAGATAATTGTAAAAAGTAGTTTAGGGAGAAAAAAGATATTTTTTGAGGTTTTGTCAAAAATCATCTGAATGTTATTTAAATGAAAATTTATGATGGACTTTGTGTAGATAAATAAAAATCAATTATTTTTTAGCAATAAGGTCTGACTTTAAATGTGAAAATTAAAAGGATTAAATTAATTTCAGAAAGTGTCAAAATAAACGTGGGCTTTATAAAAATGATAAAAAGGATTTTTAAATGGGGTCAATTGAAAAATCCTTTAATAATTTTTGAAGGGTTACTTCCACATCGAGGTTACTAGAAACTTTGATGTCATTGATAACCCAACAAAAAATCATTCACATGACATTTAAAAATCTTTTAAATTTTCATATTTAATGTTAAAGTTTTTGATTTAACAAATAAATATAGAATAAAAAATTAAGGTAAAACAACTTCAATTTTATGAAAATTTCAATAGCAAAATTGAAGTTGTTTTAGCTTAAAGAAATTGCATATATACATTTGTAAGTATGACTTGGTCATGATGTAAAAAAGTTCAATTTCTTTCCATTATAATTCTCTCGTTTCACATTATTACGATTATCATTGTGTATATAAAGTTAAGAGCAAGAAGAATAAAAGTAAAATGAAAAATCTGTTATTTTGTTAAAAAAAGATGCACTTGAGGGTTTCCATTATTGCAAAATATGCTTTTTCCTAAAGTTACAGCGAATCATACTCCCACTCATATGTTGTGTATCATTGAGCCATTGTTATTGCCATTTGCTCTTATGTAGCGAGACTTTTATGCTCAATATTATATCATAACTGCCAATGGTAAAGCAATTCTTATCGGAGATGCTCTATCATAACCATAAACCACCTTTTTCTTCGACAATACATGAATTCAGGGTGTATTAGAGCATCAACTTGAGAAAGGTAAGTTTAATATACACCGAAAGAAGAAAAATTGGAATTTCTTTGGCTGATGGAAAATTAATACAAACATCATGGTTTTATTATCAAGATTAGAAATCTTCAAAAAAATATTTATGGTTTTCTTGTTATCAAAAAGAATTTTTGTTGGTATTTTTACTACCTTGAGAACGATTTGATGGAAAATTTTACCTTGAAATAATTTTCCATTCAATTTTTTTACGATTCTATAAATTTTTCACATTCGTAAATTTTTAATAACAAATTTATTGGAGTAATTTTAACATAAGTTAATTTTTATTTCATGAATAAATTTCAGCATTTAATTTTCCATCATACTCAGAAGCTCGTATAATTTCTTGACTTATACCAACTTATTTCTGTACCAATTAAAAATCTTAAACGTTGGATCATCTTTAACTGGGATCCTTCTAAGAAATTACGCTTTGTAATTTTGCTAATTTATTCTACAATTTTTCCTCAGAGTTTTAGAAATTTCACGGTAAAATAACCCCATTTATGTGAGCTTTGTCAAATTTCGTTTATGTCGAATAATAAAAGTCGGAATAAAAGGAAAAAAGGTTTGAAAAAACAGAAAAAGGTGTAAGTAAAAATGAAAAAATATTTGGATGCTTTAACATGAAGGTTCGTTCACCATTTCTGTGATAATTGTACAGGTCTTTATTTTTCAGGATTCTTTTGAAGAAAAGACAGATAATTTATAATTGCTCCAACAATAATTTCGAGAAGAACGCATTCAGTCTTTTTTTAAGAAAAACAAATTAAAGGTTATAAGAATTTATTGAGAAGACAAAAATTTCTTGTCGGACTTCTTTGCGAAAAAAACAAACTTTATCGCTTCCATGCACATGTCATACCGACTTCAATGATCCCTTAAACAATAAGGGTTGGGATAGTGTTATTAAAATAAAGAGTTTTAAGGATGTAAAGAAGCATAAAATATTTTATGGACTCGGTACTTTGTGGAAAATTTCAAGGATCCCAAATTAGTGTCCGTGAAGTACGTGAGACAAAAATGTGCAATCGAGCTGAAATTTTGAAATTATTGTGACCTAATTGATTTGAAATTCAAAAGTATCACAACGATTTTAAAAAATTCACAATTCATAAATTTAAAGGTAAAAAAATTATACATTTTTGAATTTTCAATGAAACTTACCAAAGTGTGCCACAAGAGTAAAAAGTTTAAAACCATTCTCATCCCGAACTAAATTATCCAACTGTGCTCAACTTTACAACCTCAACTTCACAAAAGCTATTGTAAATTATTCTTTTTGTTCTTCCATTACTTAATTCATAAACTTTTCTCAAGAAATTACCATAAAACTCTTTTCTTCATCCTGCTCAAGACATGGCAATAATTGGATTGTGAATTAAAAGGAAAATGACATTTCACATTTGCCTTCACATTGTGCATGGCGAAAAAAAAAGTAAAATGAGTAAATTTTACAAGAGTTGAACATTCATTGAGAAAAAAATTTACAATAAGAAAAGGAAAGCTTTCCACTTAACTTCACTCATAAGAAACGCAATAAAGTCTTATGTCGTTTTTGCATGAAATATCAGCAATTTTACATCAGTGTCTCGCACATCCAAAGAAATTGAGAAAGAGACTATGATCATTTATGTACAGATCTGTGATATGTATTTTTATAAACCATCGTTGGAGATTTATGTTACAGTGAAAAAAATTATAATTAAAATATTTTTCTGCTCTGACATTTATTTGACTTGAAAGAGTGCCAAATGAAATTTGAATACATAAAGCGAGAACAGAAAAAAGAGTGAGGAAAAATTGTCGTGTAATTTGGTCATTAGGGAAAATACAGTCAAAAGTTAAATAATTGATCGCAAAAAAAAGTCACTATAGGTTTATGAAGAGATGAAAGACATCATAAAATTTTAAAACATTTAGGAATTTTATGCTGTAAGAAAAAAATTTATGCTGATTAAATTTTAACGATAAAAAAGCATCAAAATAACAAGTCCAATTATAATGAAGAAGAAATCACTATCTAAAAAAATTGGTCCAATTTATGAAAAATTGTCCTACATTTTTTCCACTTCTTTATTGAAACTTTTTTTATGAGCTTCAAAATATGTTTTTTTGACTGTTATTCTGCCACATTCAGAGTGACAAATTGCTGCATGAAAAATTGTTATGTCCAGCAGCTATTGTCGTCATTAATTCAAGACATATGACGTGCTTTCGGCAGGCAGGCGTACAGACACAACAGCGCCAATTATCGTTAGACAGCAGTTTGAGCGTCATCATTGCTCATCATGCACTAATGAAAATGAATGATTGTCGTGAAGGTGAAAATCTATTGGCATCGCTTTTTCCTTATTTCATCTCGTGTGAAATGATTTTCATTTAAAATTAATATTCACTCATTTTTTAACCTATAAAAGAATCTTAGGAATTTCATCGCAAATTGATTGCAATAAATCTATTAAATATTTACAAAACATTTCTCTCGCTCTCATTTTGTAGTTTCCAAATTACGATTCGAATTAATTCTGATTTTAATCGCGATAGTTGGTGAAAATGTGTGTCAGACAATTGTTTATGCATGACATGCTCGAAAATTCATTATAAATTTACATCAAACGCTTCGAGTTCATTTTCACCTAATTGATATTCGAGGATATGTGAAATTTTCGTGACTGCTATTTGAGAGTTTTGATTTGAAGGAGTTAAATATATTTTTTTATTATTTTAAAATGTTAAATATAGTTTTTGCATACAAAAGTGCTCAATTTTTTACACGTTTTTCCGAAAAGTTTCCTTAACAGAATTTTTAATGAAGAAATGAGAATTTGAATATTTTACGTGGCAACTCTCTGAAAGACGCAATAAATTTTTTATCAACCTCAAATTATGTTCAATTGACCTTTGATCAAATTGCGGTGCTTTTAACTTTATTTAAGGAACGGCAAAGGTTAGGTGAACTTCGTTTGGATGTGGTTTGCTTACTTGAAAGAAAATTTCATGGTATTCGTTGTTGATTTTGAAATTAAGGGTTTCCTTTACAAATTTAATTCAGCAGAAAACTTTTTGAAGAGCTTCAAAAATATTTTTTTGTGTATTCGGTGAAAGTTTCGTGACTTAAGTTCAAATTAAATGCGATCCACTGAATAAGTGTTTTCGTGCATGTGAATTTAATAACACGCAATTTTCATCACATAAATATTAAAATAGAAATTTCAAACTCATGCGAGAATTTAAATGTTCAGTCGCACTCAAAAAATATAAGACGCTTGATGATATTTGATTTATGAGCTTAAAAACATTCTGTGCATTGCGATTAGAGATCCTTAAATAACCGGTTTTCACGATTTCGGTTTAACCGGTTTTAAAATGCTCATAACCGGTTTTCACCGGTTACCCGGTTATGAGTTTTTATCTAAATTTCTGAAAAAAAAAACTAAAATTTCTGAAAAAAAAACTGAAATTTAAAAAAAACAAGATGGGTCTGCAAACGGCGTTGCCATTTCCAATAGCTCCGCTGTATTAGATTAGTACCCCCCTGTTGATTAGCGCAATGAGCATTAGTGGCGCCACTGTCCGTTCATAATGGACATTCCTCGAAAAACATCAATTCCAATCGAATTCTAATCCAATCACGAGTTCAACGAGACAAACCAGTCGAAAAATGGGCATAGGGCACTCCTTCGACCATGATAGCATTCCTCAAAAACACAATCCAACGACCTAATCCAATCACGAGCAACATACCCATGAACCATGTTCTAAAAATGGACATAGGGCACCCCCCCATATAATATTCCTCAAAAATCAATTCAATCATTTCGATCAATCGAGCACACAACATAACCACTCTGAAAAATACATTTTGCTGTCCGTGGCACCCTCCCCAGTGACATCCCAAAAACATCAATTCAATCTATTTCTGATGCAATCGAGTTCAACGATACCCATGAAGCCAAGTCTAAAACAAGGCACCCGCGGCCATATGGACATTCACAAAAACATAATCAATCGACCGTGCAATCACGTTCACAACCCATAACCAACTGAAGCATCGCACTCCTCGCCATAGACATTCATCAAAAACTAATGTCAATCATTCCTATCAATACAGCAACAACCCAAAGCCATAATAAAAATTTATGAAAAGGACCTCACCAGCGGTCCATCATACCCAAAACAAATACTCTTGCACAACAGAACCAAAACCCACTTACCACAAACCCGATCAAATCCGACCAGCCGCTTAGATACGGCGTTCACTAAGATCAAGAGGGAGGGAGAAGAAGGAGAACTAAAGCTTAACTCCTAGGAGCACGATTTACCATTAGTCACCTTTTTATTACCACCGGTAAAGAAAGATAAATAAAATTTAGAACAGCCCCACACAATAATTCTTCCTAAGTTGATCTCTTTGGCAACTTCATTTTGGATAAAATGAAGGTTGATGTTCAAAAATCGTCGTCCTGCAGTTGAAGTCCATTCGTCAAGAGTTGTTGAGAAGAATTTTCCTTCCTTCAAGTGAGTCTGAAGCATTGTTGTTGTTTTTATCTTGACTTCTTCGTAATATCCTCTCACAATCTTTGCAACATGTGATCCGTTCTTTGGGAGCTTTTTTATTGGAAATTTATTTTGAAAAGCTTCCTGAAGCATCTCCGATTTTACAAACGCCTGAAAAGTCAATCCAGTCACCGCGACTTCGTAAGAAATTTGCTCCTCAAACGAACGAGATTTTGAATATTCAGATATCAATCTTTGTCTCTTTGCTGGTGGTGCGTTACTGGTGCTTGGCTGAACTCCCTTGCTCGTTGATGGGGCTGTTTCTGCTGCTTTTGGTTGATCAAAGATCTTATGAACTCGCTCGAGGTGACTTCGCATACTCGATGTTGATCCTCCCGCGCACTTAAGAATGGCATTACACTTATTAATGCCGCAGCGAGCCGCTACACCTCCTGGCTCCTTGGTGAAATACTTCCAAACAAAAGAAGACATCTCTAAAAAAAATAAAATAGGTAAAATAAAACTGACAAAAAATATTAGAAAACTACTATAAATTCACAATAATTACCGTAACTCTTTTCGTCTCGCGTTGTCGAAAATCCAAAATTCACTTTACTCCAAAATCACTTTACTTGCTCACACTTGTAAATAAACTGAATTGTGAAAAAGCGTAAAAGTATTGAATAAAACAAAACTTTTGATACCTGATACATGAAAAACTTAAAAGTTTTCTCAAAAATAAAAACTTTTAGTACCTGTTTTTTCACAATATTAGTATTTGAAGATTAGTTTATTAAAATAAACATAAAAACGCTTAAAAACATTGATAATATTTATAAATTTACATTGCATTGTAATTTTTTAATAAAATTAAAATATTTTCAAAAATTGGAAAAAAATTATGGATTTCAAAACCGGTTAACCGGAAGAAAAAATCGGTGAAACCGGTTTTTAAAAGTTCCGGTGAAAACCGGTTAAAACCGAACCGGTGAAAACCGTGAGGATCTCTAATTGCGATGTTGTGTACATACGCGAGAGCTACTTTCATTCAATTACATTTCCGTACACTGTTTTCTGACAGCTCAATAGACAAATCGCTCAAAGCACTTGACAGTTCTTCATGCAATTTCCTTCGAGAAAAAATTACACATATCGACACGCACACTTAAACACTACCGGGGTGTATTTGCCGATATTTATAAAAAGATATCATAAATCGTGATATTGCAATTTCATCACAAAAAGAACAGGGGAAGAGCAGTCGAATATTTTTTTTAGAATATTTAAGTTAAGATTAAAATTTTAATCCGTTCAGATTTAAATTTTAATCCTATTTAATTTTAATCCCCCTCTCTGATAAAATTTTTTACGGCTACGAAAAGAAAAAAATTCTTCAAAAAACATTTTTT
The DNA here is from genome assembly GCA_038502055.1 of Tanytarsus gracilentus. Classification (NCBI taxonomy): domain Eukaryota; kingdom Metazoa; phylum Arthropoda; class Insecta; order Diptera; family Chironomidae; genus Tanytarsus; species Tanytarsus gracilentus. The sequence goes on along the minus strand of JAXRKN010000033.1, from coordinate 1,253,133 downwards.
TTTCTCTAATTTTATTTCCACTTAAATTATTGATTGAGAAACTTATTTTTAATTCCAATGCGTAGTGGCGTCGCCGACAGCAATAAAGACGCAAGAGAAAAAGAGAGATTTGTCCCCACACACAGACAAATTATTTGTTAGATGTGAGAAAATGTGGAAAAGCAAGAAATCGAAATGAAAATGAAAAATTAGACAATTTTTTACAGTTTTTGAAAGTGACAGCAATTTTTGAGTTTATTAAAAATTTGAATTTAATTGAATAATTTATCGCTAATTTAATTTGAATTGTTCTGTCGATGTCGAAATTGAACTTTCAAAGTTTGAAAAATTCACGAACTTTTGAGTGTTTTGAAACAATTTAAATTGTTTTGAACTTTTTTCTCGGTTCGAAATATTTTCTCGCTGAAAAATCTTGGGCGGAAAGCACTGAAAATTTATTGCATGAAATTATTGTGATGGCAATTCAGCTTCAATCAATACTGTGCAAGAAAAAAAGAATAAAAAAATATTTCAATGTCAAAAATAAAAATAAAACATGCGTGCTAAAAAATTGAGAATTTATTCATGGATATAAAAAAAAGGCAAAATCATTGTCGGATGTGGGCGAATATGGAGTGTTAAATAAAGAAGGAAGCTTGTAAATATCGCACATGAATATCCTTCAACTCATTCATACTTCCATCAGCCTAACGCACACAAAAGGATTGTAATTCATTCGCTGTGTATAGAGATGATGATGATGATGATGACGAGATGGAAAGCTAGAGATTACAGCACAAGAGGATTGGCGGCATTTTTCATTTTCTTCTTCACGTGCACTCACTGAGATTATGATACAAATTGAGTTGTGATAACTAAACGAAAGGTGTCAAAAAATGAGCTAGCAAATTTTATGAAAAATTGAAAACATCAAATTTTTTTATTCATTAATTTTTCAATATAGTCATTACACAAAAAATAGCTTCTAATTAGTTGAAAATTGCTTCGCTAATGAATTTTTCTCAGAATTCAGAATTCAAGACCGTTACAAGATTTATAAGTCTGTTTCAATAAATTATGAGGTCAAGATTTCTTTACCGTGAATTTATGATTTCCCGAGGGAAGAAGAAAAATTTCCATCGAATAATGAAATTTTTAAACGCATTACTAATTTTTCTTGTTCCCATGCTAAAAGAAGGAATAGAAATTTTTTTAATACGTCAGCATGAAATTTTTATCTTTTACTTCTTAAAAATTAATCCACAAAAATTTATAAAGCTTAATTTTTTGGGGGTTCAAAATAAATTCTAGGAAAATGAATAAATTTGACTCGCATTCAAAATTCAAAGATTTTATTTAAGCGGCAATTTTGATGTAAGACATTTCATATAAAAATCACACTGAGCATTAAGATCATTGTTCTCTAAATTAATGCCACTAAACGCGCCACGGGAAAGCAATAAATTAAATTGCATCTAATAAAATAAAAACTTCGTGGGCGGTATTTAGAGCATTTTTTTGGGTAAAATTAGATCAGAAAATTACGACAAGTCAGCTGCGTGCTTCAGGCAACGTAAGAAAAATTTGCATAGTTAATAACTTCTTATGGTCATAAAAATGCTTACAAATCCGTTTATCATCGCCACGAACGCACAAAAAGTAAAAAAGTGTGCTAAATCAACATAAAAATGCTGTTATTAAAACCTACAACTGCAAATATGACCAGAAGAATCTGAATATTGCGTCACTAAAAGTAATAAAAACTTTTTCTGGTTGTGATTGGCTTCTTTTTAGTCATACACTTGAATGTTAGAATCGTTTCGACAATAACACAACAGCGCCTAGAGAATTTCCGCATTTTTCTTCTTATCTTTCAAAGGCTTATGCATGTTCTGGAAATTCACATGACAAAAAAGAACTGGAAAAGAGATAAAACGCTATTGTGTACAGTTGTGCAAGGATTTGTTAGAATGTTCTGTCATGAAAATTATTTTATCAAGGAAAAATTTAAATTTTTATAAAAAATTTTTTTAACACGTTACATGCAAATAAACAAACAGACACATTTAAACTAATATATAATACACTTTAATTTAAAAATCTTGTATAATTTTTTTAAATTTAATTTAATTTGAAAAATTTTACATTTTAATTCCAGCAAAGGCAATATCTCTTCTCTATCTTCCACTGTTACTCTTACACAAGTTTCTTCCTTTTATTATTGCATGTCATAATTTTCCACAAACACTTAAACTCAAGTAGAGTATGAGATGGTGCAGATCGTCTGTCGTCATGTAATTTATTCACAATTATCTTTTCACTTTCTTCCATTTCTCATTTTCGTTCACTGAAATGTCATCAAAGCCATTTCCACTTTTTTTGAGGGCGAAGGAAACATCTTTCACTCCTTTTTCACGATTCGTTAACTTCCAAATGAGAAGAGAGATTATTTTCCATCATCTCGACCCGTGAAGCAACTTCCGGAGTCAAATGACACTCAATTTGTTGTGTCGAGAACAAACGTACTCGTGAAAAAAAAATATTGGCGTCTTGGAGATATCAGTTAGGATGTCACTAAGGACAACTTGATTATATATAGGGAAAAAAGAATCAACGCTTAGTTGCCCGCTCAAGTAAAAATGTCATAAAAAACGTTGCTTCGAATTAAATCAATTTTTAATGAATTTTTTAAGCTTTTTAAAGCTCCACGTGCGGTTCGTCATGGTATTTGTCTATTTGTACGAATTAAATATCACAACATGTTCTAGGAAAAAGACAATAATGAAAGGCGGAACTAAATGCGATGTATGTTGACTTGCTTGTGGACATTTGAAACCAATAACAATTAATTACAATAAAAAGAGCTGTCAAGGAAAAAGCTCGAAGGTGTGAGAACTAGGTTTCAATATTTATTCCACAAGTGGAAAATTCGTTTCATTTATAAAAGCTTAAATTTTGAATAAAAATGTTTTCGAGTTTGTTTCCTGGAATTTTCTAATAAAAATTGCAATGTTGAAAATTTTATTAACTGTTGTAAGATTTCCTTAAATTCTTCTTTTTCCTTTTTGGAAGATTGAAGGTGTTATAGAAATTAATGGTTTTGTTTATTTAAACAAACTTCGAAGGTTGAATTTGATTTGAATGTGGATTAACGTGATTTCATTCATTTTAACTAATTTAATTGTTGAAATTAATAAAATACAAATAAATTTTTTAAAATTCAAGCACTGAATTTTTTGAAAGTTGAAAGCATTTTTTTTTAAATTTGTAGTTTAAAATTACAAACAACTTGAAGCTCACATCATTCTCAATTTCAAAACGCATCAAGTATCAGCAAGCTTTCAGGCATTTCCGGGTACATCAGCAACAATGTAGAAAAAAATGGATACGAGAATTTCCATCGTCTACAACTCTTCTTCTCCATTTCCTATTCAGAAAACTTCAAGGAGACAATTTTTGCTCGAAATCGTGATTTGAATTTTTTCCTTATTTCCATCTTCATTGCAAGACCGGATGAGGGTAAAAATAATTTTCCTTCAAGATTAAACATCTGTAGATAATTTTAGGAACTTGTTAAATAAGTAACGTCGAGTGTGTCATGTGAAGCATAAGAGATTTATTCATATTATTATGCATTTAGATTTTCTATTTGCATTGTGTCAATAAGAAAAAGTTAACTTCTCTTTCTTTTATGTTTAAATGTACGAACATCATCCACACGCTGTAGATTATGAACCCGCACAACAAAACAATGAATTGTGATGACGATGTAAATTGAAAATCATCAGAAAAGTCAAAAAATGGCGCCTTAAGTCTTAATGCGATTAGAATTTCTTTGTGCATGCAATGTTTTGTCCTCTTCTTGTTGTGTCAAAGGAAAAGTAGGCTATGACTGTGTGATTCTTTTATTCCTATCGCGCATTTAGTCAAATGTCATTGGGGTAATTAAGATGGAGAAGGATCATAATTGAATAAAAGAGTAATGAGTGCGTGCACGACGACTGGATGAGAAAAAATCTGCAGTGAATTTAATGAGAAAAAATTGCTGGTGAAAGTTTTCCTAACTTTCTGTGATTTTTTGTGCTACACCTCAATAAAAGTCAAAATTTTAACAAAAAATTGAAAAATCGAATAACTTGTGGCCCAAAATATCAGTAATTCAAGAATAATTTTACTTTTTGCGGTTGTGCAAAATCATGACAAAAATATTTACCTCCCATAAAAAAGTTATAGCACCTTAAATTAACCTTCAAACTGTCACTTATTACTTTTCCGACTTTTTTAATGCTCGAGTAATTTTTTCAATTAGGGTTAAGTTGAAAGCTTTCTTTAGAACTCATAAAGTAATATCCGTGAGTCTTTTAAACTTCATAAGCGGAAATTATAAATTCGTTTGAAATGTTATAGAGATTTTTTATGAGCTTTATTCGAATATCTAGATTTGCGACATTGAAAACGCAAAAGTATTTGCATGAAAAAAATAACTTTTGGAATAAAATATTTTGCTTTCTAGAGAATATCAAGCACGTGTTTCATTTCAGTATTTTTCTTCTAAAATTCCCCCAAAATCACAATTTTAATGAACCCGTGTAATATCAAGAAAACAATAAGAATTTTTTTTTCAATAGAATTTCAATAATGGAAAAAAGTACGTGAACTTTTTAAAAGTTTTCACTTTTCGGCATTTCCTTAGTACAATTTTTCACATTATATGTTGATATTTTTTTTGTTCGCTCGTGTATCATTTGTCGATGTTGACTAATCCAATTTTCCTATCAAATTTCAATAATTCACTTTTTTAGTGCATGGCAACTTCGCCCGATTCAACACTTTAAAGCTGTAGGCAAAAATAACTTTTCTCGGTAAGGTGTGAGGGAGTAAAATCGCTTAAATTCTTTGTTGAAATCCCGCTAATGTTGAAAGAGCAAAAGACTGAAATTGAAAATTATTGAGATTGAAGAAGAACGGAGTGAAGATGAATGTTTGCATAGAGAATGTAAATCACATCGTTAAAGAAAGATTTTTTTAAATTTTTGGGGGTTGTTTGGAAGTTACTTTAATTCAATGAAAAATCAATTTCATTTTAAAATATTTAACATTTGTTAAAAATTCAAAAAAGTTTGTTTGTGATATAATTTTCATTCAATTTACCCAAATTGTCAACAAATTGAATTTTCCAATTCAAAAGCATTAATCAGGAGCGGATTTCCATGTCCCGAAGAGAATTTTTCAACCCAATTTTGCAAGAGGATTAAACGAAATCCTTTAATTTAACATTCTTGTGGCACACATATTCATTCGAGTATACGCGTGTCACTTTATAATTTTATTATTTCCATAAATTTCATTAAAACACCAAGTGCTGGAGTTGGATGCAAAAGTGAGGTATTTTTATAGTCGACATCATTTGTAATGAAATAAATTTTACTTAACACGATTTTTTTTTCTCATGCACTGACAGCAAAAGATAGAAGTGATGAAGATGAGGCGAAAAAAGACGAAAATTCTTATAAGAAAAAAAATTGCGAGTGCCAATGACACACAATACCACCCGTACCATAATTTATTACCACGAATTTTTCCTTTTCTCTCTCGATTTATTGATTTATAGACTTCGAAACCTAGTTATGACGTAAGTCGATGAGTGTGTCGAATAAAAAGATTTCACATTCCAGTGCATAATTCATGAGGAAGTTAATTTGTTTGTCCAAATGTGGCCTTTTACAACCGCATTAAATCAAACATAAATTATAGAGACGATATAACTTCCACAGGTGGTTGATTATGTAAATAGTTGCATGAAAATGGATTTAATGATAGTGGACATAATTTTGTCATTTAACAATTATGGCACCGACGATGAAAACAAAACCCTAATTAGGGAATTCAATTTTTGGGTCATGTGTGCAAACATTAAAATGACTTAATTTTATTTCCATATTTTATTGAAATTCAAATTTTTTGGAATTGATCTTTAGAACATCTACTTTTACACTGTTTTGTAATCAGTGAACTTTCTAAAACTGTTTTATGGTGTTTTATAAATTAAATTTTCACCACGACAAATTGACGTAAATATTTTTAGAAAATGTTTTTCTTCAGCAGCAAAAGAAAAATTTAAAATGTAAATGCAGAAGCAAAGAAAATTGTGTTGATTTAAATAATTTACGTGACATAACCAAAATACGACCTAAAAGATTTTCATTCCATGGTTACCAAGAAAAGCTTTTCAAAAGCTTTTCCATAAAGCCAAATTTTCTTTAGCTCTTTGGTTTTCTTCTTTGATTTCATTTATTATTAAAGTCAACAAGTTTCCTCGCAAACTGAATCAGTAAAAGATATTAAAACTTTTTCAATAAATGACAAAAATTGCCTTATCGTTTTATTAAATTTTTAGGAATGCAAAACTGACAAGCAAGGACTGACAGCTTTAATTTTTGACAGTTGTTCTTAAAGAAACTCATAAAGCAACTCTATAACTTTTTATGTGCAACGCATGGCGTCTGAAATCTTTTTTGGAAAAATTGGACATTGATATTCTAACCACATCATGTTTATTTAATCATCAGCGAAAGTCACTTTTAAAATAATTTTCATTTTCTTTCTCAAACAAAGTTGAAAATACTAAAAAGTTTCAGCACATTTTCATTAAATTTAATGTCTTTCAAAACTCAAAATAACAATGTAATTAAGCTTTGGATAAAAACTTGGATCTAATTACACCAATTGTGCTGTTTGTGGCGATTTATTATTATTTCAGACAGTGCTTATAATTGGGTGAACTGAAAGCAAAGAGAAATAGAAAAAAATTGAAAATGATACAGAAGATTTCTCATGTTACAAAATGTTGGATTTTTATAAAAATTTCGATCGACATCTGTTAGGTCGATAAAAAATTTGATATTATTTTTTAAAATTGAAAATTATTTAAACACGTTTTAATTTCTTTTAAATTTGAATTCGATTTATCGAAAATTGTACTGCCCATGGATATATTGCAATAAAATAAACAAATTGCATGCATGAAATTAACAAACCAATATTTTCTGGACACTCGAGTTCACAAAATAAAAGCTTCCGAATAATGCTCGAGTAAACACAATAAAAATTGAATATTTGCTCTTTACTCGATCGAACAATTCAATAGAATTTGATTTTTCAATTTATCTTGACGCCTTTTGCGAGTTGTTTATATTGATTTTCGAGCTATTTGTTTTCCGAAAACTGAAAATTTAAACCATATATAAAAGTAGATTTTGTAAATCTTTACCCGGCACGTGGAAAATTTCGAGTATGTTTGTGGGATGACAACAAAATAAGAAGAAGCGAAGTTTGCTAGAATTTTTTCAAGATTACGCAGCTTACAAACAGCAGTTTGTTGGGTCGGATGATTGACTTGGAAAGGAATGGAGGGTGAAAAGTTATCTTCGATTGATTTTAAATGTGGGTAAATTTTTATGATGTTTGATTCAGAGAAGTTTGTTCTTGAATCTTCTCTAAGTAATTTATTTTCTCTCTCACATTTAAATATGTTAAAAAAATTTAAGTGTAAATTAAATTAAAAAAATAACGAAAATTTAATATCACATCAATAAAGTATTTAAAGTTTATTTTTATTTCAACATTTCTTCCTTGGATCCCTTTCGTGCTGTATCACCAAGTCACTCTTCTTCTTCTTTCACCTTTATCTCTTCTAAGCATGAGATTTTGTCGTCGGTACATTGATTTATGGCAAATGAGCAGGCGATTTTGTTTCCTAGGCAAACACCACTCTCTATTCTAACCCAAAGGCATGTATAAAAGATGAGAGCAAATAATAGATTATTTTTCGATCAGATTTACTCAAACACACACTCATGAGTCTAAGATATTGGGTAATACATTATATTTTACTTCTTTTCTGTCGTTTACTTATTCTTTTTTGTTAGGTCACCTCAGAAAGAGCAAACATGAAAAGCCCTTTGCGAGTTTTATTAAGTCTCTTGGTCAGATGGCGAAAAAGGTCAAGAATTCATCTGTGTTTCGGAATTTTTTGGGTCTTTAAGTGTTAATATGAGTAAGAAAAACTTTAAGAAGCAATAATTCATTCTTGCAGGGCCACAAAAAATTGTAAGGACAAGCACAAAATTTATGATTAATTTTAGGGTCAATATGAAAAAATAAATTAAAAACACTCAGAGTTTTTTTAGAATTTAATTAATTTTACAATATCAAATTTATATTTCTGCAATTCAAAAAACTGCAAATAAATTTTTTCGTCTTTAACCTATTTAAAATATTGACAAATTGTTATCTTAAAATAAATTCTTCACCTCAAGCTAAAAAAACATCCAATTAAAATGAATTTCCATATAAAATTCTCAAGAGAAATTTTTCCACTCGTTTAATTTTTTAACAGACATCAGAATTTTGTTCATGCGATGCCAATAATAATAAAAAAAAAATTCAATAGACCTAAGGGAGGAAAATAAGTTGATGTGTTTAATTATCCATAATCAAGAACAAAATTTCGTTTGCAAACAAATGAAACAAATAAATATTGAATTTTTCTTCATTGACATTAAAAATTTTTATTCCGCTTCACTCAAATTTCTTTATAAGATATTGAAAAAGTTTTTTTAACACAAGCGTGAAAAAAGGAGAATTGAAACACGATGTCGACTCGGGGGAAACTGGAGTTTACATGATCTCAAAGCCTTGTTTCGAAATAAAGAAGAGAAATGAAACGAATTAGATTACTCGAGAGTTAAGAGTTTCAAGGAGAGTGCGATAAGCCATAAATGATGATGATGATTATGATTAGATGTTAAACGAGCATCCTCTCTCCTCTATTGATGGCTTTTCGATACCCCCAGAAGGATGAAGAAGAATTGATGAAAGTAATTTAAACTTTTTTCCTCGTTGCGTTCCCTCACTCAACAACTGTGTTATGAAGCATAACATAATCCTATAAATTAGGTGCGTATCTGTGATGGAGCCTTCGTCATATCACGCACGCATGTTGAATATTGACATCAACAGTAGGCATAAAGAAGATAATTGGCGATTTAAAGAGACGAAAAAGGTTGTCATTACCAACAACAACCCATCGATGATGTTTTTAAATTTTTTTGGTTTTTCTAATTTTTAAAATCTAACGGTTTTTTAAATTTTAAAATTTTTATTAGTTTTTAAACCTCACTGGGTTTTTTTATGAAAATAAACCGAAAATAAAATTCAAATATGAAAAAGGAATCCTAAAAGATCGCACATGCTCACAAAAATTTCTAATGCCTTTAAATTGGGTTAGATTTGAGAGCGACAATAAACACTCCGTCGAGTATTTTTTTTCGACACGAATTTGACGACGTCAAAAAGCCTCAAGTTATGACGTCAAGAGAGAAAAAAAATATCTCGATAAAAAGTGTTAAAAAAAATTTATCAGAACCTTCTTCTCTTACGCCGGGTAATTTTTAATGAAAGCCATTGTTAAATTTGTACAGGAAGTTTAATTTACATGCGAAACTTAAATCTCTTCTAATTCAATATAAGAAAAATTTTCTTAGCACAGGAACTGAATCACAAAAAAGTTGCAGAGCGAGAAAAAGTTTTTCGTGTCTACGAGTTTTATTTGGAAACATTGGAAAGTTTTTATTGCCATCAGCATAGAATTTAAAATGCGATGAAAGAAAGCGAAAAGAAATTATCATTTAGTTTTTTAAGCTTGTTCAACATCCTTTCCGGCACACACTTTGAACCACAGGGCATGAATGCAATGACATTTCAATGAAAGAATGAGATGGTGCTTTCAACGGTGAGTGCTCAACAGGTAGCTTGTACACTTTTTTATCATACCACAAAAAGCCACTCAAGCTTGCCACTTGTTTGAGCTTTTCACTTTAGAAAAAATTCAATCGAGTTTGTAGAGAGAACTTTGTCATTTTGTAAAATCTACAAGGAAGTTTTAAGACTTTTGATGAGTTTTAAAGTAAAATGTTAATGAAATTATGATTAAGAGAAGTTCCGCGGTTAAGGAAAAAAATAAAAAATTGAACAATTCGATTATTTTAAAACAACTTCATACTTACGTGATTCGAATATAAAACTCTGTCATGATTCAATCAAAAAAATAATATTTCAGTCGCTCAATTTTTATTTCTCCGAATGAGAAAAGTTCATATAAAATATATTTGAATATTTCCAAAGTTGCATTTAATTAAATTTACTCATCAATGTGTATCAAAATTGAACTTCACTCAATTTCGAAGCCATGCAAAAAAATGCAATTCAATTTAAATCAATCAAAACATATTTTTTTCGAGCCAATTGTGGTTAAGCATGGAATTGATTGAGTAAATTTTAAATTTTATTCAAATTAATGATTTTTAAAAAACACAAAATTTGGATTTAAAATCAATTTTAAACAAGAAATTTTTGAAATCTCAAAGTTCTAAAAAGTCTTCAAAATTAATGACATTTTTGATTATTTTAAGTGATGCACAAGTCAAATTGACAAGTTTAATTAAATTTCCTGAAATCATAGTTGGTTGAATTTCTATCGTGCATATTGAAACCGCCATGGCAGTCAAAGAGAGAGCGAGAGCGTTCTCTAATGAGTATCAGTGTCATTCATGTATGTGGCTGCACTTTATGTACTTTACGAAGTGAAATTCATCGCGCATCGCTTCCATAACTCAAACATGATTAATACTTTAAATTTAGCATTTTCCACGTTCGCTTCGAGAAAATTTATCGGCAAAATTTCTCCCATTATAAATTACTAAGTTGTTACAACTTCTAACGCGAATTACTTCGATCATTAGATGAAAGCACAAAAAAATTCCCCCACAGATGTCTAAAATCATTAATCATCTCATGATGGTTTCTTTTTTTAAGAGCAATTCTGAACGAGAATAGCTTTTATATTGTCCTAAAATAGCAGACATCAAAAATCGAAATCAAACTTTTTTTATTGTCATTTTTGTTCGTTCTTTGCTAATTTTCGTATAAAAAACGAAGGAAATAAAAATATCCTTGTGCATTGACATTTTCTTCATCTGATATGAGCTCATTTAATTTCCTCTTTGTAGATTTATGCGATTAGAGATTTCCTCCATTTCATCAATGACGCATGGAAATTCGAGACGTCTCGATTTTATGATAGAAACCTTTGATAGCATCTTTTCATGTATTTCCCTTCAATTATCTCTAAAATGCATGAAAATATTCCTTTAAAATTTTATTTGTGAAATGTCAGATAGGAACTTCAAATGAATTAAAATAATTAAATTTGTCGAAAATCTTGAGTGCTTCCTTGAAGGATCAACTTTATTTGTAGGATGTCACTTTAATTAAAATCCTGAAAGAAGACACATTTGCTGAGTGTTTTGAACCCATTGTAACGCCATCAAAATAATTAATTTTAGTTCATGTCGGATTCACGAGACAAAATGACTTAAATCCCTGCTTAAATCTCATATTATTGACATGATTTCGAAATTTTATAAGCCAAAATCAACCCTCAACAAATTGTTCAAAACTTTAATAACCAAGCCATAATTTTCAATGGATTTCAACAGCTTGTCACGGTCGAGTTATAATCCGATAACAGATAAAAGTTTTTCCTTCTCTTTTGCTCAGCCATCCACACATCAAAAACTAATTAAAGTTTCATTCACTCTCCAAATGTTAGAAAATAATAAAGTTTAAATTTTTTATGTTTTCTTGCTGTGAGGGAAAGTTTGCTTTTATAGGAATGATTATGGTTGGAATGTGAAATCCATTTAGAGAAATAAAAAGCATTTTCGTTCGCTTAAATTATGGTTTTTGCAAGTCCATTATACTTCCTTGAAAAATGATTTTCCTCTTCAACAACTTTCCAACTTCGAGCAGAGAGTTTAGCACTCATTCTTCATAACCTCAAAATATTTTTTCTGGGTTTTTACGCTTCACAGTTGCAGAGCATCCGTAGGTGTTAAAAACTTTTTTATGATCCTTCGTATGAGAAAAATAATTCAAGGTGTTGGAATGCGTCGCATGAAAAATTTATTCACACATAATTTCATGTTTAATCATACAAAATTTGCATAAAAAATTTCCGAGGGTAAATTTTTATTTCCGTTGAAAAAAATTATAATTTTTTTTGTAGACTTTCAAAACCTAGAAAATTTAAAATTCTCGTCCCTTGCCTCAAAGATGATAAAATTTTAAATATTTTTTTTATCATGTGCACAAACTCACATGCGACATTAATCTTTAACTTTTTAATCTAGCATTTTTGCTACGAAAAATTTTCTTAGCCTTTAAGGAAAATATTTTCTAGATTTATTCATTACGATGGCAACATTATGTAAATTAAATGTACCAGATTCTGCAGGAGGACGAAAACAAATTTCGATTAAGAAGACAGAGGACGGCATATTTGCATTTTTATGAATGACAACACCCCAAAGAACAAAAGTTGTTGTGGCTGCTCGAGGAAACAAAACAAATTTTTTTAATATAATTTTTTACAGAATTACAGAAGGTTGAAGCAACATTATACTAAAAACAACTATGTAAAGTGTTGTTGACGATTAGATTTCTCTATTTCATGTAAACATTACGATCACGTTTTTTATCTCGATTTCCTTCTCTTTTTTACTCACTCGTGGCCAGTGAATTTTCATCAGAAAAACTCATCTCGATGACACTCGTTGAGAAAGATTTTTCAAATCTCCAATGAGATGAAACGATTATTGTGACAAGTAAGAAGAATTTTTTACAACTCTCAGACTTAATCTCTAAATTTGTCAAGCTTTAATCACGTAAAGCCACAAATATTTGCATATTTTGCATTAACAATGACTTGAGTGTGTCAAGCTTTGGGCTTTAAATAACTTTCTTCTTTATTCTCTTCATGCGTACACGACGCCACAAATAACGATGGTTTGATTGCGGATTTTCCCTCCTTTTTTTCGGAAGCTCTTCGCTCTCACAGAATAAAAGCAGACATGAAAAAAGATTTATGAGTACAATTTATTTTCGGTTGGAGTTTTGGAGCATAAAATAATGTGACATTACCGAATGCATGCATAACAAAATATCCGGTAGCGGAAAACAAAAGAGGGACATCGCCTGTGATTAAATGTCGGACACATTCATGACATCTTCCGAAAAAGTGGTGTTGAGGCAAAAAACGAGGACAAAGGAGTTCACACATATGTGGGGCGATAAAGAAATTTTAATGCAAAATCATCAAAAAAGTGTTAAGCTAGAAAGGGTAACGAAATTTTAATAACCTATGTTAAGATGTCAGAGCTGAAATAAAGGATTTTTTGGAGCTTAAAACTTCCCGCTTTTATGCAGAAGTGGATAGCAATTTATAAATATCTAAAACGGTTCACTCGGTGGTGGATTCCGAGAGCTTCGAAGTTTTTGATGATTATTGAAAAGCCTTTTTGTGTTACTAAAAGCTGCTTAATGAACTATATTGAATTTAAAATTGTTCTTCGAAATTTAATTAACGAGTTTTCAGAAAAGCTTTCATGCGCCAGCTTAGCAATTGAAACATGAAATTATCATCAAAAAGCTTAAAATTAATGAATTATTTCTTGGAATTTTATGCATAAAATATTTTAAAATTTTGAATCACGATTTACACAAAAAACTAAAATTTAATCTCTCGATTTAAAGCAATGATTGATATAAAATTTGAGTGGATATTAAATTTTAATGGGATTTAAGTTTTGTTTCATTGCATTTTAAGAAACTTTTTCTCATTTCCTCTTTTTAGAATTTATTCGTTCCCATAAGTCGATGTAATGATTATCAGACTCCTAAAATTCTGAAAAAAAACGAATGAATTCAATTCTTCATTCAAGAATCAAATCATTAAAACAATTGAAACTTTCAATACTTTACTTCAAAGTTTAAAAAGTCGATAATTCCATGTTACAACACAGTATTGAACACTTGAAAGATTTTTTTATTTTCCACCACATTTGCGATTAAAATTTCAACACATATGAAATTACAAGAGCATTTCAAAGTTTGAAATTACAGAATTAAATTGAAAAAGTTTTGTGCTCAACACGAAACAAAAATTTTACTCTCATTTAACTTCCATCATATTACACTTTCCGATTAATTGAACGTTTAAAGACTCTTTCAACTTTTTATGAGGCCACGAGTCGGTTACCCCAAAAATCGAGCTGAAAGGAACTCCCTCGTGAAAATGTATTCATTCATTCACAAAATCATTTGACCGCACATCATTATTTCTTGCACACTGAATGATGAATTTAATATTCCCTGAAATGGGAAGGAAAAAAATCATAAATCATTTTCTTCATTTTCAAAGCTGTTTTTCCATCTCCATGTTTGATTGATTTTTAGGTCAATGATGTATTTATGCGCTGCTTCCTGTTTTATTTCCCTTTTGTCTTAGTGCGGTTGAAAAATTATTTGTTTTTCGATTTAGCGAGAATTGCAGCTGAGACCTTCAGCATAAAAGCAAGCGAAGCGATAAAATTTTTCTTTTCAATGCTGAGTATTGAAAACTTAGTGACATCGCTGTTGAGATGTTGCACAAGGTCTTTATTAAGCTTGTATTAAGATTGCAGAGTAAGCAAAAATTATTTAGAATAAAATCTTGATGAGATTTCACAATTAGGTTAAATTAAGGTTGCAACCTGGTTGGTCTTAACTTCAAAAGGATCTAGAGGAAGATTAAAATTGTTCATGCAGGTTCTTCAGTCATAATTTATGGAGCCATCAGGCTCTCCTGCGTTTTTAAAAAATCTTAAGTATACTCACTTAAGAAAAATTACAATTTTGGTTCCGTATGGAAACCACATCGTTTATCCAAGAGTTAATTCAACATCAATTAGAATCCATTTTCCTTAATCTATCAATTCATGCATCAAAATTAGGTCATTTCTTTCGCTCGATAAAATTTGCAATTAAAACTTTCATGTTTTATTTCTTGCTTAAAAACTTTTTATCTCATATTAAAAGTTCAGCAAAAAAAATTATCTCTTTCCCATTCTCGAAATTTCTTCATATAAATCTGTTTAATCTTCTGCCTTCCTTGACGAAACTTTAGTAATTGGATATTTGTAGCGGAATGATGAAATGTGATTTCTTGTCCTACGTACAATGCTTGAAATTCTTTAAGAGGAAGCGAGCAAGCATTTTCTTCTTGCTAAATAAATAAAGTTCACAATGGGGGGATGATTTTGTCCAAATAAAAAGTTGTGGGGTTGAATAAAAATTTTCATTTTTATTTTTCATCTTCACCCTCACTGAATGGAGCTGCAGAAACGATTTGCAATTTAATGGAGCTTATAACTTGAGAGAGGAAAGTTTCACATCATCATCATCAGGGTGGATTTTGGTGCCACGTCAATCACTTTGATCGATAGACGTGTTCTAAATTCTTTAAAGTGTCGCTTTCAAAAAAAAATTCATGAAGAAAATTCAATTTGCTTTTAAGAAGAAAAAAGTATCGATTTCTTTTGCTTCACCGACCCTTCTCAGAATTTTAGTAAATGCCATTGGATAAATTTAATTAGCTTCAGCCGTTGAAGAAGAATTTTAAAGAAATTCTAATTATGGTTGTTTACAAACCGTACAATCAGTGCAATCAAATTTACTATGGACTTTTCCAAGCATTTTACGGCATCTCATATTTCGGTATGTTTCGTTAAAGATACTGAGAACGTCTTGACTTAATGGAGCAAAAATTACGAGCGCATTTCGAGAGTGAATAAAAACGTTCTCATTTCTGTGTGTTTCTTTCTTCATCTTCACCAAGACCCAAATATCCATTTTCAGCTAACATAAATCACCCAAATAAACACTCACAAAAAAAAATGAACGACAAAAATCTGTAACATGAGGAAGAGAAGAAAAAATTTAATTAAAACCATGTGTGTGGTTTATAAATTTTCAAGTGAAATTTCAAAACATTGAAGGCATGTTTAAAAAAAATTGACAATGAAGATGCATTCAAAAGTGTAGTTCTTGAGACAGTGAAACCTAAACTCTTGAAGTTTTTACGAGTTTAAAATTTTTTGTTTGAAAAAATAATTTTTAATTTCAATTTCATATTTTTTACAATTTTTTTATGAATGAATTTTAAGGGATATCAATCCTCAATACATTTTTCAGCCATTAATTAAATTTGATAAATTTTTAAGATTTTTTTAAACACCAACCGTCAATCTAACTCAGTCTACATTGTATATGCAAAATATTTTTATTCATTCTTAAAAAACTCCGCTGTTTCATGTTTGCTTATTAAGAGAACAATTTCATTTTCGATAACAGTCGTAAAGTTGTCGCGAAGCACAGCAGTGCACACACTTACTTCAATAATAACAGTGCACATTGTGAGAGATTATAAAATAATTTCATACTCATCGTTTAGATCATTATCAAAAGCAATATCATGCAATTGTTTTCATCGTCAACATGACATTTGATTTTTAGCGCAACAAAAAATTTACTTTGTTATGTGTGTTTGAAGTTGAAACGTTCTCTCTTGAGTGAAATTGTTTTTTTTGTGATGAGCGCATCACTTCGGGTGATAAAAAAGCTCATATATATCGCGTTCATTTAAGAAAGTTCTCGCTCGCTACATTTTTCCCTCTTATGGTACTATTTTTACTTTGCTTAGAGCAATGGATGGAAAATTTTCATTGAAAAATTTAATTTTTAAATTTTATTTTCATGTCAATTTTTATTAAAATTAAAAATAATTTTAAAAACATAAAATTTCCACTCTCTGGTTATGAAACTCCATGAGTACGATATGCATCATTTCAGCTCGCTAAATGAAGAGAAAAAAAAATAAAGAACAATATTAAATTTTTCAACCTTCTATGGAGAAAGCAAATATAGAGGGATTTAATCTTTGCAACATGCACTTAAGCTTTGAATCATGAGTGTCGTAAAGCCATTCAAGTCCATTAACCCGATAAATTGAATTAGTGGAGTAGGTCGGGAGCTAACTTCAAGCTGAATCAATAGAGGTGCTTCAATATTTGCTTAAATAAAAAATTCAGACGAAACTAAAAAAATTACAGACGCAATTGAACTACAGTTTTAAACTAGAGTAAAAAGGCTGCGGTAAATTTTAAAGTGTCGTGTAAATTAAAAAGTTAATATACAAAGTTCAGTACTGAAACTTTTCCTTTCCTAGTAAATTTACACCGGGACTCGTTAGAAATTTTGGACTTAAATAACTTTACGAAAATATTTACAAGGAAAAGTTTGCATGAACATAAATTGAGAGAAACTTTCAGATGAATTCAAATTTTCTCAACGACTTGACTTAACTTAACGAAATTTTCCGGTTGATGGAAATTTCCAGTGTATCAAATTTCTCTTTCAACGACAACTTGTTATCGAACAATTTCTATGCTTGACTACGAACAAAGTTAAATTGAGACTAAGATTGTCTCATGAAAGATTTAAAGTTGAATTTATTTTTGAAATCCAAATTTTAAATTAAATCTGAGTTCAAATAAATTTATTGGAACGAATTTTGAGTTCAATTTGAACTTTTTGTGCTTTAAGGGACACATTAAATTTTTGAACTACGATTTAAATTCACCCGAAGCTCATCCATAAAATATTCCAACTAATTTTGTCGCGTCAGAAAGTCACATTTTGCTAATAAAAATTTTACATTTACGTTACATGAGAGCGAAACTACATAAAAACTTTTAACTATTCGTGAAATTCCCACCAACCTGATAGCATAACTTTTTAACATCTTAATGACGTTATTAAACTTACATTTTTGTATCGTTGTGTTTATGAAGAAAATTCTTTGTTCCATTTTACAATATTGACATTGAAATTTTTTTTTTCGCTGATTAAGTTCGACAGTAGAAAAGTAATCAAACAAAATTGTGCTTATATTTATTTCCTTGGGTAATTACAGAAAACTACTCGAGAAAACTTCTCCAACTCAATTAAAACTTTCTTCATTGCATTGTAGGGATTTAATTTCATAAGAAAGAGAGGAAAATGCCAATGAATTGCGCTGACATATCGACAGAGAGGCAATAAAATATTCCCACTGCCAATTATTTTCGCTAATTGTGAGCTGTTGATATTCTCGACCGATCAACGAAATGAAAATTCGCCACTCGAACGATAATTTGGTTTCGCCTCTAACGATAATTCGTCACATCGTGATTTTCTCGTCTGACATTTGAGTGTGGGAAAATTTTATGACGCACTGTCAATTTTCGTCTCTCTGCATAGCTAAAAGAGATTGCGAGCTTTTGATTGGAAAAAGCTTTTAACGAAATTAAAACATGCAATTGGATGTCGTCAATACTGAGAGAAAGTTTGAACAGAAGCCAAAAAAATCTGCTTAACATGTGACGCATGAAAATTGTTTTATGAACTGATTGTTCTCATTTTTGTTTCTACACATTAAGTTCCAATTAAAATGTTCAAAAATTACGCCACTCGATTTATGAGTTTTCCACACCCAACGCGACATCTGCTAAGTCCACTCCAATTGTTCTCGGTTATGTTATTTTTCTGGGAGTGAATGATTGAGAACATTAAAAATTAATGCGATTAAGTGTTCAGTGGAATATGTCACGACTTAAAAATATTCTTAATTACGAAAAAATTAATTTTTTAAACCTTTAAATAATTTTTAAAAATATTCAATTCAAACGACCACATTAAAATATTTTTTTTTATAAATGACAGATCATTTTTTAATACAAAGTTCTGGCGAGAAGCAAACAAAAAAATCGCTGTCACGTCTGTGATGCAACGACGAGAGAGAAAAAACTAAAAAGCTGGAACTGCGAAATAATTTTTTCATCATTCATTGTTCCCATCGCCTCCGGGGAAGAGAGAGACATTTAGAGAAATTTTTTCCTTATTTCGCTGCTAAATTGTGCAGCTGATGAATAACTGAAAAGAGCATTTCAGTTTTAAAAAAAGACACAATGTCATGAGTGAGAAAATCAAAATTAATTAAGTTAGATCTGTCGGCGAAAAGTTTTGTAAATCTGGTGGGAAAAAAAAGGATAATTGAAGTTGGTGAAACATTTAAAATTAATCAAAAATGTGAAAGTTTTGCTCCACAGTGTGGTTTGTGTCAGTGTTGAATAAATAAAAATTTAATTAATTTCTTAAAAATTATTTCTACAAAAAAGTGTTTAAAAATTTTACATCCCTTGCAATTTTTGAAACTCTTTTAAAATTTAATCCTTCAGAACTTTTTCTCGTGCAACTTAATACATCTTCAATTAATTTTGACATGAGAATTGCAACTTTTTTCTTCATCTGATTGAAAGTGATGTCGATTGAAAAAGTTTAAAGTATAGAACAAAAAAGTTTTACAAACTCTTTATGATTGAAAGGCGGAGAAGAATTCAATTAAAAATCACATTGCAAAGTCTTTGATGAAAAATTCAATGATAAACGCTAAAAATAGCTTTGCCATATGATAACAGCTCTTGGAATCAAAATCAATCATGGGAAAGAATCTTGACATTGATCAAATATTGGAGAAATGCGGCAGCTTCGGTCGATATCAATACATGCTCCTGGGGATGTTCTGCCTGATTAATATTCTCTCATCAATGCATTACTACTCGCAGACTATCATCAGCTTCATGCCAGAACACTGGTGAGTTATTTCTCATTTTCCTTCATTAAAAAAAACTTTAAGAACATGAACATCAACAGGTGAGGAAAATCTCAATTTTTCGCAATGTTGTTCAACATTATTTCCTTCCCCTCAACTGAATGAATGATGATGAAAAATTCTCTCAACTCTGTTTATGCATTACAAGCACGCACATGAATGCGAAAAGTCTCCACGGAGATACCGTTGAAAGTATGATGATTAGTCATTTTCGCATTGACATCGTATACGTGCATTGTCTGATAAAAATGAGTCTTACTTCTTTTCAAATTAGACATGAAGAATTTTTTCTTTATCTCAAGTTCGATGAAAAACTTTACGTGACTTAAGATGAGTCAGGCAATATTTTGGCGCGTGTCATCTGATTATTCTATAAATAGACACGGAAAGTTTTAATTGAATTAATAATAGATCAACTTGAGTATTCTTTAATCTTTGGACCTCGTAAGCTTTTTTTGGTTAGTCAACTCCACTTGGTGATAAAAAGAGAACCAATCATTTACTTCAAATGAACGTAAACATTTTTCAATTTATTTTTCTCGCCAACTTTTTACTTTTTTTGGATGTTAGATGCAATTAGAGCCAGATAAACATGTCTTGTTGAGTTAAAAGTAATAAAAGCTTCGATTTCAGTGAAATTTAATCTGTAACATTTTGCAAAAAAACATTTCGTAAAAAAATAATCTCAAATTTTTTTAAGGATGCTTTGGAAATTTTTATTGCTATTAATAATTGAATCGAATCTAAATTTTTAAACCCCTTCGTACTTTTCTTGATTTTTGAATTTAAAGCGTTCACTTAACCTCATAAACATCCCATTCAACCGCACCCACATCATCACGCTCTAATGATTTCAATTTCATCATTTTTTTTCGGTAGGTGTTATTCCAATAAAACCAAAGACATGTCACCGAATGAGATGAGGGAATTTTATTCGATTTACGACAATCCTTCGTGTACAAACATTGATGGACGTGTAGGAGTCGCTCTAAGAGAGACATCAACATATGTAAATTCTGTGACAAATGCAAACTCAACCAATCTATTTGAAAATACCGACAGTCCGCAAAGTGGCGACGTATGCGAAAAATGGGTTTACGACTACGATTTCCTTTACGGCTACCGGAGTATGACGAGCGAACTAAATTGGGTCTGTCAAAATGCATACAAATCAATCAATGGTCAAGCGACATATTTCATTGGTAGTGTCGTCGGGACGTTGATTTTAGGCATTCTAGCTGACATCATCGGCCGATTGCCGGTTTTGATTATCGCTCATCTGTTCGGCATTATTGGAAATGGTCTCACAATTTTTGCTACAAATGCACTTGCCTTTGGCATCTGTCGCTTCATATCTGGCCTTGCGACAGACAATAATTTTGTCATGATGTACATTTTAGTGCTCGAGTACATTCCACCCGACATGCGAACGCTCGGACTTAATCTGTGCATTGGTGTTTTTTATTGCGTCGGCTCGATGGTCTCACCATGGATCGCTGTTTGGTTAGGCAACTGGAAGCTTTATTTATTAGCAACAATCATCCCCGCCTTAGTTGTGCCACTATTTTACTTTGTCGTCCCTGAATCGGCCGAATGGCTTATTTCTCGCAATAAAACGAGTGAAGCACTAATTTGCTACCAAAAAATTGCCAAAATTAATCGACGAACTCTGGATGAAAATTTTCTGAAGGATTTTGAGAGCGTTGCCTCGAATATAAATTCGAAGCGGGATAAAAGTATGAAAAATGCCTCGTTAATGGCTCTCTTTAAGACTCCAAGATTGCGACGATTAATGTTCATCCTTTTCCTTAAATCGTGAGTATTAAAAAATAAAATTAAACTCAACTCTGACTGAATGAATAAAAAATGAAATTCTCTCTTTTATGCGGCTTTGGTGGAAAACTCTTGCTTTTTATATTTTTTTAATGAAAAGCTTTAAAAAACTTCCATTCAATCTATTTTTATTTTTCAAAAGCTTTTAATTCTTTTCTAAGCTTTAAAAGCTGTTAAATTGAGGTAAAAATAAATCACTGACCTTTAATCTTAAGCTCGACTTTTTCGTAACGAGATTTTTATAAGCTTTTCTCTCCTTCCATCAACATCATAATATCACCATCAGAATGATAATCACATTGGGCTACGATGCGATATCGAAAAATGTCGAAGGATTAGGAATGTCGCCATTTATTCTCTTCAGTCTGAGTGCTTCCGCAATATTTCCTGCATGTCTGCTGTTGACAGCACTTCAGGATAAAATCGGCCGGAAAGCGATGGCATCGTCGTCACTTCTTGTTAGTGGTATATTCACATCGAGTTGTGGCTTCATACTCGCATCTCAAAAGCGACAAGATCCAATATTACTTGCGGCATTAAGCATAATTGGTCGATTTGGCGTGACAATTGCTTACAACAGCGGAGCACAATACGCAACGGAGTTGATTCCGACATGTGTGAGAGCTCAAGGAGTTGCGGCAGCTCATGTTGCTGGATATGCTTTTACATTCTTTAGCTCTTACATCCTTTACACGGTATGTGAAGCGAAAAAATATCATCTTTCGTATTTTTACTTTTGACATTTTACTTAATTTATTTTTTCCTCAGGGAACTTTCTTCAAAGCCTGTCCCTCGCTGATTCTCGGAATTTTGAGTTTCATTGGAGCATTTTGCTGTCTCTTTTTGCCTGAAACTCTCAATCGGTAAGACAAACAACAATAAAATTCAGCTTTTATCTTTCATTCTCTCTCATAATCAGTAAAACTCCGGTCACCCTCGAGGATGGTGAAGAATTTGGTCGCGGTGAACGATTTTTCCATTTTGCATGTTGCGATAAGAACAACATTCGCGACGAGAACGACGTCGAACAGCAAGAGAAGAAACAAAAGTCTGAATTGACGACCACGGTTGTTTCATAATTACATCACATTATAACATTTAAAATGGGTTAAGTGTTTAACATTAGAAAGAATCGCGATATATCTGAGTACAATTAGTTTGTAGAGAGAGTGTACATACACCAAAGAGCCCATTTAAATTTATTGCATCACGATAAGAATTACAATGAGGTCAAAAAGTTTAGCATGTAAGATTTATATTTATATTTGAGAGTTTATGTTTTAAGGAATTTAAACATGCGACTCGAAATTTATTCAATAAGTTTTTTGAATTTATTTATAAGATTTCCATAAAATTATTTAATTAAGCATAAAATTGTAAAAAATATTTTTATAAAATTAAAAACTTAAAAATTAAAAGCTTTTACTAAAAAGCTCTCAAAATTTTTAAGCTCAAAAGCTTTCAGTATTTGACACACAAAAATTAATTCCAGTTTTTAGAAACTTAATTCTTAAAAAACAATTTTAAAAATAATAAAAATCCCATTTTTAATAAAATAAAAAATAACTTTTCTAATTGCATTTTACTCCTCTCAGGTTTCTCGCATCGTTAACAAACTTTTCCTCATCGACGATCAATTCAATTCCGGCTTTATCTAATTTTCTTATCATCGAAGCTAAAACTTCGCATGTGAACGTGTTCTCAGATAGTGCCATTGATTTTAGTGCAGGGAATGTAGCACGAATGTCAGACAATTCAAGCTGCGATGCATAACTTATTCCATTTCCACTCAGATAGAGATTTTCTAAGCTTCGAAGCGAAAGTAAAAAATCCAACTCGAAGTATGCAAAGAAATTGTACGAGACATCTAAAGTTTTAAGGTAACGATTCGATGCGAAAGCTCCGTAATCAAAAGTGACGTTATTGTGGCTAAGGATGAGTGTCTCGAGTCTTTTAAGACCCGAAAAAGATTGGTATGGCATGATGTTATAGTAGGAGATTCGATTGTGAGATAAGTCCAACACTTTTAGACTCTCGATTGTCCAATCAATGCTGATGCCATCCGTTGCCGAAAAGCTTTGATTGTTCAGTTTATTGTGTGAAAGATTAAGATCAGCAAGCGAGTTAAGACTCGCAAAAATACTCGGGTTTATCACCGAGATTGAATTGTAGCTCAAATCGAGAGTCTTCAAGTTTTGAGCACCATTGAAGGCGTTTGTTAATAGATGCGTAAGTTCATTTCCTCGGAGCTTCAATTCGATCAATTGCTCGATGCTGAAAGTAAAGTCAGCAATTTTTTGGAGACGGCAATTGCTTAAATCGATAAACTGAAGTGACGTGTAGGTTGTGAAAAAATTTGATGGCAGTGCCTGAAAGTGTTAAATTAATTACATGTAAGATGAAATGAGATAATTTTTTCAAGCCATTTCAAGGCTCAAATTAAAAAAAATTGAGGTTTGAAAATTAATTTGATTAAAAATCAGCTTTTGAAATTTATAAACTCAAAAAATATTTTTTCATCATCACTTTCTCAACTTTTTTAAAACACCCTCAAGAGCATTCGAGGAAAATTGTCATTACGAGTTTTCGTTCCATTAAAATTTCATTATTGGATTAAGTTTTTCTCGCTTTCATCGTGCACATATCTTCATATTTGTAAAAAGCTCTCAATTCAACTCACATTTATCGTCGTCCTTTGAAATATGACACATGTTTTCGTACTCGCTGCATGGGGATGATAAATTTCGTCTTTTTCATCGATTCTATAGCCATTGATGATGCACTTCTGCACATTTCGTGCTTTACAAATCTCATTTAAGTAAATCCCATTTACTCGTTGATCATCGCTGCATTTTAGAGTGACTCGTTTGCCTTCAGCTTGACCTAAAACCTTGACCTGCGTGTTGATTATCAAGCAGCAAACAAGGGCGCCAAGAAATCTGCGAAGATGTTCACAAAAGTAGCTTTTTCGTTAATTACTCACTGCTGCGGTTCTCAAGTGAGATTAATTGCTTATGTACACATTTACCCGAGCATCCTCGCTCGAAGAGCAGCAGAAAAAGGCGTAAAGTGAGAGTATAGAAATAATAAAAGCCATTCAACATGCTTTCATACCTTCGAGCCATCATTTTGGTACGAAACAGAAATTCTTAAAGTACTTCTTACGACATAAAGACGTCAAATTAGACTGAGATTCTTTTCTCGTCTCTAATCTCATTGAATTATTTTTTAAATATATTAAATTTGAGAGAATTTCGATGTGTGCGATCAATTCATCTGAATGAAATTAATATTTGCTCTTATCGTCGCTAGACGCGCGTCGGCATTGAGCAATTAATAACGAGCGAGAGCTTTTGTGTTTATTCAGCTTTGAGCATCTCATAAATCGCAGCCGAGTGTTTCATACAAAATTCTCTATGCTCAGTGAAAAATATGTTAATAATTTGGAAAAACATTGAACAATAGACATTTTAGAGGGTTATAAATTAATCCAGGAAATTCAAACGTGCTTTCAAAAAGATATAAAATTCTTTCATAATTTTCTTCTCATCTGAACAAATTTTATTAATCTAAAATCATCCCTTTGAATATCAAAAACCACATCAATTATACTTTTTATTATGTTTATCAAAAGAGTCCCAAAAAAAAGTTAAAATACCTCAAAATAAACCACATTGAGCTATAATGATAAGCTTCCCTTTTTTTACCTCCCGCTTTTACTTCTTTTAAATTACATTTCCTCAATTTAAACACACCCCTATTAATAACATTATCAAAGTCAAATACGTTCTCTTTAATCTTTCATTCTCGCGCAATTCAACGTTGCGCGAGGGCAAAATTCCATTTCTAATTTCTAATGAACGGGACATTCACATGAGCGAACTTTTTCCTTTTTTTATGATTTGTCGCAGTTTATTTTCGTAAACATTCCTTTGTTCGCTTTCATTCATGACAATTTTTACGAGTTTTTCATTGTTAAAGGTGAAATTTGCGTGATATCGTGGAAAAAATGTCGAGTTCTATTTTTAAAACGCATTCACAAGTCGAGAAAGAAATTCACGACATTCGTATTTACGGTGAAATTAAATTTACAGCATGTCGTTTCGTTGAATGCGCCTAGAATGACGTCATTAAAATGTGCGAGGCGCCGTTGAAAAGAAAAAAAGAAAATCTACGATGACGAGGAAGTGGAAAGTTCCAATTTTTCGAGTTTTATTTTAACGGTTGGTAGAAATTTGAATTGACACGCACACTAATGCAAGTTTTTAGGGATAAACTAAAAATTTAGTAACAAGAAAAATATTAAAAAAAATTAACTTAAATATTTGAACGGCTTTTAAAAATTTAAATTATTTTTTGAAATATTTTCAAACGATAGAATGAATTCTAACTTTGCATTAAGGTGTCACAAAATTTACAAACCAATCCCTCGTAAATACATTGGACTCTGCAAAAAAGCAAAAGAATTAGCGAAAATAGAAAATTTGTATCAAAGACGCAGTATTCTCTAAAATATTCAGAGCTGACACCGCTTGATTAAGAGACACAAAATTCATCGAACGAGGGCTGAAATCAATTATCGAGTTAAAGACGTAGAATTAAAAGTTTAAAAATGGCTTCAAGAGTTTATCAAGGTTTAATTGGTTTTGC
This sequence comes from Tanytarsus gracilentus, assembly GCA_038502055.1. NCBI lineage: Eukaryota > Metazoa > Arthropoda > Insecta > Diptera > Chironomidae > Tanytarsus > Tanytarsus gracilentus. The sequence continues at coordinate 1,227,023 of JAXRKN010000033.1, read as the reverse complement.
TGATCCCAAAATCCCACAAAAACTACGACCACTTTGGAATCATCCAGCGGGACCTAAGACCGTCTTTTTCTGGTCTCCACGTAAGTGAATCAAGAATCAAGACATAGACATCAACTGATTCTAATGATAATTTTTCTTTCTTATATTTTTTCATTTTCAGTATTCAAATGGGTATTAAAAATACTTTCAAGGCCAATCGTGCGGATTGTATAACTTGAAACTCGTTTATAAAGTGACACCTCCGCTACCCTTGGCCTTTCTTTCCTTAGCTTTCTAATTAAAATTTTTAATTTTTTTTAAGGGACTCGTATTGGCAGGTCTGAAAGATCTTTCACGTCCAGCTGACCAGCTCTCTGTACCACAAGCGGCGTCACTGGCAGCGACTGGAATAATTTGGTCACGATACTCGCTCGTTATCATCCCCAAGAACTATGGACTTTTTTCTGTTAATGTTTTTGTAGCGCTCACCCAATGTATTCAGCTATATCGTGCCTTCTCACATTCACAGTCGCTCAAAAATGCAGAAACGACACTCGAGAGTAAGAAATAAATGCAACTATTTAATTATAAATTAAATTTAGACACAATTTTTGCTGATAAGAAGAGACACATTCTTAGTCAGGCTCAATGAGCTCCTTAAAACTTGTAAATTACCAAGATAAGAAATCTCATATCTATGTGCAATGTGTACTAAAGCAGATTTCATCTCCTACTTTTATTCGCGTAACTATAAAATACTTATATGATGACTTTACGTAGAGAAAAAAAAATATTTAATTCTTGTTATCAAATTGTGCGATGAGAATTCTCTAGATTAGACCGAACATATTTGTTATTTCATTACGCATGGCTGATTTAAATTTGAAACATGTTTTATTAAGATTTCTATAAGACGTCTAATAATCGAATCGATCAAGAATGAGTGAGAGAGAGAGAAGTAGATAATTATATTTTTGTTGTTTAATTTCCGTTCTTGATGAAAAATAAAAATAATAATTCGCAACCGTTATATATTTCTAAACAAGCTTGCCTTTTTTACTTTATTTATTTCTGCTTTCACAGGTGGTGTGAGTAAGTCATCGCAGTTAATTGGATGTTAATTGTATTGAAGAGTTTAATGGAGAGCATCGATAATTAATGGATGGAATGTTTTTTGAAAGCATTTTAACCAATTTTAAGTTTATATAGATAATCGATGAAAAAACAGTAAAGTTTGAAAGCGTGTTGAAAAAAATAATTTTAAAATTTTGCTAATTTTTGAATTTAACTGTTTAAAATATTTTTATGATTTTTAAGAATCGAATCCAAGTAATTCTACATTTATTTACATATCTGATACTTGATTGATATTTAAATTTCATTCTAAACTTTGAAAAAAAAGTATTTAGATATTTTAATAAAAGTTAATTTATATAAATAAATGATTACGCTTTCATATAAATAAAGACTGAGCATTTAAACAAATACAAATTACTTATGTATATAATATACAAAAGATATTAATATTACAACAATAGAAATATATAGAAAACCACTTAAGGTAATTATGTATATGATGGGTCTATACTATATAAAGTTTATTTACAAAACCTCTGAAAAGAAAATAATTTTGCCTAACCCCAAAAAAAACTCATTAAGCCCATCAAAAGTAAAAAAAATGTCAATGTACGATTTGCAAAAAGAGAGCTCATCTTTATTTCTCTTCATTCTTTCATATTCTTTTTTTTGTTACAGTAATAATGCGTGTAGCGTGTTTCAAATTAGCGTAAAGAATTTAAAATTTAAATACAAAAATTGTTGTGTGCAGTGAATGGTGAGTAAAACCGCGTCAAATGTCATACAAGCGATGATAGAGAAAAGTAGCGAAATTTTTATTTTCACTCACACACAACAAAATATAAACTTTAAAATTGAATGAGCTTCAATTATAGTTTCTTGATGTTTCAAAACGAAAAAACAGTTACAATGCATTTCACTAATAAAAGTTATCGAAAGGGAAGCGATTAACGAGAGTGAAAAATTTAGCTATACAGAAGTCAAGAACATGCAACGGAAGAGCGAATCAACAAATGGAATTGGAATTAAAAATAATCATCTGATTCTCCCATGTGGCATCTATGCTCAAATCAGAATTCAATTGAAGCTAAAAGCGCACACTTTTCAATAAAATATTTTAATAATTTTTATGATGCGGGCATGAGTAATATTCTGTGTCATTGAGTGTCGCTGTATAACTGATAATTTACATAATATTTCAATATCTATTTGTTTTCCTTCATGCTCATTTTATTTGTATTATTTACTCTTTTTTTTGACGGCGACGAAGATATCCGAGCTATTAGCAAACTTACACACAGATTGACTCGTGTACATACATTTGGTCTGAATATCTTCGTCACGATTTGGAAATTGAGGAATGATTTCAAACGATGGCAAAAAAAATTCATAAATTAAAAAAGTTTATCGATAAAAAGTTTTCTGGAAGTTTCAAATTTTTTAGGTAGAGTTGGAAGCAAAATAGCCATTTTTTCTCAAATCAATCCCACCCATTAAATGTGAGTTTGGGAAGTACGAAAATTTAACTATGACTCATGTCCATCAAATAGAAGATTTACGATTAGATTTTCTTTGGTGATTTAGGGGCAATGTGGAGATGCGCAAAGGGTTAAAAATTAAAAAGACATTAAATTGAATTTGTACGACAGAGAAAGTTTAATACTTTAAAAAAAAGATAATAATAATATAAAATAACAATGAGTGATAAAAATAATGACGCGATGGGAATCAGAGCCCAAAATAAGAGTAGAAAAAAGATTGTATATAATAAAGAAGAAAAACTTTCTATTGTCTGGCGGCTTCGACTTTTAATTTCAAAATAACTGCGGATTTAAAGAACCCGAGAAGAGAATCGGAAGGAAGCTAAAAATAGTTAAAAAATGTTTAATGATGTTCTTGAAGAACTGCTGGGCGATAAAATCAAATCCCTACACATATCTCAAGCCCCACTGCAGTTAATGCACTTCTAAAATTAGACATAAATTTAAATATCTTCGTTTTTTTCGTGGGACTCCTCAGAGTTCTTCTTCTTTGGCAGTTCCATGTGCGTTAGATAATTTTCTTAGTATTTTTTTGTTTGAGGAAGTTAAAACATATGCGAGTATAATTATGTTAAGCTTACAGGACGACGATACACAGACAAGAAATTATGCGAGTGGTCCCGAGCGTCAAAGTGTCTGGATTTACCACAAAGCAGTTGAGCGATGATGATGATATTTCGGCAAGTTCTCGGCCGGTACACCTTTATCGCCCTCCGGAGCCGACGCCTCGACAGATGATGGCTCACTCATAATTTCGGGTCCTGCAGCATCTGCAGTCTCGTGTGAGGGCTCAGTCGGAGCCACCTTCATATTTGGATCGACCGTGTTCATGCAGAAATTAAGATTTGACGAATTTTGCTGATCGTACTTTGGACGTGCATGAGGTTTCACCTCTTCGGCTGGCTCGAAGAAATCAGTATGACCGCCGCCCTAATATGGAAAGGAAAAGTTTTTAATAATGCGTGCAGAGTGACAATGTACATTAATATCATTATGTTGCGACGGGTGAAATTAGATCATCAACTTTTGCTCACACGACTTTTTTTCTCGTTTTTCTTTTTATCGATTTTTTTTGCAAAGAGTCGATTTTCTTTTTTCACTCCCGTGTGTGAAAAATTGCGAGCATGAAAAGGTCACTTACTGGAGGTTTAATTACACGCGATGAAGAACGGCCTGAATTGCCAAATCCAATTGTATGTTCGGTGCTCATGATTAAAGTTATTTTAGATTTTTTTTCACCGCACGACTTTTTTTACGTTATTTTCTGACGAGCGTTAAAACTGTTTTGATTGAAAACTTTTGGCGTACTCACAGAATGGGCGTTTTTAACTACCTGGGGTGAACTGAAAGTGACGTGATGCGTGAACGAGTTTAAATAAAAATGTTCATATAAAAAAGGGAGGGAAAGTGAGTGAGTTGAATTATGTGAAGATTATGAGAAAAGTTAATTCTTATTAGAACATGACTTACCTAACATACGAATGTCCAATAATGCCCAAGCTATATTTTAAATCTGTTGCGACGGTTAAAAATAAACTCTGCTGGTGGGACAATGAGTTCATTGTACTTGGTAATAAAAAAAAGCATGTGTGAGAGCTTCTCTAATAACTTTTATGATCAGCGTGATGAGCTTAATTGATTTCTAGAATATGACTTAGCACTTTTTTGATGGATGGAAGAATTTACGATTTATGTGTGAAATTTCGCAGACTTAACTCGAGTTGTGGGTATAATAATTAGAAAAATGAAAGTAAAAAAAATGCTATTATTTTTTGTTTATTTATTTTTGAAAATTAAAAGGATGAAAATTGAATTTTGAGCCTATTTAAAATTAAATAAAATTATTTATGATACGAACAAGAATGAATCAGTTATTTGAAAAATATTAACATAAAAATGATGAACTACATTTTTAGGGCAACACTCCAAGAAGGATATAAATCCTCAATTTATTATATTTTTTTTCGTTATGGAGTGTACCAATAAAACTTTTATCCTCCTCCAGAAATTTTTAATAATCTTACGAAACTTTTAATTTGATTTTTCTTGAAGGAAAGAAGAATAAAAAATATTGAATGAATAATTTTGGTTCAAATTGCACTTGAAATTTTCTAAGGTTTTTAAAATTTTATCGTTGAAAAATGCAGAGAGAATTATTTTTTTTAATTTAAAATATTTGATTCAAGATATTTAATTATTTTTCAATTTTGACAAAATGAAATTTAGCTTTTATAAAAATAATTTTCTTTTAATAAAAATCTAATTATTGCGTTTTAAATTACACAACTTTATCGACACTTGTTAAGTAAGATTTAAAATCCATTTCCAAGTTTAACCTAGTTATGTTGATTTTTAATTAAGTTATGAGGAAGTGCAAGTCAAATATCCATCGACAAAAAGTGCATAATATCCACTTAACACTTTACACAACATTTCTCTCGCTGTGCAAACAAAAATCAACCATCAATCACCAGTTTTTTGCGCGATCGTAAATATATCAACAGCATCATGAAAACCTGTTTGTCAATCAACATCGCATCGGGAAAAATAATTTTTATGTTAACAGATCATTGGATAATCAAGTGCGCAACTGGACAAGTTGGTTAGTAGAGAAAATGTGATTTGTCTTTATTGCGCAATATTTTAGCATAATTTCCTTCCGGAATCTCTGCATTATGACGTCCATTACATAGCGCACATGTTTTGAATTCAATTCGAGGAGACATTGAAAAATCTTTTCGCGCCAAATGCTGACACACGTAAAAATTGCACTTTTTTCTCTTTCGCATTCAAACAAAACCAAAAAGAGAGTGCGGTAAGCCCAAAAAAACCGAGAGACCGATGAGAAGGGGGTTCAACAAACGGCAAGCGATCGCGCTCAGCTTAAACGCGCACACACACACACGTGCGATAGAAAAGAAAATTCTTAACGATGTATAAAATCCATTGCCGTTGTTGAAGCATTGGTCAGTTCGTATTCAACTTTCGTGAGCGTCACATTTGCCATTTTTTAACAGTTTTTTTTAAATTTAATAAATTACAAAATCATGAAGTGGCTCATCGGTGTTATTGTGCTAAATTTATTGTGGTCTGTCAATTGCGTTAACAACAACATTCATGAAGGTTAGTTTGTTGTGACTCAAATTATGTCACTTTCATCGATCTCCTCGTGACGAAGAGATTTGCGATATTTTAAAAGGTCATTTAATGTGTCTTTAGCTCAGAGTCATTCAGACCCGCTAGAAAAATTATAATTTATCCAAGAAGAAGAAAAAGTGAACAGCCTTGTGGTGTGTGTCTGGCACTTTTTTCCAATGTGCTTTTTAAACCTGTTTTCAAAGAAAGCGAGAATTCTTAACTTTAATGGCAATTCTTTTATTTTTGCAACTGTGTGATATTTCAGAATAAAGTCAATATTTGAGATTGTTTCTCGAATAAATTAACAATTTATTGAATAATGACTCTAAAATATCAAGGTGCTTCCCGTGTAACTATCAAGCGCGTTTGTGTGTGCATTAAAAATGTTAAGAACCGTTAGGTGAACATCTTCAGTAAATTTTACTTTGAGTTGTGGCATGTGTGAGTGGCAAAAAAAAATATTTCGTGGAGAAAAATTTGTTACTAGTTAAAAATCATTTCTAACAAATTAAAACTAAAAATATTTAAAATCTTAAAGCTCCAAAAAAAATTGTCCTAAAAATACTTCAACGAACTTTGACTTTATGCTTAAAAAATCAATAAATCACACACTCGAATGTAAACATGAAAAATATCTCAACCTCCGGTGCTCTCGGGTCATTTAAATGCCAAACGAAAACATCTCAAAAATTTTAGCGGCACCATTAAATTTTTGGCATTTTTTTCGACATGAAACCTTTTTTATATTCGAGTGCAAAAAAAAACTTATCGTTAAATTTAATTGTTTTAATAGCTCTAAAGTGCCAAAACTTCATTATGACATAATTTTTGGAATCTCCTTAAAGAGAAGAGAGAGATGTGTTAATTTTCATGAAGTTTGATTTACGATTTTGGTGAAAGAATGTTGGTCTAGTTTCGAACATTTTGGAAGGTGTGTTTTGAGTTTGAAAATTTGAACAGCTGTTTTAAAGTTGAGTTAATTAATAATTAAGAGTCAAGAGCTTTTAATAGTAGAATAAGTAGTAAAATTTATTATAACGCGAGAAAAAAAATTATTTATAAAAGTATTAAAAGTATTTTTATTAATGAACACTGAACCACATTTTATTTCATTCATAATTTAAATCCACGTTGTAAGGAGTTTAATGAAACCATAAAAGAGGATTTCATAATGCTTAGAATATTACAACATCCACGTGATTTAAGTACGTTCGACTGCACATGAGTTCCTCACATTATTCAATTATGCAATCCTTTCACTTAAAATGCCCAGTAGTTAATTTGTTCAAATTATGAGGTGCAATAGTTTCGTAATAATCAAAATGCAATTGCATGTTTTCAATAGTTGCGGTATTTTTTCTCGCTTATCAGTGCGGTGAGGCTCGAAAGTGAAATTTGCCCGCTAATAATTGGAAATACAAAAGAAAAATCGGAAGTGATCGACATGCGGAACCGAAGAGAATTATTGAACTTGAATTTAATATTAAAAGTGTTAATGACCATCACATAGGGTCTGATCTTGAAGATGCGCTGTATTTATGTATCAACGTGCCAATCTCTTCAATTTGACCTTCTCATATCTCGTTTTTGTTTATGTGCCTCACACAACTAAAAAAACATAAAGTTATGCCGGCGTTCACAACTTCGTCTCATTTCTCATCTTACAGATGTGTGGGAAGAAAATTTATCGAATAAATTCAACATTGATGCATCAACCGAAGGACTCGAGAAGGTTCAATTGAAATGCGGCTCCGATTCGATGCAAGTCGAATTACTGACGAAAGATGACTTCACCGGCGTGATGTATACGCGAGGATCGTTTTACAAGCAAAAAGAGCCGTGCTTTGTTCAGTCTAAAGCGACACGAGGCACGCGATCGCTTAAGATGAATTTTAATTTTAAACAATGTCAAACGCTTCAAGAAGGCGACGTGTTCTCTAATATTGTTGTAGTGCAGCACGATCCAGAGCTTGTGACGACGGGCGATGCCGCCTTTCAACTCGAGTGCGATTTCCGTAAGCCAAGAAGTTTAAATGTTGGCGCTGAATTCCAAGCGAGAGATTCAAGGTGAGTTTTATTCAATTTAAAATTGAGGTTGATCGAGAGTCATAAAATTTAACTGAAAAAAATATTTCAAATATCTCACGATCATTTCTCTTTTTTAAATGACTCTCAACAACATAAAAATATAATTATCTGTTCACATAATTCACAAATTATCTCTTCGGCGAAAAAAAAATCAAATTAAGACCTGTAACTGGTTCACGAATTACACTTACATCACCCGATCCATCGGCGGTAGCTACACATAAACGCTCAAAGCGCGACACAGTCGAGTCAGATACACATGAAGTCACTTTCATTCCACTCGACGATAATACAGTTCAAAGCGATGATAATGAACTTGAACATCACGCCGATGAAAGCGTGAAAAGTGACAATGATAAAGAACGTAAGATTGTAGATGAATTGTGATCTCTTTCTCGCTCTCATTCTATCTTTATCATTATTTTATTCTTAATTCGCATTTATTAGCTCGTAGTTCGCTTTTAACTAACAAAATCTACTCACACAACACACTCGCTGAAAACTTTTCAGAAAGCTTCTTTTTTTGTAAAAACTTTTTTAAATTTTCAACCCTTCCCTTCACAGAACTCACTCGTCGTCATCTTATAGTCCGGCCGAGTCGGAATTTATAATTACTAGTTAGAAAATGGTTAATTGATGTAAATAGAAACCCTCAGCAGCAGCTGTATAAAAGAGACTTTTAATGTAGTTCATTTCCATGTGATAATTATCTCCACTATTGCTAGTTCTATTAACAGTTTTGCCTACTTCTTCTTCTTCTCCGCAATTAAAAAAATTATGATTGGATTGTTGATGTACATAATGTAACCGACGTCCAATGATCATTGAAGCTCTCAGTATAATTATCTTTGTAGATAATTTTTATATTAAAAAACTTTTTCTTTTTCTGTTTTTATTATTTAAAAAAAATTAATTAAGTTAAGACAAAAAATAAAAATTGTTATATGAAATTAAAAATTAAATAAATTGTGTTTTCTTTTAAACTTTTTTTATGAGATCCAGGAAATCTGAAAATTAATCAAAAAACATTTTTTTTTCAATTTGAAATAACTTTTTTATATTTTTTATTATGTTTTTTTTATCATCTTTTAGCGCAACTAATTTTAATATTTTTTTCTTTGATAAGTTTTAAGTTTCTATCAATATTAATTTATGTCGACTTTAAATCTTCACTTTTTTTTGTAGTTCAAACATTTTTCAGCTTTTTTCTTCTTCACATGATATCGAGTAATAAAAATTGCATTTTAAATTTATAAAATTGTTAAAGTTGCGTCCAATTTTTTTTAAATCTCTGCTTATCATTTGCCAGTTTTAAAAAGTATTCGATAGCAAATTAGAAATGACTGAATTGAGAACTTTTTCTAAAAGGGTGAAAGCGTCGGAGGAAAAGTGAAGCATGAAAATTTCGATTTTATTTACAGATTTTTGAAATTTTCATCGTCAAAGTTTTACAAAAAGAATTAAAAGTTTTTAACGTTAACTTTAAAAAGTCGCAATGAATTTTCTGGCAAAAAGTGACTCTAGAACAGAACAAAAAATTATCACAAAATTAAGGAAATCATTTTATGAATTTGAGACAAAAACTAAACAAATTTATGCAAGCAAAAAAAAACGGTTGTTGGAAAAGAAACTTGATCGAGATGAAGCCGAATTTAGCAAATTGTTGATTCGCGTCCAACAAATATTTTTTCTCATTTTTCTTCTTATAGGCCACAAAATTTCATACTTAAAATTTTTTTAATAATGCTCGGGGCGATTTTTCTTACTCGCTCACCATCGCTACTTCACGTTGAATATTTAATGTGTTATTTAAGTTATTGCTGCCATTATTATTCATCGCCGACAAGTCCTCCTCCTCGATCCTTATCACCTCATCCTTTATCGGCGTTTGCGGTTGCGACTTGACATTGTTGTTCTCGCTGTCATCCTCATTTTTATCGTCATCAGTCTTTTCATCGGTCGATGGCAATGCTTCCTCGCCTAGTTCCGGCTCTTCAACGGTATTATTATTTGTGTCCTCTTCGCTTGGTCCATTTTCAGCTTCCAAATCATTTTTTGTCTCTTCCTCAATACTTTGATTGCTATTATTGTACATCAATTGACTTCCATTAACGCTATCGGCACGCTCGCGACACAAGAGAATTGGATCGGACGCCCTTAATGACTCCGAATCGCCAATTCCATCGCCACTCGGCCTTAATACGAGATACAGGAGAATGTCTGAGAGTGAAATAATTCCAATCACTTTTTCGTTTTCATCCGTGACGACCAGCCGATGCACTTCCGCACGCACAATCTTTTCCATCACAGTAAATAATGTTTCGTCCAAATTGCATCTCTGAACACCTTCAAACCATGCATTGCGATGCTCATTCGCCTTCTTTAGACTCACATCGAGATCGTTGTAAGTCTTTTCAGCTGCAAGATTCTGAAAAAGAAATTTGAGATTTTAAAAATTTGATAATTGATTAAAATTCTTCAGGAGCACTTACAATCACATCAAATTTAGCGTAAATATCAACGAGTCGTCCCTCAGCGTCGATAACAGGTAATGCCGACACTCGCCTCTCAACAAATTTGTGTAGCGCTGTAATAATGCTCATGTCTTCCGTTGCCGTCTCAATGTTATCGTACGAGCCGATTTTAAGTTCACGCAAAGTTTTTTGCATATACGATGGCTTCGGAAGCTCATTAATCTGGAGATATAAAAAAGTTTTGTCATTAAATATAATTAAGAGAGATATAAGAGTTAAACTCACATAAAGAAACAGGAACCTTAATATTCGTTTGTGTGTCAAGATGTAAAGAACATTTCCAGTCTGCGAAGAGAAATTAATAACTCGATAAAATTAATTATTCATGATGTGGATCTATTGATATTTTTTTTGGAGGCATAAATAAAGCTATGAATTATTCATTGTAAAAGTCATTAATGAGTAAATTTGTTTAACATAGAAAAATGTGAAAATCCCAAGTTATAATTTTATTTTGATTGAAGTTCGAATCCTTTAATTTAAATTTCTCAACCCAAAAATTATTCAAAATTAAATTAAAAGCTCACCAATGGATCGATGACGGGTAGTCGATGGATGCGATTGTGTATTAAAGTTTTGATGGCATCGTAGAGCGACGCGTCTGGACTAATACTTATTAAATTCACATGGTCATTTAGGACATCTAAAATTACCAAAAAATATAATGAATTAATTAAATTAAATAATTTAATAAAGTTCAACTCACTTCTCCAAGTCACGAGCTTATGCTCTTCGAGTTGATCCATGGAGCAGTTTGGTGATCTATAGTACATTTTTAGGATTTTAATGAAATCGGTTATGGTCAGCATGCCGACAAATTTCTGCTGCTCCGAATCCCAAAGTGGTGCCGCACGAACTCCATTATAAACTAAGGCATAAAATGCCTTCTTGACTAATAGTTGAGTATCGAATACAACAAGCTTTGCCGATGTCGGAATTAGGTCATAACACTTATGAAAACGGAAAAATTTGACGAAAATCTGTGACTCGTCTTCTTCTGCAAGAAATAAATAGTAGAAAAAAAAATTATGTTTGAGTAATTTGTGAAAAATTTGTAAAGAAAACTTTTCTCTCTCTCTCTCTCGGCACCTTGCTTAAGTAAGCGTGCCAATAAGTGCTTCCACGCTATTGAGACTTGTTCGAACTCTTTAATGCTCTCAATTGGATAAACTTCTGTGTTCCAGTAGCTCGACAGTCCGCCTCCAAGAACCAATCGACCGGCATAGTTTGAGTAGAACACGAGTTGCAGCGATTGATCACCATCGCGATGTCTATGTGGATATCGTTGGCGGCTAACTTTTAAGGGATCAATTTTTGGATTTGTCTGTCTTTGCGTTTTTTTTCACTTAATTATATTTTTAATTGTTTTTCTGTCACGGTAAAAATATTTTTTAAATAATTTCGGGATGAAAAATGACAAATTATGCTTTTAAGGAATTTTTTTAATTGATGTTGGGAAAATTTGAACAATTTGAGAGTTTAAAACTTTTTAAACACCTTCGAATTTGTTTATAAACCAGAAAAAAAATCTCGTCATTTTCTTTTTATTTATTTCAATCTTTCGAGGTTTTCATCACCATAGATTTTCCTCCGATTCTATTTTTATCCAAAAAAAAATTAATCTAAAATTATGAGAAAAGTGAGAGAGAGCGATTTTATCAGACAGCGATCGCAACGCCGATCTTTAATTTTTGGCATGTTTAACAAAATATAATAAAATATATTATTGAGGTGCCACAATAGACACCGACAGCGTGTGTCATGCAAGAATCTCGATCAATGTGCGAGATAAAATTAAGAAGTTATGGAATCAATTAGTGAAACATTCAACAGCTGTTTTTTTAGCCAGAAACTTTTTATTCCTACGCTTTATCACTGCAATTGCTCATAAAAATAGAATTTCAACAACTTTTTTTGCGATTCGATTTGTGTTAATTGTGAATTTTCCCTTCATCAATTATTTGGATTTTTATCAAAAATAAAATTTTACATCACACAAAAAATCATTTGCAATTTGTCATTTTTTAGCCTTTTCTTCTCATCGAAATTTTTCACATCGAGACAAAGAATTTCCGCGAAATTATTTTCTTCTCGACACTTTAAATCGATTCGCGATTTCTTTTCCAATCAATTTTCAATAGCAGACTAAACAGACGCGAGATGAGGAAAAACTCTAGCGAGAAAGAAAGAAAAAATCTTATTTGTGACACTGACCGTCACCCGAGTGTGTCTATTTCCCCTTTATGTGTTGAAGGAAAAATCTCAGCGCAGTTTCTCAAATAGCGGATGAGATACACTGCCTTCCACACACTATCGAAAGAGAATTCTTTCTTTCTAAATTTATAATATTTTTTTTCGTGAAAATGTGAATGTGAAGCACGGCACAATGAGAGTGAGAGAAATCTCACACAAACTGTTTACATCTACTTTTCAGCGGTTTGCTGATGTCGGTTCGAGAGAGAGAGAGAAGAAAATCTTTCGAAAGCTCGTAAAAAAGCTCTTGAGATTAAAGAAATAAATTATTTAATGAGACTCACCTAAATCTGAGAAATTAACCTTCTCTAAAAATGGATCAGCAACAGGTAGCTAAAAGGATGAAAAATTTGAAAAGTTATTAATTGAACACGACAGTTTAGCATAAACATGATGTTAATCATTTTAATGAAAATTCCAGAGTTGAATATTTGTGAGATATTAAAAAATTAAATCCAGGTATAATTTAAAAATTAATAATTCCTGGAATTTAACTCAAAAATATTCGACTGAAGACAATCAAAAAAATTTCACCACTGTCTAAATTTTCGAAACGAATTTTCATTTTTTAAAATTCCACTCATAAATTTTCCTCTTTAAATTTTGGCAAATGGCCAATTATCATGCAAATAACAAATCACTTGTAAATCTTGAGGCATTCTATAAGTGGATGCAGAGAAAATTTAATGATCCGGCGTGAGAAAAATAATAACAGCAGAAAAATATTTTTTTTCACTAATAAAATTTTTAATCGCATTTAAGTGAAGAGAGAAAGTTGAAATTGCCAGATGGTTTCGCGAAAGAAAAATTTGTTTATTTACATGATACTGAAATCCTCCTCCTCCCTTTCGGCAATTTCTTTTCAATGAATTGCCAAATTTTGAGAACCATCGATGGGTCGTTGTGGGCGGTTGAGGTAGTTCACGAATAATTGGTGGAAGTGTGGCAGATTTCGGTGATTGAGTAAAAGAACTGCTTTGATGATGAATGCCTTGCTTTTTTTCAATTGAATGATCTAAAGATTTTGACCTTTTAGGCGGCTGCTTGGAAGTGAAAAATGATGACGCAAATTCAGGTGAATTTTGAAGTTGAAGTGAACTTATGATGGCACATTTTATTGATGATTTTCTTTGCGTTTTATTGCTCACACTCCTGGGCGGTGCAATTGAGATTTTTGCGGGCGGTGGCGACGAATCGAAGAGTGAAAATTTCCTGAACATTTTTATAGCGCACTTTTAAGTCAATGTCATTCAAGCAATTATTTTTTAATCACAATTTGTCGTTAGCACAATTTTATTTTTGTCACACATTTTCAGCCATTAATTTGCATTTTAAAGAGTTATTTTTACGTAGAGCCCTCCCGGTGGGTGTGAATCATCTTTTCACTATAATTTAAATAATTAATGCGAGTTTTATTGTCGTTGAGAGTTGAAGGTCAATGGAGAAAAATTTAAATTAAAACTTTATGAGCTGCGTTTTGAAAATTTAAATGTTTCTGAGACGCTTCAAAATTATTCAAGTGTGATCATTAAATTTTTAACGTTTTTGCAGCCGAAAAAAATTAATTAAATTAAATAAAAAACGCACAATAGAATAAGACGCACACACAAAGATTGCCCTATTCATAGAGCTTCAAAGTAAATTTGGACTCTTTTGTGCTGTCGCGAAAAAAAATGATTGAAATTAATGAATCTCATGTTGCGCGTCATTTTTCAATGCGTGAAAAAAATATTTCACTAAACATTTTCATCGCTCAATTGATGTTTGTGCTGTGACTTTGACTGTAGTAATGGCAAATCCATAAGTAAATATTTTTCTGTGCTCGCAATTAATTAAATTGAAATACCGCGAGAACAAAAATTCATCATTGTTAAATTTTGCGCACACAAATACATCTTGCGACTATTTGGCATGACACTTTGAATTAATATCAATTCTTTCGCTTCACAATTTATGCCATATGAGGCAAAATATCAATTATAAAAGTCATACGTGACATCTTTCTAGAAACATTAATTAATTACTTTTTGAGCATATCAAATTTCTTATCACACTCGATTCTATTTGAGTTAGAAAATAATGAAAAAATTTTATTTGCCAATAAAACAGCGGATAAACTATTTAAAGTGCGCACACAAGTGTGTGAAAGAAAATTCTAATTACAATTAAATTGCCGATCTAATTATGTGAGACAGATCAAAACAATTTTGAAGGCCATTGATCGATATGCAGCGATTCTCAATCGTATGCGATCGGGGTTTAGGAAATGAGTCACATGAGATATGATTAACGCGTGATTTTTCCTCACTCGAGACTGGTAAAGATTTTTTTGTTTACTTTAACAGGTTTTACGTATTAATAAAAAAATGTTTCAAAACCCACACGTGGGTGTTGCCGCGTAACCCACTTGTAACAGATCAGTGTTTGAAAATCAAGTGCATAAAAAATGAGTTTAAGTCAATCCGGACACTTTGGCTGTCCGTGGCAGTCCTGTTCGACAATTTTTCAAAAATCGTCTATGTCATTAGATTCCTGGTCCAATTACGAGTTCAACGATACCCATGAAGTCATAGTTCTGAAAAATGGACATTTTGGCTGTCCGTGGCACTACTGGCCGGCCTTGATTAGCATTTATCAAAAATCATCTATGTCAATAGATTCCTGGTCCAATCACGAGTTCAACGATACCCATGAAGCCATAGTTCTGAAAAATGGACATTTTGGCTGTCCGTGGCACTACTGGCCGTCCATGATGGACATTCATCAAAAATCATCAATGCCATTCAGTTCCTGGTTCAATTACGAGTTCAACGAGATACATGAAGCCATAGTTCTGAAAAATGAACATTTTGGCTGTCCGTGGCACTGCTGGCCGGCCATGATGGACATTCCTCAAAAATCATCTATATCAATCGATTCCTGGTCCAATCACGAGTTCAACGATACCCATGAAACCATAGTTCTGAAAAATGGACATTTTGGCTGTCTGTGGCACGACCATAGGTCACGACTCGAAAAATCATGTATGTCAATCGATTCCTGGTCAAGTTACGAATCAATGCCAATCGATTTCTGGTCCAATCACGAGTTCAACGATACCCATGAAGCCATATAAGAAAAATTTGTATGAAAAATGGACGTTATGGCCGTCCATGGCACGACCATAGGTCATGACTCAAAAAATAGTCAGTGCCTGCACATATAGACCCTAAGAGCTACCATCTGGCGAAAACTAGAAGTCTCTAGCTGGTCCAGGGACCGAGATCTCGCTTGTGCAGACGGACGGACGGACGGACGGACGGACAGACGGACGGACGGACGGAATCACGAGCATATAAGCGTTACACCACTTTGTGGGTTACGCTAAAAAAACTTTTTATGGGGATTTCAAATTTATTTCACCACGAATTTAAACTTTATAAATCTTAGCATAAAATTTTTTAAAATAGATTTTTTGTAAATTTTTAAAGTAAACTTTTGAAAGACATCTCAAGATAAATTTATAACTTATTCTGATAACATTTTTGCTGTCTCATTTAATTTTGCACTTAGTGGACGTGAAGAAAGACAAAATGTTCTAATAAACCTATTGCTGCTCGTGATTAAGTCGTTTGTCGCATGCGAGTCAAGCGATTTAAACTCATAATAAAAATTAGCACTTTTTACGCTCCCTCAAGGTTGATTCGCAACAAAAATTTCATGTCTGGAAGTGTTTCTTTAAATTACACGCGGAAAAGTCTTTCCATTATTGTCGCACATACACACACTTCACGTTTTGTTGCTACAAAATGTGCTTATGCTCGCTTGTTTATAAACAATTTATGAAAAAAAAGTTTCATTGTTCGGCTCTTCAAACTCCCTTCAATCACTCGGCCCGACAATTCTTTTATTTATTTTTCGTCCATAAAAAATAAATAAAAATACATCAAGTGCGTATAAAAAAGTCGCAATCAACATTAATCAAAAGAATTTATGGAAGAACAAAAATAGATGATGAAGATCAACACATTGAGGTCAATTAATTCACAATGTAACGAACATTTAAATTGCTTAACATTGTTTTTTAGTAATTTTTATAGCACAACGCACTCGCGATTTCTTTTAGAACTTTTTTAATTTGCAATTATGTGAAGAATAAAAATATGAAGGAATATTTAAAACCGCACTGTCTGCTCGCACGACTAGCTCGTCATTGATAAAAACACAAATTAAAAGTGAATTAAAGCAAGTCTCTGCCGCTTCTCTCGCTCGCTCGCTCTGCTGTCGTCTTATAATTTTTTTTCGCTCTCGCATCGAGCATTTAATTTAATTTTCTCACATTGCTCACACTCGATAAACAGTTTTAACTGGAGCTTTTTTCTCTGTGTGTATGCACGTGAGAGAGAGAGACACTCAGGGATTGGGGCATGAGCTATGGAAAAATTCCACTGCCAAATATTTAATTTTCAACAGCATCGCTAATCATTATTCAAATAATTTCTTTTCAAATGTTTACCTGCCGATAAAAAATCACTCTTAAACATTTCACAATCAATTGAGTTAAATTTACTGGCAAACAAAAACTTGCGAATTCTTTTTCATGGCGGGCATTAAAAAATTTCTGCGAGAGAGCAAGAAATATTTTTTCAAGAAGTTATTTTTAGCTTCAACAACAAGTCTGACCACTTTATGCCTTTTATGCATGCGAAATGAAGAATATGTGAAAAAAAGGAGTGGGGAAGAAGAAGGGCTCGATAAGTTCACTCAAAGTATATCTTTTAGAAAATGAAAGGCGTAAATGGCAAATAGCGTCGTGGATTTTTGTCAAATGATTCAATTAGCGGTAAAATTTAGTTGATTAAGTAGCTAATTGGAGCCCATTCAAAAATCTTATTAAAGAAATGAAAATTGAATTTTAGTTTCTTTAAGTGGTGCAAAAATTAGCAGAAATTATTTTTTTTTGTACTATAATAAGGAATTTTTAAAATTATTTCCTTGCGAGAGAAACTGAACAAAAAATAATTTCTATAATCATTTTTATGATTAATTCAATTGATCTACCAAAAGTGTGCCACAAAAGTAAACTTTTTATTTTGAGCAAATGAAAACTCAGTTAACACCTTCTTGAATCCAGAGATGGGCAATTACATTGTAATCAAGTAAAAATTACATTACATTACATACAAAAAAATTACACTTTCATACAAAATTCATGTAATTTTATTGTAATTGCGCATCTCTGCTTGAATCCTAAATCTTTACGAAAATTTAAAGTCCATTGAAGCGCACCATGAAACTACCAAATGATTTTGCTTTTTTTCGCACTATCCATCTAATGAATGACTAACGTCCAAAAATAAATTGTTTATTAATAAATAAATTCTTTTCGATGGTCATTTCAATATTGACAATTATTATTTACAACCCTATCGCTCTCTCTTTGGATAAAAATGAAATCACATGAAACTAGTTTAGCATTAAATTGATAGAGGAGGCAAATTGGTTTAATAATTTTTTATCATCGAACAATTTATTGATGCACACGATCGATCAATAAACACAACAAATTAGTTTCAAATTAAGTGAATAGCGCCTTTTGACGCACGTGGCTGTTTTCAGTAATTCATAAAAAAAGGGTAGAGATATAAATTACCGTTATCCACATAAAATAATTAATGAAAATTCGTTTCGAAAATGTTTTTAAGCGATCGCGAAAAAAGCTCTTATTGAGCTTTAAAGCTTTAATCAGCGCCATTCAACGACTAATAGAAAAAACTCACCCCACGTGAATCTCGGAAGAGAATTGCAGCATGATGCGGGTCTAAGGTTCCATCCGATCTTAATCCCACTATAAATAACAAATGACGCCATTAATATCTTAATCTGTTAAACATTTAATTGATGCTCACCTCGACTTCCAAAGCTCGCTCGTCGTCTTTCTGCCAACTCTGCCGATGCTCGTCTCATATGAGCGCCTTTTTAAAAGGAAAGAAAATTAAACTCATTAAATAAATCATTCGCACATAAAATTTATCAAGTGCTCCATCTAATTCAGCCGATTGCAGACGGGCGAGAGTAAAAAAGTCAATTAAATAAATTAAAAGTTCTCATGGGAACTTCATCACTCTCCGCTCGATTATGCAATAAGCAAATTGCAGTTGAATTCACATTTTGTATATATTTCAAGTCGTAATTATAGAAGAGAAAAAATATTTCTCCTTGCCGGTTTGTTTATTGTTAGTGCCACTTATTTTTAGACGCCCGCAAAAAATGGCATAAAAAAATTTGTGTTCATATTTCAAAGTCGCAAATAAATAATGTGAGATAAGCGATTATAGCGTTTTTTATGTATGAGTTTATTTAGGGCAATGGAACATCAGTGTGGCACCTTTTGATAGTTTATAAATTATTTGGAAGTTTTAAGGTGGTTCTTAATTTTTTGTGAAATTGAAGCAATTTGTGGCTTTTCTTTATAAACTTTTTAAACTCTTGTAAACTTTTAAGGGTTCTTGTAAACATTAAGCTTAGAGACATTAAAGACTTTTTAGAAATTGTATAAACACTTCACTTTTATAAATTGTTCAAATTTAGAGGCTTGCAATATTCAAAATGGAGATCGAGAGTTTCTTGCCCTTTCCAAAAATTCTTTAAAAGTTGTTTTTCAAATAAATCTTTCAAACCAGTTAAAACTGGATTTAAAAAAATTGAAAACAAAAATGTGTAAGGAATTTTTAGCCAAACATTGGAGGCGATAAGAA
Source organism: Tanytarsus gracilentus (assembly GCA_038502055.1). Classification (NCBI taxonomy): domain Eukaryota; kingdom Metazoa; phylum Arthropoda; class Insecta; order Diptera; family Chironomidae; genus Tanytarsus; species Tanytarsus gracilentus. Next base: position 1,207,676 of record JAXRKN010000033.1, on the reverse strand, counting down.
AGTTTGTAAACATTTTAAAACACACCAAGCAGGTGGCTTACATTGCTCTGACTAATTAGTCATAAATTTTTCATGTTGGCAAATTTTAAAAAAATAATTTCATTAAATGTGTTACGATGCCACTGCCCTAAAACAATATGATAGTTGATGAGTGAACGACAGAAGTCCGATAACTCACAACAAAATAATATTCATTTAATCTCTATACAAAGCCATTAAGAGTCACTCATTGTAAATATAGGCTATAAAAAAATTTGTTTACGTTCGATGATGATTATTAAGGCAAGAATTGTTGGCGCTTTACAGCCAGTTGAAAAACTTGATTTTACTCGTAAAAATCAGTCACATTTGTTCTCTCTCTCATTCGAGTCGTGTCATTATGAATAACAATTAATTTTTGCATTTATTAAACCTGAAATGTTAATAATTCTTTTCGGAGGCACGTCGAATTAACATTTTCGAATCGTAAACAACTTTTTTTCAATAATTTTTTACCTTCTTTAAGGATTCGATTGTAAATTTTATAAGTCGACTCGCAGTCATCGAGAACTTTACGCGTCGATTGGACGTCTAAGCTCTTGGATCGTGATCGAAAGTTCTCGTGTGGATGAAAGTCGGTAACGTCCTTCGAGTTATGCTGGTTGTCTGCTATTTCGTTCTCATTAATTGAATCATGACGATTGCGCGGCCAAATATGAACTTTCTTGCCAAAATGCTTAATCATCTCATGAATCGAATGATGATGATGACTTTTGTGCGACAATTTCTCTTTTGAATTATTGGCCGATGATCCCGTATGATGGCCACTGTCGACGCTTGTCTGTGAAATTGCTGAATTTAAGCTTCGAATGAAGCTTGAATTATCGAAGCGTTGTTTTATGGCCAAATCTTTTGCATTATAGTCATCGAGCGAGTGAACCATGCCGTTTCTGAAGAGTAAATTTCGCTTCTCATCCGACGAAATGTCAACTCGATCTCGATCGTAGGCGTTCGGTGTACCCGTATGAGTAAAATATTGATGGTCAGTTTTATATTCGTAAATGTCATCGAGATCATTCGGAAAAATGCCGCTTCTGTCTGGCGAGTTATGGCCGTCTAGTGAACTACGTCGAACACCCTAAAAATTTGATTCGTGATGTTTAAACATGTCCGTTACAAGATAATTTAAGGCTTACGGGGTATCCTGATAGCGATGGGCTGCCAACACGCTCCGACATGTGACTGTTGCGGCGTGTTGGCGTAGACGATAAGAGACCCCGTTTGACGCTTGAGTCGAGGATATTTGGACTGCGACCCATCATCATTTTATTGGGATCGGGTGAGTTTCTTTTCCAGCGACTCGAGCACGAGGAATTGAAACTGCCGCTGAGACCGTTAACCTCTTGTGAAGGCGATTTGGCAGCATTGGAAATGGGAACCGGCTGCGGACTCGATGCCATGTTTAAAACAATATCTAAAATCCGTATTTTAGAGGAACATCAATAGACATTGAGAAAATAAAGTACTACCTTGACTCCAAGGCGAAAGTGCTTTGAAATCTGAATTAGAATCGCATGCAGATTGCCAACTATCGCCGCTAGTTTGTTTCTCTACTGCGTGCTGTCGAAACAAATGCTGAATACCGTGCATTTTAATCCTCACTAACGAGTTTCATTCAACTGCTACACTAAACGCACATTCAAGTGTCTACAATCTTTTTTATAAGTTCTTCCTTTTTTCTCTTATTTTTATACACGAGTGCGTTCACACTTAATTTTATGAGAATTTTTACATCTGCAAAAATGATTTGAATTTTATTTACAGTTTGTAATCTTTATATAAAAATTTGCTGATTGATTTTTCCTTTCACAACAAGACTCATCGAATGTGGGCGCAACTATCAGAAATTTTCCACTCCGATTGTTCGCAACGATATCAGACACTTTTCACTCATCTCGACATGAGTGTCAAAAGCAATGATGATGTTAACACGCAAAATGATAAAGAATCTCTTTCAAGAAATCGACACAAACAACCTCAAAGGAAATGTACAAAAGATGTTCTTTTATCTTTGTTTTCTTGTTTGTTGATTTTTTTCTACTGAATTTAAATAAATCTGAATTTAATCACTTTTATGTGGGTAAGATAGAAATCCATGGGATTTTCCAACGCCTCTTTACAATGGAAATGCTGGTAATTAATCCGATGTGAATTGATGATGTTTGGGAAGAAATTTTGTTAAATTTAAGCTATTCATGCTTCAGAAAGCTTTTAAGTTATGAGAAAAAACGCTCAAGATTAATTATTTGCTCATCTGTTGAATAATTTTCAACTCGAAGTAGTAAAATTTTGGTATTTGAAAAAATTCCTGGATTTTGCCAGTAAAATAAAATCCATCAAAAAAATTCAAATTTGAGCTGCTAGGGAAATTTTTTAAGAAACTTTTTTTAGAAAGCTTAAAAATTTCTTTTCAAAATCTCTCAATAAAATCATTCATCAAATACCCGCAAAATTATTCAAACATTAAATTTTTTCTGAACATCATAAGAATGGCCATTAAGTGCTTTTTCTTCTTTCACAATTTCATTGAAGCTTTAAAGCTCTTTAATGTAAACGACTGGAACTGAAAGAGGATTTGAAATGTCATGAGACTATTGAAGCGCTTAAAACATTTCAAATCTCTCCAAGTGCAATTCATATTTAGATCGTGTCAATATTTATTTTCTCTCGAAACCCTTTATGAGACGCTTTTGAAATCGCATTTTTCGGCTCCAATTCAATAAACGCCTTGTGTCAATACAATGCATTGAATATTGAATTGTGCTCGTGTTGAAAATCAACATAGAACACAAAAATTTAAAGCACGTGAAATTTTATCCCTCAAATTTTTAGATGCGCTAAGAATTAATTTTTATGAAAGTATAAAAAGAATTGTCGCCAAGCCACTAATATCGATTTTTTATCTCTCACAACTTGGACATGCTAAAATAAGTCGCTAATAAGACTTTTTGACGACGCCATGAGCATCCATTAAAACTTAATTAGCTGTTAAGGAACCGCTTACGGTTCAATGTGTGTGAAATAAAAATGAGAACCTTTTTTTTCTAATAAATTGGTCGTTTATTGATTGAGAAAAATTTAACTGACACAAGGACGAGGGCAAGTGTAAGGAGGTCCGCGAGCATTGAATGTGTACGAGCTGTAGACTTTGCCTGGTTTCGTTGGAAGCATTGGATAGAGTGTCTTGTTGCATGCGAGTTGAGGTAGACAATAATTGCCAACGCATGGCAATCCGAATGGATAAAGTTTACGCGCATAAACACCAAAACCGTATGGAAGTCCTTTTTTGCCCCTTCCCTCAATACTCAATGGTCGACAATTTTTCTTCTTTTTTGGCTCATCCCATCGACCACATTTAAAAGTGACTGGACCACAAGCTCTTCCCCATGGTCGACCAGCTGGACGGCAGGTTAAACTTGGATTGCACGATCCACAAACAGGTATACAGGGTGCTCCACACGGCCTACACTTGGTGGGTTTTTCGCAGCAGGGTGGAATTTTGATGGGATTAATCGATGATGCTGAGCAAGCTCCACCACAATCCACCATCTTAACGTGCAATTTTGATCGATGATGTTAAATGTGCCAAAAAATAACAACAAAATGTTTTCTAACATGCCAACTACGATTGATTGAAAATGAACTTTTCTTCTTCATTCGCTCGTGGAAAGATAAAATAAATTGTGATAATTTATCGCACAAAGTGAACTCAGTAGCTGATAATTTAATGGCTCTGTCGGTTGCCATTTGAAACTTGATGCCAATATTGCGTTAATTGACCTTTTTTTGTTCGTATTTATTAAACCATTCACACATACTCATGAATGCACACAACGGATGTTGATTGTTGAAATTTGACAAAACAATTAAGGAATGAAAATCATGCGAGAAACTCGATAGTTTGGCGTGCCTGGCAAATTAATAAACACACTTCTGCTGTGTCAAGCGATTTGTATTTTTTTTGATGCCACTTTTAATTTAATTTTTAGTGCCTTCGTTTGAATGTTGGCTAAAGTCCTCATTTATAATTTAAAAGGGTTTTTTTGTTGAATAAGGGATTCATGCTTGAAACAATGGCAATCTTGAAAGCATGTCAACGCGAAATTTAATTTGATTTTTTTTGCTCTGCGGTAGAATAAATGCGAAGTTTCTCTCACACGTCACCAAACAAAAACACCTTGAATAAAAAGTGTTTGGATAAAATTGAAATAAACACGTGCGCTCTTCTGTCTATTACGAAAAAAGCCATTTAATTTAACATCACGCATAAAAAATATAAATATATCCATCATCGCATTTCGGTAGTGATGAGTTATTTTTGCTTCTGTATAGATTTTACTATGATTTGTAGAAAAAATTAAAATACAACTTTTTTATTAATTTCTTTTTAAAAATAGTTTTCTTCTGAATAAAGTTGAATGATGTCAATTTGTCATAAGTCATTAATCCTTTCAGTTTTGCTAAAATAAATGTGATCTTTTTTTCTGACAAGATGACATCGAATCACGGTGGAATAGAAGATGAGGAAAAAGCATGTTGGCAGTAAAAAATAAACATTTTCCGAAAAAAATATATTTTCTATTCTCAACCACGTGCTCAATACTCTTAATTGAAATTCATTCTCAGATTATCTTTTGAGTGACGCATAAAATCAAGATGTGGATAAGAAAAACACATTTACGTGATGGATAAAGCATCGAGGGGTTTCTTTTGAAACTCAAGATATTTCTCAAACTTGCAGCTTTGAATTAAAACTTGAAAAAAATATATAAATTTTAAATTGATCGAATTTCTGCTTGAACATTTTCTATAAAGAGCTTTATATAAATTTTCTTCTCATATTTTTCCACCATCATTGACGTTAAAAGTTTTATTTTTATATTTAAAAGTTCTTTCATCTTGACATCTCGTCTCCTATAATTGCCATAAATTGCATGAAAATTTAATTTCACCCACGCACATCCGCTGAAAGCACAAAGTCCCATTTATGACGTGTAAATAAATCGAATTAGATGTTGATGAATGGTGAAAGGTAACTTTTCTCATCCTACATTAAGGCATAAAAAATCTTGTTAGAGTCCGCTTGTAAAATTCAAGGAAATCCTCTGATACGATTTGAACTTTTCTCTCTCTCGCGGAAGAGAAAAGAACTGAAATCTCTCTTTGACTGCATGGAAATGCAAAGTGTAAAAGTAGAACGAAATGTTACTTCAGTTCATCGTGCTAATTTTTACTATACAGAGCTTACATTCTCATCTCATTGATTCGTGCAGCTTTTCGGGGATGTCAATCAGTTGAGAAAAATCGATAAAAAGAGAAACTTTTTTGCACGTGCATCAAGCACAAACACTTGATGGCAATCAAAAACTTTTTGACGATCCCTAAAACAGCAAAATTGCCACCGAGAGGCATTGAATCACTGAAGTCTTAACTAAATTTACGGCATGCGTTTTGAGGCTGTTAATAGAGGAGGAAATCTCTCTCGTACCGTAAATAATTCAATGATGGAATTTTCACAACTTTTGCTAGAAATAATTTCCAATTTAAATTTTAATGAGTGTCTCTTTTTGAAATGAGTCGCTTTATATGGGTGACGCAATAGCTCGAGCATCGCATGCGAGACGACGATTCCAAATGGACAACGTAATGGATGGCAATCAAGAATGAGAAATTTAATGTTGTAGCATCACGATGAAATTTTCTCAGAACTTCCAAGAAAATGAAAATCGAGACGTTACATAATTGCCAATAATGTAATCATGATGAAATGTATGCGAGCTTGCTAATCTCAAACCTTGAGACGGAAAATAAAGTGAAAGCATGCGATAAGAAGGATTTAAACATGCGTTTAATCTCTGTGAAAAATTCAGTGTGAAAAATTACTTCTTCGTTGCCATAAACGAGGTTCGATGAGCTTTGATGAAACATGAGAAATTAAGGAGCTTTTTTGGCGAAAAAAGTTACACAAAGAAAATTTGTCTTGACACTTTTAGAACTTAAATGTTGATCACAAATTTTTTTCGACACCAAAAGTTACTTTTGATATTAAACTTTTTTATTTTCTTTTGTACATCTCAGTGGAATTTTACTATTTGCTTTGTGTCATGTACACACTCATGAGCTGACCTACATAATTATTTTTTTCTTATTTATTCCCGGTGATATTTGAAACCTTGTCACTAACTTTTCAGAATTGCTAACTTTATATATTAATTTTTTTCAATTGATTTTTTTATTGAATTTAATTCCCGGAGAGACAGAAAAAAATTATTATTAAAATAGATTTTTTTTTCTTTGTCCGCATCTATATCGAATGAGTTTTGAAACGAGACTGGAAAATTGTACACATTCAAGTCGGCTTGCCGCTATTTCACATTCGTGTAGCTATACGCACACAAACACACATATCTCTCGTGTTGGAGCGGCATGATGGCATTGAGTTTGCGCGAGAATCAACGACTTCAATGGAAGCACGCTTTTCTTTGATCACTTGTGTGTACGTGAAATTTTCACGTCTTACAACCACACCTATACACAAAAAGGAAAACTGAAAACTTTACTCCGTATCCGAAAAAAGCCTTTTTTCCATTCATCTCTTTAGATATTTGCAAAAAAGCTTTTTGTTGTCGCACATGCTATTGATTTTTGATTTTAGAAGAGAATTAAATTAATTTTCTAATGCGATGAAATTATTTCAATGATAAAGAAAGCGCTGAATTCATTTTTTTTATTTTTCATATCAGCGTGAACAAAAAAGTGACTGTGGATGGTCACGTAATACTCAATAAAAACAATATTTTCATTTAACATCATTTAACGCATGACTTCACGTGCAGATATATAAACTTTTTATATGCTTCAATTTTAATTTTATTAGCCTTAAATTCATCAATCATGAATGTCGATGGCTTAAAAGCAAATAATTCATCTTCGTCCGTTATCTTAAAGTGGAAACTCAAGAGGCCGAAAATGTGACGCAGAAAAAGTCTTTCGACCATATGTTTCTCGTAAATTTTAGCGAGATTTGCATCCAATGAAGGTCAAAAATTCCGAGAAATATCGAGAAAAAGATTTTTTGTCTGACAATAAATTTTCATCGCCGTGATTTTGAGTCTCTTGGGTATTTTCTTAAAGAGAAACAAATTTACATAGCATTTAATTATATTCCGCTCGCAGCCCAAAATCTCGTGATGAATCTAAAATATTTCGCTCATTTTAGTAAGGTACAGAATATTGAATGGATATGCGATGGGAATTAAACATACTTTTTTTTGTGTACTCAGGTGAAGTTTTAAAAATTCCTCTAAAGAAATAACAATAAATTGTTGTGGGAATTGAAAAGGGTTAACGTTTATAAAACAATTGAATTTTTAGGGGTTTCTTCAATCAAGGGAAATTGCCTTAAATTTGAGGATTTTTCTAAATTGTTTTTTTTTTCAATTGAAAGCTAAAATAGAAAAGGTTTAACTTCATTCTTAAAAAAATTTATGGTAACAATTCTCGTACAATTTTCCATTATCTCGACTCAATGGAACTTATTCAAATAGAAAAAACCCTGGTGGCACACTCATAAAAAAATATATTTAATATATACAAAAAAATAACAGATAAGAATAAATTATAATAAAAAAATTATT